>CM076245.1:8399653-8999653 GCA_038380765.1 Odontothrips loti
TTTTTGTTCCCGTGTTTCGAGTTCATATATGATTTATGAAGTCTTATAAGTAAAAAATGGAAAACATCCTAATCTGATTTACAATATTGTTCACTCTACAGACAAGATCTCTCGCTTCCCTGCTTATAAATAGAGTGCCTTTTGTTTTCCAAGACTTTAGCTTCAAATTCTACTTGTCAAACTGCAGCTGGATTTAGTTTCATGAAGCTAAACTTAAACATGTTAGTTAAATTTCTACAGGACAAACAGGCATATCTGAAGTTTATCATCATGAGATTAAATCCACCTTTCTATATTCTTGACAACCCTAGTACTTTAAAACATAACATTTATTTCGTTTTTCACTCAATTGGTTTGTAATTTTAGAATCCCAATAGTGTCACATTTTATTTATTCATTCGATGCGGTTTTGATAAAATCGACAAACTCTGCTGCATATTAGTAGCACAGTGGTTGAAAGGTAATTTTAATGTAAAGTTACCTTTTTCGTGCCACCTCACACATCTGACACGTAATGCCCAATCTACAATTCTTTTTAAATACAATTTGATTCGTCTAATCACCAAATAAACCGACTAAGTGCAGATAGCTGTACAACCTTTTAAACACCTCAATTAAAATTGAATCATGGCTTTTAAGTGTTGATGTCTCTTCAAAACTCTCCATAATTATCAGCTAGGATTGTGTATAATATGAAAAGTTGAAGATCCTGCACTTGGATCCAGTCTATTATTATTATTCAGCAGTAGGAGCTCTGAGGCAGTTTTCCAAGAAAGGGATCTGCTTCTTTGTCAGGATTTACATTTTTGTGTGGACAGTCACTAGAGTTTCAAGCACAAACCTTATAACATAGAAAAGAAATGTCATCTATTTACTACAGTAGTTTTTCTGTTCTCTCTTTTTTCTTTTTTTTTCCATTTTGACAATTGCAGTAACACACTTTTTTTTTTCAAGGGGCTTAATTTTTAGAGACAGTCCAGTCATAGTCCATTTTCATTGCAAGGCCATTATATTAATGTTTATAAAATTGTCAACTTTGAATTTTCATTAAGCTCTGATTTATCTTTCTTTGACAACATTTGTTCTCCTTTGAAAATACCAGATGAAGATCATAAGTTCTGATGCTCTAGTCTGGGTTTGCACTTGTGGCCTCTGTTGTTGTAGATGCTGTCTCACTGGTGGAAGGTTGTGATTCTTTGATGTCCAGCCAAGGCATTCGCTTCTGTAGTTCAACCCTGCAACAATCGTGAATTAATTAAGTGCACTTGTATCTTTTGTAGGAGAGCCATGAGTAATCGACGAGCCCTAGCCACCTGCTCAGCTGTCAACTGTAGTAATCGGTACAAGAAAGGATCAGGAATTATTTTTCACCCGTGAGTACCACAATTTCGTTGATGTATATTTAATTTTACCTTATATATTTACATTTGGCCTTTATATTTTTCTGTTCATACAGATTTCCACTAAATAATGTTGAGCTCACTAAGAAGTGGGTGATTGCTATGAGAAGAGCAAACTTCACTCCCAACAAATCACATCACCTGTGCTCTGAACATTTTGAAGACAGCTGTTACACTTCAGCTGCCAATGGGCGAAGAGTTCTTAATGGTAGTGCAATTCCCACCAAATTTAATTTCCCAGTAAAGAGACCTATTCGGATAACTTCAGCCAACAGTGTGGACAAGGGGCTGAATTCTGGTGCAGAGAAGCCTAATCAACCTATCTTTGCTGCTTCTCCCATTGTACTCTCTGGTCAGCAGCAGCCCAGCCCTGTCAGAAGAGCATTCCTGAAGGATCACTGCTATTCCCTGCCAGGGCTTCAGAAACTGAAGAGAAAACTTGATGAAACGGAAGGTGATTTAGGTAAACAACTGTCTCTCGCTGATGTAGAGCAAATTTACTCATTAACAGAACGTGTTGGAGTTGTGCCACCCTCTGCTCCACGCAATGCATCTTCCAATTCAAATCCAATTCAAGAACACATTGATGCATGTGTGATGAAAGCTGTCACTCCCTTAGAGCAGCAATTACAACACATGAAAGCCATTGTCAATGCACTTACTTCACAAATTACCAATACCAAGAAAGTTCAGCAAAGCAGCAGGGTGGGCAAGGAAACATTTGACTGGTATAGTTTAATGCCTGCTCAGCCCTCTGGAAGTTTGCCTCAAGATGAGCATGAAATACAGGTTTTGGCCACTCGACTGGCAGTAAGCTTTTCTGAACTTCCTGCAGAGGCTGTCACTGAGCAATACCATATACATTATGTGTTGACTCAGTTTGCCATTTGGCCATCACTGCCACCTGCTCAGCAACTAGCAACTTACAGAATGGCCCGTATGCTGTATACTGCAATCAAGAAGGGATGGCCCATTGCTATTCAAGAGGAACAGGATACTGAAGAAGCTGCCATAGAGGAGTTTACTGTGCCAGTTCAAGTTTCTAGTGTGAAGCGTTCTAGCCCAAGAAGTATGTTGATGTCCCAAGGAAAAGCAAGGCGATGAAAACATATTCAATAATTTCCAAAGCATTGGGATTGCTATGTCTCCTGTGATCCCTTAACAGTTTTTAGGAATGCTTGCCTCCTTCTCTTCCGCTTTCATGTGCACGAGTGGGGACCTACCTACGCCACTAAGACGTCTCCCTAATATACCGGCCTCCTCACAGTCCGGCCCGCAGTTGGGTTAACAGAGCAGAAGCTCTGGACCCCCCATGGTAAACCGCACTGGGGCGCCGATTCCGCCCGGGGATGGCTCACACTAGGGGCTCCCGGCTTCCAACCGCTGGTGCGGGTGGCGGACATCGGACTGGCAGCGGACGAGGCGGGCTGACCAGGAGGGTGAAAGCCGCTCGGGCTGCGGTGGATGCGCAGTGGCAACGGGATTCTCCGACATGTGCATTCCCGGGGGCGCCGGTAGCCCAAATGGGCGGGGAGTCATCGGGGAACCCAAGCACTGTGGGTTGGGGGCTTCAAAACTGGACAGACTGAACAAGCGGGCCACACTACAAGAACTAAGGGCCACCAGAGAAGGAATAGATGATGGACCGCAACACAAGAGTTGCTTGATGCTCACGATGTTCTTTGAGTTAGTTTTGTAGTCATTCTCAAACTTCTAGTTGTTGGAGGTGTGCTCAACTTGACTGAGCCTTTTTATTTTATTCTGAGCCAAACTTAGATGAAACTTTCAGTCTTACACTCAGTCATTTGCTGTTAGGATTTGCTGTTTTAAGGGAAAGAAAAGAATGAAAAATATATGAAATACAGGTAATATACCAATTCCTGCAAATTTCCAAGCAGGTGTATTTTCTATATTGTAAATATTTATTCTAAAATGAAGTTGTCCTTTTTGCACTTCTGCCTTCAGGGAATAATCAGACTTTATTACTTTACCCGGCCTGTGGCTCTGACATGAACAGACTTGAACTTCTCCTAACACTGCCTCCATTTTTTGTTCAGATCTTTTTTTAAAAGGTTATGACTTCTATTTTTATTTATAGAACACGTAAATTGTAAACGGAGATCACTAAATCTCTAATGTTAACTCTACAGTTCAAGTTGGGTTATAAATATTTGCCTTGTAATCAAGATATTTTTTATTGGCAGCTTTCATATTTTTTGAGTCTATTGGAAGAACATGATTGCTGTTTCTGGATCACAGCTCCCATTTTCTTCCTCAGAATTTCATTGTCTTGTCAGTGTCTTGGAAGGTAGCTAAAATAGTCTGTGGGATTATTGCTTTCTACTTAAAATGGTCGTCAAGTAATTATCGGTCTTTTGAGAAGAGAATGAAGCCAAGTTGTTATTTTTTTTCTAAATGATGATTAAGATTGTACATGTAGCTATAATTTGTGAGAGATTGTTCCTTTGTACTTTGTGTAATATGTTGCACTGTTGCATGTTGACCTTTTAGTTCCTGGCTTGAGATGGTAGCAATCATCCTGCTCTCTCAGGTTTATGTTTTGTTTTGTTTTTGTATGTATTCATATACATAGATATATGATCTGACATGGTAATGCTATTACTATTCATCACTTTTTAATGACGGTTTTTTACTTTTTGTCAGATGTAAAATGTGTCCTTAAAATGAGTCATTCTTGCAAGTGTGTTGTTTAAATTAGAATCTTAAACACACACCTTTTTTTTTGTTTTTTGTTTTGTTTTGTGTTGTAATCAGGTGTATAAATTAGTACTGGTATGTTGTGCAATTTTATTAATATGAAATTGCATTATATTTATGCTGTATTTCAATTTTGATTACCAAACCAGCATCATACATTTAGTGTTTGAAGAAGTGAAGCTTGTCACAGGTATAGCCCAGTATTACTGTTATATTGTAAAATTTTAGTTTTGTATGATGGATGTTTGTCTGATTTCAAAAAATTGTGTATAGTGGCCTTACTTAATGTATTTGAAGACAATGTTAAACAACCTTATTATTAAATTCGATGTCTTGTATTAATTTTACAAGAGAAATTCGCTGTTCTCTTCGACCATGTGTCTGAACTGAAAGCTAGTTGGTTACTTAGCTTCACTGTTGGCAGAAATCATAAACTAGATTGATTTCTGTCAACAGTGAATATGTCGTGGATGCATTAGCAGCTTTATCAGTTAATTTTACATGCAATACTTTGAACAATTGTTTTCAGAGGACTGCTATGCGAGACAAAATGTTTGTGATGTTAGTCATCCTATGTGATTCTAGTCTTTAAAAGTGTTTCACCGTGACATGTAGTTGATTGATTCTTAGTAAACAGTATAAGCACAAATATTATTATTATTATTTGAGTTTACTCTGACAGTTGGCATTTTTAGTGCCATCAATAGGCTGCTTAAAAGTTGAGTTCACAAATATCACAAAACTTCCATTTTTTTAAAATTACAAACTCTCTACTAACATTTATTCTTTCATTTTCCTGGTTACCTGGGACTAGAATTTATGTTGAATTATTTTGTAGTTTAAAAATGTTTGTGTGGTCAGTTTACGTAACTAAGGATGTGGTGGTTAAATTTGCCGAGGTTTTGAGGAACTCTTCGTGCTGTCAAAGTGGCAGTTTCTTGTCAACCTTTGTTTGATTCAGGAAACACATCTTATCTCTGTATCTGTGATAACTTGCTCTTTCCTGAACAATGTTAGAAGCAACACCAGGTGCATACCAAATATCCTGCTATCTCAGGTGTTATAATGTATTTGGAAATAAACCCAATATCTACCGGAAATCTGTGTCAGTATTTCTCCTTCCTTTCTGCTATACAGTGAATATCTGACAAAGTCGACACGTACCTGAACCGAGGGTGACTCAGGGCAAAGACGTAAGGGTCGATGCAGGCCACGAGTTTGCAAGTGCAGGCCGGGATCATGGTCACTCCGGGGGTGAGCAGCGCCCTGGAGCCACGGAGCGTGGAGTAGAAAGAACCAGTTACACATCCGGCTGCCATAAAAGAATCGGGGGGGGGGGGGGGGGCACCAGGGAGGTAGGCAACTCGCCGATCTTTCGCCCAATGGCAAAATGTGGCCCCTCCAATAGCTGTACTCCTGGATCCGCGCCTGGAACGGAAAGGCGTGGCTTGATGCGGTTGCGGTACTAACCTATTCCCGAAAGCACCGATGAGGGCAACGGCTGCGTACGGCGTCCAGGACAGCACGAAGAGGAAACACAAGGAGATGGCCATCTTTGCGATGCGGATCTCAGTCGACTCCTGGTTCTTGTCCGTGTTCGACCGCAGCGATTCCACGTTCATCTTCTTGGCCTGCAATACGCCCTCCGATGAGTTTCGCAATGGAAACTCGACACCGGCGGTTCGAGTCATTTTTCTTGCCCGTGCATATTTTTGCCGTGCGCGGAAACCTTACCATAGATTTAAAGAAGTCTTTCAAAAATGAAAAGGCAAGTAAGTTAACGTTTTGAAAAATAAAATAAACTGTCTCTTTGCCCTATGCATTCTGTGCCACTCCCTCCCACCTGCGCCTTGAGGGCTTTCTCGTGAGCCACCACGTGGCTGACGATCTGCGAGTAGAAGTAGATGATGAGCGACATGGGGATGCAGTAGCAGACGACGAACATGACGGCCACGAACACGCGGATGTGGTCCGTGTCCGTGAGATAGTCGAAGGTGCACGACGTCAGGAAGCCCTCTGTGCAGCAAAAGTCAGGCACGAAGCATAAAGCATAAAGCATACACCCCAGAGCCCGCTGCCCGCTTGGCCCCGTGCTGGGTAGGCAATCGTGTAGAGTGCCACGCAGCCACGCCCGGCTGGGCTGCCTACCCTCCCGTTTGCAGGCGCTCACTCGGGCGCTCACCGAGAATTTAAAAACCATGATCGCATCGCCCAATTATGAGCGAGAAGGGGCTTGAAGAGGCTGTTTTGAAAATTTGGCATCATTTTAGATTCGAGACCGAGGTTAGACCGTACTAGCAACAGGATTCCAAACATAGGGTATCACCTTTTCCGGTGGGGATGATTTGAGTTGGGGTGGCGGGTGGCTACGATGAGGCCTACCTGGAACGAAGCGACCCCAGACCTCCAGGGCGGGGAACAGCGCCCAGGGCGTCACGTACATCCAGATGAGAACCACAATCATGATGGCCTTCCCCCGGGTCATCTTGCTGCCGAACGGTTTGGCGATCGTCCTGTCCGAGGAATTGGCGGAGTTGAGCTCGACGAGGATGGGGCCAGGACCAAGAGTCTCGCGAAGGAGTGCATCAAGGGGAGACAAATTTGAGCTACTACGCCACTGGGGAGCCACTACGCCCGGCAACCGCTCACATGTATCTGTCGTAGGCGATGGCAGCGTTAGAGGCGGAAGCGCCGATCCCGGAGAACGACCCCATCAGGGCGAAGACCAGGCAGCCCGTCGGTCCGCTGGCGAAACCCAGGTTGAACGAGTTGTAGATGAAGATGGGTGTCTTGATCATCATAATGAAGTCGCACAGTGCTAAGTTTAGAACAAAGATATTGGACGGCGTCCTCAAGTTTTTCGCTCTGGAAGAAAATAAGAATATCGGAAATGTTAGGTCTGCCCACCGAATTTCCGAACACAGCCATGCCGATTTCGGACTCACGTGAGGAAGATGAAGATGACGATGCCGTTGCCGACGGTGGCGAAGAAGAAGAAGAAGCAATAGAGGAGGCCCAGGCCGTAGTTGACGAGAGGGTCGGGCTCGGGGTACACGAACCAGTGCGTCGGGATGTGCGGCTTGTGCTCCTCGGGGACGTTCCAGCCCAGGAGGCGCACCTCCGACGGGCCCGACACCCCGGAGACCCTGCCGAAGGCAGCAGGCACAGCAGGCACAACATGAGAGAACGACTCGAGCACCGAGCCAGGCAGGGCCATCGAGGCCCTCGCCGAGGTCCCGGGGCCGGGCCGGGGAGCCCCGTGACCGTCCCGCACTCACCTGGCCTCCGCTAAGGGCCCCCAGGCCGAGCTGTTGGCACAGTCCGCACTGTCGGGGTACTCCATGGCCACTAGTCTACGAACTAAAGAGTCTGCTGCCCACCGAGGACCCTCTTTTATAACCTCCGGCGGGCGCAGGGGTGGAGGGCTGTGGCGGCGCCAGAGGGTGGAGGCCCCCGCGGCCCCCGTGGCCCCCGCGGCCCCAGAGATGGCAGCCCTGCCTGCTCTGATCCGTGATAATCCCGGCGACGGCACGGCTACCATACTGGTTCAATTTGATTATGATATATGTGGACTGGATCCCGGGGAGGGGGAAGGGGGCTGAGGCTCTGCCCCGGACAGCAGGCCACGAGGACACGGAAGACCTCTTTTAAAAAAGTTATGAAAATAATGTGAATAGAATATGAGAATGAGCGGCCGATGGGGATTGGGGTGGAAGCGAACGGGGCCTGAGCAGCTACCCGCAGCGCATCGGAGTTCCCCCGCCCAGGCGGGACTACTCTCCAAGTTTTGAACAACTCAACCGAACTCAACAAAACCAAGTGGCTGTGGAGCTGATGATGGGAGGGGGGGGGGTGAAAGTGGTCACGGGTTCCTCGCGTGTGTTTGTCATGTACTGCTTCCACCCCACTGCGTGCAAACTTGATTTGATACCCCGCCTGCCCAACCCCCAACCTGTCTCGTTGGTACGCGGGGCCCCACGCAGGGCAACCTCCCGCATGGTCATGGCCACAGTCAACAAGCTTCACCATCATCAAGCTTGGAAAGTAATTTAGTGATGGTCGTCCTTTTTCGTGACTGATTGCCCGAGGGACGATGGGTATCGGGACTGGGGACCTTCGGGACAACTATACGCTGTGAATACAGGGAGTGTCCAGAAACCAGGCGAGTTAAGTCCAGTTAATTGGAACCAGACATTCGCAGCAACAACGTAGCTGGGCAGAGGATCCCAGCAGAAACGTAGTAAAGCCCAGCCCAGCCCCGTACCATTCTGGGGCCCGTGTAAGGTTTCCCGATACGTTTCGTCGACCTCCGTCCCATCGCCGCACTTCCCCTTATGCCTCCATCGCCATCCCCTTCGCCCCTCCCCCGCCGCCCCCGCCCCTGCCATCATCCCTGTTCTGCTGGTTTGCAGCAAGCAAGTCTGTGTCTTCCGGAAGGAGGTGTTACGGGTGACAGACATCCATCCCGCAGCCCGCAGCTGCATGCCTTGCGCTATTTGCAGTTGGGCCGAGCAGACGGTGCGGAGCTCTGGCACACAAGCGACATAAGACACGGGGCAGAAATCTAATCGACGCGACTGATACTGGCCGTGGCCCGGCGCGGCCCCGCGGCCCCGACCAAGTGGAAGGGGTAGAGGAGGGAAGGTGATGAGCTGGCAGCGGATACTACACTCGCTCCTGTCAAAGATTGTCACAAGGCGCCATGGGAACGTAGCACACCAGCGCCACGCGTATGCGGGAGGGACAGGTGGCCACAGGCCGCGGGGGCACTTGTGGTAGCTCTGTCCGGACAGCGCAGCGCTCCACCCGCTGCCGGCAGCCCCGCTAGCCCAGCCCTAGTGCCACGGTGCTGGCCGCTGGACTGGACTTGACCTCCTTTCACACCTTCACGTCCTGACCCCTCCCCCCCCCTTTTTTTCCCCTGCCCTCTCTTTCCCGCCTCCACTTCCAAACATGTGCATCCGTTTCCGCCGCAGCCCGTGCCCGCGCTGCCAACAGCGCGCTACTCAAAGTCGCTCACATCGCAGTGTCACACGGCGCCATCACCGGCGCCAAGAACAGGGAAGAGAGAAAAGAGCCGCGATATGATGAAGACGCGACCGCGAGTAATGCTCCACGCCACGGCCCGGGAGGCGGGGGTGGGGGCGGGGCGGGGAGGGGCGGAGCGGAGCGGCGGGTGCTGTCGTGTCACAATGGCACGGTGGCAGCGGCACCGACCCTCAGCCAGCAAGCTCCACGTCTTCACGTCCACCGCCGCAGCCGCAGCAGCAGCAGCAGCAGCGCCACCGCGGCCACAACCACAGTCCAGCCGGGCACGGGGCAAAGGCGTCCGCTAACCCTCCTCATCCCACTCTCGGTTACTCCGCTCGGTCTGTCACTGTGCGTGTCTGCTACGTCGCCGGTTTGAATCGGCCCCGACGGAAAAATGCAGAAACTCTTATTATTGGTTCTGCTGGTTTTACCGGCCGTTTTGTTCACAGTGAATGGAGGTAAGTAGAGTTTAGTACGCTTGGAGAAAGTGGGCTTAGTGAGTGAATCGGCGCCGGCTGGGTGTTTCAGACGGCAGGGACCTCACCAAAATACGTGGCATATGCATACTTGTTTACATGTGTTATTGCAGAGGTTTTTTCATTTCCATTGCATTTTCAAGAGCTGTCCAGGCTAATTCTTAATCCAACTGCGTAGCCAGCGCAGCCACCTGTATCTAAGAAATGGTCCCTCTCAATAGAGTGCCAGATGTTGAACTTCATTTGCTTACCACTTCCCTTCAAGCTAAAGGATCATTTTGAGAGGTTTTGTCTTCTCCAAAGTACATTCATCACGATTATCATTATCTACCCCATCGGTGCTTCCATTAAACATATTTCTCCCCCACAAGGGGCTCTTTTGGGTATTTTCAAAATTTAGGTTAATCCCGTTTAACATATGACATCAAGTATAGGAAAATTGTGAAGATAATTAATCTCTGAAAAATCACAGCATTTTATTTTATCATTAATCAGTTATGGATAGCAAGTCAGGTTTTTAAAAGAAAATGTTTGCAGGGTCTGACTTTGAAAACTTTTCTGTTCTAGGTAACAAATTTGTGGCTTTTGCCCAAGATGACGATGAAGAGCTTGTTGATGTTGAAGAGGCTGATACTGCAGTGAAAGATGAAGGTGCTGGTGAAGGGGAAGATGACACAGGACCAAAACCATCGCCTGATGCGGAAACTATAATACTGTTTACGAACCCAATTGCTGTCCCTGGAAATACTCTGGGTAAGTTACTTTCTTTCACAACTAATGTTATCTTGTCTTTATTCAGGGTCCGAAAACGGCCTAAAATCGTTTACGTCTCAAATGGACAACCCACCTAAATTCTTACAGCTTTCTAATTCAACTGCTGATGAGGTACTTTTCATGTAATTTTCAGAACTTCCTGCTGGTAAAGTGGCTGAATTCCTTGTTGGGTTCTCCAACAAGGGCAAGCAGGATATGGTCTTGGAGCTGCTCGATGCCTCTTTCAGATATGCCATGGACTACAACTTCTACATGCAGAACTTCTCCACCATTGCCTACCAGCAAACTGTGAAGCCTAACCATGAAGCCTCTATCTTGTACTCATTCATTCCTGCGGAAACTTTTGCTGGACGTCCATTTGGATTCAGTGTCAACCTTCACTACAAGGATGCTGTAAGGTTCTTTTAAGAAATTTGGAAATGCTATATCTTTTACTACACATGGTATCATATTATTTTATCGTTTGTTTTAATTCTATTTGTGTTTTCAACAGGCTGGTGTAGTCTATCGTCAGGCCGTATTCAATGAAACCGTGAATGTTATTGAAATTGAAGAGGGTCTGGATGGAGAAACCTTCTTCTTGTATGTGTTCCTTGCTGCCTGTGCAGTCCTCCTTCTTGTTGCGGGTCAGCAATTCTTGTACTCTGTGGGTCGTGGATCCCGAAGTAGCCGTAAGGCAACTGTGGAGACTGGCACCAAGAAATCTAACAACATTGACTTTGACTGGCTTCCCCCTGAAACTCTGAAGCTCATGAGTAAGTATAATTATTATTGGTAAAACATGGTCCCGAATATTGTACTTTTTATAGGAACAAAAATCATAATTTGGATGTCTTTGTGTGGCTAATATCCTAATTCATTTTCTCTAGCTAAATCTCCCAAGGCTTCAAAAAGCCCCAAAGCAGCTAAGCAGAGCCCAAAACAGAGCCCAAGGTCAAGGAAGGCAACAAGGTCTGCAGGAGATGACTGAAGATGGAAATTCTTTAAACCACTGTGATATCAATTTAGTTAATTGCCACAGGTCACACACACACACCACTGGTTTCTGTGGTCTGTGCAGAAATACAGATATCATGGTCCCAGACCAAACTATTTATGACAGACTGAAAGTACTTGACAGAACAGTTCATTAATTCACGATTCCGTACTGTGCATAAACTGAGCTCATTTCTAATGCACAATTGTATAATATTTTTAAAAGAACAGATGTTGTCATTTTTTGTATTAACTTATGTTATATTTTTATGTTGACTGAAAACATTGGTTAAACTGGGAAAAAAATAGGAAACAACCCGTTATAGGGTAAGGTTGTGCTGAATTTTGTTTTGCAACTTAGCTCTAATGAGTATGGCAATGTGAATTTTTTTACTAACTATGTGACAGTGTATTCAAACACTTTTGAAATGTTCAGTATGTATGCTCTTGCTGGTTCCTACATTAGAACGCTGTGTTTCTAGCATTGGTGTACTACAGCCTTTGCAGAAATGCTTTGTTTTAATTCTACCGGCTGTGTGGTAGTATCCGAAATGCATGTCTTTCATAAAAGGGCAGAGTTCTCTTAATACTGCTGCATTACTGCTCATACTTTTATGAATTTGACATTTCTAGTGTGACTGAAAGGTTTGAATCAAGTACAATTGTTTGACTTTCATGTGACAGTATGTAATAGAGCCTTGTTAGATCTCAATTGTTGATAGCTGACCACAACTGTTTGTCAGCTGGAATTTTTTTTTACTATGTGTTTTCTGATGTAATATATTTATAATGTACTTGTGTATATCTTAATGAAGAGTTAATTTTAAATCACTACCAGAAACAGAAGTGTACAAACTAATAAAATCTCGATTTGAGTGGTCTGAGCATTTGAAGTTTCAGTATTCTTTTGTTTTTTAGTAGAGGCTAATTCTCTTCGTTTCACACTGAATGTCCTCTGTGAGGAACTGTGACCCATTATCTGTTACTTAACAGGCTCAATGTTTGCAACAACTGAACAATGAATTTAGCAATGAGAAGTTTACTTAAAATTGTATGTTGATGAAATGGTCTGTGAATGAGTTGAAGCACTAACAACATTAAAGTCTAAGTTGCAAAATAGGATTTATGGGCTGGATGAGCTGTGGATTGTGTAAACTGTTTGGAGAGAAAGACAAATAAAGTCCTATGAGACTATTTGCTTTTGTACTTCTTTAATAATTACTAATTTCCTGTAGCACTGCTGTTAGGTGGACTGGGACTGCATACAAATCTGTATGTTGCTAAGTGTTGTTGGTATGCAAACGCACTGATGTATGTGATCAGTTATGGCACATGGGTGCTGAAAAACAGTGTAAATTAAAAATGAATGAAATTGGGAAAGGGGGGGGGGGGGGTGCACGTATAAGACAATTTGGTTGTTCAGTTTTCATTATACTCACATTTAATTTAACATAAAGCTTTTATGCTGGGTAACACTTTACATAATTCGTTCGTAAACAAAATGTACATTCAGTTCCATCATTAAATACACAATTATCATAGTTGGACACATATCCATAATGAACAGCTTGTTCGAGACTTCCTTCACTTCAGTCCACAAATTAATAATAATATGACAGTTTAACTCAACTTGCAACCAAAGTTTACAAATACCATAAATCACAGACATCACCACATGCGATGAAATATAAACAAAACATGGAGAGCATAATTGTTAGGTAAGATATTCAAGATACCTAAGATATACCAAATTTCTCAAATCTTCTGGTGTTTCTTTAACACAAAACAATTATGACTAACCTCAACAATACATAAATCTTTCACTTTCTAAATTTAGTGACCATCAATGTCAATAACAGCAATAAAAAAAGGGACTTTCTAAATAATAGCTTTAATTTTTCTCACAAGTAATTAAGAGCACCAAGTTTGCCACACTATACCTGAATGACAGGTGGAAGAGCACTGTACACCAAAGCACCTACAATATGGCAATGAGATCAGTCAACAGACCACCTCTACCTATATTTAGCAATTCATCAGTTTGGTTGAAGCTGCTGCTCATAATTAAATTCTATGGCATGGCACAAAGAATATGGGTAGTACACCTAGGGTGATAAGGATGAGCTCCTTACGCAGCTCCACATCAAATGCAAAGCCTGCAAACCTCTTCATGTTACTATGTCAGTTATAAATCAGTCCAAAGTCAACTAAGTACCATATGCAATGACCAGCATTTGCAGAAATTTTTTATTGAATGCAGTTGTGCATTAAAAAAAAATAGAGTTGATAGAAAAAATTGGTTTGGATAACTGTTGCACAGTTCAAGTTTCTCACAGCACTGTGAGAGAAGCAAGTTAATTTTTTCAAGTTCAAAGATTATACACATGGTAACGTTTAGACTAAAAGCTGCACTACATGGTGCTTCAAAAATCATTAAGCCTTGGTAAGTAGATGTCAAAAACACAAGGACAAAAAATCAGAATCCTCATTGTTGCACAAAAGAACACTGAAAAATGATATATGAGGGTGAAACAGAAGACTCATGTGGTTGATGTGCAGTCTAAAGCTTAGCACACCACAAAGGAAAGCAAAAATTAATTAACAAGACTGGAACACATGAGGTCAGTTTTCTCCAAAGGACTAAGTAATGTCCATCCATCACTCAATTTGATAGAGCAATAAATTTAAAACAAAATACACTAAAAATAAACAACCCATTGCACCTCACCCACAGATCTAAAGAATCCTGAAATTCATGTATCATATGGCAATGATTTTGGCACAGTCACTCACATCATTACATAAGAGCAGTTGCTTAACAGTTCAGCACTGATGATAAATTATACAGATTGCACACAAATTATCTAAAAATGAGATGTCATGTTTAAAAACAGAGCTTATAACACAGACAGAAAAAACATTTCTCAGTCAAAATAAATGATAAAAGTAATAAGCATTTACAACACACAATACATGCAAAAGAAGTCTTTGTACGATTTGAATAAAATGCATTAAAAATAACAATACAGTTGTGGAGACCACCACAAATCAATGCAATGGCAACACATAAGCCGAACACATAAGAGCCTGATGTTGTCTTCAGTTCTATCAGGTTTGATGAGCTTTAAGGCTTTGTGCCAACTACATTTGAATTGTTCTTAAGCATAGACACAATAACTTAAAATCTCTGCAATCACTGGACGAGCTACAATGAGAGTGGCATTTTCAAAAACATCTACCCTACCCAAGAAAAAGACAACAATCAGATACAGCCCTATCAATATGTAAAATAAAAATCACTGGATGCGCCCGGAGTCGCAGGGGTTTCCTAACGCGTCCTGCACGCTTTGTAAAATAGACCTATAACATGAAACATGGCTGCAGGCGTTACTTTGCCGGCGAGAGATCGAGTTAAGTCCAATCACTTCCTTCACATGCCGGCCCGGTCCTTTGAGCACCACCACGCCCTTCATGTCAAGGTCCCGTAGAAAGGGCAGTGAGATCACAGCACGGCGTGGCGAGCGAAGCGGTAAACAACACTAGGTGTTGCCCTGGGGATGGGCAGGAACAGGTATGGAACGGCCTTCAGCTCCGGCTAGGCACTTGGCTGCTACTCCGGGACCCGGGCCAGCTTAGAGGGCATGGAGGCGGCGTGGGCGTTGGCCTCCTCGGCGGCCGCGGCCAGCTGGTCTGGGGCGGACCACCGCCTCTTCTTGCTAGCTGCGGACGCCGCGGACGCGTCGGCAGCAGCCGCAGCCGCAGCGGCCGCTGCCGAGGAGGGAACGACCGTGGTGGCGGTGACGGTCGTGGTCGACGACGTGGGCCCCGGGAGGTGTGCGAGCCGGGGGTGTCCCGGAGGAGACGGCAGCAAACCGGTGACTTGATGTTGTAAGTGCTGCTGCTGTAGTTTCTGGTGGAGCTGCTGCTGCTGCTGCTGCTGTTGTAGCTGTTGCTGATGCTGCTGCTGCTGATGCTGTTGCTGTTGTTGCTGCTGCTGTTGTTGCTGCTGCTGCTTTTTGGTCAGCCTCCCACCCCGTGGCCCTGTCGCGGCTTGCGGCTTCTGCGACGGCCTCTGCTGCGGCTGCGGCTGCTGTTGCTGCTGCTGCTGCTGCGGTAGCTGCGGTTTGTGACGGTGGGTTAGAGATACCACGACGTCGCCCACCTGCAGCGGCCGGCAGCTCAGCCCCAGCAGCAGCTGCGACCTCTCTGGGGAGCACGACGCCCAGCCAGAGTTGTACACGAAGAACGGGTGCTCCGAGGTGGTCTCGACCTCTGACTGCAACACAAGAGAAAAGAGGCCAAGTTAGAACCGAACATTACGCGGAAACCAAAAAAACGATTTGTTGCAAGCCCCCCCCCCCCCCCCCCCCCCCAGTCCAGTCCAGCCCGGTCCAGCCCGGCCCGGTCCCTCTATGTCCCTGTCCGTGTGTCGGAGCGAGGAGCTGCCGCGGCCGGCCGCCTGCCTGAATCTTCATTTCAATCTCGATCCGCATTCCACGGAGAACGTATCTTTGATCTCCCCCCCCCCTCCCCCCTACCCTACCGCACGCCCCTACTACACAACCCAGTGACTACCACATTCCGAGTTCCATCTCCGGAACGTCGGCTCGGATCAGAACCTCAGAACGCACCGCGCCGCGCCTCTCCAATTCATTGACCTTGCAAAGGTCGCTCGCTCTCTGTCGTGCCTTGTTTTTGAAACGAAAACTGTCCTCATTTCCCAAAACAAGACCGCTTGAATAAGAGAGGCGGGGTACGAGTTGGACACCCTTCAGCGACTGAGCGCAAAGGGACCAAAAGAGTCAAAGAACACGAGAAAGACAAGGAATTTGGCATGTCTGCATGGCAGAAGCGAGGAGAGCTCCCGGGCTTTTCTTTTTACTTTTGTGTGTGTGTGTGTGTATGTGTGTGAGAGAGAGAGGGGGGGGGGGGCAGACAGACAATGTGTGTGTGTGTGTGTGTGTGTGTGTGTGCGTGCGTGCGGCACCCTGCGAGAGAACCAGAAGGTGACAGGGGGGGGAGAGAGGGAGAGAAAGAGAGAGAGAGAGAGAGAGAGAGAGAGAGAGAGAGAGAGAGAGAGAGAGAGAGAGAGAGAGAGAGAGAGAGAGAGAGAGAGAGAGAGAGGGGGGGGGGGGGGGGGGGGTCATCAACCCGTCCACTCTACCTGCGCCTGCTGCAGACCTGCAGCTTGCACGGGGCAGTAAGGAACGCGCCGAGAGAAGGCCGGAGCGGGAGAGGGAGTAGGAGTAGGAGAGGAAAAGGGAGCGGGGAGAGGGAGAAGGAGGGGGTGGGGGGATCAGAGACCACATCATCATCTTAGAGTAGTGGTGGTACTAGAGAAGTAGTAATACAGGAGTGGAGCTGGTCGTAGTCGCCGTGAGCAGCAATAAGTTATAAAAAAAATATGTAGAGGTGATTGTGGCAGGTGAAAAACGGAGTGTCGAGAGTGGCTCCAACAACAACAACAACTAAAAAAATGAAATAATATCAAGATGGCATCCACTCCACGAGAACCGTTCCCGTGCCGTTAGCCCGTACGCACGGCCCGCGGAGAGGAACGGAGAGGGAGAAAAGTGCCTCGATCTTGTCGCGTCGAAGGTCACATGCATGCAGCAGACAGCAGACCAGAGTCGAGTCGATCCAATCCGCACCGCCCCGCGCCCCGCGCCATCGTGATTCGTAAACAGCCCAACATGCATTATTCCATTCACACACATGAAAATCACCGTCGCCACTTGCTGCTGGGGACGCAAAGGTGCCTCGTATTTTTTCACACAAACGTACACAACACATGAGCTATAGTTCGACGTTCGACCGACGTGTAAGCATCGCACACGAGTTGATAAATGTCCTGTCCGCTATCCCCCACAGATCCTCACAAGTGTACCAACCTCGCTGCCGCCGACGCTGAGGGCCACGGACACCCTGAAGCTGTGCAGTGACGATATCCTGACCACGGTGGCGGGGTCCGCCTTCAGCCTGGGGTTCCTCTCCGCGGAGGCCACGAAGTCCTCTGCCTTCATTTCCTGGACTCTCCTCAGCTCTCCGGACTCCAGTCTGTCGGGGAAGAACATTCAGTTTTAGTACATGGCAGGCGGCAGGCGAGTCACCGGCTGGCTGCCGACGCTGGCGGTGCAGGCCCTGCAGGTCCACGGCTTACCTGATGAGAGAACCCTTCCAGAACTGAGGGAGGGTGGTGGCCGCCGACGCGGTGGTGGTGGTGGTGGTGGTGGCCGACGTCTGCGCAGGATGGTAGGACTGCGACACCGACGTCGCCGTCGTGGTCATGTGGGGAGCGGGCGAGGCCACGGAGGAGGGCATGGACGATGGCAGCGGCGTGGACGAGGCCACAGGATGCACGGGATGGCCAGGGTGGCCCGGGTGGGAAGGGTGGCCGGGGTGGCCATGGTGGCTGGAATGGCCGGGGTGCGCAGGATGCTTGGGCGACTGGTGCGTCATGGCGCGGTGCTTGAGCGGGCCGTCCTTGTTGGCCCCGGAAGCGGGCACGGGCACCTTGAAAGTCTTGGATGCCACGGCGGGCTTGGGGGCTGGCGGAGCCGGCGACGGGAAGGGGGCGGGCGATGCCGCGGGGGGAGAGTAGGTGGCGGGGGCGTCGGCGGGGGGCGGCAGCCGGCTGGGGTAGGGAGAGTAGGAGGAGGGGGGAAACATGGGCGCCGCCATGGGATAGTGCGGGTAGTGAGGGTAGCCCATGCCGGCGTGCGCAGTGGCCAGCCTGTCGGCCTTGTCGTCCTTGTGGGGCGCCGTCAGGTTGACGGGGGCGGGTGACGGCGCTGGCGGCGGTGGCGCCGGCAGAGAGGCCGCCTGGGGGCTGGGCGAGGGGCTGGCGGCCAGACCATGCCGGTGGTGGCTCACGGACTGACTAGCAGCGTACCTGAGGACATGAGAGAACAGAAACGGCATCGTGAGACTCAGTATTACAGTGCTGCGCCAATGTCTGGGAGTCCATCGTGCACGCTAGAGGGTGTGCTTAGAAACGCCAACGAAGCCAAACTAAACACCGTGAACCACGAAGCTCTGGCACATACGGCCTTACCTCGCTAAATGATGCTGCTGCTGCTGATGGTGGTGGATCCAATACCGGAGGTCCGGCGGGGAAAACATGGTAGCGCCCGGACCTGGTTCTCCTGGTCTAATAGCGAAGCAAAAATACAAAAAATATAAACATAAAGCGATTGCAGCAGTGTACTAAAAATACATTCTAAATGCGCTACGCGGTAGTTTACACTAGTAACCAGTCAGTCAACGCTACAGGTATCGTCACAAGGAAGTTTAACAGCTCGTTACATACTAGAAATCCAACGATCTACGATATCACAATCTGCAGCGACGCGCTGTGTCTACCTGCGAGCACGGGATCCATTCCCGGACCCCAGCACTCACCTGTGAGGAGGCAGCGGGCGCAGGAACTCCCCGCCCGTGAAGGCCTGCAGCATGGGGTGGTGGCCGGGGGGGCCGAGCCCCGCCCCCAGAGCCGCCCCCAGGCCGGCGCCCAGGCCGGCCCCCATCGAGGGGCCGAGCCCATGGCCGACGCGGTGCGCCGGCTCCACGGCGAGCCCCGCGGACAGCATTATTCAAAACCTGCAACCAAACAGCGAGGAACGACATTGATCAATCCGATTACTCGTGGGGAGGAGTAGACAACGGCGAGCCGGAGGGTGTGCTCCGGCACCAGCTCCGGCACCCTACCCCGATGCCTGTCCAGCAGTCGGGGCGCAGGCTGACAAACTGGGGCTCGGTAAGGGCTGTACAGCACACACACACACGCACCTACACACACACACACACACACACACACACACACCGCTCTGTCTTATCGTGCGGATAAGATGCTCCATAAACCTTTCGACGGCACAACGTGGCGCAGCAGGCGACGCCAAGGAAACCCGCATTGCCAATCGGCCCCGAGCGGAGCGCGGAGCGGACTACCGAGACTGGACTGAGACTGGGCCGCGACCGCGGGGGACCAGACCAGCCTAGCCCGGCTACGGCCACGGCCCAGCCAACGGCTACGGTCCACGGCGCGTAAATCCTCCCGTCCCGACGGTCCCGAGACAAGATAGACACATTCCAGAGATTAGTTAGCGAGGCTAGGGCGGCGGGCGGCGGCAGTCGGACCTCCACACAGAATGGGTTTCGGGAAGTGGATGAGAAATCCCTGATTATTGCCGCTCTAGTCAGTGACGTCACGAAAGGGGCTGACGGGGGAGGGGGAGGGCTGGGGCGGGGCGGGGCTGGAGGCGTAGGGGCTGCGGACGACCTTGCCCTTGCCGTATATCGACCCTCAGGCCCGGGCCCGCGTAGGGCGGGCGGAAGGAAAGGGGTGGGGAAGAGCGCCCATTCACGAAGAGAGGGAGAAAGAACGTGGAAACGTGCGTGGAACGAGGGGGGGGGGGCTCCAAGCCATGACGCCACTACCTCGACGGGGGATGGGGAAGTAACGGCCCCCCCTCCATCGTCCAGCCCGGATAGTCCCGGCGGCGCTGCGGCACCACACCCCCTACGGCAGGGCTGGGCGCTAGGGGCGCTGCTGCCTGCCCCCCGCCATGGCCATCGCGCTCTGAGCACCGCGAGGGGCGGTAGGGGTAGGGGTAGGGGTGGTGGTGGTGGTAGCGGCACGAGAAGCCCATTCATCACCCACCACCCCCGCAGAGGACTGGGCCAAGCTGGCCGCCCGAGCGTGATCCTACCCAGCCATGGCACCACTCCGGCCCGGCCCGGCCAGCCCAGCCAGCCCAGCCAGCCCAGCCAGCCCAGCCAGCCCAGCCAGCCCAGCCAGCTCAGCCAGCCCAGCCAGCCCAGCCAGCTCAGCCAGCCCAGCCAGCCCAGCCAGCTCAGCCAGCCCAGCCAGCTCAGCCAGCCCAGCCAGGCCAGCACGGCCCGCGGTCCGCCCACGGCATCCCCATTCCATTCATCGGTGGAGGTACAGTGGGGCCGCATATACGCGGGCCCGGCCAGGGGGAGGAGAGGAGAGGGAGAACACAGCAAACTTCCGAATCGGGACGGGGAGGGAGGGGGGAGAATGAGATAAGAAAGTGGAAAGCAAGCTGGCGACGGGTCTCCTGCACAGAGTCACGTATACGCCGATATCAGCGCCAAACAAGCGCTGCCCGCGCCGTCTCCGCTTGGCTCATCTTCCCGCGAAACGACCTTGGACCGCGGCTCCGCGGCTCCACGGGCGGCGGGGCGAGTGCCGGCGGAACCGCCTCGTATATTAGCGACTCCACTCCACGACAGGGGAGGGGCAGCCTTGCCGTCGGCTGGACTCCGGATCCACGGGCTCCACAAGGGCGCGCCGCGCGCCGGGCTGTCCGCCGCCGACACTGGTCAAATTACGATCCGTCGCGCCGTCCCCAGGCCCAGGCTGGTTCCCTCCGGCCCCCTCCGGTCCCCTCCGGTCCCCTCCCTCCGCCCCGCATCTCGTCCCGTCCCTGAGGTGGCCATTTGGGCGATAGGGCCTTATCACGTCGTTGGCCCCTCCGGCCCACGCGAGTCCAGCCCCCGGCCCGGCCCGGCCGGCTGGGGGTTAAGCTCCGGGCCGCACGAACAGCCGGGGCCGGCATCTCTATATATGTGGTCTGCCGCGAGCAACCCCTCCCCGCAGACCCGTCTGCCTCCCGCCGCCCCAGCACCACTTCATTATTTTTACACACCCCTCGCTCGGCGCAGCCCCGCCGATCCGCCGGCTTCGCTCCCCCGGCGGCGAGGCCATCGCCCTCGGCTTGTCGTCCCCCAGGGGTGCGCGCCGAAGGGGCACAAGTTGTGTCCGTTAAACACGTGCTTTTCTTTTTAAATCAGCGGTAAGAAAAATTATAGGAAAGAACTGGTTAGAATGGTCAAAAAAAAAATGTTTAAAAAACCCCACAAAAGTTAGGTACTTTCAAATTTTCAAGCAATTAGAACGGCACGGATCCTGTCTACTTGCTCTTGGTTGTTCCTATTTTTAGACTTTCACTTTTGTGAAAGGCTTTTCCAGAGGCAAAATAGATAATAGAACAACCAGTTAAGAACCAGAAAACAGGAAGAGAAACCAGAAAACTGCTGACTCGGCTTGGCTGCCATTTTTTTTTTTTTTTTTAAATGTAGTTGTTCCTTTTCCAGATGTCACAAATACTGTTTCCTAACGTTTTCGCCCCCTGCTCATATTTTCTAGAATCAAGAGCGTCGAAATTTCGCGATTTCATTATTTTATTATTTTATTAACATCTGATGAGAAAGCAACAGGAAAAGAGCTGTTTTTCGACACTTCATTAACACTATCCAGCACAAAAAGAGATGTTTAAAAGGCTTAACGGTTATAAAACAAGTAAAAATCGTTTCAAAAGCCGGTTAAAACTAAAAAACACGTTTTCACCATATTTTTTACCCCTTTGTTTTGTTACCGCATGCGAACACTCGGCACGAGGGGAGCTGCGGCCCGCCCCCGCCGCCCCCGCCGCCGAGGCCACCCCGGCGTCGCTATCGCTGCTGCTGCTTACCCCAAAATACCGCGTCCGATCGTGGGCCAAATTTGGAATCGCTCTTGCAGGCGTCGGGTCGGGTCCGGTCACGCGGGTCCGGTCTGCGCGGTCGTTGCCCTGCTAGTAAACAAGGGCCGTCGCCTCCGGCCTCAGGCAGCGCGGGAAAGGCCCAGGGGCCGCTGGGGCCGCGGCGAGCACCACAACCGATACGCGGGCTGGCGCTGCTGGCGCTGCTGGCGCCGTGGAGACATGAATGACGCACCGACCGTACTCTCCCAGCCACGCTACGCCCCAGCGGTGCCAGCCTGCCATCTCTGCCCGTGCGGGGGGTGCTGCGAGGGCAGGGGCGGGTGAGCGAGAGAGAGGGGCGGGTGAGCGCGAGAGAGAGAGAGAGAGAGAGGGGGGGGGGGGAGGATCAATGCAGCACCCGGGCCCGGAGAGTGCGGCACCTGCGTCCAGAGCAAGAGCGAAGGGGGGATGAAAGTGGGATGGGTAAGAGGAGGGAGCCATGAATGGCCGAATGGCGCTGGGGCGGGGTATGCGCCGAGCGTATAAAGCAGCGGAGGGGTGGCTGCGGAGTGGCTGCGGCTGCGGCTGCGGCTGCTGCAGCGTAGTGGAGCGCCGTGGAGGTAGGCACCCGATTCCACGCATGCGTTGCGGGGTGGCCCGCGCTCGAGTTGGCGGGCGCTCCAGCCGAAAGGAGGGACAAGCAGAGCAAGCAGCCCGGCCCCGCCCCGCCCCCGGAGCCAGGCGCGGATCCAGGGGGGGGGGGCGACGGGGCGATCGCCCCCCCTCCCTAGGGCGCCCGAAAGGTAGGCAATTCGCGGTACAATCCACCTGCAAGTAGGCAGAAAGCGGTACATCGGCCCCCCCTAGACCCGCCCCTGGATCCGCGCCTGCCCGGAGCACTGCGGGCTGCCGCTATGTCAGACAAAGGACGTTGCAGGAACTTCTGGACCTCTGTCTAGATTCCATTTTCGGCGTTGGCTTGCAGCACTCCGTTCCGTCAACGTCACGCGACGGTATGGAAGGAGGGAAGTGACGACCAGTAGGATCTTTTATTTTAACCTATCAGAGGGATTTTATTCCGCGGCGGGCACTGCTAGGCACGTCCGGGCGCGCACACACACACACACACACACACACGTGCACCAGGCCTGGCACCCCTACGGCGGCCGATGGGGCGCGGAGCGGCGGGCCTATCTCGAGTCGTGACAAATAAGAGCAAGAGAAAAAGAGCCGGAAAAAAACCCGAAGTGGCAGGAGGGGTGGGGGGAGCGAGGCAGCTACTGATAACCGGCGATACGAGTAGAGGCTGAAGGCTGAATGACCGCTAGAAGCCCGAGCCGAGCCCAGCCCAGCCCCAGCACGGCCTAGCCAAACCTGTTCCGGCTCGCCACGCATGAGTCAAGAGGGTGGCGGCGATACGGGGGTCGTGACGTCATTCGGAGGGCAGCAATCCCTCCCGTACGTGCGAGCAGGCCAAGGCTGGGCCGTGCACATGCACACGGAGGAAGCCACTGCTGCAGAGCCGTGCAGCTGCGCCGGGCCGCGCCCGGCCGTACCGCCGTGCGATGAGTCATTCCCACATTGACATCACCTTATCTCGCTATTTATAGGCCGGCCCGCGCAGCCCGGCCCGCCGCTGGTGCCTTGCATATTATGTTTAGATAGCCGCGGCAGACGCCTGCCGACACGTGTTCTAGAAGACCACAGCGCGCACCGAGCCGTGCCCCCGAACGCCACCGCCCGGAGCCTACGAACAAAGACGAGCGTGGCCGGCGACAGCGCCCCCCCCCCCCCCTCAAACCCGCGGCGCTCCTCAGACCTGGCGCCATTCCCGATCAACTTGCCCGGAGGGACGGGGTTGACGTCACACCTTCCTTCCTACGCGACGTCCCCCGAGGACCCGACGGCGCCGCCTGGCGACGGGGTAGCGACGGGGTACTGATGGGGTAGCTGTCGGGCAGCGACGGGGCGGGAGGGGGCGGGGTCGTCTCGGATTGCGGAGTCCACAGCCACAACCCTTATCTGTTCCATGGGAGCGCCCCACCCCCGCCCTGACAAAGTGTCTCCTCAAGGGCCGACGGCTGACCTTCGGCGGGCGTGTCCCGCCCGGGCTGTCCGTGGCCAGCCTCGTCACACACCGGCTCCCCGCCGGCTCCACGCCCACTGACGGCTCCGGCCCCGGTCCCTGCCCCTACCCGGCTTTCGGTTTCCTTCTCAGAAGGGCTGGGCCGGGCTGGCGGGATGGATTTTAAGTTACCTGCCGTGTCCCGAAGGGTCCTGGCCCGGCCCGGGACCGGGTCCAGGCGGGGCGGTACCGTGCGTGGAGCTGCGGGCTGCGGGCTGCTGCGGGCCCCAAGACGGTCGCAAAAAAACGGCAATCTGACAACGGCGCCGTCCTCGCAAACACCCGATTAAGGTGCCTGTCCGGGAAACTTCCCGCGCGGAAGCGTAAGCAGGAAGAAGCCTCGCTGCAGCGCCGCTCACCGGCCCGGCCCAGGGAATGCCGCCTGCCGGCCACGGCTGTGTACACCGTGTACACGGTGCACGGCCTCCCCGCGGCCCGCCGTTCTCGCCTTGCCGACCTGCCGTCCACCCCCACCCCACTGCTTGTTCAGCACCTGGGGAAGTTCCAGGAGGGTGTGGGAAGGCACGCCACCAGGATGACCTCATCCCTCTCTCCGTTTCGCACCTTGCGCCCCCGCCGCGGACCGCATCGCTTTGAATGGCTCTAAATCGGGACGTGGGGACAGCGAGGGAGGCAGAAGGCCGGGCTATTCTGGCACAAAGGGCGCAGCGCGCAGCACACAATAGGCCGGCCGGGCGCCTCGGGTCCCTCGTCCTGCCTGCTTACGCAGATACTCAACTCACCTCTGCATACTACTCGCAACAGGAGAAGAGGGAATGTCCTGGGCCTTGCTTCCAGGTCGGTAAGTACAGCGGCGTCACGTCCACGCGCACACACTCCCCACACACACACACACACACACTACTAGCTTGATGTCACACAGAAACACGCATCCGATCCTTGCTGACAGGTGTTGCTGCACTTGGCGCTGATGTGTCACCGATGTTGCACTCCACCGGCACGCACGACGCCTCGCTCCGTCTCACTCACACTCACACACTCTGCACACGCACGGCCGGACTCACACTGCAGACTTGTCTCGCGATCCGGTCCGGTAAGGATCCGGTACGGTCCGGGAAGTGACGGTGGCGGTACGAGCAAGCGCGCCACGGTCACGTCTGACGGCGGCGGGGCCCAGCACTGGACTGACTACAGTGACTACTGCCCTGCTGCTGCTGCTGCTCCTGCCGCCGCCGCGGCGCTGGCTGCCTGCCCTGGCTGCTTTGCTTTTGCTCGGCTTGGCTGGCTGGCGGCTGGCTGGCGGCGGCCAGCAGAGCCGGGTCGGGTGGCGGGGCGGGAGGTGCGGTGCGGCAGCGGTGGCGGCAGCAGCAGCGGCGGCAGCATCAGCTGCGCCCCACTCCCCCCCCCCCCCCCCCAGTCTGTAGTAGTAGAATGCATAGTGGTCGGAGCCCCCCCGGCTCCACCCCGCCGCCCCGTCGCCCCACCCCACATCACACGAGCCGGCCCCGACGACGCCCCGTCCCGCTACGCCCCAACGGCCCGGCGGGGCCCGGCAGAGGCAGACACAAGCCTTGCGACCGCTGCGACCTGCGAGGCCCGGCACGGCCCGGCACGGCCCGGCACGGCCCGGCACGGCCAGTAATACCAGTATAGACACACTCAAAAATTGCGGACCGCGCGAGGCAGGCGTTGTGAATGGGACGCAAACATATGCACGCCACGCCACGCCACGCCAAGCCATGCCACGCCACACAACGACGCGCCGCCGCTGCCTGGCACCAATCAGCGCTCGCGCCGTCGTCACCAATCGCTTACAGCTTACAGGCACTACTGGTTGTCCCTAATCATTTTAAGTACGTTCGCAATTCAGACCGGCAAAGTGACCACAACCACGAAAGACTAAAATGGGAGAGAGAGGAGTGTTGGGGGGGGGGGGGGGGGGGGGGGGGCAGAGTGTTAAGCTCGTTGGTAACGTGCGTGTGTTGGAGGGAGAGAGAGAGCGCGCGCGCGGAGAGGGCGGGAGAGGGGCAACGAGAAATCAGCAAATATCAGCTACGGTAAATATTTAGCCGGGCCCGAACCGGACACAGCCACACGGCAGGGCGGAGGGGCGGCGCGGAGCGGAGCGGGCAAACGTTACCCGGCAAAGATATTTCTCGCCTCACGCCTTCGCCCCGCTTCGCCCTTGCGGTGCCTTGCAGCAGCTCGCAGCTCCGCCGCTTGGTGCTCACACTGAGACAGCTCATACCTGTCGTCCTGTCCCTGAACTGCAGTGGGTTTGCTAACTCTGGAATGATTTCTGGATCAAGTGCTTTGCTGAAACTGGTTAGTACTACACCAGTGAATGGTCTGTCTGTGTGCCCCCCTCCTCCCCCCCCCTCTCTCTCTCTCTCTCTCTCTCTCTCTCTCTCTCTCTCTCTCTTTCTTTCTTTCTTTCTCTCTCTCTCTCTCTCTCTCTCTCTCTCTCTCTCTCTCTCTCTCTCTCTCTCTCTCTCTCTCTCTCTCTCTCTCTCTCTCTCTCTCTCTCTCTCTCTCTCTCTGTCCCCCTCTTACACATGTACTTATCTTGTCCAAAAATATAGACCTGATTCATCGGATTGTGCTATGTGCGGAGTGGGGCCGGGCCGGGCTCTACGGACCGCTGACGTGACGTATACCCGGCCCACGTGCAAACCACCACGCTTCGCGCATGTGACATGCGGCGGGGCGGGCATAGAGGGGTTTGGGCTGGGGCGACAAAACCACCACCCCAAGTCTGGGTCCTCGCGAAGCACCTTCTATATATATATATATATATATATATATATATATATTATATATTTCTACCTGATGGCTGCCGTGTCGGCGCAGACCGACGAAGCTTAGTGTGTAGTAACGGTATATCGTTGGCTTTGATAAGGAAGCAGGCATGCACGCGATAAGGTTGGAGAAGGTTACGGAGGGATCACAACTGTGAGGTTGTACACATCAACAACATACAGTACAGAGTTCCTGGTCCCCCGGGCCCGCCTGGGCCCGGGACTGTAAGTGGTGATGGCCGCTTGGCCCTTACGGCCTCTGGGCTCAAGCCGGTGAACATCTGATACGTTTTCAAAGTGTCCCGAAAGGATTCGGTCGATTTGGCAGGAAAGATGTTGGGTCTGCTGGGCCTGGGGGCTTCTTTGACGCCGGCGAGGGCGTGGCGGGGCGTGGCGTGCCGGGCTGGGAGGGAGGATCAGCAGGTCGGAGTCATAGCTCCGTCGGGGGCGGTACGGTTCAGGTTCATCCCTTACCCTCCCGGCTCTGGTCGTAGACAAGAAAACGGCATGCAGGGATTCGGTTTCTCGTTTGCCCCCACTGTGTTTTTCGCCACGTTTTTTTTTTTTGCTGCCTCCGTATCGCCGCCGAGCCCCGACTCGGCTCCGCTCGGCTCACTCAGCCATTAGCTACTTCGTGTCGTATTTCGTGTCGCCTCGCCTTCTTTTCAGCCTTTTGTTTGGAACACACGAGTTTCTGAAAATAGAGGAGCCCCCTCCCCCCCCCCTCCTTCCGTAGGCTTTCACCGCTGCAGTGGGCGCGTTTATCGTGACAATGTTGACGGAACGCTGCCGGACGACGGCGTGCGGCCCGTGGAGTCATGGGGCGTAAGCAGCGTAAGCGAACACGCTTGCCCCCGCCCCGCCCCGCCCACGGCCCGCGGCCGGCAATGCCAACCGAACAGAACGGAACACGACGGCACTGCCAACCGCGCGGCCGCGTGTGCGCGTGAGGTGCGGAACGGAGCATTCCGCCAATAAACCGCACGGCACACCGGCGGGGCATCGAGCTGGCAATCCAGCAGTTTTGCCGTAGCTGTTTGCCCTTCGCCCCCCCCCCCCCCCCGCACTCCTCTCCCTTCCTCTCCTCGCACCCTTCCTGTCCACACGGCGTGGCAACCAGCGTCCCGACGGTCCCGAGGTGAGGAATCCACGACTTGGGCCTTCCTCCCTCCTCCCAACTCCCCTTCCGAACCCCTCCACCCCCCCCCCCCTTCACCCCAGCGTGCGCCAGCGCCGCCAGCGCCCCGAGGCAACCAAACACAATAGCAGCAGCTCTATACTACAGCGTTACTACGCCTCCCTCCCCCTCCTCCTCTCACCGTCGCTCCTCTTCTTGGCCCGTGCTCCGTGCTGAGAGGCGCTGTCTACCTTTCACCCCCCTTCACCCTCCCCCCTCCCCCCCCCCCCCCCCCGCAAAGTGCCCCGAGGACCAGAGCTGCGCTCCTGCTGCTGCGGCTGCGGCGCTGGCGGCACGACGAGGAGGCGATGCCAGGACGATGCGCTGCCCGCTGCACCTCGACTGCTGCTGGGCTTCGGCTGTGCTTTGGCTGCGCTTCGGCTGTGCTTTGGCTGGACATTGGCCGGGGTTTTGGCCGCGAGCTTATTTGGCCGAGATTTGACTGGGCTTTGACCAGGCCTTGCAAAGCTACGCCGCTGAGAGGGGTTGACGTCTGCAGCGCGGAACCCGTTCCGAATGACCAGCGCGGCCGCCGCAGGGCCGCCACCATGCCACTGTACAAACGCTACTGTAGTCGCCTCGCAATCACGCCAGTTGAATCTCAGAATAGCTTTTCGGAATGCTTTCGGTACGCGTGTCTCGCGGTGCGATGCTCTATGTGTCGGGTGCCAACGAGCGGGCCACGCACGCACAAACCGAGACAGGCACACAGTGCGCACATACACACACACACGCGGGCAATTTATATTTCGGCAACACCGTTGTCACTTACGGCGTGCGGCTTCTCGGGAAGACGGGGGCGGCGGGGGCAGCGAGGGGGCGGTGCCCTGGCGGGGCTCCCAGGCCAGAGCCCAGTCAGTCCCCCAGGGGGCCGCCGTCCCCTTGTCCTGCTGGTTATTGATTTCACGATCACCGGAGCGCGAAGAGAGAGAGAGAGAGAGAGAGAGAGAGAGAGAGAGAGAGAGAGAGAGAGAGAGAGAGAGAGAGAGAGAGAGAGAACAACGCCCAGTACGCCGGCTACGTTGGCTACTCCCAGCCAGAGTGGTGCTCGTATGGCAGCCGGCGGGGGCGGGGCGCAGCAGGGCGCAGCAGGGCGCAGCGGGGCGGTGCAGGAGCGGCGCCAAGCACAAGCACACGACAGAAGTCGGGGAGCTCCCGAGCCATTCAAGCCGACTGACCTGCCCAACACAGAGGGTTGTAAACCAGGCAGAGGGGAGGGGCATGAGGGGAGGGGGAGGAATTTCGAGTCCAGAGGGGGGGGGGGGGTGCAGCAACAGGAGAGCTAGCGCAAAGGCTTCGGACCTGAACCGGACCACGACCACCCTGGCAGTGTTTGCGGCCCTGGGCACTGCAGCAGCCTGGGGACCTGTACTCGGACCTCGTCACGTCACGGCTCAAACGACAACATCACTGGGCACGCCTGAATGTGGCAAAGGGTCCGGGCGGTGTGCGGAGCCTGAGGCGTCTGAAGCCCGAGGGCTGGAGCTGGAGCTGGTGCTGGAGCTGGTGCTGGAGCTAGAGCTGGAGGGATCCGCACACATCGCGTCGGCAGCCGCCCACGTACAGTGGGGTACAGTGGTGTGGGATTCTCATACGTACAGTCCTCGCAGCAGCGGCAGCAGCGTAGCGTGGTGGCAACCCTATCCGGACAACGACGGCCGTCCCATGGCAGCGCAGAGCTGCGCAGCGCCTGTGGCGAGGCGCCTCAACCTGAACCTGAACCCGGTTCTGGTTCTGGTTCTGTCTGAGCGCGGCGAACCAGACGGCAAAAGCCGCCGGGACGGAGTGGGCTGGAGCCCTCGCCCCAAGCCGGGCCGGGCCGGGCCGAGCCGAGCCGGACCTTTAGCCCCGTCACAAATAAAGGACCCGGTACAAACGAGAAGCAGAGGGAAAAGTGCAAAAGGAAGAAACGGCGTTCGGAATGAGCAAGGACTGGGCAAGGTAAGCAAGGCCACGGAGCCGAGCCGAGCCAAAGGCCTTGCGAGGCACAGCCTGGCGAAGCCTGGCAAAGCCTGCCTCGGGCGCAGCACGGCACGGCCCTGCTGGGCCCCGCCAACGGCCGGCCGTAGTAACCCCCCCCCCCCCCCCCCGGCGCAGAGCCGAGACCAGCAGGTATGTGACGCGATGCGCTCGGATGCTGTGCTGAATCCTGAATCTGGAGCACCTGGCTGGGCCAATGGTCCACCGCAGCGTCTCTGCCGACGCCCCGGGCCCCGTCCCCGGTGTGCGCGCTGGACTCCCTCAAGTGCCGCTGCTGCGTGCTCGGAGAGGGCTCGTATGGCGTCGCGGCCCGTCCCAAGGGGGAAAGGAAGAGCCAAGTCAGCACTGTGTGCTCACTGCTCACAGACCTGCGCCGCGCCTGCGCCCTGTCTCTGTCCGTCTAGCTGCTACCGGCCCATGCCTTCTCTTCTATTCTCCTGCTGCTGCTTGGACCAGGACCAGAGGCTCGGCTCCGCAGCTCCGTTCCACAGCCGCTGCCGCTGCCGCCGCCGCCGCCGCTGCCGTTGCCGCTGCAGCCCAGCCCCACCCCGCCGCCGGTGGTGTGAAGTTTGTTGCCCGTATACCTGCATCACACCGCGCTGCTGCTGAGGGGCCGTACGGCCGTACGCTCCGGCATCTCTGTCTCCTTCCCTCCTTCCTCTGCTCTCTCTCTCTCTCTCTCTCTCTCTCTCTCTCTCTCTCTCTCTCTCTCTCTCTCTCCCATCCCTCCCTCTCCTTCTCCTTCCCATGCGCTATTCAGAACGAGGCGCCACGCTGAGCCGACTGCCGCACTGCCGCTGCCGGAGGAGCACACGGAGTACACCGCCAACAACACGGAGTACTACTGCGGGGTACTACCAGCCCCCGCGCGCACACACACACACACACACACACACACACACACACACACACTCCCCCGAAGCATTTCATTACTCTTGTCTGCGGCGGGAACACACATGTCCCAAAGGGAAATATGAGATATCCACTTCTCCCCGCTCGATTCGTCACACAAAAGGTGTGTAATTCAACCCCAACGCTGCGACAGGTTGGGTTTGGATCGTATCGGGGCGGGCGGAATGTCTGAACCCTGGCGCACTATACTATCATCGTCAACTTCATAAATTAGCCCCCCCCCCCCTCTCCCGGGGTCCTCCGGGCAGGCATTCCCAGCCCAGCGTGCGCAGATATTCTTTTTGAATCCCGTAGCGACGGCCTGACGTCATTCCCAATGGCCGACGGCGGCCGGGGGCCGAGGGCCGAGGACCGAGGCTCGCACAAACGGTGCCTCCCCCTCCGCCGGGTAACGCCCCTGGGTGTGATGTGCCACGCCGTGCCGGGCCGTGCCGCTCAGGTGAGTACGTCTAGACCGGTGTCTCTGAACCATGTATCACATCAAGGAGTGAAGGACCCAGGCAGACGCGCAGACTCCCTTCACTTCCCTCCCGTATCTCTATCCTTCTCCGTCACACTGCTGGTCTGCTCCCCCCCCCCCCCCCCCGCCTCTCTCTCTCTCTCTCTCTGTCTCTCATACACACACACTCCGCGACACGGCGGAATGCGGGCTGAAATGAAAGGAGAGAGAGAGAGAGAGAGAGAGAGAGAGAGAGAGAGAGAGAGAGAGAGAGAGAGAGAGAGAGAGAGAGAGAGAGAGAGAGAGAGAGAGAGAGAGAGAGACAGACAGACAGACAGACAGAGAGAGAGAGGCGGCAGTGGTGGAGCAAAGAAAGAAGGGAGAAGGGGAGAGGAGAATGCGGTTTTTATCGTAAGCGCGCGCGTAAGGTCTGAGATGTGTTTTCCTCTTTGGAACTCCGGGGCCGGCGGGGGCCGGCGGGGGCCGGGCTGCGCGTGGGGCGGCTCCAGGGGCACTTCTACTTCTCCACCCTGCCCCGCTCCCCGTACTCCGTCCGTCTGTACTCCGTACGTCGTACGTACGGCGGGCACAACACGGGCACGGCACGGCACGGGCACGGCACGGCACGGCACGGCACGGGCACGGCACGGGGACTGCCTGCGGGGCGTATTATGTACTTTGTGCCTCTCCTCGGCTGCCTCGGGTAGGTCCCGCCGAGGTCCGCCGAGAAGGCCCGCCGGGGCCACTCTCTGTCTCTCTCTCATAGTTGATTCAATTCGAACCCGTGAGTGAAGAAAGAGAAGGGAGGAGAGAGAGAGAGAGAGAGAGAGAGAGAGAGAGAGAGAGAGAGAGAGAGAGAGAGAGAGAGAGGGGGGGGGGGAGAGGGAGAGAGTATAAAAGGTGTTGGAACGTTCCTCGAACCGTGCTGCGAGTGGGCTGTGCGATAAGACCTGCACGCCGCCGCAGGGGAGCCAAGACATCTCTGGAGCCCGGGAGGCCCGGAGCCCGGAGCCCGGAGCCTGGAGGAGCCTGCATTCCGACACATTTACGCCCCACGTCATGGAGCTGAAAATCTTTTGGCGGCGGTGTTTAACCAGAAGCTCCACGACACCGCGCTTGGCCGGTGCCACAAAGGCAGTGAAGAGGTGAAGAGAGGGTTGGGCTGTCGCCGCCCGGACAGCAGACAGCACCGGACAGCTGCGAGTGGGAGCGAGCGAAGCGAGGATCGTGTGACGAGTTATGCGGAAGTAGTCGGTGCGACATTTGGATGGCACGGCAGCGCTGCACTGCTGCGGCTGGGCTCTGGGCTGGACGCCACACGGACAGTGGCGGACAGTTCCACATCGCTGACGCCAGGACGTATCTGTGAGTGTGTGAGTGTGTGAATGTTGTGTGAGTGTCTACTACTTGTGTGGCGCTGCCGTAGCGCTGCTGGAAGCGAAATGGATTTCGAGGTGTTGCCTTTCATTGGCACGCCACCCCACGCGCCACGGCACGGCACGGCACGGCCACAGTACGGCCCTACTCGCGCGCGCGCCTACGTGCCCGATTCCCACGGCACAGCTCAGTGGGGTCTGGTGGCCGCCAGGGCTAGATGCAGACGACGCACACATCGGCACAAAATCGCGATGACACGCTCACAATCCCCTCTCTCCCCCATTCTATTCGCGGTATGTGTCGCCCTGCCTCCCCCCCCCCCCCCTGCTCGCCCCCGCCGCTTTTCCTCGCTAAACGCGCCGCGCCCTGCCTCAAAAAAGAAGAGATTCCCCGTGAACAGCGAGGGTAGATTCCATGTGGCCACTTAGGTGGCAGCAGTGGCACCAGAGGCGGCCGGCTTGTGGCCTGCGGGTACCAGCGACACCAGAGCGGGCGCGGAGTGGTGGCCGGCGGCGCTTCACCGAAGTGGAGATTAAGATAGTAACTGACTCCCAAATGGGAAAAATATGCCGCAGTGCGAGATTGGCGCAGCGCGCCGTTTAACCCACCCTAGCCCACCGTGCGTTACACGCTCCCTGGCGAAAACGGAAACTCTCTCGAGGGCGTATTGAAGGCGTGTTTGTTGCGCTTCGAGCGTTTGAGGGCGTTTTAGGGCGTTTCAGGGCGTTTCAGGGCGTTTTGAAGGCGTTGTGAAGGCGGAACTGAAACGCCTTTGGACCACAACGCCCAAGAACGCCTTTGACTACGCCTTTCGAGGGAGTTGTGTCTACGCGCTGAACGAAGGCGTTGCTGGGCGTTTTGCGCGAGGGCGTTTAGAGAAAACGCCCAAAGCGCAACAAACACGCCTTCAGAGGGCGTTTCGAGGGCGTTTCACGCCTTCGGAGAGCGTGAGGAAAACTCCTTCCCGAGGCGTTTCCAGAGCGTGAACTCCGCTCTCGATTTTCGCCAGGGCTGCACTCACCCCTCCCGGAATAGCACTCGCATATGGTGGTCGACTGAGGCGGCGGCTCGAGAACGAGCTTGTCTCTCTTCATGCAGTTGTTCCTCGGAATGATGATCAAAACTCGGCCGCAAGTGCTTTCACTATCACAAGCCACTGCCGATAGCGCACAGCGTGGACCCGCGGACGCCACCGATAACGACGCAGCCGGCTAGCGTGCGGCGGACGCTGCGCAGGCGGGGGCGGGGACAAGTAGCGGGGACCCGCGGGGACCAATGGGGATGGGGCGGCGCCGGCGGCGCGGTGGCGCCCTGTTCTTGGGGGTTATATACCTTGGCAGCGTCAACAGCTTTTGTTCTCGGCCGGTCCGGTCTAAAGATAGGACCGGCGGCTACCGAAATAAGATGCCGAGAATATGAGCAGTAATGGAAATGACCGGAGCGAAGCAAAGCAAGCGCGTGGGCGGGCAGCGCGGCGCACCGGCCAACGGGGACGTTACGAGGCCGAGGGGCGTTAGGGGTAGGGGTCCTACCGCATAGAGTAAGTAGGATAGATTCAGATTCATTACTGCATTCGACACCGTCACACACACACAGGATAGGCGCAAGCACTCTATGGCCCGCCGCCTGCCGCCATGGCGCTCGCAGTTGCACTGCACAAACAACACATAATTCCCAGAACCCCGGGCGCGAACCCGGGTTAGTGCGAAGCAGGGCATCAGGGCGGGGAGACATTTCACAGCATTGTCCGCCTCGTCCCCGTAATTTTCCTACGCTTCTGACGTCGGCGCAGAAACAGTGTCTTTTCTCCTTACTTGGTGTCGTCGCCGACCTGCTGGGCTCCGGCCCGGGGCCCGGGCTGTGCAGCAGAAGCAGCAGCAGTAGCAGCAGCAGGTACTGCATGTCATGCCCCCGTCAGGTCGCCGCCGAGTCGTCCAGCCCCGTCGGACTTAGGGCTTTCCCGGCGCGGAAGCCCGGGGCCGTTTCGGCGAAGCACTGAGCCCTTTACGCACCCACCCCCCTCTCCCCCTCTCCTTCTCCCAGGCTCTGCCACCGACAGCCCTTCAACTGACCGACCAGGCCGAGGCAGATATGAGTGCGTTACGGATTCGGCAGAGCAGAGACGCCATTCCGCGGACTTTTTCGCGAAACTTTACTCTCAGCGGCCAGAGCTTCAAAGACCCGCGCTCTCGCTTTTCCGCCGTTGTTCACCCCCCCCCCCCAACACACACATACACACATACACACACACACATGGATACACTACAGGACTCTCACTCACCACGGCAGGGACGTGGGAGAGCCTAGGGAAGCCCAGGGGAGCGCCTTGTGGACGACTTCGCATAGGCAACCCGAACGCAGCAGAGCATGCGAGCAGCCTAATCTGGGACTGTACGGCGCTTCATGGACACCGTCGAGAGAATGCAGCACGTCCAGCGCATCACGATTTGGACTCGGACCTGCCTACACTATCTAACCACAACCCCGCGATCATCTAGTGTGTCTACTGCTGTTTCTCTCTGCCCGCCTCGCTCCAATAAAAACTCAAGCCCCGCCGAAGACAATGGGGCAAATCAAAAAAGAAATCAGCGTTCACAATATTTACTTTGCGTTGTTTTGTCTCTCTGCGGCAACCAGACGCCATGCTTTCTCGCGCATCGCTTCTCCTTTCTTCTCGAAAATAAGTACACTAAAAGCAGTCGGTGGCATGTCTTTCATGCGTTCGCCGCGGTCCTGGCGCTGCTGGACAATAGGCTGCACCAGGACCACCACTAATCCCCATCCCTCGTCGGCTCGGACTTTGGGCCCATCTCCGGCACGGCGGCTACGACGCGGCCACGGCCTCGGCGCCGCCGGGCCGGGCTGGCCGGGCACCCTGCTTCTCCGTATGACCGTATCAGCGCCTGCTCCGTGCTGCACGCTGCACCCTGTGCTCCACCAAGTGCTGCACCGGCAGGGACGCGGCCACACGAGCTCGCTGCGTCGGAGCAGCTTCGTGTTCGCGAGAACGGGAGTGGGGGTAGAGAGGGGCAAAAAAAAGCGAAGTCAAAAACGTCAGTGAGCGAGATCGAATTCGGATGCTATAACAAAATACAAGATCTTTGCGACTTTCGAAAAAAAATTTCGATCACCGGAAGGGGTCGCGCATAGGGCACCCGAATGGGGCATAACTGCCCCTTACAGCAGTCAAAATCAATGTTGCAGAAAAATGTTGAAAATATTTTCTAAGGTCAATTTGACCAGAGTAGGGGTCCGAAGGACTTAAATTTCAAGGAAAACGCTGTAACTTTTACGGTTTTTGAGATACCAGCGTTTTAAGTGCGAATATAAATCAAAATTAGTTTTCTGCAAATTTAGGAATAAAAACGCCGATATCTCAAAAACCGTAAGTTACAGCGTTTTCCTTGAAATTTAAGGTCCTTAAGGGCCCTACTTTGCTCAAATTGACCTTAGAAGAATATTTTCAACATTTTTCTGCAACATTGATTTTGACTGCTGTAAGGGGCAGATATGCCCCTTTCGGGTGCCCTGCGCGACCCCTTCCGGTGATCGAAAAAAAAATTCGAAAGTCGCAAAGATCTTGTATTTTGTTACAGCATCCGAATTCGATCTCGCTCACTGACATTTTTGACTTCGCATTATTTTGCCCCTGTCTAGAGTGGGGGTCTGCCCGCCCCAAGGCCTCGAAGGCCCGGACGCAGCCATCTTGCCCGCTGATCACATATGTTGGGACTCGTTGAACCACATTTAGTTCAGCGTCAGTACTACGTGGCCCTCGGGGCCTCGGCGCACACAGCAGCCCCCGACTGGCCGCCGCTTGGCGCCGCGCCACTGTTCCTCGTTCCGCGAACTGGATGATACGGAGCCGTGGCTGAGCTGAGCTGGCTGCTGCCGCTGCCGCCGCCGCAATCTCCCGAACCTGGAGAGCCGAGTGTTCTTTGCCCCCGTCTCATCAGAATCGGGCTCTTGCTGCTAGTACAGGAATACACGCAAAGAAAAACACGTTGAAAAATAAAGAAAAATAAATGAAGGAGCTGGTGAAATGCCAGCGACGAGATATGGGTCCCGGGTGACGTTCGCGGGACCCGCGCTGACGCTGACGCCAGGGGGGGAGTCCTCTGGAACCGCCTCGGCCCGGCCGCCGCCGTGTGGCATGTGAACACGTGTGCTCTAGCCGTGCTCTATCGCTCGGCGCCACAGCCGTGGTTAGCGCCAGTTCAAATACGAAGTATACGCGGAGGGTATGAGAAATCTCCTCGCTGCGCCGGCATGCACCGCCCGCTGCTGTCGCGCGCATGTCAAAGCAGATTTGGTGTCCGGATGCTTTATGGCCTGAGGCACCTGAGGTGACAAGGCAGAGGCCGGTGACCGCCGCAGACGTGGGGGTGGACAGTGGACAGCAGAAGATCAAAAGGCCCGCCGGCGCCTACCGCTTCTGGCGAACGAACGTCGAAAAAGCAGAGGCAGCAATCCACATGGTGATCCCCTAGACTGGGATGCAGTGGTCCAGATATTGCAGGGGACGATCGCCCGACGATCGCCGCCTATATATACCATATCTGTCTCGGACGGACGCGTGAGAGCGAAAGAGACGGAGCTAGTGCGTTGCGAGCCTGCCTACCGAAGGAGGAGGAGGAGGAGGAACGCGAACCTCCTCTGCGGGATTACTTCTCTCTCCTTCACGGCGTCAATCACATTCCAGAGAGCATGGAAACGGGCGAGAGGGATAGTATGCTACCAGGAAAAGGCAAATACGTACTTACTGCACATTACTGTATGAAGGGCACAGTGCACATACCCAGAAATCCTCTCGGGCCTAAGCCCAGTGGCGTGGCGTGGACGAGCCGAGGCTCGGACCCTCGGACCGACCCGTGGCGGACAGGGGATTAGATCTTATTGTGACGAGGTCCGTCACTTTCCTTTACAAGGAAAAAGACAACACACCCGGCCAGTAAGAGAGAATCAGTGATAAAGCGGCGTTGGCACAAACCGCTAGCGATTTCGCTCGGTTTGAAGTGAAAATCTAGTGCGAAAATCTTTGATACTCGCTCGCTACTTTCTTCTCGAGTAATCCATGTACCTAGACTGGGTTCATGAGCAATCTTCGTGGGACACCTATTATTCCATGTCCCCGGTGGAGTGGACAAATAATGGAGTTGGACTGTAGAAAGATTTCTCATGCCGCACTGTCTGCGAAACTGAAGTAATCACAAACCACTAAAATTTGCAGAAAATTGTTTCGACCTTGGTGTACACTTCTCTGACTGTTTCGTAGGCATGGAAAACATCGTTGCTGTGAGATAAGCCACTTTTCGCTGGAAGCAATCGTTGCTGACAGCCAAAGGAAAGTGCCTTCCATTTCCGTGGAGCCCGATGGCCCAGCGGGGCCCATATAGACCCAGCCAGCAGCCCCCACAAAGTACTTGGTCGGGGACATCGTTGGGGTCCAGGGTCATCCGGGAGCCGTGGAAGCCGGACATCTACCTCAGTTCGGCGAAAGTCGTCATCTCTGTGGCACCTGACCACGCGCCGCTAACAAGCTGAGGCCCGGATAGCAGGGAGAGGTTCGCGTTCGCGGGACAGACAGATTTTCCTCGTTTCTATCCTTTCGGAGAACACCTCGAGATTCGTTCGGTAGACATGATTAGGATTTATAAGCGCGGAGAGAGAATTCTTGCGGCCAGAGCCCGAGGACCGAGATGAAAAGACGGCAGGGCGGGGCGGGGCCGGGTGAGGGTCGGGGCCTTTCTTCGCGTCTACAGGTGGATCTGAGGGCCACTGTTAGTACCGTCGTCATATCTGAGCGGGCGCAGTCCGGCGGTGAGCGCCGCGGCACGGTGACGTCACCCCTCCCTGTGACGCACTGGGCAGCACCAGGGCAGAGCGGCACATCCTGGACCGGACTGCTGCAGGGCCCAGGGGCCAGGACTGCGGGGCCCATGGCTGGGCCTCGCCGTGCGCGCGCGCGCCGTGTCGTCGGGGGGATTAGAAAGTTTGTGCGTGTGTGTGTGCGCGCGCGCCAATGACCGGCGCGCGCGTGTGTGAGAGAGAGGTCCCGGGGACTATCTGACGACATGGTGTGCTCCTTCTTCTCTCCAAACAGCCAACAAACACTGAGGAGATGGCCGACCACGCCCCGGGGCCCATGGGGCAGTGCGCGGGGGCTGTCGGGCCCCGGGGGGGGGGGGGGGAGGTGCATTTCTCTGCCGATGAATCAACCACAGGGACCTCATCTGCCCGCTGCACTGCGTGTGGCGGTGTGGCGATGCGTGTGCGCTTCACACCACACTGCTGGACGGAGTGACTCACGACTCACGGCACGTCCAATGCCATCCCGCCGACCGGTGGGGCGTGGGGCCCCGTGGGGCCCCGTGGGGCCGCGTGGGGCCCGGGCCGCCGGCACTGCGAGAGTGCACCAGTGCACCGCGTGCATCGGGAAGGCAAGGGTAGGAGGGGGGGGGGCAGCAGCGGCGGCGGAGCAATCGCAGCGCGTCCTTCCAGCGTGCACGGACGGAGCGGCGGAGAGAAAAGAAGAAAAGACCTGGGGGGGGGGGCACAAATGCAACGCCGACTCAGCGGGGCGTGCAGCGGGAGGGAGGGGGAACGGGTGTACTACTATACTACGTACTCACATTCCGTAGTATGGAGTGGAGTACGGGATTGGAAGAGGAGGGGGGGGGGGGTATGTCTCTGATTGCATTGTTACCACAACGTGCGTACACGGCCCGGCGGCAAGCGGACGGCAATAGCGGACGGTACCGACAGGGCGCTGACGCTGTCCGCTGGCGGCATGACGGAGCAATGAGGAGGCGAACAAGAGGAAGAAAGAGCTGGGGCAGAGCGGGGCAGAGCGGGCAGAGCGGGGCAGAGCGGGCAGAGCGGGGCAGAGCGGGCAGAGCGGGCAGAGCGGGCAGAGCGGGGCAGAGCGGGGCAGAGCGGGCAGAGCTAGGGGAGAAAAAGAAGAAGAAGATTTGTTTCTTTGGCAGGAAAATAAGCGCCGTGGTCCCGCCGCGCACAGCAACAGCGTGCACCAGGGACCGTAGGGCACGGCACCACGGCCAGGGCTCGGCATGCTTTGGCTCCGGCCTTCGATGCAATGCGATGCAACGCATGCTCGAGACAAAAGAAAGGGGACCCGGCAATTTCAGCGAAGCGGGGGATCGTGGGGGGATCGGAGGGGGAGCAGGGGGCGGCAAAAGGAACAACATCGCTGCGATCCCTGCACGAGTCTGGAGCCTGGAGGCTGGAGCTGGAGGCACTCGGCGCGGCGCTTGGAGGCGCCCCAGCCCTCCCAGCCCCAGCCCGGGGTCGCTCACGACACGGACATGACCGGCGCGGAGCACGGACCGGCACAAGGGTTCGGCCAGGCGTGGTTTGCTCCCCAGACTGGACGGGACGGGCGCACGGTGACTGGGTGGTAGCATTTGGCACCCTGTCATTACCGGCAGGGCGAGGCGGGGCCGACGGAGGCCAGCAGAGCCGAGGGCAACCTTCCTAATGAAATGAGCAATTTCGCCCTTATCTCGGTTATTGGACTCGTCGTTGAATGCTCGATTCCATATATACCTTTTATACAACCATCCCGCAGGTAGCGAACTGGAGCGCCAGAACGATGAGAGGTTCCCCTTTCTGGGATCGGAAAAGGCGCTCGACCTTCAAGGATGTGGGTCACATATGTCCTTTTGGAACGTCGTACCCTGAAAACGGATAGCTTTTTCGATTCTCATTGCAGAAGTACACCCAGAGAAACGAATTCTTGATTCAAGCCAAGAACAGCGTATTCTTAAAGCATTCAAGAATATAATTCTTGATCCAAGAATATTTCTTGATTCAACTCTAAGATCGGCTTGATTCATGAACATATTCTTGAATGCTTTTAGCCTAAGAATCTGTTTCTCTGGGTGTATGTGAGTCAGCGGCACCACGGCTGGCGCCTGTGCGTGGCGCCTGTGCGTGGCGCCTGTGCGTGGCGCCTGTGCGTGGCGCCTGTGCGTGGCGCCTGTGCGTGGCGCCTGTGCGTGGCGCCTGTGCGTGGTCCGTGGGCGCCCCGTGGGGATGCGATGAGCTTAGCGGAGCTCTGCGCTCTGCTGCAGACATGGATGGGATAACAGAGTGAATCGCCGTGACAGACAAAACTCCACTCCGCGCTCACACTTTTAAAAAAACTTGTCTTTTGTATATTTTTTTTTCATTTTTGGCGCTGCTCTCGGCTGCTCTCTGAACCAGTTGAACCCGCTCTGTGTCCCATCTGAAACGACGGCCGGCCCGCCGACTGGACGCCGTAAACACTACTGCACGACAGTGTGAGTAGGTATGGCTAAAATTTTATCATAATAGGCGATTTGACAATTAGGAATGATATTTATTGTTTCATATTTATTACTTAAAAATAATCTGCCATTCAGTCGGGCATTCCGGTGTGAACACGGTGCTGGCTGTCGCGCTCTCGCCGGACAGGGGCGGCCGGGGGGGGGGGGGGGGCTGACTCGATGACCCGTGCCTTCCCACACAGGGCTGATCACCGCTATCTTCGGTACTACACACGAAGTGTACGGCGGTGAGGCGTGGTGTGTAGGCAGAAGAATACGTGTGGTACTGGCACGATAGCAGAGCGCAGCAGAGCCGATCACGGGGAAAGGAAAACAAAACTGGAGGAAAATGAGGAGGAAAGAACGAGTATTACAGGTCGGGGTACAGCACCCAGGGAACCAGGCACGCGGGTGCCCGGTGCGGGGGTCCGGGGGAGGTGTGAAGGCACAGTACGGCACCGGCACGGGCACGCCACGCCGTGCCTCTGGCCATGCCGGGTGAACGAGCGTGAGTGTGTGGTGTGGCTCGGCTCGGCTCGGTTTTTATTTGGCCTGGCCTGGCTGGGCACGAGCCAACGCCGGGCACCGGGCAGGACCTGTTGTTTTACCGTGTCAAACACGGCCAGGCCGGTCCAGTCCGGGCCGGACCAGAGCCGCTAGCCGAGGCCACAGGCTGCCACAGGCACAGGCCACAGTCACCCTGGTGATTGCGGTCGTTTCCATCCCGACAGGCCGATGCGATGCCCGCTGGCACTGACTGCCGCGGCCACGCCCGCCCCGCCGCAGTCTGCAGTCCTGCAGTGGCCGCGGGCTGGCGCTGCCCGTGCACGGCTACCGCTACCGCCGGCTACCGCTGGACGCATCGAGGACGACACGCACATGTCGCAGGACGCGTGCTCAGCGGAGCGCGGCGCGGGGACACGGCGGCACGGCCGGACACGGCATAGCACTCTGCGGGCCGGGGCGCCGCGTGTACCTGGTGTACCGCGTGGGAGAGAAATGCCGAGCCCCGCCGAGCCCCGCCGAGCCCCGCCGAGCCCCGCCGCACCGCGGAGGACGAGGCGAGTCCAGCACGGCGACCGAGCTCCAGCAAGTATGTATATATATACCACTCCCGCGCCGTCACCGGTGTGGCGCACTCTGAGGAGGTCTTTGTGTCCGACATAAAGCCGGCCACAAAGGTGCATGTGCAGAAGGGGAGGTGGCGCTACAGCGTAGCAGCGCGGCAGCGGCAGCGGCAGCGGCAGCCTCGTTATTGTGCGGAGGCGACAAGATTGGCAACGCGGACCAGCGGGAGCGGAGCAGGAGCGGAGAGCACCCTCGGCAGTGCAGGGCTCGGCTCGGCTCGGCTCGGCTCGGCTCGGCGGCAGCGCGGGGAGTATCTTCACGGATCGGCCGATCTGCCCTGCGATCCTGCGATAGCGTGGCATGGCGGTTAGTCAGACCAGACCAGCACCAGATTCTGTCACCCAGCTCCTAGTGGGGGTGGGGGCTAGTGGTGGCGGGGCGGGGGTGTTATGGGGCTCTACTCCTCACTCCGTACTGCTGCCTCGGCCGCCCCGCCCCGCCCCGCCCGTCCCGCGCCGCAGAGCCGTTTGCCTGCTGCGCGCACAGGACGGGGACGCTTTCTCGGAAAAATGTGCGATATCTCGCAGACGCGACTGGTAGTAGTTCCTTCATTGTTATTACACTATCTATTTTATAGAGCGGGGAGCTGGGTCATTGTTGGCTATTCCCACGCCTCCTGCCCTGCTCCTGCCCTGCCCTGCCCTGCCCGGCCCCGGCCCCAGCTCTGGCACCGTGGCACTCCTCCTCCCAGCCCGGCCCAGCCCGGCGTCCCCGAGGACCCTACCCTATCACCCTCCCCCCGCATTGCCAATTCAGGTGAAGCAGCGTGAAGGTGGCTGCGCCTGTGCTGCCGGTGCTGCGCCGGCTGTGCCTCTGAGCCGTTGGCCTGAGCCGCTGACCTGGGCGTCCAGGCTGCGGCCTGCGGGGCCTGCGGGGCCTGCGGCAGGAGGCTGCACCGAGTGCCTTTGTGTCTGGTCCAGGGGATACTATTAGCGCCACTCCTTCCAAGAGTCCATCAATCGCACGGCTGTATTCACTTGTTTTCTTTTCTTCGGTCGCCTCCTTTCAAAACTGATACGATACGAGGCGAGGCTGGAGAGGTTCTTGTACGTGGCGCAGAGGGGGGCTGGGCCTCGGCGGAGGGCGGGGGGAGGGAGGGGGGCACCAATCACCTGCGGGAGCCCTGCGGCAGCAGGGGCTATTCCAGGCCATTGCGTCTATCTCCCTTACTGCAGACATGCAGTGCGCTTTCTCACTGATATTACCGTGCCAAGAATTGGTCGTCGAGCTGCTGGGGATGAGGGAGGGGGAGGGGGAGGGGGGCTCTTACTATCTTTTTACTTCGAGAGGTAAAACTCTCTCAAAACACCTTGAAGGTACCTTCTTATCTGAGACTGTTGGTGTTTCGGGGTCATTTCGAAGCGGTCTGTGGCTCGGGAGGTGCCTCTAACGTATGGCTGCCGCCTCCGGCCCTCCAGCCTCGGCTCCTAATCTCCAGGTCTGTCTGGAGTCTGGACTGGCTGGGTGTACATACTACGTATACACCATACTCTATACGAGATAAAAACTCTCCGTGAGCGACTCCAGCTCAGCTCTATGAACACTGACCTACCCCACCGCCAGGCTGCGAGGCGGCGGCGGCCGGGTGCTGCCAGGGCAGCCAGTGTCCCCTGGGTAGGCAACCCGAATGCAGCCAAGCAGAACGCGAAACCCTTGCGGTTGGGGATCGGGCCGCACAATGGACACAAAGGTGGCACTAAATATCGCATTGTGCCCCGAGGGCCCCAAAGGCGGAGGATGAATGCAGCCTGTGTGCACCTTGCTCATCCCGTCCAGGATGATGAGCGGCACCACCGTGTGTGTGTGTGTGTGTGTGTGTGTGTGTGTGTGTGTGTGTGTGTGTGTCTGTCAGAGAGAGAGACAAGATATCTCGCGACATGAACACTGTGTTATGTGTATCAGCAGAGAAACGGACGCACAACGCGACAAGGTCACACGACATAGGCAGAGGTATCCTCCGGAGATGGCCTTCGAACCCGATGCAACAGCAGCTCCTGGTTCAAATACATGTGGAAAGGGGGGGGGGGCTCTCCGTGCCGTTATGTCCCCGACGGTCCCTGAGGTTCCTGAGATGCAGGGTGGCCCGGCTGCGACTGGAGTGGAGCGGAGTGGACACACAATGGGAAGGAGAGGAGGGCCGTGTTTTTCAATGGAGTCCTGCAGGTTGATGGACTCCCCCCGGCCAAGCCGACCCTGGCCGGGCCGGGCTGGGCGGCATGAAGGGTGTGTAAAGGTGTGGGGAGTCGGCGTCGATATTCTAGCCGGTGCATTCACGCCGACTCTGGAAAAAATTGTGTAGGGAATTCGCCGAGGATGTCTGACAACTGAGGACGTGTATATGTCGTCTGCAGAAAACGTTTATGGAAAAATCGAAACTGCGGAATGTAATGACGGTCTCGTTTGTCTCCACAGATGGAACGTTATGATTTCCTCGGCTCGCAGACATGTCAACCCCGAGCGCTGTCGGCGGCTCGAGCTGAGGTATGTATGAATGATGGGCGCTCAACGATGTTACCCCTTGTGCTTCGGGCATCCCCGGGCATCCCTGGACCTCGGGACGACAAGGGCCCACAAACCTGTTGCGCCTGATTACCCGCAGCGCATCGGCTTTTGGCCGTGAGGGTGAGGCCCTGGGGGCCGTGCTCATGCAGTGCTGCTGCTGCTGCTGCTGCTGCTGCTGCTGCTGCTGCCCGGGCTGGTCCCCGGCGGACCGCTGCAGGGCGGACCGCCGCAGGGCGCCCTTTGAGAATCAAATCCACCACAACCCCACCGACCCGGCCAGCCGGCTAAGAAAGTGTCAAGTGAGGTGGTTATCCTTTGCGGCTTCACCGGATACCAAGCGAGGACGAAAAGATGGGAACCTTGCATGTTGCCTCTGCATTTTCCACCTTTGCGCTTCGTGCGGACTGCTGTAGAGACTTCGATACCTGCGAAGAGTCGGCCAGTAGCGGCACCTGCATGCACATGTGAGCGCAGATGATACATATCATCACCCACAGTCTTAAAAGAAACAATAATACAAATATAATGTATCAGCGGCTTGTACTCTCATGCGGAGGCAGGCCGCGTTCCGCCGTCTGTTGCCCATCGCGCATTGTTGCGGTCATGGGCCATGCGGGCCATACTGGGGGGGGGGGGGGGCACCCCTCCCCTCCTCCTGCACCCCCTCGCCGCTCCAAAATTGCCTCAGAAAGATGTTCTTTCCTGTCAAATATCTTCGTCTCTCTCTTATGATTCACACAAACTAACTAAAAACGCAACTAACGATAAGTTCTGCTTCAACAGACACACAAAGAAGACTTTATTTTCCCAACTTTCTCAACCCTTAAAAAACTGGGAAACATTTAGAGTTGGTATCATCTGCTTCCTATTTTATTCGATATTCAAATTTTTTTGGGGGGGGATTCTCTTTTTGAAGCGCAAGCGGACGCGACTGCCTGCAACAGCGGGGCCCAACGCGCCGGGGCGGACCACCGGACCCGGACCCACCGGACCCGGCAGCATCGTTCTGGTCCAGCAACGTCACCTCATTAGCATTCTTCCACACGCACCGGCCCCCGGCCGCCATCGCCATAGCCTGGCTGGCGCTCCGCAGCTCCGCAGCCAGCATGCCTGCGGCCATGGCGTCAGACATGGCATCCGCTCCCGGTCTTACCCCGCGCGGGCTCGGCCCCCGGCCCCCGGCCCCCGGCCCCCGGCCCCCGGCCCCCGGCCCCCGGCCCCGGCCCGATCACTGGTCAGGCCTGGTCAGGAGTCAGGCCGCAAGGACCCCACTCCGGCCCGCCTGCAAGTCCAGCAGTCACCGCGGGAGAGGACCAGACCAGGACCGGCCGCGCACAACGGGGAGCCTCCGCTGCCACCACCACCGCCGCCGCTGCTGCCGCCGCCGCAGCGAGCAGCAGTCATCACCGCGGCTCAAGTCCGTCCGCCCCGTCCTCCAGACAGGGCACTGCCGACGGCGAAACGCGCGCCGAAACGGCGTCAACTCGTCCACTCTCTGACGGCGGCCTGCGGCGGGCCATGACGGCCGGCCCTTATCTCATATGATCCTGTCATGGCCAGGAGAAGTCTCCCGCTGCCAGAGGCTGCCAGAGGTCCGTGGTCCCGCCTGCCTGGCTCAGGTGATGAAACGGAGCCGGGCTTCGGCTTTTCTTGGCGGCGTAAACAAGCCCCCCGCCTCTCCTCCTGCTTCCCCCCCCCCCCCCTTTCCATCGGCCTGCCAGACGGAACCGCTCTCCAGACCGCGCGCCGCGCTTATCCGAAGTCCAATCGGTACCAGCCAGCTCAGCCCAGCAGAGAGGTACTCGTGGAGAGCGGAGAGCAGGGAGTATCGCCGGCCGGGAGGGGAGGGGAGGAGCGGGGAGCGGAGAACATGACTCACGCGGGATGCGTCCGCAAGGTCTGCAGGCCGCCAAGGGCTGATAGCCGGCTGATAAGCGGAAGGGCGCACGACACGACGCCTGCCTGTTGCGGACGCCCCCCTCCCCCTCCCCTTTTATCCCGCCTCCCGGCGTGGCGCGGCGCGGCCAGACAGGTTTGCGAGGCTTTCGGCGATATGGGCGTACGCACGTTCGGCCGTACTACAAGCAGGACGGCGAGTAAGGCATTCCGATGAGTACTCATTCCTTTTCTTTTTCTTCTTGTTCCTTTCTGCGCGTTTAAATTGCCTCGACCCGCGTGGTATCGTGGTGCGGCGCGGTGTTCCGCTCGGTACACTCGCGGCCAGAACGTTACCGGGCCGTTCTCTGCTCTCCACCCTGAGAGACTGAGAGACAGAGGAGGCCGGGCGGCCGGGTCGGAGACTCAAACGCTGGAGCCACACCGCGGCTCGGTCGGCCGGCACCCCGCGAACCGGACCGTTCGAGCGCGGAGTACTGACCAATGGAATGGTCGCAGCTACCGACGTGCCATCCAGTCCCATCCCGTCCCGTCCCACAGGACCTCGTGCTTATGGCCACTTATGACCACCGCGCCCCGCCGACTCCAAGCCCGAGCCGACCGGCTCCTGGTGCTGCAGCTGCTGCTGCTGCTGCTGCTGCTGCTTCTGCTACCACTTCTTCTGCTGCTGCTACTGCATCTCTGGACAGAACTCAGAACCGGACGAGTTGGGCCCTACTGCTGCCGGCATGACATTCCGGCCAGGACGGGCTGCGGCTGCTGGGGGAGAAGGGTGGGGTGGGGTGGTGGCCTTGGCGAGCTGCGCCTCGTCGGGCAGCCCATCGCACTCCAGCAACTCCAGCCAGCCTCCAGCCCTCCAGGCCTCCGTCCGATCCGGGAGACCCTGCGGACGCACGGGGTAGGCAACCCCAACCCCTCCGTGCGGGCGGGCGGCCGACCCGGGAGAGCGCAAGGGGCTTCTGCCTGCTTCTGCCTCTCGGCTCCGCCGGGCGGGGAGGCCTTCAGGCTAGAGAGGCGCACTTCGATTCTACGTGCCGAGTGCGCCTTCAGACGCCCTCTGGGCACAGCACGGGAACAAACAAACCCGAAAGAAATCCTCGTTTTACGCCGGGCCCAGTGCGCTTGCGGGTAGAGGCGGCGCGGGGCATGTGCGGAGCGGTGCTACGGCCCGAGCGGAGGGCCGGGGCCGGGGCCATAACTCTGCGAATTGAAAGCCCGGACCGACCGAGCCGAGGCCGAAACCGAGGCCAAAGACACTGCACAATGCGCACAGTGGGGTGACGGAGCAGGGCGCAAACGGGAACATTGGCGTCTGCGGGCTGGACTCATTGACTACCGACGGGGGCCCAAGGGCCCAAGGGGTACGCCATCGGGTGGGAATAGCTCGATAGCAATCAGTGGCGTGGCGTGGGGTGTACGAGGAAGCAGCCGGTGACTAAGCTCTTTGACCCTCCGGCCTGCGGCCTCCGGCTGCCTCCGGCCATCGGCTATGCCGCTGCCGCATCGCCGGCCCCGGCACGGCGTTTAGGTGTGCCGTGTGCCCAAATAAAAGACGACGATGAGCGGCGCATTCCCCGGCACGCTCGGCCCGGCCCGGCCCGGCCCGGCGTACTTGAATCGGCGTGGCGTGGCGGCCTTGCCGTTGCATGTCCATGTCCCTTTGGAATTCCTCAAATAGATGACCCACCCCGGGGCCATGATGGGCATTACACACAGGCGCAGTGCGGCAGCGGCGGCAGCGGCGGCAGCGGCGGCAGCGCAGGCGAGGGTAGCCCGGGGGCGAGCCTGCGGAGCCTGCCGGAACAGGGGGTGAGCGTGTGAAGGAGCGAGAGGCTGCCACGAGAGGGCTGCCACCAATTAACCCGTCGTCTCCGGCCAGGGAGAAAAGGAAAACCGACCGCAACAACCGGGAATCGAACCCACGCCTCGATGACGGGGAGCAAAGCGTTGGGCGTAGTAACGACGCGGACTTCGGCTTGGGCGGATCGTCGAGTCAGCAGACATGTAGTTTTCGTAGCGGTGTCCGTGCCACCACGTGCTGTCCGCGGTCTCTCTCTCTCTCTCTCTCTCTCTCTCTCTCTCTCTCTCTCTCTCTCTCTCTCTCTCTCTCTCTCTCTCTCTCTCTCTCTTTCGATTTAGAGCCGGCCAAATACGGCAATGGGGCTTTTTAGCCTTTTGTATTTGGCTTGTTAAGAAATAAATACTCAAATACTCAAATACTCTCTCTCTCTCTCTCTCTCTCTCTCTCTCTCTCTCTCTCTCTCTCTCTCTCTCTCTCTCTCTCTCTCTCTCTCTCTCTCTCTCTCTCTCTCTCCTCTCTCGCTCGCTCGACGTGTGTGTGGTGTGTCATCTTGCCATGAGGTCCCCCCCCCCCCCTTTTCTCTCGTTTTCAAGTCCAAAGGTCATTCCGAAAGACGTACGCTCGTAAAAGTGTGAAAAGCAACCGATGTGGGATAGGACCGTTCGGTGGAGAGTCGAGGTGGGGCTGGTGCGGCCGGCCGGTACGGGGCCAGGCCGGGCCGGGCTGGGCTGGGACCAGGGAAGCCGGGGCCTGGGGCCACTGGGGCTGACCGAGGTTGAACAAGCTGGACGACTTCCCAATCGGACTGCTCGAGATCATCATCAGTTCAGGCCCTCCCCAATCCAAAATCTCTCTTCCCATCTCTCTCTCTCTCTCTCTCTCTCTCTCTCTCTCTCTCTCTCTCTCTCTCTCTCTCTCTCTCTCTCTCTCTCTCTCTCTCTCTCTCTCTCTCTCTCTCTCTCTCTGATAGTAGGAAGAAATTGGTCCGAGAGGTGCTGGGTGGTGGTGTGAACGAGATGAACAAGATGCTGGCGGTGCAAGTGCACAGTACCCTGCCCACTGCGCCTGCGGGGACGAGGAGAAGGGGGGAGAGAGAGAGAGAGAGAGAGAGAGAGAGAGAGAGAGAGAGAGAGAGAGAGAGAGAGAGAGAGAGAGAGAGAGAGAGAGAGAGAGAGAGAGAGAGAGAGAGAGAGAGAGAGAGCGAGAGAGAGAGAGAGAGAGAGAGAGAGAGAGAGAGAGAGAGAGAGAGAGAAAGAGAGAAAGGGGGGGGGGGCACGATGCCGGGCCGTGGCTCACGGCGCCGTACGCCTCGGAGCGCGAGTAAACAAGGCGGACCGTGTAAGACTTTCATTAACACGGCGGAATTAATTATATTTATCGATCACGGGGAACGAGGTGTCTACGCCGGCGTACGGTGCCTAGGGTAAGCACACAGGGCTGCGTGCTGCGTGCCACCGCCGGGCACAGGGCAGGGGCCGGGCGTGCAGGCAAGAAAATCACACCCTTGAAGGGCAGCCGGTGCGAATGCACGGAGACAAGGTAGAACCGAACCGGGGCCAATAAGCGCAAAACAGCTCAGACAGAATATCGGCGAGCGCCTTAAAAAAAAGCAAAAAACAGCGCTGAAGTGAGGAAATATTATTCTGTTCGTGAGAACGTTTATTTTGATCTTGCCCCGCCGCCCGGCGGCGTTTCTACGTTTCATTGTGTGAATTTGGGGCGACGCGGCGGCGCGAAGGGGAGGGGAGGGGGGGGGGGGGGGGGTTGGCGTGGGGCCACGAGCTCCGTCCCGTCGCCTGCCCCTGCGGCCCCTGCCCGGCTGTTGAATGGGGCTGTGTTGCGAACGACGCCGTCGGCGGCGCGGAATTTGGCCGCATATGTTGGACAGGAGAAAACGCGGAGGTCGGGTCGGGCGCTCTGCCGCGTCTACCGGCACGGCATCGGCAGGGCGGCGCGTTCCTGCACAAGTAAGGCGCGACCGTGGCCACGCAGCTCCCGCACAGCTCCTGTGCTCTGTGCTGTGCGCTCGCCGTCGTGGAGGTGAAACAGCCGGTGGGGTGCATTAGTCCCGAGCCACGGCGGGGAGCATGTCATGTGTCCGCCACTGCCCTGCCCCGCGCGGGGCCCCCGGCGCTGGCACCGTGCCCCGGCGCGGCACGGCGCCGTTTGTGTGAGGCGGCCCCACTATGATTTAGATCGTCACACACACACACACACACACACACACACACACACACACACACACACACACACACACACACACACACACGCACACACACACACACACACACCCTGTAGGGTGGCGGTGCGCTGATCAGACGCGGGCGCTTCGCACGCACTAGACACCGCCCAAGGTCCTCATGCACATGTGTGCTGCACTTGTTGCACACCGCCCCATGCCTCCTAGTACCTGACCCTCCACCACCAGCAGGGTCCTGCCGCGTCCTATACCGGTGCAATCCCTCTGCGACAGCTCGCTCAGCAGGCGTTTCTTGATCAGCTGGCGTGTGTGCGTATGTGCGTGTGTGTGCGTTGACAGGGTACGCGCCTGCGGCCGGCGCGGTGATGGCTAGTGATGGCGATGCCACGATACTAGTCTCACGTGCCCGTCGGCCACGGCGGCCACGGGGCGGACACCCTGCTCGGTAGTACCGCTCGCCACGTACCACGCTACGCACTCTCACACAATTACTGCTCCCCCCCCCTTCCCCCCCCCCCCTCCTCCCCTCCTTTCTTCCCGCCCCGACTCATCTTTTTTCTTCTGGCCGTGAGTACTACTATTACGCGCGGAGTGTACCGCCGTCGGGAGAGGTCCGTGGGCCCCGCCCGAAGGCCCGAGGCCCCGCCGGAGGGGCAGAAGGGGCCGAAGGGGAGCCGGTCACAAACTACGTAACGTAACTGGGCTCTGGCCAGCTCATCTGTTTTGTGGACCAGAAAAATAAAAATAAAATAAAAAAATCTCGTTTTTTTTGTCTTTGTCTCTTACATTTTCCTCCGGCCCTATGGTAGCACGGGCCCGCCCATTTCATACCGTACCGCTCCGCACCCGGTTGTTGTGTTGCTCACACTCCCTATCACCGGTTTTTACTGCGCTTGCGGCTCATTTCACTGCTGCAGTCCACTGCAGCCCACTGCAGCCCCGTCCCGTCCGTGATCTATCTTCACTTGTCTGCGTCCTTTTCCATTATGACGGTTCTTGTGGCCACTCTGCCGCTGCCGCTGCACTCCACTCACTACACAGGTGCGCGCGGCGAGGGGCTATTACTGGCTCCCGCCGTACTCATCGCCAGCCCCCCCCCCCTCCCTCTTTCTCTCCGCCTACCCCCTACACGCTCTTCATTTTATTTAATTTGTCCATTCTTCATTACCACACGTGGACCCCGCGGTCTGTGCCGGCCTCCGCGGAGCCCGCGCTCGGCCCTGACGGCCACGGGCATGGCTCCAGCCCCGGCTCCAGCCCCGTCTCCAGCCCCGGCTCCAGCCCCGGCTCCAGCCCCGGCTCCAGCCCCGGCTCCAGCCCCGGCTCCAGCCCCGGCTCCAGCCCCGGCTCCAGCCCCGGCTCCAGCCCCGGCTCCAGCCCCGGCTCCAGCCCCGGCTCTAGCCCCGGCTGCAGCCCCGGCTCCAGCCCCGGCTCCAGCCCCGGCTCCAGCCCCGGCTCCAGCCTCCACCAAGGCCGCCACATTGTACGGCCGACGACTCCGGCATGAAAAGGAAAAGAAAAGGGGCGCCTGCGTTGTCTCTGAGTACGTTCACAAAGTACGCCCGCATTACGACTCCAAATTGGGCCGCGAACGGCGACGTCGAGCGCCTGCGAGTGCCAGGGTAGGCCAGCCCGCACGACACGCGTGCGTGCAGAAGCCGCGGCTGCATACCCAGCAGGCGCTTGACGGGCCTCGGGCTTGGGGCTGGCGCCCACTCGGTGCCGGGGCGGCAGGGGCGGCAGGCCTGGTCTCGGCCCGGCCCTTGCTACTGAATGGTCGAGACGAAAGAAGAATAAAGCAGCCTACCCTCGCCCCGCCCCGCCCCGCCCCGCCCCGCCCCGGCCGCGGGGGCTGGCTGGCTGGCGGGTGGACAGACTGCGGGCGGGTTACGTGTGCGGGGGCCGAGGAGCCCTCGGAGCCGTGCGCTTCGGCCGCCGTGGGCCCTCGTAAGCATCAGAAATAGTCACATCACACAAAAGTGAGCCCCCTCCCCATCCCCCTCCCCCGCCAACCCCAGCGCCACAATAACTGAGTCCCCGTCCCACACCCCGCCTCCCCGCCTGCTCCACCTTTCCCGTCTCGCCGAGACGTCTCGTCGATGGGGAGTGGGGGAGGAAGAGGAAGAGGGGAGGAGGCGCCCGCCAAATCAAATCCAAAACCTTCTCTGTCCCTGCCGAAGGAGAGCGAACTTGCAGGGAAGCATGGGCATAGGCATAGACCCGATAGCCTACGATAGACCTAGCCTGGCCCTAGTCTGGGCCTAGCCCTGCTCATGACTGATTGACTGATGAGGTGGTGGAGCCCCGCGGAGCCAGCAGGGGCCGGAGCCGGTGCCGGTAGGACGTAGCCACCGAGATGGAATTCCACCTGCAGGAACAACAAGAACAAAAGGAACACGGGAACAAAAACAAGAGCGCTCACTACGGCCACTGCAAGAAGAGGTATCCACGCCACAACATACCACAATCACCTCCAGCATCAAATCACGGCTCCCTCTTCCCAGAACCATTTTTGTCGTTTATTTTCTCTCGTTTGATCCCCCATGTTCCCTCTCCCTTTCTCTCTCTCTCTCTCTCTCTCTCTCTCTCTCTCTCTCTCTCTCTCTCTCTCTCTCTCTCTCTCTCTCTCTCTCTCTCTCTCTCTCTCTCTGTCTCTCTCTAGCACACTTGCTCCAACGCGCAGCGAGATGCATCGCATAGCACCATCTCTTTCTCTCTTCTTCCCTCCTCCGCTTCACCGATGTGTGCCGCGCAACAACAACAAAATAAATGAGCAGAACCCAAAGGCTTTTGACCGTCTTGCTCTTCCTCTCTCTCTTTCCCTTCATTCTCTCTCCCCTCTTCACTCTGTCCGCCTTTCATTCTTTTTATTTTCTCTCTCTCTCTCTCTCTCTCTCTCTCTCTCTCTCTCTCTCTCTCTCTCTCTCTCTCTCTCTCGTATGCTACTACGGAATAAAAGGAAACATAATGGATGATGCTCACACCTGCGGACCAAACGAGATGGAGGTGGGGGAGGGGAGGGGGTCTACTCACGCCACCGTCCTCGGGCTACGTTTGTAGTATCGTGGCTATAGTATAGTAGTAGTGATCGCCCCCCTCCCCTCTTCTTTCCTTTACGAGGCCCCCGCAGCGCCCCCCCCCCTCCCCCAGTGCCCTGCAGCTCCGTCCACGATCGACGCCCCAGGACCCCGGAGGAGCCATGCGCAGACAGGCCATAGGCAGGCCAGGCGAGGCCCCCGAGCCCCCAGGCATCCTCACGCTCTACCCGATACCCAGGCCCCTCCGCCCCTCCGCGCCTTATTTCACTTTTATTGTCTTTAAAACCGCGCGCCAGGACGCCGGTACCTTCAGTGGGGGACAAGAGGTGGGGAGGGGGGGGGGCACAGACGTAAGCACGAGTGGAATTTCTCGTCGGCAGCGATTAGCGGGTAGTTGCGACTTTTTGGGGCTTTTGGAAAACTCGCTGCTTTAATGTGGCTCATTATATGGCATAGCCGCGTAACGGGAACGGTGCCCCACGGCCTGCTCGGCTACAGTGCTACCCGCAGGACCCGCAGGACCCACAGGACCCGCAGGACCCACAGGACCCGCAGGCAGGACAGGCATTAGTCTTTTTCCAGGAAGAGCCGCCGCGTTCGCGTACTTTGGCCGCATGCGCGTTGTTACTGCCCCGTGATGCCACTTGGGGCCCCCATCCTGCAGGGCCTGCGCAGTGAAGTTGCCTGTCCTGCCCCCCCCCCCCCCCCCCGGCCCTTGCGCCCCGGCCCCGGCCGGCTCAGGAGGGACAGTGAGGACTGGAGACCCCCTGCTGGGCGCTACCGGAGCCCGAGGCGCCCGCAGCCGCAGCCGCCTGAGGTGGCCGAGAGATGGGAATGGGATGGGAGGCGACAGGTAACGGGCTGAGCGGGGGGCGCCGGGGGGCCGTGAGGAGGCCGTCAGAGTCAGGAGAGGTGAGGAAGGTGTACTCGGTGTACTCGGGGCTACCGGTGGCGGCGGCGTTACTCGTTAGTCCGAAGCAGCGTCCAAAGACTCCCAGCATCTGCATCCCCCAGGGCGGCGGACCACTACGGGATGCTCTGAACCGACTTCGGGGAAGACACCCCTTACCAATTTTTCATATTTTGACGAAAAATACACGCCGAGAAGGCATGCGATGCAACCCAAACTACACCCTTCGCCTACCTATAGATCCCACGTTGCTACTGAGCAACTGAGGCTGCTCCAATACTTCTTTAGACCTCCCCTATCGGTCCATACCAATTTAGTCAAAATTTGAAACACAAAGTTTTCGGTGACACAAAACAGGTAAGGCCTCACCAGTTTTTCCAATTTTGACAGAAAATTAAAATGATTTTTTTCGGTGGTAGTATGTTTGGACCAATCCCTACACCGTGTCATGAAAATAGAGACTCATGATGCTCATGACCCCAGAAAACGAAACCCCGAGCAGGTATGCAGTCCAAACTACACCTCTCGCTAAAATTTGAAAAACGAAATAAATTTTTCGGACAACAATCAACGGAGACCTGTCGCCTCGTGTCGCATATGTATGGTCTTTCTTCGGGCTGCTGCTGCCACATTAAGACGGACGCTGTCTGGGATAATTAATGCTCATCACCTTAATCGAAGGGGATGGAGGGACGGTCTGGAGGCGGAGTCGCGATATGCGACCGGACTGCTCCATAAATATGGACTGCAGCCCGCTCCACCCGATTCAGCCGTGACCTGCCCAGCCCAAACGGGGGTTGTCTAGCGCTGGCCTGGCCAGGCCTTTGCCCCCTGCCCCCCGGACGGGTCGGGTCGGCTCTGTGCTGAGGGCCCCACAGGCCCCACAGGCCCCCGCAGGGCTGACAGCGGGGCCCTGCAGTCCGATGGGGGCCCGGCAGGGGCCGGGCAGGGGCCACGCTACGCATCATTTGACGCATTCTTTCATAGGTGGACCACGCATTATTTTTTATGCGGAGGGTCAGAGGAAAGCGTATATTCCCCGCCCCGCCCCGGCCCGCTCTGCCTCCCATGCAGACTGACAGAGCCTACCTGTCGCACCCCACGTTCTATACAATATTACTGATACGGCATGACCGTTTGTCTCTGCTCCCAAACAGACAGGCTCTATGAACAGGGCCTTAAGGTGTGATGCATTGGTGAGGAAATTTTGTAGGCCTCACTTTTTAATAACTCACCATATGCAGGGTATTGCTACACATCCTCAGGGTTATGGATGGACGCTATATTCACTATGACTGACAGTTCCTCGGCTGTTTTCTTGTCAGATATGTTCACTTACATTCTCCAGGTTCATCTCCCTTCCATCAACCTCTGCACTATGATTTTAGAACACAGAGGACTATTGTATATTGATACACTCGTTAATAGAGCACCCTTTCCAGTTCAACACATGATGTAAACACACACATTGTATCAACCTAAACAAATGTCACTGACACAATACTGAAGTAACGGAGTTTCCCTTCAGCATCACACAATCAGCAGCCAGAATATGAGGTATTTTGGAGTGAACAACACCACATAATACAACTGTCACAGTAAAAAATGTCCGCAGTTTAACAACATTTTTATGCCTTGGGGCGTCCATTTTGGAGCTTTCGAATCGACACCAATCTAAACTCCACATGGATTTTGTATGAGAAATTCATGTCACAGCCCTTTACCAGTACCAACCTATACCAACCCAATGAAACCAAACAAAACAAAGAACAGGTTGACAGTGGTTGGCACGATTGGAGAATTCGTCTTCTGTCGTATCTGTTCTCTGCCCATCTGCGTATAACGCTGGAAGGTGGTGGAAGAAGAGAAATGCGGGCGTCTGTAACTGTTTTGAAACTGTCGAAGGATCCAAATACAGAGGAAATGTAATGTAAGTTGTGTCTGAACAACTGTTAACGTTCTCCTGCAGTCTTCTTCGTGGTTAAACTTGTTAGAATGCAACAAGAAGGCTGGTTATAAGGACTGACAAAAGTAGGATGATGCCTGTAAGCATTTAATGCTTGCCGTTGCAGGCATAACCTAGCATAACCCAGGCCTTGGTGTGCGGTACCAATGTTTCAGATGGGTTGTTATTTCTCAAATCACCGCAATGCCCGAAAGGGGGGGAGGGGCAAAATCTACCTCAGGGAGGGTGACTCAGGGGTACCTCCAAACAAAGGATTTGCCTGTGGAAATTTGCAAGTGTAGATTCGTCAAAACAGCCATGTTTTGTAAAAACGTACGCAGACGACACAACCAACACTAATTTATCGTATGAAACCCGTGTAAGGCGAGTAGTCAAAGTTCATTCATCTGAATCTATTGCCTTATGGTATATAATTAAATCTGACCAAGGTTGGTACCTTTCTATTGAAAAAGTATGAATAACTTTTACAACGCATCTTAATTTGTCAAAATTACGAAATAAATAAATAAAATAAAAATAGATGTGTTCTTTTCGACCGCAAATGAACGCGCGCCGCCTCTCATCTCTTCCTGTTGTCGGCCTCCGATGATTTCTCTCTAAGGCGCGGTTAATCGGGACGTTCCGGTGTTGGCGCGCGCGGCGTGTGTGCTCCTGGGAGGTCCTCGTGTCCCCTTCTGTCCCACAAGTCCCTCCGTGTGCCCCCCGTGGGGCCCTGGGCCCGGGGGCCACTTAGGCCGTGCTGGGGGCTCGACGGTGGGGCCGCGGAGGGGCCCGGGGCTGCTGCTCCTCCCCGCCCATCCCATAAACTAGCGGTGACTCCCGGCTGTGCCCCCCCCCCCCCCCTACCCGCCAGACCAGAGCATGCGTATCGTGAGCTTATGTGACAAAAATCGAGATGAGATTGTGGCGGCTCTGTAGCGACTTCCCGTGCAGTGTAGGAACGCGGCTTTGTGGCGCCGGTCGTCCAGAGTCGCCGCGCCTCCTGTTTTGGGGGGTTTTCAGTTTATGATTTCTCGCGCGGCCAAATGAGCTATAAAATAGCGCGCTGGGCCGCGTTGACTCATTTTTACCCCGAACTCTTTGTTTTGCGGCTGCCCATGCAGCCCCAGGACCACACCACACTCTGACTCGAGACTCCGGCGAGGCAGCACGCGCCTTACCCTCGCCGTCGACCGCGCCGCGCTCTGACTTTTTACAGTGCCTGTATATATCAGTAAATAATTTGTATATTGCATATAATCGAACGCCGATCACTTGCCTACGGGCATTGTAGGAGCCCACCTGACGACCAACACCTACAAGATCACTACAACCAGGGATTGTTGAAACCGCCATCGGAAACGGTATAATTTCACTCCTCGAGGGGTTGGTATTGATATAGATTGGTGGACCCACGACTGCGGCCGGCCTCTCGTATAGGAGAGATCGCGAGACACGAGCCGCCCCCCCCTCCCCCCCCCCCCCCCCCCCCGGCCTGGCGCAGGCTGCGCAGGCTGAGGCTGTGGCTGCCGAGGCGCCGCAGAGGCCAAGAGAGACGCGCGACAGCAGACGAGAAACCGCAGACAACGCGGACGCGACGTCCCACCCCACCCCACCCCACCCCACCCCACATCCATCCATCAACAGCCATGGACCTCTGCCATTACCCACGCATTCGCATCATCACAGCTTGAATTCTCTACTGGCTGCTGAAAAGAGGGGTAAAAAAAACAAAACAACAAAAACCAGCTGCGGCGTCCAGTGCCGCTGTGTGGCGCAGGCAAGATAGAGTCTACAAAGTTTATTTCCATGTCACAGTTTCCGTCTCTCTGTTTTCGCCGCATCATCGCAAAACAGTCGAAGGAGGCGGGGAATAGAGATTTCCAATGAGAACTTGAAAACGGAAGTCGATCCCCACTACTGGTCCCCTCTCACCGCATAACCACAACTACCACCACCACCACCACCACCACCACCACCACCACCACCACCACCACCACCACCAGACACCACACAAGCAAGCAACCAAACTGAGCCGCCAGAAAGAAGTTGACAAGTGACGAGACGGTTCATCCACGCGGGGCCACCGGGGGCCGCGAGGGGAAGGGCCTATCGGGGCAAGGGGCCGCCGCTGCGCCACCGCTCTAAGGGAGGGGAGGGAAGAGAAGGGGAGGGGAGGGGAGGGGAGGGGAGCGGAGGGGAGCAGGCCCGCTCTTAAACTGAGTGATGTTGACAGAGGAGATGTTAGGGCGTTAGGCTCTAAATTATATTACGTGCGGAGAAGAACATGATATGTCGTAATGTAATGCCACCGGCGGCGGCGCGGGGAGTTTGGGATGTTTTATACGGATCTGCTAGAAAAATGTGTCAACACAGACGGAGCAAGGGGGGTGACAAGTCTCTTCTTTCCTTGCTTCTCGAAATTGAGAGAAATGGTGGCAAAGTGGGGGCGAATCGGGAAATGAGAAAGGCTTCTGGGCCCCGCTCCTCCCCTCCCCCCTCCGTAGGGGGCGTTTCTACTTTTGTTTTTCGCGTCGCCACAACAATTCCCTCGGCGCGTTGTCAGGCCGTGGCAAGACATAGTGGAGACAGGTGGGGCCTAAGTGCTGCCGGGACACAATGTGCCCGCGGCGCCAGCGGCCTCGACACAGCTCACGGGGCCGGGCCAAGTCGGGCTCCAAGATGTCAGAGGGAGAGGGGTTACATCCCGAGGTGGTGTGTGCACTGCACGTCACCGCCTTTGTCCGCCACGGGGAGGGGTCCTGAGGGTCCAGGGGGCCAAAGGGGTCTCTCTGCCGAGAGCGGCACGCTCGGGCGCAGGGCGCGGGTCCCAACCACCGCCATACACGTCAGACCGGGTACGTCGTGTCGCGGCCGCGGCGGGTGGCAGGGCGGAGCCACGGCAGAGCGAGCGTCGCAGTTTGGTATTTTCGTCGTTGGGGGCTGGGAGGCGGAGCGGAGGTGCGAAGACAATGACTCGCCTGTGCCGTGCCCCCCCCCCCCTCCTTTGAAATGTGACGCTGATTTTCAGGCGTCCGTGTCGGGGGCGGACTTCCTCGGAGAGGCGCCTTGTATCTCCCCTCTCACTCACTCTCGTCTGGACCCCGCGCCCATCCGCGCCGCCAAGGCCGGCACCTCGCTCGCCGCTCGCCTCCCTCCAGCCCAGCCCCGCTCCGCTCCGCTCCCCGGCCCGCTCCCGCTCCCCCGCCCGCCCGGAGAAGCGGCGGTGCTGCGCAGAGCCGGGCGGCCGGGGTCGGATGTGTTGCAAGCGCACAAAGGAGTAACAGTAACAGTGGCCAAGCAGAGGCCGCAGGGCAGGCCCGGCAGGCCCGTGAGGCAGCTGCACGGCGTGGGCGGGGCGCGGCGGGGCGGGGCGGGGCGCGGCGGGGCGGCGGGGGCGAGACGGCTAGACAACGCGCACCCCGAAACAATAGCACCATCCGGTAAGCGAGCGCTGCGAGTTATGCAAAAGGCTGCAGGGGAGACACAAGCAGGGGCGCACTGCGTTTGGCACCCCAGACAAAAGCCGCGCTGATCGTCACACAGGGAAGGGGGAGGGGAGGGGGGGAGGAGAAACGGGGAGAGAAACCCCCTGCGGATTAGAAACTTGGCGGCGCCCGCCTCTCCATGTCTTGTCTAATTCGAGCGCTTTTCGTTTTTGTTACAGGGCGGCGGCGGAGCCAACGAACAATGCCCCCCCCCCCCCCCCCGCGCGAGCAGAATAAACAAACCTGCAACGCTTCTTATGTCATCGCAAATTTTCTGCAATGTATGGCAGGTCCGTTCATTTCGTCGCAAGAGTAAACCTAATTTGACCGAAGTCTGAGCAGACATGGCGCCCGACCTCCGACACGGCACGCGTGCTGTGCGGGCTGGCCTACCTCGGCGTTCGCAGGCGTTCGGCGTCGTTAGGTGTTGTTTGGTGCTGCGGTCCTCCCCTGTGGTCACGTGGCCTGGTCACAGGGCCAGACGCCGCCGCAGTGCTGTGCCCCGGCCCCACCGCAGCCTCAGACAGGACAGACAGAGGCGACCCCCCCCCCTCCCCCGAGCCGTGTTATGATGCCGCGAAGGAGGAGGGGGAGGGGGGGCGATATTTGTGTATCTAGGCGCCTTGTTTCACGCCCCGTTTGTAATTCCCCGCCCCCTCCCCTCTCCGGCGGCACACAAGAAGACGGCATGACACGTCACATGATGACGCGACGCACACTGACGAGAAAGTCATCTTAGGGTTGGTGTTCGAACCTGCGACCGCACCAACCGGAGAGCAGTCGGAAACGAGCGGGGGGAGTAATGGGACGTTCATAAACTACGTGACCGATTTGGGGGGAGGGGGGGTTCGAAAAAGTCACGCCAGGTCACGAGGGGGCGAGGGGGGTGTTGAGCGAGAGTTATGTGACTCCGCCCGGACGGTGTCGCGTTTGCGCCGCGTGGCTGCCGGCCGGCTTGCAGGGCAGCGCACCGGCGTCGCTGCCTGACTGATCGGAGCTGCGGCGCTTAGGCCGTCTGTGGGGACTCTTAGCCAGCTAAGGGGTGATGTCATCGAGAACATCGCTAAGTGGTGCACCCCGGTCTTCGAGGAAGTGTGATATGACGACGTTCTGACTCTTCAATATCTAAATTGTTGTTATTTGTTGTTTTAATAAATTCTTTTAGTGTTTGACTTTTACTAAAACCCGCGCTTTCTTACTCCAATAAAAACTAACTTTACACGAAAAAATACTACTAATTTCCTGTTTAAATGCACTTTTGTGCCATTATATAGCTAAAAATGCAATTGAAGGTTTTGGTCACGTAACGGGGGGGTCTGAGGCCTGGTCACGACCCGTCACGACCCGTTTCTGTAATTTGGGTTGGAGCCTATTTCCCACATTCCTCCGTCCCCTCTCCTTTCTCTCCAAGGTTTTGCATAGTATGGAGAACTCTCTCTCTCTCTCTCTCTCTCTCTCTCTCTCTCTTTCTCCGCTCTCAATTACGCCAGCTCTTTGTTTGTGGGGCTTTCCTGACTTTTATCATTAAAATAATCACACCACGTTTTTGTAGAAAGAGAGAGGAAGGGGGGGGGGGGGGCAGGACGCAGGTGCGGCGGTGGCACACACCCGACGACGATAAGTCACGCAAAGAACCATTAATTATGAGAAATTAGGTGGCCCCCGCACAAAGGAATGCCCCGCATCCGGAGGCCGGTGTCGTTGGCACGCTCTCCGTCGCACTCGCTCCCGCTTTGGAACGCGGAGGCGGGAGAGAAACAGACGGTCCGCGGCGGGGCGGAACGCGGAACACGGTCAGGGGGCGCAGGCAGGCAGGCCGGCGTTGGCCCGGCGGATGCGAGAGATTTCGGCCACGACGGCAGACGGCATTGTGGAGGGGCCCGTCCGTGACGGTGGCCCTCTTGACCACCTGCGGCCGCGCTGGACATCTGCTTCCATCCCATCCTCCTCTCAGACAGCGGAAGGTTAGGTGCGGCTCGGCGAGTGCCACCGCGGTGCCGCACCACACGACGGCAGCGGGGGCAGCGGGGGCAGCGGCGGCAGCGGGGGCAGCAGGGGCAGCGGGGGCAGCGGCCCCTGGGGCCCAGCACAGGGGCACAGAGTAGGGCGCGGGCTCATCCTTGCGAGACGAGGCAGGTGTGACTCATTGTCCACCTGCACGCACAAACACACACACACACACACACATACACACACACACACACGCACACGCGCCCTTGTGCCCTCCGAGTCACGCAGCAGAACGACCCGCGAGTAGTTGGTGGTCAGAACAGTGTACAGCTCCGTCTCTGTCTTTCCTCCCAATTGTCCTGGCCTGGCTGGAGGGAGGAAGCCTCCTGAGGCGGAGCAGACCGCTGCTAGCAGGCGCCAGGCGGACCAAGCACGTGAGACGCCCGGATGGTAGGCAAGCCGGTCAGCATGCGAGCACAGCGGGTTGCCTGGCCGCCGACCGCAGGCGCCGAGAGACGCGAGGCGAGGGCTGCATGGTGCGGCGCTCACTGGGTGGACGCACGGGGGACGGGGGACGTTAGGGATCGTGGGATAGGGCCATGTCCCTTTTATTCCACAAATTAGGTAACGCATATCGAGTCCCGAGATTTCACAGATTTCATTGAAGTTCGGGCCATTTTCCCACTCTTTACAAGGTACAGAGATGGGATATGGTAAAGAGTTCGCTTTAAGTTGGTATTGCTGGTGAGAACAAACGTTCGCATGATATATTTCACGTTTACCTCACAGTAAATTTTGCAAAGCTCGCATTTTACCTGCTGACAACCAAAACAGTCGACTCCGTGCAGTCGAGCAGACGCGAGACGCGGTTTCAGTCGTCTGCTTTCGACCTATTGGGATTGACATTGAAGAGTAGTCCGAGTCCAGATTGTGTATTGAGATGAGAAATTCAATGTTCACATCGGTCGTGCTCTACATTTGTGTACAATTTCTGGAGAAAATATATGGGTTCCACGTTTGATCCACCCTTGATCTCTAGGTGAACTAGGCGGGGGAGCGGAAATATTCGAGAAAATGCATTTCTGAAAGAAAATAAGAAGCTTGTGGGCTGGCTGAACCATCGCATTGCCCGCATTGCCTGCTCTTTTTTCTTGCCTGCAGAGAGCAGCACAGGCCGAACGGAGACCGAACCGAAAACCGGCCAAACAACAGAAAACGGACGGAAGACGCTGATCCGTCCGGTTCGTCTAGCTGAAAGGTACTAACGATCTGGCGTGATACGTTGTAAATACTACACTGTGCACTTGTTGAATCTGTTTCAGTTTTCGTCTTTCCATGTAGGTGACATGGAACGTTAAAGTTATTTACTTTTGCTTGTTTGTAGAGGTGAAACCGACAGGCGGTACTCTAACCTTTGCACACTCGTGGATACTGCAGCGCTTTTATTTTCCGCCCCGTTAACGTTACACAGTAGTGTTACTTGTGGTTTTCTATTTTTTGTTATCACTAATTCTTCATGTGATGTGTTTGGTTTGCTAATCACTTCTTCAGGAATCTGTTCTAAACCTGCCAGGACAGAGAGGGAACTTGAGTCTGTTTGCTAGTTCTTGTTTTCATGTTTTGTTTTCCGTATGTAATTTTTGTGTCTTCCTAGAAGTAATTGATTTGTTATTGTTCTCAGTTGATGATCGATCGGAACGATGGAGGATGCAGAAAATACAACAGTATCCATGCTCTTGAATGATGCAATGGAAGGAGGGGAGCCGCCTTCAGAAGAGTCTGGCAATCATGTTGATGAAAGTGCTGTGTACATTGATGAGTTAGCTGCCGAAAATCCTGAAGATGGGCAAGCCTCTGAAAATGCAACAGGAAATGAGGTGGATAGTACTGGTGCAACATTCCCGGCAGAAAAACTAGAGGATGGTTTAATGGAAGTCAATCATGACGGTTTCATCCTGGCAATGGAAGATGAAAATCCTGGTGAGAATGACGTGGATGCACGTGAAGGTGGCATAGAAATGATGGAGGAAGAAGGCTTTGAAAGTTTGAAAGAGAATGAGGATGCCAATGATGGTGAGGCCACTGAGCCAGAACAAACAGATGAAGGCAATGAAATTCCTGAAGGGACTGCTCCCTCCTCTGAGACCTTTTCTGACGCAGAATTTATGTCTCAGACAAGTGCTCTTATTGTTCAGAATGAACCCCCTCAACAGTTAATGGAAGAAGCAGATGGCCCTGCTGAAGACCAACTTGGCACTGATGCTGAGGATCCTAGCAGATTTACTAGTGAAGTTGACAACACTACAGAAGCTGAAACAGCTGAACAAGAAGATGGCATGTTTTCTTATGTTGAAGGAGAGTCTGGTGAAGCATTACAGGAACAGCAAGAAGAGGGTATTGCCCTAGACCAGGAAGGAGAAATACCAGATCAGACTGCTTCAGACTTCCAAGAAACGAGTCAGGAAGGTTCTGATCAGCAATTAACAGATCAGATGGAGGGTGAGGAGGGGACCCAGCTAGATCAGGCACAAACAACTTCGCATAATTTGGGTGCTGAGGGTCTTGAAGAACATGCTGACCAAACCATTTCACTCCCTCTGGAAGATGATGCAGCCGGGGCTTCTGAAGGAGCTGAGGGTTTCACAATTTTATCTGGAGGAGATCAGTTGGAGGGATCACTAGGTGGGCTTGAAGGCAAGCTCGTTGTTGGGGCTGACGGCACAGTTCACCTCCTCACCCCAGAAAGCTTGCAGGGCATTCAACTCATGGAAGGTGATGACAAACCTGAAGACCAAGCCAATGAAAATGCCGCGGCTCAGATGCAGCAGGATATTCGAGCTCAGCTTCATGAAGCCCTTTTAAAACAAGAAGAAATAAAACAAGAACAAGAAGAGGATGGAAAGCCAAAGGAGGAAGAACCTACACCTCAAGACGAGCCAAGTGCAGAGGCTGATGGTGATGCTCTGGCTACACTAGCTTCAGCTGCCCTTGGTCACCAAGCTCCTGCAAATGGAGTTAAAAGCGAGGTATAAAAATTTTAACATTTCTTGTGAAAACTTTCTTTATCAGATTACAAGACTCATGTATTTATCGGTGTTTTAGCCGGATGTTCCAGAAGTTAAGCCTGATATAAATGAACCTCAGTGGATGGATGTGGGCATATGCAAAGGAACACATTGTGTTGTTCGTTCGTTTTACATTCCAAATGAAGGTCAAGGGTGGGATAAAAACTGGGAAGGTATCAATACAACGACGTTGCCTGACCATAGAGCTTTGGCAAAACTGGAATTGGAGGCTGGGAAAGCTTATAAATTCCGTGTAGCAGCTATTAATTCATGTGGCCGTGGACCGTGGAGTGAGGTTTGTATTTTAATGTCTGACCTTCCTTTCTTCAATTTCATAGACCATTTAAATACCATTAATTTATTTTTGAATTATTGTTCCAGGTTTCAGCTTTCAGAACCTCTATGCCTGGTGTGCCAGGGGCACCATCAGCAATCAAAATCTCAAAAACAGTGGAAGGAGCCCATCTCTCATGGGAACCGCCTTCAGCTGCCTCTGGAGTTATTGAAGACTACACTGTGTACATGGCTGTACAAAGTGCAACCACTGATTCCCAGGTAAGAACATTCTACACCTTCTCCCTCTCTCTTTTGTCTTGATGTGTGTGAAGCCCTCATTTTCATTCATATTTTCCATTTCAGGTGGTTTCAAGTGGTGCTAATCAGTTGGCATTTGTAAGAATATACCAGGGTGCTGAAAACCAGTGTTCAGTGGGTTATGAAACTCTCAGTGAAGCACACATTGATACAACAACAAAACCAGCAATTCTTTTCCGTATTGCAGCCCGGAATGAAAAAGGTTTGGGACCTGCCATACAAGTTAGGTGGCTTCAAGGTAAGTTATCAGTTGTTTTAATATTGTTCAAACACTAAAAATTGTTTGTAGCTACTTTTTTGAACTTTGTTTAATTTGCCTCTTCTTGTTTTTGTTTTTACTAGATGGAACCATTCCAAATAGTGCTAAACCAAACAATGCAATTAGGCGAGTTGGATCTGAAATTAAGCCTCATGGAAGTATTAAGAGAAAGAAGAGTGAATGTGAATAGTTAGGACTCATTCATAATGAACTTACTACAGTTATGTAATCATCATGTACCATTTGTCTTCACAGCATACTCGCATAATTCATCCTTATCTCACTTTCATGTATTGACGATAGTAGTATTGTGCATTGTTCTGCTATGTGAAATAAGCTTTTGTCTAGAATTTCATTTGTTTGTTTGTTGATGACAAGATCTTTTTGATCAGACATGTATGCAATGTTGTGTTTCTATCACTGTAATGTGATTCCATTTAATTAAAATGTACTTTAACTTTATTGAGTCTCAAAATATTTCTGTAGACACCATCCCACAGTATTTCACATGAAATTACAATCGCATTACTCTAAAAGCTAGGCCTCAAAAGGCAGTTGCTAAGACGGCCCTCTTTTTGTTTTTTGCTATTCTATGAACGCATGACAAAGTGAGTTTTTCTAAAACGGGAGTGCTCCATTCCACACTGATCCAGAGCCTTTTCTCCGGCCCCGCGAGCCGTGACATTCCCTTGACAGCTGTTAACGCTCAGCGTGGCCGTGACAGGAACTAGGCCAATCCCATCCCGATCAGGATGAGGCCCGTGACCGGGTACGGCCACCGACATCTCAGCTCACCATACACACGGGACGACAAGAGGATAAGCCGTGGGGTTGGGAGGAGGGGGGCAACCGGAGACCGCGAAAACCCGGCTAATAAGCCGATCCCATCACTCACCGGGTGCCGCCCTAAGTCCCTTTCGCGGCCGATGCCGATACAGTGGAGTGGAGTCCCCTGGGGTCCCCTGGAGTCCTCTACTCCTCCTCAGCCTGAGACTCGACGAGTCACGCGTGTGCGAACCGGGGCGGGTCGGGAGCGGGGGCTTGGCGAGCGTGATATTTCTCCCCGGGTCCTCCGATACGTGAACTCGACTCCTTAGCATGTCGCGTGGACCGTTATGGCGCCATAGCGGTTTGGGCCCGGCCACTCAAGTCACTCTAAAGCGCTGTGGCGGATGAGAAGCGGACTCCCCTGCTAGGACAACAATCGCCACTGGAAAGGTCAACTTCCGCAGGATCTCGGACTGCCTTCACGCACGACCCCTCGACTTGTCGAGCGCCTTGCGAGCCGCCGGGGTAGGCCAGCCCGCACGACACGCATGCATTTCAAGAGCCGGTGTTGCCTACCCACAAGGCGGCTCCGTTCACTTGGTTTAGCCTTGGCGAGGGTGGACGATCAAGTGGTTCTGGAGGGGCGCTACCGTCTCGGCCGTCACAGTGCGGGCCGGCGGGGCGGGGGACCGACGCCTCGCCTCGCCTCCTCACCTCAGCCCCCGGCCTGGCGGGCCTGGCCACGACCCGGACAGGACACGGCGGGCCTCCGGAGCCCTCCGGGACCCCCGGGACCCAGTGCCCCGGTCCAGGTTCACGCGTGGCGCTCCAGAACCTCCAGTCAGTCTTCTGCAGCCGATCACTGAGTCAGGTCGAGGAGTGCCGAAGCCGCCAAAGCCGTCCACTGTCCGATCTGCTCGCTCTCGAGCACCACTTCGAGCTTCCGGGGTCAGCCGCGATATAGGAGTACAGCCCGCAGTAGGCCAGTCGCTATGCTGGCCGTCGTCTTGTTGGCGTCGTCGGTGTGCGTCGCGTACGGATCGGGGGACGGCGCCGAGGCGGTCAGGGTGCCGACGGGCAGGGCCGAGTCTGCGGAGAACGCCCCCGCCAGACCCAAGCTGATGGTGGTGTTCGCCAGGAACGGGAACGAGACAGCGCCGCCGCTCACCACGCTCCTGTTCGAGGACGACACCGACAGCGCCCGCCGCAGGTGGGACTTCCCCGAAGAGCAGCCGAGCGCGGAGCTGCTGCCGCCGCACGGCCTACCGGGGACCCACCAGGTTGGCGCCTCCGGGACCTCCGGGGCCTCCGGGGCCTCCGGGGCCGCCCCCGTGGACCCAGTGGGGTATGACTACAACGCGGCCCAACAAGACGAACCGAGGCCACTCGGGTACAGCTACCCCAAACCCGAAAACGACGTCCCAGGATACAACTACCTCAAACCCCTGCAGGACGAACAAAAACCGCAAACAGGGTACAGTTATCCTAGTAACTCCAAACCGCAGGACGACTTCCACCCTCAAACCAGTTATAAATACCCCAAGCCACAGCAGGACGACACGAAGCTCCAAGTAGGAAACAACTACCCCACGGACACAGGGTACTCGTACCCGCGCCCAGGCCAGACTGTGAGCGCGTCGTGGAATCCTTTGTCCGACCAAGATTATTTGCCTCCCAAACAGCAACTGCCCCTCGACGACATGACGCGTCCGCCCTACGGCCGCCCCAGCGTCACTGCGGTCACCGCTGCCACCCCTGCCCCTCAGGCAACTCGCAGGCCACCGCCCCTCCAAGACGAACTGCCGTACAGCTACACAGGGTACACGTACGTGCCCCCGAAGAAACCCGCTCAAGATGTGGCTCTGGGCAGCGACAGGCCAACGGCGCCGTCGAGCACATATGGGGCCCCTAGCCAAGACGCGATCCCTACGAACGAGTACGCGCCACCGCCGAGACAACCCCTCCAGGATGCTCCACACGACAGTTACCTCCCTCCTAGCAAACAGCCCCTTAGGGAAGACCCAGTCGCCTACGGCCCTCCTAAACAACCGCTCCAGGATGCCCCACCCGACAGCTACCTCCCTCCTAGCAAACAGCCCCTTAGGGAAGACCCAGTCGCCTACGGCCCTCCTAAACAACCGCTCCAGGATGCCCCACCCGACAGCTACCTCCCTCCTAGCAAACAGCCCCTTAGGGAAGACCCAGTCGCCTACGGCCCTCCTAAACAACCGCTCCAGGATGCCCCACCCGACAGCTACCTCCCTCCTAGCAAACAGCCGCTCCAGGATGTCCCACTGGACAGCTACCTCCCGCCCAAGACCCAGCCTTCTCCGTCACCCAGTTACGGTCCCCCAAGCCACCAAGACCCGCTCCGCGATGACGCCGCTGTGCCCAGCGGCTACCTCCCGCCCAAGACACTCCTTGGAGACGACGGCGTCAAGGGCCTCCCCCAGCTCGCTCAGCCGCGGCACTTGAGCCCCGTGTTGAAGGCAGGCTCCGTCGACGAGCACGGCATCCGCGTCACAGGTTCGAATCCAATAAGAGACGGGATTGACTGTAAAGGCCCGTGGGTTCCCTCTCTCCCCGAGCCCCCCCCCCCCCCCCAAACCTCATGATCCCGTCTTCCAGACATGAGCTGCCTCCGCACGGGGACGCGCGCTCGCTTCACGGCCACCATCTCCTCGCCGACGTTCGTGGCGTGGCCACCGGTGCTGGAAGCGACAGGGGGTGGTGCCACGGGCTGTCGAATCATCGCGGACCCCGCGGACCCCCACCACCGCTTCCTCGTGGACCTCAGCAACCCGGACCTCTCCCGCTGCGGTGTGAAGGGATGCTCTGCTGACGGTGAGGTAGGTATGGCTGGGCCAAACCAGGGTAGGTCAGCCCGCACGACACGGGATTGCCTACCCCCGGCGTCATGCCCTGCGCGCTAAGACTGCCGGGGCGATGCCTTTGCAGGCCCGACTGTGCAGCCGGGTGGTGCTGCCCAGCCTCCCCGGACTGCGCCTCGCCTCCGACCCCGTGCTGCTGCTGCAGTGCGCGCTGCAGCCCGCCATTGGCTCGGTCCTCCAGCAGACCCGGATCGCGGCGGCCCAGTCAGCGTGAGCATCTAGCGAGCGACCGTCACTGACCCCAGAGAACCTGGACTCGACTCGACTCGCCTGACCACGACCTCTTCCTTGTCGCAGGGTGGGTCGTTCCGCGGGGGTGGTGCACGCCGGTGGGGAGCGCGCCCCTCTCCACGCGCACCTGCAGCTGTTCCGGCGGGGCGCGGCTGGTGCGGCTGGGGACTTCAGCCGCCAGATGCAGTCCGGCGGGGCCGTGCTGCTCGGGGAGGAACTCCAGCTCCGGGCCGTCATCAGGCGCGGTGACGGTGAGCGCACCGCACTGTTTATGTTCATGTGTGTGGGCATGTTCGCGCTGACGGTGTGCGTCTCGTCCCGGCCCCAGGATGGCAATCGTCCCGGCTGTCCGACGTGGTGGTCCGCCGCGGGGTGGACGCCGTCCAGCTGGTGTCCGCCGACGGCTGTCCCAACACGGACATGCGCGCTGTCTGCCCGCGCCCTCAGGCCTGGCTGACAGGGGAGCCGCTCGTCTCGCTGCTCAACATGAGGGTCTTCATGTTCCGGGGGATGAGCGACGGCGACCAGGTCACCCTCAGCGCCCGCGTGGTCGCCTGCCTAGACCGTGCGGACTGCAAACTCAGCGCGGTGAGGAACGGGGTACATGCCGCCGGCAGTTCATCGGGCAGCGCGGCGGTGGATTTGAAAAATACATTTCTTTTCAGGAGAGCTGCGAGGCAGCGGGGCACGGCACTCGAGTGAAAAGAAACACGAACCGAGATTTGAACACCACGACGACCACCTTCGAGGGAAGCGTGTCTTTCGTCGTGCAGATGCATGGCGCGCGCCGGTTTTATGTCGTGGATGGTAAGATACTGTCGGCTGTCTTCTCCTGTGTCTTGAAATTGGCACTGACCGTGGTGCGCTGTGTAACACTTTCTATTTCTGCTCCTGCCTTTATCAGCCTCAGCCTCAGCGCTCCCAAACGTCAGCCAGCTGGTCGTCACCGTTACAGCCGTTGCTGTGGTTCTGGTGCTGTCCGTGTCGCTTCTTTGTGGCCCGTGCAGAAGGCAGCGGGGCAGCTGACGCAAAATTAGTCTCATTCACTAGTCGTAGTAACTTAATGGAGTACAAAGTCATCCCAATCGATGTATCCTCAAAAATAAAAATTAGAACGCAACTTGGTTACATGCTTGAACCAACCTTGGACTTCCCGCTGGATTGACGTTCAGTGTCCGTTCCGCGCCAACCTCTGCACACAACAGTGTGTTCATGGAGTCATGAGAGCAAGAGCAGTGTCAAAACAAACAGACTCGAAGTAAACTGAAAACAACTCGACATTTTGTACCCCTCTGCGGCGTTTATATCTGTAGTTTAAATCACTTCTTACTGGACAACAATTGTGTGTGGTGTTGGTGCTCTAATTGCTAAAACTGACCCCCTAACCTTAAAATAAATGTGTTCAAAAAATTCACAACAAAGCAGACATCAAGTTAACATTTGGTTTATTGTCTAAATTTACGTGTGGCGAAAATGAGGTTTCCTCACTTGTAGCAGTAGAATTTTTTGCTATATCGACGTTCTTCAGAAGATAATAAAAAGAAAATAATGGAAACATCAGTGTTAAAACAGTATTTTAATTCTGTGGAAAAAATCAGTTTACTGTGGGAAAGCTTGGCTAAGAGAGCTAATAAACCAATTTGTGCAATTGAAACTCTCTCTGACCAACTGCAAGCAGTCTCAAGGTATTTGTTATTATTATAATTGTGTAACAATTCTTGTGAGTGCAAGGTATTACACATTTGTAGAGTTTGAACTTAAAACTTCTGTATTTCAGCATTAGGCATGATATGACAATCAATTTGCAATTTCCTGGGTTGGAGGAGAATGTCATATTTAAAACATTAATGTCTCTGGAACAGGAACTTGCATCAGTAATTAATATTATGTAAGTATTTACTTTACCTTCAGTAACAGTAAATTAGTATTATGTAAGTATTTACTTTGCCTTCAGTAAGAGTAACTAGATATTTGTATTACCTTTCTCTTCTTCTTGTAGACAAGAAGTGGATATAGCCACTGAGAAACTGAACAAATTGGCCTCCTTAGTAGATTCTCAAAAAGAAATAAAAGATATATCATCCGCTACTGTGTCAACATGTATGGTGCTGGAGGTGGCCTCCGACTGCAGACAGTACTACCAAGCCCAGTATCCTTTCATCCATTTCGCTCTTTGCTTAACCACGAACAAATTTCAAATTTGTATCCAACTTCGTCCCCATCAAATGCTATGGCTTCAACATTTTAGCCTAGTTTTATTTTATGGTCAAAACGTAAAAGTGTTTCTCTCATACTGTTTATTAGTTTCCTTGACTTAAGATATCAGATATCTGGGACTTCAAGGTGCATTGAAATGTTTAGATTTTAGAGATGGTAACTCTATCAGGGCATTAAGGAAATCTTTCATTGAGGACAAAAAATTGAAGAAACATGTACAACGTGAGTGTAGAACTTTCTCTTTCTACTGCAGTAAAACTGTTGACCTTATTTATCGTTAAGCTTTGTTGCAGGTTGTATCATGATTGGAAAACATTACACACTGGATATAGTGGACAATATATAATTTGCTCACTTCTTATGGTACTTATTACAAGCTGAATGTGTTTTACACATCTAGCAGAATTCTCACATGGAAGAGAGGAATTAAATAGAAACACCTAAATTATGTGTTCACATGGGAAGGATTTATTTTATTTAATACAAATAATTGAAATATAGTTTTGCCAGAACAGAAAAGTGGTTTAAATAAAGAATTAGTAAAATGTTCAAAGGGACAAGAAACCTAACTATAAAATACACTAACTTCAAGTAGTAGTTGGCCGAGGTTTTAAAATTAGTTTGCCAGTGTCATCACATGACATGTTGAAATCACTGAGAACTTGCCGTGTCCTGGTAGTAATGATGGACGGTGCTATAACTCGTTTATGGATTCCAAGAACAAATAATAACACTGCAATGTAATAAAATCATGAAATGAATCAACTAACATGTATTATTCTGAAAGAAAAAAATTCCAAGAATGGTCTCTTACCTAAAATTATACTTGAAATTGTAAAGAATGGATGGTTAAGCAAGGACTGTGTAAATGACACCTCTGAAGTATTTGGATCTGTCAACCAATGCCACGCTCCAACTGCAGTGCAGATGGAGACCACAGCTAGAAAACCTGCAAGGGAGAATTTGATGAGAGTTGACATTGGAATATTCATGTACTTTGTTTAATAAGGCTGAACAGGTAGGTATTGTAGTCCTCCATTTGAGCACCTCAATTTGTTAATAAAAATGTGAAACCTCAGCTCCGCTTCAAGGAAGTAAATCTATTCATTTCCATGCACATTAGGGTAATAGTTAAATTGACTTACTTCTCCATCTTGTGGTTGAGGGCTGAAGGCATGATATAACTTCAGTTAGTCGTCTCTCGAAGGCTTTCAAATCTGCGTGGGACATGAAAAAAGGTGTGAAATAGCCACCAGGGTAAACAATAAATTGCATGATTGCTAAGTCCACCTATCCTATCATCGAGAGGAAGATAAGCAGCAAGTTGTGTCCAAGCTAAATTTGTTTTTATTGATGATTAATGAAATTATTAATCAAAAATGTGAATGAGTAATGAAACAGTGAATAGAGAGAAGTCAGTAAGGTTACGTGGTCGTTTTTGTCGTTTGTAACGTATTTCAGACAATTCAGACTTTCGTTTATCATAGAAATTTCTTACAAAATCCTGAAACATACCTTCACAAGCAGTTTGTTCCAAAGACATCATGAATTAGCTCGCTACTGTCGAGGAGGTGGGACTGGATGCTTGTTGTTGTTGTTGCTGTCAGTATCTGCAAATAATGTCTGCCAGCTGCTGCCAGCACTGCTAATAAGGAAGTGTATATTCGCAGGTACCTTCTGCTCCAGGGCAAGGGTTGAATTTCTCATACGCGTATTTGTCACGGGCACGGGGGAGAATGACGTACCCACGGTGTCGTGTTAATAAGGGATATATGTAATATTGGCACTCGGACGTATGTTTTGGTTTTCTTCGTCTGCTCTCCTCCCTAATCTTGACTGCGTGCTTTAAATTTAAAGAAGTAGCAAGTCTGCTTTGTGATTATTAGCATCACTAACCAGTCTTAGCTATGGCTTCCCCGTTGTCAACTCAGTTATGCAGAACTTTAGGGAAGACAGTGCTCAAAAGCGATGTCTCATCGAGGTTAGGTTCTCTTCATAATTTTCTATACAGGCAGTTAAGAATAAGAAACGCCAGCACGTATAAAGCGGCTGTTCTGAAAGAATTCAATAAGCCTCTCGTTATAGAAGAAGTCAAAGCTCCGAAAAAAATTGGAAAGGATGAAGTATGTTCATAACAATTGCATAATGTTGCTAAGTTCGTTTATACATTGTTTAAATCCAACAATTGATTTCAGATCAGGGTGAAGGTGATGAATTGTGCTGTCAACGCTAGCGATATTATGATCTGTGACGGAGAACATGATACCAAACCATCACTTCCATTCACTCCTGGCTTTGAAGTCGCTGGTGAGATTCTGGAAGCAGGGAGTAATGCCGTGACTGAAGGCTTTAATGTTGGAGAACGCGTTATTGGTCTCAATAAAGATAAACATGGTGGATTTGCAGAGCAATGTGTAATATCGATGAAGGTGCGTTTTCATGCAGGGTGTGGTTGTTTAAGTAAAAGTTTTTCCTACATTTAATTGCCTTCATAATTATAACATATTGACTTTTTACATAATTTTTCTAGGATGCCTGGCTTGCACCATCTTCAGTTAGCTTAAAAAAGTGTGTCTCTTTGGCAGATAGCTATGCCACTGCTTTAATTGGACTGGCAAGACGAGCACACTTGAAGGAGGGCGACACTGTACTCATAACTGCAGCTGCAGGAGGTTTGGGACTTGCAGCAGTAGATATAGCATCCCACGTGTATCGAGCCAAGGTATGACAACAGTTCATATTCCCTCTAGCTCATTTATGAATTCATTAAGAATTTAAATAATTATTTCTGTAATTTATTTTGTCATAGGTTGTTGGAGTCTGTAGCACATCTGACAAGTCGTCCCTGGTTCGAGAAAAAGGAGCATGGTCTGCTTTAGTATTCAACCCCCATGACCTTGAAGTAACTGTGAAGGATGTAACCAAAGGAAAGGGAATAAAGGTTGTTTTTGATGCTGTTGGTGGTGATGTATTTACTGCTGCACTGAAAACGTCAGTAGACCAATAGTACTAGATCAGTGTTTATGTTTATATTAAAAATTGTCCTTTATTTGGCAATATCATTACCTATGTTGTTCATTCTTTTTTAGGGTTGCACATGAAGGAACTGTGATTGTAGCAGGATTTGCATCCCATCAGGTGCCACAACTTTTACTCAGTGAACTTCTTCAGGGATCTTTCAGTATTCTAGGTGTATCGCTGTCATACTATCGAGCAAAAGATCCTGAAGTCTATAGGTATGTTATATAATTCTCAAATCTGTGGAGCCTGTTGGAGAGAAAATTCCTTTTCAAGATAATGCATTGAATTTGATGTCTTATTTTCAGAGATACTGTCCAAGATGTACTTGATATGTGTGAGCAAGGTCTTATAAGTCCTCACATATCTGAAGATTTTAGTTTTGAAAATGTTAATGAAGCTATGGAATACATGAGAGCTAGAAAGTCATCAGGCAAAGTTATAGTCAACATCTGTGATTCCTAATTATTCTAATCATTTCAAGTTTTGACTGTGGAAACTGATAAATCTGACACATGTAGAATAGGTTAGTTTGTAGGCCTATTTTCATCCTTGTGTTTCTTTAACTGTTATCATCTAGTTTTCTTTTGTATATTTGATTACTATATTTCATATGTCATGTATTATGAATGTGTCAGCGCTTCCTTATGCTTCTCTTGGTCCTCACTGTCTAGCTGATCAAACCACCCTAACTCCAATACTTAGTAACTATTTTTAAACAATTTGTAAGATATTGTCATCGCTGTTTCCTTTTGGTAATAATAACACAACTGCGTAAACAGCGTTACCATGAGTATTACCATTCTCTTCAAGTGCTGTTTCCTTTTGGTAATAATAACACGATTGCGTAAACAGCGTTACTATGAGTATTATCATTCTCTACAAGAACCTCTCCGGTGCCGAAAGAACTGAATGGATTCGATTGGATATACCCCACTCGGCGTGTCGTCGCTACCCCGCACTCGGCGCTTGGTGTCGCCTAGGCGCGGGATATCGCCGCGCCCGGGATCCGGGGTCTCCCTGCTCCCTCCCTCTCTCGCAAATCGCGTGCAGCCAACGTAGGCAGCCGTAGTTCTGCACTGTGACGCCGGCTGCCTATGGCCCGTTTGCAAGGCGCTCTCGCCGAGCGGACCGGACCATGACGCCAGGCCCTGGCAGAGCGCGGGAGAAAGGGAGAGAGGGAGAGTGCAGAAGCGAGAGAGAGGGAGAGCGGCAGCGGAGCACTGCGGAGCGGCGTGCCATTCTGCGTGTTGCCTACCCTCAGATTGGCGGGCGCTCCCTTCACCGCCTTTCGCCGCACGGCTCGTCCCGCTAGTCCCACCGGTGGACGGGGAATAGAAGGGGAAGGGGAGGCGAAGGCAGCCAGCAAGGTGTGCTGCGGACGCTGCGGCTGCGGCACGCCCCAAGAGCTGTGCTGCACAGGGGCTGCTCTGCACGTGCGAGAAAGACGAGAAGACACGAAGGGCCCGGCTTGGGACTCTGGGACCAGCGGCCGTGACCTGCTGTCACCGCTTGTCTGGTGCTCGATAACTGACTCACTCAGACATCGAGTGCCCCGAGGGAGGCAAATTTGAATTCCTGCCAGACTGAGTGCCCTTTTAATCCCTGAAAAGCGGCCCAAACGTACGCATTCAAGCCACCGCCGGCAGGGAACGCCGACGCAGGGCAGAGCAGGGCGCGGGTGGCTGTTATCCTGGTTCCCGCGGGCGCCACCAGGGCGCGCCACACTCCCAGTAAAATCCCCGCGCGCATATGCCTAGCAAGCCTAGCCTAGGGGAACGTTCACAAACCGCGTGACATTTTCTGGGTTCTATTGATCCCAGTCCGAAGGGGCGGTGCCGGGAGCAAACGATTCCCACAGGCGGTTCCCGATGCACTCCACCCTGTGAGAGGCTTAGATCGGAATAGAGTTCAATGATCATGTCACGTGGTTTGTTAGCGGTCCCTAGGCGAGGTAAAGGGCTCGGCTGCCGCTGCACCGCGAGCGTTCGCTGTCGCTTCTAGACGCCCCCCACGGCGAGTGTGCGGGTGGTGATAATTGCAGTGAGGGCTGTGCTGTGCCAGCGCTGGGCTAGCCGGGCTAGCTGCATGCGGGTGACGCAGGAAACGTGCGCCCGCGCGCGCGCGCGCGCGTGTGTGTGTGTGTGTGTATCGCGTCGTGTAAATGGAACGGGGAAAGGGAGAGGGGGGATGAGGGAGAAAAATCGTAAGTGAGCTTGAGGCGCGCAGTCGTCCTTTGTGACAAGGGTAAGGCCTATTTGAAAGGAAAGCGAAGAGAAGGTTGGCACAGGCCGGGCCGGTGTTAGAGCTTTCCACATCCTCTTCCACATTCACCAGGACGCCGAGGCGCCAAACTTTCGCCGCCGTCAGCGGCGGCCAGCTGCGCACGGTCGCCGATGGCCGCCCCTAGTCATATTTAGTTAAGCCACGGCGAGCGAGAGCGGAGCCGAGAGCGGAGCGAGAGCGGAGCGAGAGCGTGGGTCCGAGCCCCGAGCCGAGCTTCGGGCCCAGTGTTCGGGTCGGTTTTCAGACGATGATGATGGCTGCTGCCCGATTTGCCGCGAATGAAATTATGGAACTGGAAGATGGTGAGGAAGGTATCGGTACGTGTTGAATGGTTTTTAAATGTGTTATTGTTTTGATTTATCATATGTCAGAAATGTAAATATTTGACTTCATTTGCTTTTTGTTTCAGACTTTGCTAACATGGGTGATTGGTGGGTCTCAGTCAGTGTAAATATTAATGAATATCACACTTTAGGAGATCCCTGTTTCAAGCTGCATTTTCGAATGTCCAGAGGGATCTTTGAGGTGAGTACTTATATTTGCATCTCATTTTTCTATCTAAGTTATGGCCAATTTTGATGTATGTTGTGATTTGATTGTTGTTAAATTTATGCAGTTGCTGGTGAATACTGTTCAAAACCATCTTGTCGAAAAAGGGAGATTGCAAAGGGAAAGAACTCCTTTTCAGGACATTATGCTGATGGTGGTTTGGTTGCTTGCAACCCCAGACTCATTTAGGGTGTCTCATTGAGATTTGGGGTCAATCCTGGCACTCTATATTACTTCTACTACTATGTAATAGAGGCTTTAAGAGAGATTGCATCAAATTACATTTGCTGGCCGAATGTTGAAGAGAGAAGAGTCATTAAGGAAACATTTGAACGAGCAACTGGTTTCCCAGGCGTAGTTGGTTCCATAGATGGTACGCATGTGTATGTTACTGCCCCCTTAGTGGATGCTGCCCAATATATCAACAGACACCAACGGTACAGCATTAATGTCCAGGCTGTGGTTGACAGTACATTGTTAGTGAGACATCTTCATGTTGGAGAGGTGGGCAGCATGAATGATAGTAGAGTGTTCAGAAGGAGCCCACTATTTAAAGACCTATTGACTGGCCCTCCAGGAGAATTTATGAGTGTCGACGAGCATCTGGTTGGAGATGGGGCTTACACTCAGTCTGAATTTGTAGGTTTTTTCTTCTCACTCTCTCCAGTGTTTTTAACTGTCATTAGTCTTGCTAAAATTTTGACTTTTTATTTCAGATGATGGTTCCCTTCCAAAATAATGGCCATTTAAATCAAACTCAATTGAATTTCAATAAGAAACTCTCTCAATGTAGAGTGAGAGTAGAAAACGCATTTAGTCGTGCTAAGTTAAAGTGGCGTAGGCTTCAATTTCTCCATGCTAGAAAGCAGGAAGTAGTTGTGGATCATATCACAGCATCCTTTGTACTTCACAATTTTGTCCTTTTAAATGGAGAACCTTTATTTGATGTAAGGCAACAGTAGTGACAAGCAGTTTTAAATGGCATTGGAATTCAAGCTTTTATTCATAATTATGTAATTTTTGTTTATCAGGAAGGAGAACTGGCTAGACCCCTCAATGCAAATGAAATTCTAGGTAATGAGGATGAGGACTTTGATTTAGATGATGGACATGAGGATGATGCAGAACTGCTCCGTCTCACAGAAGCTGCTAATGCAAGAGGCATAGAGAAGAGGATTTTCTACATGGACCATATTATTCCTCAAGACTGATTTTGTGATAATTCACCCATTATAATGGTGTATTATGTTGTAATAATGTAATACTGACACCCATGTTCTTAGCATACCATAATTTCAAAACTACAACATATTGTTTTAGTTTCAAATCTTACACTTCATTAACTTTTTATATTATCAATTCTGAATTTGTAATTTGTTTAATGTATATGGATTTATGTAACATCCGTAGTTTACTTGTAAATGACTGAACAATAAATGTAAATGAAACATGTCTTTACTTTTATTATAAAAACCTTATTCTTAAGAATTACATTGGTTTATAATTAAAATAATACTTGGAGGGATTCATATTTGGCAAAGAAACTTACAGTACATAAAAATACCAAGACAATGCAAGTAACAATTTGTAAAAATAATTAGGAACAACACAGCTTTGAGAGAAGTTATTTGCTGACTAGCAAATTAAGGTCGATTTCCCAGGAAATCATTTGAGCAGAACAGTCTTCATATGAAAAAACAGTGAGGAACAACACAAAGTTTCTACTTCCGCAGTTCTTGTCTAAGCAACAGCTGTTGAAGTAATTCATTTTGCTTTGAACAATTGTTGTCATATGCCTCTCTCATCAATTTCATTTCATTGAGATAAGCTTCCCGCTGCTTCACCTTCGCATCTTCCAGCTCCAAAGCAAGGTTCCTGTATATTGGTTTCTTTGTGCCCTTTCCTCCTTATTGGCTTTATGCTTGGTGGGCTCATTGGATGACTTACTCCGCGTCCTGCTACCTGATGTGCCACTGGTCTGCGAAATACCTCCTCTGACGGTGTATGAAGTTGAAGTACCTAATGAAACTGCGAATGGTGCTTCCAAAGTAGCTGTTCCATAAAAGAGTTTCTCCATTTCACCGTACCATTTCCAGGTGCTAGGAGCTGCTCCAGTAGTCTTGCAGCTGTCGTACTCTTTCATGAACTTAGATTTCATATCATTGAAATGATCTCTACATTGCTTGCCAGTAAAGAAGCAGTTGAAATGTGACATGGAACTTGCAATTTCTTTATACAACAGTTCATGCCTTACATGTGATTTCGTTCCATTGAAATATGATTGCTTCGATTTATAGAGGTCCAGGAGAAGATTTGTTCCGTCATCAGTCCATTTAGTATTACCTGAAAATGCAAAGTGAGTATTAATGTTGGAGAGCTATGAACCAAAACCTGCAAACCAAAATCATGGATGCCAATAATATACTAATACAACACTCACCATTACTGCTTTTGGTGACTGCCTCTGTGGGCAATGCATATTCCTCAGGAATGTCATGAATCTTACAAAGGGGAGCAAAGTAAGGACACTTCACTCCTCCAAGCACACCTCCCACACGCAGCAAAGTGCCAGTAAAAAAATCACAAATGCTGAAATATTTGTCTCTGCACAGTTGCCAATTTAATTGTTGGCCTTTCTCTGACATACACGCAGCAATTTCCTTCCATGTTGATAGAGGCACATCTTCTTTTTGTATCTTTTCTTTCCTCTTGACACATTCTTCAAGGAAAGTGTTGACAACATTTGGGGCCCACACAAGTTCACCATTAGAAGCTAATTTCCTCCGAGGGGTTTTTTGCGGGGTTTTTCTTTGACAGTTCGTAGGAGTAGATTGTCCTGCATTTGATAAAGAAATTACTGAAAAGTTCTCGTTACATTTTCATGCACCTTAAGTAATTTATCACCAACACTCACCCTTTGAGACCTTCCTTGAAGGAGAACGTATCTCCTGCACGTAATTCCCATTTACTGAAATACAATGACACAAGTCAGAAGAGTTTTTTTTTTTTTTTTTTTTTTTTTTTTTTAAATAATTAAGAAGCTGATGTGCTACATACCGTCAGTGATATCCATACCAGTGGAAACAGCAACATTTGATGTTTCTTCCACCAACTGAAGGTCTAATGAAGTATCAAACATATTACTTAACTCATGGTCATGGTCAATTGGTACTTCTGAGTCAAGATTTTCACTTTCAATGGGCACATCTGCAAGAAGAAAAAAACAGAGCACAGCTGCTATGACAAAACCAATGAAATCACAGCAGGACACAGAGAGCAGAATATACACAAATTAGAGTACCTTGGTGAAAATTATGATTAGACAAACTAGATGGAGAGGAGATTGACGTATCATGCGTTGGGCTATCAGTATGTAGCCAGTCTTCTGATGGAGCACCAAGAAAAAAGCAAATAGAGATTATAAACTTGTACCGATAACTTTGTTGATAACGATTACAAAAATAGCATACCTCCTGATTCAAAATGTTGAAGCCCTTGGGCACAGTCCTCTGCAAGAAAAAGTTCAACATTGGGGAAAGTGAAATGATATACAACAGGTGTTACAAAGTTGGCAATTAGTGAAAGTAACTAAGTGAGTAATGCAAAACAGCCAAAAGACGTTCACATGAAAGTGAAATTAAGTAGAAGAGGTGTTATGAAGAAACAAAATTTGTACCATCAACAACTACGGTGGGTGGCACAAAACCATCATCAAAAATAAATTTCATGTCCTTGAAGTATGTCCAGTTTTCACCTCCATGTTTCCCCTGTTTTTTGGCTTCAGAATAGGTTCTTTTGAGGTTCCTCATTTTTTCTCTAAGCTGGCTCGAGCTGTAATTCAGCTTGTTGGGTAGATTGAACAGTCGATCGGACACTCCTTGCCATACACTTTCCTCGACCGTACGGAGCCGCAGATCATGCCTATATTTGCGACACTCAGTCAAAAAAATTGAAACAGCGGATCCGTTCCACCTCCCTCCTGTCTTGCCAGTGGCCCTGACATAGTCTTTGTTGACTATTGGAGTAGATGTTGCTGGAAAATCACAAACACATAGATTAAGCGAGCTATTGCCACAAGACCACTACCATTGTCCTTGGGGACAGTTCCAGTTCTTACCAGGCATGAAATCAGCAGCGTCACCCTTTGATGGACCAGCCTTGGACAGGGAAACATTTGAAGGGCCTGGCTGAGAGGGAGCAGGATTGGCAGGTTTGGGCTTGGAACGTGCAGACGGCTCCCACATCGAAATATCTCCGGCATCCGCAACGGACACATTTTCCGGGAAACCATCGTCCCAACGTCCACTTGCGGGAACTGACATGCTTTTCATTGACTCCAATAACCGATGACGGCGTTTGTGGTCTGTCATCATAAATGATCCACGTACAAGTAGAGGAAGTAGAACTATTTAATAGGTTAGGCATGTCATAGCGGGGTAAAAACTCACCGTAATCCAAGAGCGTAGCTTCTCTCCTGGAAACCACTACTGTAAACTCCTCACCCGACACATTAAAAATTTTGTAGTTCACCAAATCACCCATTTCAAAATGACGCACTGTTGATGCACTTCACCACAAAGACTCAACGCGTCTCTGGTATTCCCGCGCAAGTAACTCGTGAGCTCGCGTTTCATTTGTTTGTGCCGCCAGACCACCGCCTGACCGAAGTTGACCCGAACCCGACCCGAACCTGTCCTGTCAGCGGGACGGGACGACATGCGATGTGACGAGAGATTCGCCTCTGCCGACGGCCATAACTTTTCATCGGGGCGTACTTGCTGTGATGAGCCAATTTCTCTCGATTAACTGATAGTAATAGTTGCGCTGCGCGACGCGCGCGAGGCGACGGCCGAGGGGGGAGTAGTCTAGGGGGAGTCCGGGAGGGGAGACGGCGGCGCAGCAGGGCCAGGCTGTGGGGCCAAGGCAGGGCGGCGGCATTGCGGCGGACGGCACGACGTGAAGCCTATCGTGCGTCGCCGTCAGCTTGGCGGGGGAGCGGAGCAGCATTCGCGGGCGGCGGGCGGCACGGAGACTAGGCAGTCACGTGTGCGGCCACTTCTAAGCCCCTTCCAGTCTTTCCGCAGTCACCAATATGTTTCCGAACCATTCCGGTGCATTAAATATTCAAGAACTCGTTCAATTAGTTTCAAAGCTTTCTACACCGTAGCATATGTCCCCGCAGCAGAACACGAAGAAAAGTACTGAACCTCGCTGAGTCACTGTTCAATTTTTTTTCCGGACTGATATGTGCCCCTCGAGGCAAAGCATCACTGCCTGCCGGAGGCTGTGACCGGAGGAGAGGTGCCGGTCGCGTCCAGCGTGCAGCGGATCGGCCGGGACCAGGACCGGACCCTGCGTTGACGCGTTGACCTTGGACCGCCATGCCAAGGGTACCCGTGGATACTCAAGGGTACCCAAGGGCAGGGAGGGCTCTGCCTGGGCCCTGCCTAGGCTCTGCCAGCAGGCCTGGCCGGGCCTGGCTTGGCTGGTCCACGGCTAGCGAAGCCCTTCGCCCTTCCCCTCTCTGCCAGCACAGCGAGGCTCGAGTTCCCCGTCCCCCCTCACCGCCGCGCCCTGCCCGCGCTCCGCCGCGCCCGCCGTGCCCGCCGCGTGGCTGCCGGCTTGGCCAACATGGCGCGCAGCGACTAGGCCCTGCCGCTTCTTCTTTCTTTTCTTCTTCTCCCCTGATCTGATCCGCCTTGCGCTAGCTGCGCTGGCTGCGCTGGCTGCTGGGGTGGGGCTGGGGAGCAACACAACAACGTCCCGTCCCCGTCCGCGGCGCGGCCGAGGCCAAAGCACGGCTCCCCCGGCGGTGCCCTGCGGCATGCGGTGCACTACAGACCCCACCGAGCCTCTCCTGCTCTAGTCCAGCCTGGTCCAGCCTGGTCCAGCCTCCCCGCCAACCCCTCGGACACCTACACGACTGTCCGCTCCGGGTCTTGGGCGCCGGGCAGGCCCTCCCCGTCATCCTCACCGATAGACACTCCCCCCCCCCCTCCTCCCCCTACCCGCGTGCCTTATTTTGGGGTATCTGTCAGGCCGTGTGGGGTGAAACAGCACGGCGATACGATGCATGCATGATGATGTATGTATGCGTTCCATCAACGTGGTGTTTATTGTCCGAGGCTTGGGGGGGGGGGGGGGGGGGCTCGGACGTGGTGCATCACCGCGCGCCACGGTCCACGGCAAGCCCATGCGGCAGCAGCAGCAGCCGTGCGTTGAGCCGCGTCGGACTGTTCGGCCCTTTACTGTCCCTATTTGGTTGCCGGCGCGCCAGGCGTGTCTAGGCGCCAGCGGCAGCCCGGAGCCCGCAGGCAGCAGGCCGCAGGAGCTGAGCTAGCCTAAGCAAGCCCAGGTCAGGCCTCCTCGGCTGGGTAGGGAGAAGGGCTTGGCTGTGCTGGGCTGGGCTAAGGATAGCAAACAGTCCTCACGCATATCGGAAACGGCTCCTTGCATTTCCTGTGTTGTTATCGTCCGGTCGGTGTCAGTCATACGCGCGAGTGGGGTGGGGTTGGGGCGGGGCGGGGCGGGGCGGGGCGGGGCGCTGAAATCACGAATCCCCCCGTGTACTTCATATTTCGGTTCCTGGCAGTGGCACGGTCTGGCACCGCCCGCACCGCGGAGCGGAGAGTGGCGACATCTGCTGCGCTGCATCGATTACACACACCACGGCGTCGGCCCCAGTCGGCCCCATCACTCCGATGCGTGACTGCATGGCGACGGCCTCTGACGGCCTGACGTTGTGTCGTATTGCCTATCGCGGCAGGCAGCCTGGCGGCAGGGAGGGGGAGCCTTGCTCAAATAATAATTGACGCGAGAAACCTTTTTTCATTTTTGTTCTGCTCTTCTTGTTTGGTTTCATTCCCTCCCGACTTTTCGTTCGCGTTTATTGCCTTTTAATAGAGAGAGATGGCTTTCGCTGCTAGTGTGTGTGTGTGTGTGTGTGTGTGTGTGTGCGCGCGTGAGTGTGTGTGTGTGTGTGTGTTTGTGTGTGTGCGGGGAGGGGGGTAGTGGGGGCGAGGGACCGAAGGAACCGCGGTGTTTGTCGTGCAATGCAGTAAGTGAAGGGCAGATGCAGCCCGTCTCTGGTGTGATGGCGTGGGGGCGGCGGGGGCGGCGAGCCCGCGGTTGTCATGGCAACGCGCTGCCCGGCGACGCCGGCGACGCCGCCACTGTCTCAGCTCACGTCAGCGCACATCAGGCGCCTCGTCGGCTCGCAGCAGTACAGTACAGATAGGGTTTGGCGTGTTGCCTACTGGCGTGGCCTAGCGCGGCATAAGCATGGCAGCACGGCATAGCTGGCGGCACGTCCAGCGTGCAAATCTCCCTGTGCCGCCGTGCCGTCCCCGTCCCGTGCAACAGGTCTTTGTGAATCAGCAACAGGGCGGGGCTCGGCGGGGCCCGGCGGGGCCCTGGGGGCGTGGCTGTGTCCGTGTGCGGTCCGGGGCCGGCTGGGGGTGGGGCCGCGGCTTTGTGGCGGCTCGCGCAGCATCCGTCCTGCCGGACGACGTCTGCAGCGGGGTGGCGCCTAGGGGTGGCGCTTAGGGGTGGCCGCCAATCGGAGAGGCCGTCTCCAAGGGGAAGAGGCAAGAGGCGCGGTGGGAGGGGAGCCGCGGGGAGCGGAGGGGGCGTGTTGCATTTGTGGTCCACCAGTCGCAGTGCGCTAGCGACTTGTTATTGTTGTTGCAGAAAGGGGATTTGCAAACACAAAAGAAAAAGCCATCGCTCCGGGCGTGGCCGGAGGTGGAGGCGGCGGAGGATGGGAGGGGAGGGGAGGCGCGTGGCCTGTGCTCATTGGGGACAGGACGCTCAGCCAAAATCAATTGCTTTTCGCAAACAACAAAGGTTCGGCAGCAGGAGGGGGAGGGATTTCCGCATTCGGCACATCGCCTCGGGGCAGGTATGGATATGCAGCTTGAGAGGATGGCAGGGAGGGAGGGAGGGGGAGAGGGGGTGGCGCCAGGCTGACCAATCGGCATGAGCCGGCTGCTCCCGTGTACTGTGCTGCCAAATGCTGCTGCCCAGCCGAGGTGTGTTTCTGCTGCAGGTGTCTGCCGGCAGTTGCTGCCGCTCTGCCAAGTCTGCTGCCCACGTGGCAGCGGCAGGCCGGCAGACCCAGGTGCGGAAATGTTGGCACACAACAACACGCCCGGCCCCGGCCACAGAAGGCGTGAAAAGTAAAGATTCGCCGGGCGTTTCCGGGAGGAAGGAAGACGGGCACAGGGACCAATGGACCGAGATGCACCCTCTCTTGTGGACACTCTGCCGAGCACAGTCTGGCTCAATCATATTTTTTTCGTTGCTTGGGGGTATTGGTTGGCAACCCTTCTTGTTGTATACATTCTCGCCTCTCCCGCATGGATATCCTACATCTTGCTCAACGCATGGAGGATGAAGCATTCGAAGGCTCGCAGTAAAGATAATTTGCTTGGCAGAAAAATGAGAATAACCTATGCTTCTTGCGAGTGTTTGAGCCTTGACCGAAGCATTCAGAATTGAGGGTGTGCCAGTCCAGTCTTGCCTGCGCAAACTGTGATAGGTGTATTGAACAAATGATCTACGTTTACCTTCCGTACACAACGAACATTTCGCGTCCGTTGGTCTCTCTCTCTCTCTCTCTCTCTCTCTCTCTCTCTCTCTCTCTCTCTCTCTCTCTCTCTCTCTCTCTCTCTCTCTCTCTCTCTCTCTCTCTCTCTCTCTCTCTCTCTCATCCCGGGACGATTTCGTAACCCTTTGGTGCAACAGGTTGAGGAATGTGATCGCTTTATGGTCGCTGTTTTCCCTCGCCGGCCAGGGCGGGACATTGCCAATATACAAGCAGCAACCCTTTCTTTGGCAGAAGGTCCTGCTGTGCCGTGCCTGCCCTGCCGGCCGTGCTGTGCCGTGGCCAACCCTACCCGGCCTCTTCAGAAGAAGGAGAACGCGCCGAACCCAATGCGGACAAAGAGTTCAGCAACCCTTTTTCGGCCTTCGCTCGCGCAATTCGGAGCGCAGCGGTGAGGGTCTGCTGCATTCGCCTGGCGCAGCCTGCCGCCGCCGCCACTGCTACGCTTTTGTATCGATTGCACCCCCGCAATTGTCGCGCAATCGTTTAGCCTGCCTGCGTGTTGCATTCGTCCGCAGGATGGCAGGGCACGGCACGGCTTGGCACGGCGGCAAAGGGTCCACAAGCGCGTGCTTTCTCTATTTCATTCCATTTATTGCGGAGGCAGGCGTTGGCAGGGTTGACTGACCCACCTCCGGGACACGCGTTTTATTTCAGCCACCTGCCCGTTCGCCCCACTATGCTGTTATGCTGCGGAAAAAATTTAAAAATATCACACACAATGTAAAAGTAAGTAACTAAAAATGAGAACATTTCGGACGAAATTTAGAACGAGTTTCTTATTATCAGCCACGTATAAAAAATATCGATTAGTTGTCACTTTTGGGGGAAACTGTGATTGAAAATCGCATGAGGAAGGCCTGAACAGTCAGGGTAAGGTGCGTGGAGCACAGTGGCGTTGGCGCGGGCCTACGTCCTGGTGCTTGGATTCCCACAGACGGTCCATGCACTCTGACCCGCGGGGCTACTCCACGTCCGGAGAAAATAGAATCCAAATCACGTCTGATTCCGTAGCAATGCGCCCTCAAGTTTCGCTTGCAAGCAACTGCAGGGATGCAGGTAGTATTGCAATTATTCCATCGGCTCTACACTGTTATATATATAAGACACTATTCCGTGTGTAATAAAACAGGAGCCGCCCAACCCGAACTTCCAGTTTATAATCCTTTTTGCAACCTCTTCGGGAGCACATCCATAAATTCCTCACTGCGACACGTACCTGATGCAGAGGGCAGCGGCACAGGTAACCCGCTCTGATATAGATCAGTTTGCCAAGTCAACATTTGCCCGTCATTCGGGGGTCGTCCGAAGCACAAAGTCTGCCCCACTTGCCATCCAACTAGCATTTTTTTTTTACACGGAGTGTTCCGCCGGGGACAGTTCACTCACCCCGGAGGACACCTCGCTTCGCTAATAAAACGGGTTGACGACGAATCGGCACGGAGGGGGCGGCGGGGGGAGCGTGGTCAGCTCTGCAGGGCAGCGTTCGATCCGCCACGGTGCCGCCGCCCCCCCCCCCCCCCGCCAGGCCCTCCCTGCACGCAATTGCGCACTTTTGTTGTGATTGACGGGGCCAGCACGCTTATTTTGGCGAGTCGCGGCCAGGAAAGACACATGGACAGGGACGGCAGCAGAGGGCTTCGACCGCCCCCCCCCCCCCCCGAAACAGCTAAGCGGACCGAATGGCGACCGGCCAAATGATGTCAAAACATGCAAAGGGTTAACGCTCGTTTGTTTCGCAACAAACAGTCCACAAACAGAGGAGTGGAGCGGACTGGCCAAAACCCCCTGTCAGAGCAGGACAAGAAGACAAAGGACTGCGGACCCCCGCCCGTCCGCCCCTTCCCGTATTCGCTATGGCCCAATTCGCCGACTAGACCAGCAGACCCGGGAACAGAACAGAACAGATCGAAGCGGGTGGCAGTTTTCGCTTCGCAGAAGGGACCGTGACAAACTAGTGCACACTTTTCTGCGCGGTCCTTTTGTTCTTGACGCTTCCGGATGCGAGGAGTCGTGCAACACACCGAAGGCAAAGGGCTGGGCTGTCGTGTGTGGGGCCATTATACAGAGGGCGACGGCCTCTGTGTGCCAATGGGCGGAGTACTTTGCAAAAAAAAAAAATGAAAAGTATAAACGGGTACACTTTTATCAATCTCTTGCCTTTCTGGCTGCGGCACACGGCTGCGAAAAGCCCAAAAGGTTCGAACAGAAAAAACAGCAATGATTCCATTCCACTCCCCTCCACTGATAGTGTTGGGACTAGCCAAGGGTTTTATTGCTGCATACTGTTCGCCAGTGTCCGAAAGCTATCGCCACCCAGCAGCAGCCGACTGCTGGCTGCCGCTTGCCTAAAATCGTACACTGCCGGAAAATCACTGACATAAAATACCGCACCTCACGAACGCGCTGAAAGTTTTGGAAACCAGTGTCAATATCCATAAAGTTTTTTTTTTTTTTTTTTTTTTTTTTCGATCATGAAGTAGTAGTAACTCCACAGCAGTTTTCCGCGGTCTACAATCTACAATCGCTATACGAACAGCGTGCGGCAGGTTTCGGAGCAGTGTACTTCAAAATGCGAAGGCTTTGTTTACCCCGGACTGCGGGTCGCGAAGGCGGCCAAGGCCCTGCGCAGGAAAAGGGCTGCCGACTTTGCTGTCATAAACTGGAGATCTACCACCGCCGTGCAAAGAGGTCCCTGCCGTGCCGTGCCGTGCCGTGCCGTGCCGTGCCGTGCCGTGCCGTGCCGTGCCGTGCCGTGCCGTGCCGTGCCGTGCCGTGCCGTGCCGTGCCGTGCCGTGCCGTGCCGTGCCGCCGGCAGACAAACTCATCTTTGCGGAGCAGCCGACCTGACCGCTGTAAACGGGGTGGCGTGTCTGGCTGGGCGATACTTGGAAAACGGTGCAACATGTCGTCGTGCTGCCCATCCTGCAACGCCGCCGCACGCCGCCGGCACACAGCCGGGCCGGGCCCTGAGGGGACAAACAGCGCCGACCGCCGACTGCCGCCTGACCACCGCCATTCCTCGACGTGCAATAGTACGTCTTTTATTGACACGAGAGGCAATAGGCGCCAAACAGATACTCGGCTGGCTATATGGCACCCACAGTCACCCCCCCCCCCCCCCCCCCCTTGTGGCGAGTGGTCCTCATTCGCGACGCGCAGAGGACGCACAAAGCGGGCGGAGACGCTACTCGTGCGTCGCCATTGAGCACCGATCAAAGAGTTTCCTTGTGCCATATCCAGGTCTCTAGTGCCAGGTCCGCCGTTGGCATCCCGCGGAGCACGATGGGAGGAAGCAGGGGGGGGGGGGGGCTCGCGTGAATTTGGCTCTACGAAAAGGCTTTCCGTGTTGGTCAGCGGCGTATATATACACTTTGGTGCGATAAAGCACGGCCCGGCCCCGTGCCCCAGTCCAGGCCTACAGGCGCACCGCACTAGTCCCAACCCGCGACCCGCGCTGAGGGAGTAGTCCAAAACACGCGCCCCCCCGCGAATCTGTCACGCCGACTGGATGTCATGAGAACCTTGCTCGAGGAATTCCAGTTCCGCTTGTTTTGCGGCAGCGTGTTCCATTTCTAATTTGTCGCTGGAACGAACCGCAAAGGTAAGCCAACTGACAGCGGGGGGGGGGGGGGGGGGGGGCAAATTCGGCGCACGGTTAAGTACGTATTATTGGCGTTGCCTACGGCGGCAGTGTCCGGCCCTGCCCGGGGTGTAAAGGCCACGCCTATCCGCTGTACGCGGCACGGCGGCACGGCAGCACGGTACGCAGGGGAGGCGCCGGCCCGGCCCGTGGCCCACCCGTGGCCACCCTACGGCCCAGCAGGCCCAGCAGGGCGGGGGGGGGGGGGGGGGGGGAATTTTTGGGAGCGATAAAGCGAGGAGGGGAGGGAGCGGGGAGGGGGTTGCGGAAAAGTCAGAAGCCCTCGCCAAACGAACGGCAACCGGAAGTTGGAGGGGAGGGGGTGGCCGTTAGGGGTGGCTACTGCCCAGCGCCAGGTATGACCCCCTGCCCGAGGAGGGGGGAGGGGGGAATCACCTGGGGACGCGTACATTGGGCGCGAGGGGGGAGGGGCGGCGTCGTTAATGCGAGAGGTGCAGCCCGGCACGTGGCCGCCCTACCCCCTACCCCCGCTTTGGGGTGAAAACAACGAAAAACACGACGCGGCTCGCGCGGAAAAGCGCGGTAATGGCGTGGCGGTCTTTGGGTTTTGGCTTCCGCCGTCGCCGCAGGCAGGGTGCTGGTGTTGGTGATGGTGTTGGTGATGATGATGGTGCTGGTGATGGTGCGGTGTTTCCGCCGCGGCGTCCTGCGCCGGAAGTGCGAACACCACGCTGAGCCCCACAAGGCGCGAAATCGCCAAGGATGCAAGTGTGCAAATACCTTGGCGGCAACGTCCGCCAGCTGAGATTGGGTCTGTCGGGCGGCGGCGGCGGCAGCGGCAGCGGTGGGCCTGGCTACCAGCTGGGCGTTTGTTTCCACAATGTTGTTGGCATGTGCCGTGCCGCTGTGCAAAGGGTGGCAGGGGCTGGGCTAGAGCCGGCTAGGGCCGGCTAGGGCCGGCGTGCAATACTGTACCGGGCCGGGCCGGGCCGGCGTACACACGGCACGGGCTGGGCGGTGGCGGTGGCGTTGTTGCCTAGCGGATAGTTAATGGCCAAAACATCTGTGGGCCCTCACCTACACCCCTCACCTCCTCCTCCCCCACCCTCCCCACCCGCACCCCTACACCCCCTGGCTTTGCACTGGCGCATGCGCGGGTAGCGCTGGGTACCTCCACCCTCCACCCCCCAACCCCTACCCCACTCACCTTATATATTGTCACGCGTAGGGTCGACGTCGCAAAATATGCCGTCGTTACTACGTCGTTTCCCGTCACGGCCGGCTAGGTTCCTCATCTACGAACCATTCCCATATTACATGTAGGGTCCGCGCGGCCGGGCCGGGCAGAGCAGGGCTGCCTGAGTGGCGCAGCGTTGCGCAACGGCGAGCGGCGCTGCCAACGCAAAGCAGGCAAAGACCAACCCCCGCCGAGTAACAAACCGCCAACGTGTCCCGCCCCGCCCACGAGTGGCAGACGCGGATGGCTTGCGGGCTGGTTTAGTCTGCGGCACTGCGTTCGATAAACACTCTCGCACCATGAGAGCTCAGAGCTCACGCTTGCTGTGGCACTCCGTACGGCGCAGCAGACACCCACATTACACGGCTAGCAGCAGACCAGGTTCTGGCGAGGCTAGCTGTGCTGCGCTGTCTGGAGAGGACGAGTGCATCTCTCAAGGACCCGCCGCCCTCTCAATCGCCCCGTCAGGCCGTCAGGCCACGGTATTTAGCCGCAATTTTAAACGGATTGCTCCGCTCCTCTCAGGGAGCATCCGCCCTTACACCTTCATCCCATCCTGCAGCTCAGGGGCTGGGCTGGGCTGGGCAGCAGGGCCTCTCGGCGAGGTGGTGACGTCAACTGTGTCGCTAGGACTCCAACTTACACACCCTCGCTCTTCCTCGCTTTTGTCGCGTCATATTGCATACAGTTTTCCTCCCACATGAGCGTGTAGCCCTCATCGCTCTCACATTGCGCACGCACGCACGCACGCACCCACACAACACGACGCAGACGTTCTGACCTATCGACAGCCTCCCCCATCTCCTATCGCATTAATTAACTTTTTGTTTCCTACGCGTTTTCCCTTTTTATTCTTCTTCCTTGCCCGTCCTTTTTGATTGCTTGAGGGCGGGGGCGGGGGGAGTTCCGTGGCAAAGGGGTGTGCGGGAGGGGTGAGGAAGTGGAGGGGGGGTGGGGGTCCGCGACTCTGTTCCCACGCCTCGCATGATGAGGAGAGAGGATCGCGACGGACGGATCCGGTGCCGGAAGCGGGTAGGGAAGCAGAGGTGCCAACGGCAAACGTGAAAAGCGCTTTAGCGTTCCAAGAAGGGATGAGTTTCAGGAACAGGAACAGGCACCGGCGCGGCACCGCGCGACTGTACAATGTCGTTTTGGTGTCCACATATCCGCAATTTGTGAGGTTGGTTCACATGCAAGTGTTAACTCCCGGACGCGGGCCTCACGCAAGCCCTCGGCTGCCCTCGGCTCAGGGGAGGCTGGGCGTCACCCGGGCCGGCCTCAGGCCCTGACGAGTCAATCCGCCCTGCCCGGCTCTGCCCGGCTCCACACGTCTCTACCCCTGGCAGCCACAGAGATGTTAATTGCAGAGTTTAACCTTCAGGCCTAGGCGGAGGCGGGTGGAAGAAAACAGAGATGAGGCCAAAACCACCGGCCGCTCACACACACACACACACACACACACACACACACACACACACACACACACACACACACACTTGTGCACTCTCGACCCACGAAAACCTAACTCCGAGCTGGTAGGCACCCCAAACTACACCTCACGCCAAACTATGGCTGCTCCTACCTTTTTAGACCTCCCCTATCGGTCTAAACTCGATTTTTAGGGGGGGGGGCAACAAATCTGATAGCCGTGCTAATTTTCTAGATTTTGTCAGGAAATAAAATTGATTTTCTTTTGGTGGCAGTATGTATATGTTTCCTTCGTCCCCACCCTACTCCTACGATCACGCCCTGTTGAGATATACACTACTTGAACTGAATTCTGAATCCACCGCCACTGATAACATTATGTGTCGCTCCACCCGGCCCAACTCCGCCGTGCCCCCGGACTAGACCAGACTAGACGGCTCGAGGCGGAAGACTTCGCTCAACTGTCAGAGCTGCGTAGAGGCCTAGGCCAGGCCTCGGCCTGCGGGACGGAGGCCAGACGACCAAAACCGTGATACAGAAAGGATGATCGCCTTCGTGAATCACGGCTGCCGAGGTGAGAGGGGAAGAGGGGAAGGGGGGAGGGGCAGCACCCCCCCGTCGGGCCCAGCGCCCGCTTCACGCTGTCTGGCTGATACCGTCTCAAGGCCAGCCGACCGCCCGGCCAGACCAGAGAGTACTGCAGCGACTGCAGCGGTCCCCGTCCAGCTTCTTTATGTAACATGATCAAAAACCTCTCTGATCCACGACGAATCACCCCGGGGCGGAGAGGGGGAGGGGGGGGGGGGCTCTGCTAACCCTTCCATCTCTTGCGCGCACAGGTGTACGTGCAGTGACTGATGGGGTATGGAATGGGCACGCTAGTAGTGCTTTCGCTCTACCTGCTCACAGAACCGAATTATTACATTTCGCTCTAAATCAGTATTATAGCACCCGGCTTGACCTTCCTCGATGCGGAAACGGGGAGGTGTTCGGCAGGGGCTGATGGTACCATCCTATTCCACCCTAGCCATCGGCACCACGCCCGTCCCATGACCATGGCAGCGCCCATGAGGAGGGGGAGGGGGAGGGGGCTCCCGACATCAAAGGCACCGCTCTGGTCGGCTGCGCCTTGCTGCGCCCCCCGGCATAACTCGTCCAGCCCTGCTCGGCCCCGCCCGCCCCACCACGTCATGGCGACGCCGAGTTTCTTGTACAGACTTAAACCTGAACTTGTCGAGATTCGAATTAAGATTTAAGGCGGAATTTAGATTTTAATTTGGATTTAAATTTAAATCGAATGAATTGGAAAATAAGTTAGATTTGAATTTAGATTTAGACCCAGATTTATTTCTTTTAATACTTGAGGTTGCACAAACCGTTCTCAGAGAGAGAGAGAGAGAGAGAGAGAGAGAGAGAGAGAGAGAGAGAGAGAGAGAGAGAGAGAGAGAGAGAGAGAGAGAGAGAGAGAGAGAGAGAGAGAGAGAGAGAGAGAGAGAGAGAGAGAGAGAGAGAGAGAGAGAGAGAGCGTGTACCGCGGGAGGGCTGCACGTAGGACTCGCGGCTCGCGGGCAGAGCGGAGCGGGGGGAGTGGGGCGGTGGAGCCCTGGCCCCGGCTAGCCCCGGCGGAGCGCGGGCGGAAACCGTAGACGTCTCTAGTTATTTTGGAAAGCGCTTCGCTTCGCCCGGCTTGGCGGCCGCACTGCGCGCTGGCTGATGCGCCTCCCCTCCGACTCCGTTTGCCATAATAGAACCAAAACCAAAACTCGTATATATCCCCTTCACCAGTGCTGCGCGGCCCAGGCGGAGCCCGCGAGAATGGAGGGAAAAGGGGGGAAACTATAAAAAGGAGACAGGCGAAGACGCAACGGGGATGCAAACAACTGAACCCCTAACCACCGCGCTACACTCTCGGCAAACAAATTGGAAGCAAAACAAAAGCGTTTGCTTTCATCAAAATGTAATCGGAAAATTGGCCATGTCCACAATCCACGTGGAAGTTGATGTAGCAGCTTTGGACGAGAATACTAATTTGTCCGCCCCGCCCCTCCCGGCGCCGCATCACGCGGTGTACACCGGGCTGTGTTGGTACGCCGCACACCGACCTGGCAACGTGGTCTGGTCACGGCGGCCACGCGCCACACAGACCGCGCACGCTTTGCACGAGTGCGTGGGAGTTATTGCCTACCCAGCAGCGGCCGTAAGGGGCCGCGACGGAGGCTCCACTGCGGAGTGCAGAGCAGAGCCAGCGGGAGCCCCCGGCCTCCGGGCCCGACACCGTGTCCGCGGTGCGTTGGCGAGGCCGTCCGGGCCAAGAGGCCATGGGCCGCGCACCGCGCACCGTCACGCTGGAGGGTTCGAGCACATTTTGGCCACCACGAGAGCTGCGTGTGCGTGCTGTCCGACACTGCAGCGCGGCCCGGCCCGGCAGCTAGCGCACTGCTGCAAGACGGGGACCGGCCACAAACCTTGTGACGGAGTCGTGGAAAACAAGGATTCGATTTCGGTTCAAAGCCTGCTTCGTCGGGGGGCTTGTCTTGTCTTGTAGTACCGTAGGCCCCTCGGACCCATTGGCCGTCAGTGGTAATCGAACCCTCCAGGCCTATGGAGTCGAATAACGAATGACAGTCTGCTCCCTCCGCAGCTCCGGCCGGCTCCTCAGCCAGGACAGGCATGGTAAAGATCAGGAAAATGTGCGCGTGATTTGTGACCGCTTCCATACGAAATCGTACTTCTGGGAGTGCTTTCGGGCAAGAGGCGGTGGGCGCGTCGCGGCTGGGTCCGCTCCCAGTGCAGCGCTGCGCCGCCATGGGTGGGAGCACAGCCACGCAGCCATCGCACCAGCGCCACCCAAAGTTTGGCAGTGCGGTGGTTCCGGTCCGCCGCGTACTCGCGCTGTGCTACGCTGTGCGCCTCGTCTCGTCGCGTCATGGCACGGCCCGGGCCGGGCAGCGGGCGCGGGCGGCGCGGGCACTTCCCTACCCTGCGCGGGGACGGGACGGGGGTGGGGTGGGTGGGTGGTCTGGGGGGATCCGACCTCACCGCCCTGCCCTGCCCTGCCAGTGCGGGGAAATAAACGCACGGCATGCACGGTTTTCGTTTCCGTGCGCGGGGTGTGGTATAAAATCCAAGAACGTTGCGCCAGATCCAATCCAAGGATTTCTCATAGCGGCGCGGGGCTGCTGGAGGTTCATTCGCTTCGGCGCGTCGTGAGGCTTCCTTCCCCCCGCGACCCCTGCGGCCCCTGCGGCGGTGCGTGGCCGGGCCGGGCTGGGCCGGAGAGGGCCGGCACGGCAGCGGCGGCGGCAGCGGCAGCGGCAGCGGCAGCGGCAGCGGCAGCGGCAGCGGCAGCGGCAGCGGCAGCGGCAGCGGCAGCGGCAGCGGCAGCGGCAGCGGCAGCGGCAGCGGCAGCGGCGGCGGCAGCGGCAGCGGCGGCGGCAGGGCGTGGCGGACATTGCCTAGGCCAGGGTGTGGCCAAAGTCTGGGCCCAGCCAGCCGGGCGTGGCGGCGGCGGGGGGCTGTAACTGTGCTGTCGTTCGCGCCACGCCACGGTCCCTAGCTCTCCGCCCCGGCCTCCGGACCCCTCGGCTCGGACCCCGGCCTCCGGAGACCCCGGACCCCGGCGCCGTCCCTCTCCACGCCCGTGACGACCGCCGCCAACCCGAAACGCGACGGAGACGCGCGACGCGGTGCGCTGTGGTGCGCCGCCGTCGTGTTCGCGTCCTGCCGGGTCCGCCGGGGGCGGCCGCCTCCGAGCCGTCCCATCCCGTCCCGTCCCGGGGGCGGCGCTGCACCAGGTGCACTCCCCCGCCGACGCGGACGCAGCCCGGCGCAGGGCGTGGTGCACGCGGTGCACACCGGACCGTACAGAGCCGGGCGGGCAGCAGCGGGATGTACACAGCACTCCCCCGATGTGCTGCTGCTGGCGGGCTAGGCCATTTCCGTGTCCCTGACAACACCCCCGCAATCGGGGAGGGGCGTTTTTAGTACCGCGCCAACGCCGCGTTGTGGGAATCGGGAGGGCGGCATCGCGACATCTAGTCCAGCGTGCCCGCCGGGTGCGCGTGTCCTCGTAAGGCTGGGTACCGATAATTTTTGGCCGTAAAGAGGAAGATAGTGGCACTGCTTACGAAACGGATGATCGTGTTCATATGCGCCCGCATCGCAGCCATACGTCTGGCGTTTACGATTCCCCCCCCCCTTCCCCCTCCCCTATTGGTATCCGAAACCCCTTTTCGTCCGATAAGCAACGATAAGGTTGCGATACGTCGGCGCAAGCTATAAAAATCCCCATGCGGCCGCACTCCCGCGCCTATTTGGGCGCCTTTTTCCTTCTTTTTCGTTTTGTGTTTTTTACAACACGCTGTGCTCTGGCCGACCGCCGGTCGGGGGGCTGCGGGGGCTGCGGGCTGGTCGGGGGCAGAGCGCTTCGGTATCGGCATGGTGCCCCGGTCCCCGCGGCCCGATCTCCGAGGCGGGGGTGCTAGTTTTACGCCCGCACTTTGTTGCAACATTAGGCCTGTATGCAAATACGGTCGGGGACCTGACGTTTTACAGCGCGCGGGTGCAGGCCAGGCTAGCGGGCGGGGAGCCGGGCCAGTGGGGCCAGTGGGGGAAGTGGTGGGGTAGTGCCGGGGTAGTGGCACCACTCACTCCGGCCGTATGGCGGCCGCGCTGCCGGTGTCCCAGTCCAAGTCCACGGGGGTGCGGGCCGGCCCGGGCAGCGCGGGGGTTTACCTCGGGTACCGCTACCGCTACGGCCTTTGTGCGCCCCTGCTGCAGAGTCCCCCTTTGTGGTGTCTGCTTGAGTGAAACCCCCGTGGTAAAATAGCCCGGATGATCGTAAAGGTCAGGTGGTGGGCGGTGCACTGCGGTGCACTGCTGTGCAGGCCGGACGAGTGAGATGTTGTTAAATTCGTCTCCACGCCCCGAGTCTTCTGTGACCACCGCCAATATTACGGCTGCCCTGCCGTGTCGCGTCGATCCCCTCCGACTTCTGAGCCGTGAGCCGCTCGCGGGTCACTGGCCCCGTCATCCACCATAGGGCATAAAATTTGTGGAAATGTTTTGGTAGAAAGCGGACGCGGCGGCCGACGTTCTCAACGTCCTCTTGTCCCTCCGCTGGAGTGATGGAACGATGATTCCCGCCGCCCCCGACGCGAACAAGCGGGGGACACTTCCTGAGGGGGAGCAGGAGCAGGGAGTATACGTTAGTGTACGTGCAGCGCCTAGGCGGACCTGATCTGCCGGTTCGGTTCGGACGCCGCTCGGCCCTAGCCAGCCCTAGCCGGCCCTAGCCCTAGCATGCCCTAGGCCCTGCGCGGCCCGGGCCCCCGCACGGCCCATCACGAACCCTTTGGGCCTTCGGGCCTTCGGGCCGCGCCCAGCCGTGCCTCGCTTGGCCCACGCCAGTTCCCCCCCCCCCCTCCCCCCTCCTGCTTCGGCCCGGGGCCGTCCGACAATCACGATCACTATACAGACCAAACCAAAGGCTTTAATAAAGCCAACGTTGGCTGTTTGCTCACCACGCCCTCCAGACACGCTCTAGAGTATTCCTCGTCTGCCCCGTGCTGCTGCAGAACTGACTGCCGAGCGGTCGCCGGCCACACGCCCACGCCTCGGCCTCACCTGTTTACGGACGCCCCCTGTGCGCCGCGCCACGCCGGGCCTAGCCTGCGGGATTCGACAATCTCGCCCACACGGCTAAACCCTTTTCCGGGGGATGAGGAGGGGGAGGGCAGGGGCGGGGGGACTGGGGGGACGCCTCCGCACTCCGCTGCCACGGCCAAGCCAAGGTGCGGCCTCGCCGGGCCACGCCGGCCATCGCCAGAGTAGAGCCCAGGTTTTTTACTCTTTGCATCTATCTCATTCCATTCTTACATACTCGCTCCCACTCACTCTCTTCCCTGCTGCGTATTGCCGTCTCACTCTCTCTATCTCCCCCCTCCTGGCAGGAGGATGTTTTACTTGCATAAATAAAGCGTCGTACGGGGTCTCTCTCTCTCTCTCTCTCTCTCTCTCTCTCTCTCTCTCTCTCTCTCTCTCTCTCTCTCTCTCTCTCTCTCCCCTCCTCCTCCTCTTCTTCTTCGCCCCCTCCCACAACACACACTCACACACGCTCACACACACACTCACGTTATTGCCAGATAAAATATGAAAATATGTCAGTGCGATCGGAATGCACGCATGATGGGGCAAAGCCAGGCAAAGCCTTCCTATGGTGCGTCCAACGCTGCAGCAGCAGCAGGCGAGTTGCAGCGCGGGAGGGGGGCGGGCAGGCGGGCCTCGAGGCGGGCCCATGGCCATGGCGGACCCGGGGGGCCGAACCTAACATGACACCGTCGGCGGCGTACAGTTTTCGGAGTTGTGTTTGGACCACCGAGGTGGAGCCGCAGGGTTATTTTCACTGGACCCTCCCCCCCCCCTCCCTTTTTAGCCCCCTTCTACACCTGAACGCGCTGGAGTATTTTCACGAAACTTTCTTTCTGAGCTTATGCATATGGTTTCGGAAAGTCTTTGTCGCTCAAAAAGGCAAGCATGCGTATTCAATGCTTTTTCATATTAAGTAAAAGCCCGCCTCCCCCCGGATCCCGGGCTGACTTAGGGAAGCGTGAAGAATAAGTGCGAAAATGTTAGGAACAGTGGTGTCCTGGACACACGGAGAATATTGGGTTTCGAGCGCCCGCGTCTAGAACAGGGCCGGTAGGTTTAGGGTGGTTGGGGGTGAGAATCGCATGGCTCGCATATCAGGAGGCCGGCCCGGCCGCCTGGGCTGCAGTGTGCATGGCAGCCAGCAGGCGGCGCTAGCATCGCACTGCCATGGCTGCCGCGCAAGCGCGGAGGCCCGAGTGTCTAATGTTCTAGCAGCGTAGCCTGCCGGCTTCTTCACAGAAAGCCACGCAGAGTGTACTAAGTGTACAGCACATCCACTCGTGGTCCGAAAACCAGAAGCAGCACACCATCCTGGCCCTCAGAGCCTGCAGAGCAGCCGCCTCAGCCCTCAGCCGTGGAGCTGTATGGGATGCTGGCCGGGGCGCACCGCACCGCACTGCACAGCACCGCACCGCACCGCACCGCACCGCACCGCACCGCACCGCACCGCACCGCACCGCACCGCACCGCACCGCACCGCACCGCACCGCACCGCACCGCACCGCACCGCACCGCACCGCACCGCACCGCACCGCACCGCACCGCACCGCACCGCACCGCACCGCACCGCACCGCACCGCACCGCACCGCACCGCACCGCACCGCACCGCACCAGGCCGCGCCGGGCTGAGCGCTGCACCGCGCGGAGCACAGCGACCCATGCACGGATGGGGTTCGCTATCAGGGGACTTAAAAATAGGAGCCGTCTGCGCTGCACACGCTGCACGCAGGGGCGGCATGCGGCACGACTGCAGGCGATGCATGTGTGTGTGTGTGTGTGTGTGTGTGTGTGAGTAGAGGCGCCGCGCCGTGCCGCGAACACAGCTCCGCACAGAGAACAGAAGGCTAGGTTAGGTGCTGCCTATGCTTGTATTCTCCGTGAGAACGTCGTCGCCGTCGCCCAAAGATCTCTTCTCCTGCGTTTTCTGGGGGCCGCAGCAGCGAGAATAACACAACAGCGTACAGCTCTATTTTCGTTATTGATTCATCGCGGAATCATGTGTATGAAGTCAAACGGCCAGATCTGAAAGGAAGACCCTCTTCGGGGTTAGGGTGGGGAAGAGAGAGCATGAGAGGGGAGAGAGAGAGAGAGAGAGAGAGAGAGAGAGAGAGAGAGAGAGAGAGAGAGAGAGAGAGAGAGAGAGAGAGAGAGAGAGAGAGAGAGAGAGAGAGGTTTGGCAGTGCAGCTCGTTTGTCGCCACGTGTCACGGGCATGCGGGTGCCTCGAGGAGTTCCTCCTGAAGAGAGCCGCTGGCTACATCACGAGGGGGTGCATCAGAGACTCCGTACCCTCCGTACCGGCTGGCTCCGCTGGCTACCCGCTGCCGATTCTCTCTGGTATTGATTTGTCCCGATGAGAGCTAGCCGAGCCGCGCTGCTGAGGCCGGCCGGCGTCGTCAGGGCGCTGCCAGCCCAGCAATGCCAGGGCCAGGGCCAAAACATCCACATCACCTCGCCCCCTCCCGGCACCGGCGGCGTAGCATCGTCCGCTGCACGCTCGCTGCACGCAGCTTGAGGCACAGAGGGCTCTAGGCCTGCCGGGCCTGCCGGGCCTGCCCTTCCCTCCTCTGTTCCGTGCACTTCCCCCCCAGCCGTGCCGTGCCGCGCCGCGCCGCAGACAGCCAAACTCCGCGACGGGCCGACGGGGGAGCTGGGCCTGAGCAGCCTGAGCTAGGAGCTAGGCACGGCGCGGGGAGCGGAGGACAGGGGAGGGAAGGGGCGGAAGGGGCCGTCCCCTACGCAACGCAGCGCGCGGCGCGGCGCGGCGCGACTGCAGCGCGGTGCAGCGCCGCTGGCGGCCCCTGGCGGCCGCGGCTGGAAGCTGTTCCAAGGACGGGTAGTCGGCGTGTCAATAACCCCTATCCTATCCTATCCCGGCCTATCCCAGCCAAGGACAGGCTGCACAGGGAATATAAACAGGCTGCAAACGCCCCTCTCTCTTTCTCGCTGTGCTTCTTCTCCTCCTGCTTCTTCCCCCTCTCTTTCTCTCTCGCCGTCCCCTCTCCCTCCCGCTCCTCGCGTCTCTCCCGCGGCGCGCGGTGCGTCGGGAGTGGCAACTCTTCTCCTCTCCCTCCTCCTCTTATTCTCCTCCCACTTCTCTTCCATCCCCGTCCGGGGACGCAACTGCATTCGGGTTGTCGGCGAAGAAACACTGTGGGCCTCCCTGGCCTCCCTGCCGGGGGGACTTCGAGGGGGCCGAAGTGGAGAGGGGGGGGGGGGAGGGGGGGGCGAGTGGCACGACTAGTACCCACCTCGACGGGTACAGCCTGAACGCAGGCCCGCCTGGCTTTGGGGCGTTGCTGGCGTGGCTACGATGATGGTGGAAAGGGTTGCCATCGGAGACAGACCTCTTCCGTCCTCCGCTCCTCCCCCCTCCCCCCTCCTCCCCTACACCTGACACGACCGACCCCTTTGCCGGTCGCGCCGTTGTTAGAGCTGCAGTGCCATGTATAGAGAGGGGAATGGGGAACCCGAGCCAGCCTCAAACCGAACAGGTTATGGTGCTGGTACTTTAACGATGCGGTGCGTTGCGTCTCCGTGCCGCTTCAAGGTGGTCTGGGCAGGGGTCCTAATAAGCGACAGAGGTGACACTGCAAAGCGGCGAACCACACACACACACACACGCACGCACACACACACACACACACACACACACACACACATCATTCGTTCGTAGTGTAAAGCAGCCGTCATCACCGTCACCATCACCGTCACCACTTATACGGTAATTTACGCAGACCTCGGTAAAATTGGTATTTTTCGGAGTAAGGCGTCAATGAAGTTTGTTTTGTCATTTGACCCCCTTGATTTGATTTTTTCGCCTTCCTTGAATAACTATTTGGATCTCATATGAAGCTAGTTCATTATTTTTAAAATTATTTTTTTTAATTCATTTTTGCTACAATGGTAAATAAACATATTCATATTCATGATCGATACCCATTTGTTTTATGTGTTTTCCTCAATAAACAACTCCCAATGCACCCCAATGTAAGAAACAAACAGCAAATATAGGCAAATTAGAGAAAAAAAATCAATTTTACCGTATTTTACTGTAATTTACGTCACTTTGAATCTGACCGGTATTTTTACATCCCTACTCCACCATCGCCAGCACCATCACCGTCACCATCGTTATCACCATCATCACCGTCACCCTGACCATCACCATCATCATTACCAGCACTCTGACCATCACATTCATCACCTTCACCAGCACCATCACCGTCACCATCGCTATCACCATCATCATGATCATCATCACCAGCACCCTGACCATCACCATCATCACTGTCACCATCAAGAGCTCCACAGTGCGCCGTGGGCCGCCGCGTTAATTAGGAGATCGCTGCTGGGCGGATCGGCATTTAAATGAGCGCGGGCGGCTCTTCTGGACTCTGACGACGGTCTCCTTGTTAGAGGGGGTCGTGTCCAGGTCGGGTCCGCGGGGTGCGGGGGAGGGGGGGGGGCGAGACGCAGCGCGCAGCCCTTGGGCCCCGCGGCCAATGCAGCCCGACACAGACTCGGTGGGCGCGGCCCCGAGCATGTCGACGATGTCATACAAAGTGTCCCGAGCCGCCGCGCCGCCGCCGCGCACACAGTGTGAGCTCTGCAAACACAAGACGGCGCTGTTGTTGGAGGAGCAAGCGGAGAGGGCGGACGCGCGGAGGGCCTGCAGGGAAGGGGGGGGGGGGCGCCGAGGTACTGCGCCGTGTTTCACATGAAACAGTCGGATGCACTGGCGAGTGCGGCTTTGTTGGAAACGAGATAAGGCGAAAGGCAGCACCGCCCGAAAAGGTGCCGAAATGGTACTTACGTCCTCCGTTACAAACCTGGTCGGGGTTCGAACCCGCGGGGCTGGTCATCAATCGCGAAGGGCTGGGGGCTGACGCGGGGGCACTGGCTGCAGGCTCTAGCGGGCGGCAAATGCGTCGCGTCGCATCGTGTCATCCGGGGAGTAATGGCCGACTTCCGGCAGGCCCGGGAGGCCGGCATTGCGGAGGGCAGCATGGCAGTGCCGCGGAGGGAAGTGCCGCGCCTAGCCTGGCTACGCCCGGCCCGGCCCGCCGCGCGCACTATTTTCGACAGCACAGATTTATGAATTCCGCTATCGCCGCAGTCCCCCGCCCCGTCGGCCCCTATGGCCCCCTATGGCCCCCGGCCCGGCCGCCGTGCTCCTCGCGCTGCACAAGCATTCCTTACCGGGTGATCGCGTCGTATTTATGGACTGACGGGCGCAGCGCAGCGCCGGCGCCGTAGGGGTAGGCAGCCACAGCCAACAAGTGGCCGCCGCGCCGGGCCCTGATACCGGCAGCCGGCAGCGCCGCCAAGGTGGGGCGTTTGAGCATCCGCGGGGAAGGCGGGGACCAGGGACCCCCGCGGCTCCATCTCCTACCCCCCCGACCACGGTGGTCGCCCCTCCACCCTCCCCCGCGGGGGCCACCGTGAAAGGAATGTCCCCGACAGAGCCAGGGCCTCGGCCTCGGCACGGAGTGCGCGGCGCGGTGCGCGGGGAAGCACCGCCGCGATCAGGGGGAGCAGAGAGCAGCGAGACAGCCGATGGAAAGAGCCGGCTGCCCTGGCTGCCCTGGCTGCCCGGGCCCTGTGGGGGTCTTGCCTGCAATCACTTGTCTCTGTCGCGGGGCCCGGCCGGCCGGCCCGGATGAGAGTCAATGTCTGGGGGATATCTTTTACCCTGGCGACCCCCCCCCCCCCCCCCCGCCTCTCTCCACGCGCACACACACACACACACACACACACATGCACACAAAAGGTGGGCTGCTATCCCGTTTTCGTGTCTCCGTTCCTGAAACTTGTTCTGGCCAGGACGGCGGCCCCGGGAGGACCACTGTCTCCGGCGTTGGCTAGCGCGCACAGCGAGCGCCCAGCAGCGCCCAGCGGCCTGCGGATGCGTCCACGCCCGGATGATCTCCCTGTTTACCGAGCGGCCGGCCGCAGCCACCCCACCGGGGCAGCCTCTGGCCTCCGGCCTGTGGCGTCCGGCACCAGGTGCTCCGGTCCTGCTCCGGCCGTGTTGACCAAATACGTGTCGCGCAGGTCCGGCGGGGCGGGGAAGGGGCGGATAGGCAAGCGGGAAATGAAAATCCTTCCCCGACCCTCCGGACCTCCGGACCCTCCGGACCCTCCGGCCGGAAAGCGATATCCCGGAAATCAAAGACAAGCCAGCTCACCACCTCGGCAGCGAGGGGCGGGACTGAGCGCGGCGGGGCGGCGCGGGGCGTCGAGGAGGCAGCCCTCCGCCGAAGCCGTCGCCGTCGCCGACGGGCCGTGCCGTGCCGGTGCCGGGCTGCGGAAGTGCGTGTGTGAGGACTTTGACAGTTGGAGGCGCGGACGGCGGACGTCGCAGCGGCAGCGCCAGCAGCGTATGCAGGGCCCGGCGCAGCACGGCCACGGGGGCCGCGGGGGCCGCGGGCAGCCGGGGACCTCAGTCGTCAGGGAGAAGGTAACACGTCGTGTCGTGTCCCTGCTAGTTCCTCCCCTCTCCCCGCACGCCATCGTGCCCCTCACCTTCGCCGCGCCACAGCACACACACACACACACACACACACACACACACACACACAGGCTAGCACCTTATCACCACTGTGTCAACACCACCGTGGCACCACCAACCCTCTCGACGTGAGGCCGACGCGGCTGCGTTGCCTGCGATGCGCCGCGCCCGACCTCTCCTACTGTCCTGTGTCCGGCCATCGAGTCCAGCTCCCTGCCGGAGAGCATGAGTGGCATGAGCCTAGCTAACCTCGGCACCTCCACAGCCTGCGGAGTGACAATAATTACCAGGAGAAAAAACAGAAACGGCGGCCAGATGATAGCATCCCCTGGCTTTTTTCCTCGCTGACGGACAGATGTTGGATGGAGGCCTTTGCGCCAAGTAGGACCTAACCCTTGCCTTCTCTCACGTAGGCTAGCCCGGGCCGGGGCCCACGAATTATTTCTTCCAGACCGCGATTCAAAGGCCGGGCCAACCCCTATAAAAACATACGATGTGACGGCCAAAAAACGAGCGTCTCCGAAAGCAAACGTTGGTGCGGTGGGTTATTTTTACGATGCCAAATCGAAAACGTCATCTCGGTTGTGATTCACGTTGTGGCGTTTTATGTGAAAATGAATAGAGGGCTCGACAAATTTCACAGTAGTCAAATTCCTTTTATCGTTCACCCTGGCCGCCATTGTGAGCGCCTCATCTCGACATGGAGATCATCCTCTAGTGTCCTCCGTCACGACCAGCCGGCGGCGCAGAGCGACACACCTTTCGGAGTGTGTGTGTGTGTGTGTGTGTGAGTGAGTGAGAGAGAGAGAGAGAGAGAGAGAGAGAGAGAGAGAGAGAGAGAGAGAGAGAGAGAGAGAGAGAGAGAGAGAGAGAGAGAGAGAGAGAGAGAGAGAGAGAGAGAGAGAGAGAGAGAGAGAGAGAGAGAGAGAGAGAGAGAGAGAGAAAAGATGAGAAAGGTAGTAAAAATTTGAGGCACGTCGTAAAAAGGAATCCGAGCTTGCATCGCGCATCGCATAGCACAGGCAAAGAGCGAGAGTCGGGGGCGGTGCGAGAAAATAATAATATAAAAGACCTCCCCTTCCAATCGGAGAGTGCTGGGGCTGCCTAGGCGGCCTAGGCAGCCTCCAGCCAGCAGGTGCCTTCCCTTTCCCCTCCCGACTTGCATACGCCGCGCCGTTCCCACACTCAACCCTTTTGGCCCTGTGCATGCATCTGCCCCCCGAGCGCTCCCCCCCCCCCCCCCCCCCCGGGCTTGGATTACTGCGGCGGTGCGGGGGCTCTTGCACGCAGCAGACAGCATCTCAGCGAGTCATCGCCGTGGGGGAGGGGGGTAACCAGCGCCAACGGACAAAAGGGGTGGCAACTGTCATTGTCTGCGGGACAGTAACCGGCGGGAATCTGAGCACATCTTAGGCGCACGGAGTTATGACTTCTTCACAAAACAGGCCGCCGTCCCGACGCGAAAATGAGTAGCTACGGCTGAAGCAGGTTCTGAGGCGGTGCAGCGGTGCCGTCGGGAGCCTTTGACATCATCATCGCCCTGCTGAAATATCGGCCGTCGTCAACGAGAATTACAGAGGGAGTGAATAGGAGAGCGAGCCGCAGGGCGCAGCGAGGGCAGTGGGGGCAGCGAGCGCCCGGAGAGGAAGTGCGACGATGAGGCCCAACTGCACGGACATTAGCCATGTGCTCGGGACCCCGCAGGGACCGGCGGGCTGGGCCCGGCCCGGGCCCTACGCGTGCAATCATCCTCATCAAATCATTTCTTGTGCATCTCCCCCTTCTTGGCCCTCGCTCCGTGAGAATAGTCTGCCTGCAGCCTGCAGTGCCCGGCTGGCTGTGCGGCAGTGCAGGGGGCGTTGACCAGGGTAAGGGTCGGGGTGCGCATGCACACCAACACCTTCCGGCGCCCCAGGAAGTGCGCTGTACGCCGTATGATGCTGTGGGAGAGTTGACTTCACCCTCTCCCTCTCTCTCCCTCTCGCTTTGATTACATTCACCCTCATGCCTCGGCGCCGTACAGGCCAGCCCGGCCCGGACCGAATCCCACGTCTGCGCATACATTAACGCGTTACGCTTCCTGGTTTCTTGCAGCGCCCCGATCGGAGAGGGGCGGCCGGGGCGGCCGCGTGTCACCGGCGGCGTGGGACTTCATTGGGGACGCGGAAGTGCGCCCCCGACCACCCCCACTTTTTGCCCCGTCACCACACCCACACACACACACACACACACACACACACACACACACAGGTGCACGGGGCGGACGACGTGTAGATGGATAGGCAACCCAACGCAGACGGAAAATAATACCACTTGAATAAGGTCCTCTGTCGCAGTGCCGCCAACCCTGCCGTGGTGACGTGGGCCACACGACGCTGCGGCCGAGCCACAGGTCCAGGACCCCGCGCGGCTAGCCCCCGGCCGCCAGCCCTGTGGAGGCACTGCGGCTCAGGGCCCAACAGGGCTGCCTAGGGCTCATTTCCCTATTCTTCTTACCTCTCCTCTTCTTCTTCTTCGCCTTCTTCTCCCCCTAGTCGAATGAGCTGGCGTGTTGTTTGGCTGCTTTTTATTCTTTCTGCGTGATGGTGCTGCGCCTTGCTGCGCCTTGCTGCGCCACGATGAGCAGCAGCGTCGTGGCTCCCCTTGCTTTTTATGTTCTTTTTCTCCCCCTCTGCTCCCCCTCGGCCCCCCTCCGCTCCCCCCGATGGCCGAATCTCGGGGATCACTGAACTCTGCCTTAAGCCCTCCCCTCCGCCCGCCGCCGCCAGGGCGCGCTGCAGTCGCCACGCCACGTCACGCCTTTATCGGCTAGGCCCGGCTAGGCTGGCCTGGCTCCGCTCCCACCGGGCCCTTCTCTTCTCTCCCTTCGCCTCCCCGTCCCTGGTCTTGCACAACAGAGCCGGCTGTACGGCCAACAGGTCCCGGCGTGGCCCGGCCAAAGGGCCCAGTCAAGCCAAGGGGCCCAAGCCAAAGGGCCCAAGCCAAAGGGCCGGGCCGGCGCGGCAGCCTAATGGACCACCGGGCCCAGCCCAGCCCAGACCCTTTAGGCCCTCTGCTCCTTGTCGGCCGCATCTCGAGAGCCCGCCAGCCGCCAGCCGCCGCCAGCCCAAAAGATGACAGAAGCAATCAGGCGGCTATCGAATAAATTGTGTAAAAAATACCCCAAGCAGGTTTTCCGACAAGTGCGCGACTCCAACGACAACCTCAGGTGACTTAATCCTCAAATAACCGAGTTTCGTAGAGGGAGAAGGAGAGAGAGAGAGAGAGAGAGAGAGAGAGAGAGAGAGAGAGAGAGAGAGAGAGAGAGAGAGAGAGAGAGAGAGAGAGAGAGAGAGAGAGAGAGAGAGAGAGAGAACCCGGGCTGAGTATGGCCCCTTACGGACGCAGCAGGGTAGGCAACCCGAATTCACTTGCGCGAAGCGGTACAGCCTAGCCACGAGAGCACACGGGGTTTTCAACGACAACATTTAGGCCAACTTGATTTTCTCATCTCTGTCTTTGGTCGGTTTTGGTCATATGGCCACTCCGCAGCTGGTTGTCTTCAATTTTATTTTATTTATTTCTTTTTTACGGGGGGGGGGGGGGGGCACCCGGGGAGGAGAAGGGTGGGGCTAACTGAGGATTGCCTCACTGCCTCACCCGAAAATCCGCGCTTGACAGGGGGGAGGACCGCGCCGACCCTTCCTGGCCGGAACGGTACCCTGCCAACGGGCCTAGCGGGGCGGCAGCAGCAGCAGCAGCGGTGCGGCGGAACAGATGTGCGGAAAGGGTTGCAACGGGCCGGGCGGGGCCGACGCCCTGCTGACTCGGCTGCCCGACCTGACCCAATTCGGGAGGGTAGGACTGTCATTCCACGCCATCGCAGAGCATGGGGAAGATAAACATTATCCACCGGCATGGCGGGGGCCAGCGGCTGCCAGCGGCGGCCAGCAGCAGCGCAGCGGGCGCGCGCCATCTGGCCCGGAGGCCGGAGACCGGAGCTGAATCACACTTGCAGACAGCGGCGGGCAGACCACGCATTCCACGTTACAATCGACCTGTATATCGAGGAGGAAGGCGGCGGCGCGGGGGGGGGGGGGGGGGGGGCTGGGGGCGATGGCAGCCGAGGATGAGCGACGTCCGGCTGAAACCTATGGCCTAAAAATTGAGTGAATAACGCACGAATGTCACATCTACGAAACCGCGGCCCCGACGCGAAATTCGGGCGCTCATTCCCGATCTATTAGCAGCATGAGGACCCCTGAGGGCAAAGCTTGAACGACGACGCGTCGCTTTTCCCCCTAGAAGCTCCTCTCTTCGATATAATTTTCATCAACCTCTCTCCTTTGTTTTATTTTCGGGCAAGCCGGGCGAACAAGATGGCGGAAAAAGGTGGCCGTGGCTATTGTGCGCCCGCCGCAGCCCCGGCCAGCCCACTCGGGCCAAGCCCACTGCCCCAGTAACCGACAGAACAGACTGCACTCTGCTGCTGCAGCAGGTTGCGCGCGTTGCACAGGTCGGAGTCCGGGCCGGGCCGGGCCGGAGGTCTAGGAAGGCGGGAATCCTCCCCCCCCCCCCCGCCCACTCCGGGCCCAAAGGGTTGCGAAGCGGAGCGTCAGGTGTAACCCCCCCCCCTTTCCCGTGTCCCGCCAAGACTCGGGGTGGTCTGCCCCCCCCCCCTTCCCCCTCTGCGTCTGGTGTGTGGAGGACTGGTACCCGACCCAGTGTCCTGCTCACGGACGCAAGTCCCCAGGCGAGTCACTAGTGACGTCGAATGCCCGGATTTCCAATGCAGAGACACCCTTGAACTGTTCCAGCTGCCGCATGAGACGCCAGGGCCCGGCCCAGCCCGGCCACACCGCGGCCGCTCCGCTCCGCCCTGATGCACCTGCCGCGCTGCCCGCCGCACCTTTTGCCGTTGGGGGCCGACGCAGTCAGACTGCCATTGCAACTGCCGCGCCTAACGAAACCCAACTGTGTACGGCCTGGTAGGACCGCACAGTATATATGTTCGCGGTGACAAAACACAATCGGACAGCGTCGATCAGATTCCCAGACTTCCTAGATTCCGTTTAGACTGAGCGGAGCCTGCACTGCTTCTGGTTTGTTTGGCTCGATGGGTTTCGTAGTCGATTGAGCAATCCAAGGAGCGCACACACGAGTTGATGTTCGCTGCAGCGTCTCTCCCGACGTAACGTGCTTTGTGCCATTATGCTCTATTTGAGACGAAATGAAGGGCTGCGGGGCTGCGGGGCCAGGCGACGCGTAAAGGGGGTGAGAGCCGGGGCCGGGGCCGGGGCAGCTGCCGTCAGCATCTGCATACACATTATTCAATCGCCCTGATGCCCCGGACTGCTCCGGCTCCACCCCGCTGCGAACCTCATCCCTTTCCAATTTTTCATACCCACGCACGACCTCCTCCACGCATTTGAGTAAAATTAAAAATAATAGCACATGGAAGTTTGATAAATCCCCGCAGCGTCTCTCCCGACGTAACGTGCTTTGTGCCATTATGCTCTATTTGAGACGAAATGAAGGGCTGCGGGGCTGCGGGGCCAGGCGACGCGTAAAGGGGGTGAGAGCCGGGGCCGGGGCCGGGGCCGGGGCAGCTGCCGTCAGCATCTGCATACACATTATTCAATCGCCCTGATGCCCCGGACTGCTCCGGCTCCACCCCGCTGCGAACCTCATCCCTTTCCAATTTTTCATACCCACGCACGACCTCCTCCACTATATCACGCATTTGTGTAAAATTAAAAATAATAGCACATGGAAGTTTTCGTTTCTGTTTCTCCCTAGTTTTGTACAACAACCGGACCCCGACCCCGCCAGACAGCGCCGCCAGCAGGAAGACACGGAATTGGACACAATTTCTGCTCTGCGCTCCCAAAGCACTGCCCCCCCCCCCCCCCGCCTGCCCAGCCAAGCCCAGACCAGACCCCGGCTAGTCCCGGCCCGGCGATGCGGTAATCTATTCCCTATTATCATACTCTGACGAAAATCATCATCCCGGCAAACACATGTCCTGGCCGATGACGGGGGGAAAGGGTAAAAACAAAACGAGGTGCTCTCCGTGCCGGGGCCGCCGGGGCCGCTCCGGGCGACCCTCTCCTGCTAGGGGCGGGCGAAATGTAGGCCATTGCGGCGTTTGCGCTCGCCGTCGACATGTGCTGCATGTTGTGCCAGACAAATGGGGCGTGAAGGGTGGTGGTGGCGGCGGCGGGGGCAGGCTGGGGGCGGACCGGGGGCGGCCAGGCCACCAGGTGGGGAATCAGACGTCTGGCTTTTGTTTGCGGTCGCGAGGAAACCCTTTCGATAACAGTGCTTTTTGGTCGCACCGCCACACACGGCCCGCGCAATCAGCAGAGGACGCCAGGGGGACATGATGGACGAGCAGGCGGTGTTTGGTCTCAAGTGGGATCCCAAGTGATCAGGCACAGCCCGGCGGCTCCTCAGCGGCAGAGTCTCTGTGACGGCTGGTGGTGTACTTGTGGGATGCAAAGCATTCACCGATTTTTGCGACGAGTGGGGCTGTGCTGCCGGGCCGATAGTCGAGCCTATCCGCGGGGACAGGACAGAGACCGGAGAGCCGTGTCTACGCAGGTAGACTTCACTTCGACCCCGGCTGCCTCCGAGGGGACAGGAGGCTTCACCCCGCTTCGCCCCCGGGTCAGCAGGCACACAGGTGTCGGGGCGCATCCGAAGCGCCCCCTCCGCCGCTGCTGCTGCGTTTTATAGGGAAGGACATGGGGCGGCCCGCGTAATAAAATGGCAGTGATCTGGAAGGGCCGTCCTGCGACTCGTCTCACGGTCCGCTTTATGGCCCCCGGCCTCCCCCGGCCTCCCCCGGCAGCCACGACCCCTGGGCACCTGCCCACGGACAGGGCACTGAACCGACAGCATACTGCAGGGGTCGCTGAGGATGGAAGAGTCTTCATCGTCATCCAGTCGAAAGTTTTCCAAACAGCCTCTCAGCATCGAACAAAACCTGGGCGTTTTGAGCACGACTCTTCCGTTGTCAGTGGAGGGAGGCGACTCATATGGCGGGTTGGGGAGGCGGAGGGCGGAGGGCCGGCCGGACACGGGCGTTGGTCAATCAGTAATGAGGGCCCGTCTGGGCCCAGCGCCGTTTACGACTCGCTATCTCTTTCGCTCGCATCGCAGAGTCCCCGGCCGGGGCTCCGGTTCTCTCTGTCTCGCCACAGAAGCGGGCCGAGGCAAATAGAGTTTCTGACGGCGAGCAATATGATGCAAAACGCAGGCTGGGGACCATAGGGACGCACTAATCCGCGCGTCGGAGCGGCGCGACGACGCACTCGCCTTCATTTATTCACGGAACAACGGCGGCGAGCGGCGAACGGCTCCCCCCAGGAAAGGTCTTCCCTGCCGGAGAAGCGGGAACCAGTGGGGTCGGGACAGTGGCGTCAAGCTTGAATTCCAGTGGTGTAGCAAGCTGGCCTCCGTGGGGACCCACCCATCCCTCAGACCGCTATTAACGCTATAAAACGCTATTAAATGTGCATGTTTTTGCGCTTTCTTTCCTTTTCCTTTCTTTCTTCTCATTTTCCGCCCCTTTTCCTTCCCTTTTCCTTTCACTTTTCACCTTTCACCACCCTCTCGAGGGGGACCCACCCCCTCAGAGCTGTAGCAGCCGCTACGGCAAAAACCCCCGCTTGACGCCACTGGGTCGGGAAGCGGATGTGGAGGTGAAGTGCGTCACTGCACATAATGGATCGGGGCGTCACCACGGCTCCGGTAAGCCTAACCTGGCCCGCGGGCGTTACGGAGTTTGCGGACACCCGGATTCCGGCTGAGTTCCTGCGAAGCCACGCGGCACAGCCAGCGGAAGCGGAAGCGGCCCGGGTCTCTTCCACGAAACGAAACGGACAGGGGGCGTCCAGTTCCAAGTACAAAAACCAATCATGGCCGGAGCTGCTTCGCCGGTCGCAGCGAAATTCTCGCGACTGTACTAGAGCGGCAGACGGAGGCGGACTTCCCCTGCGACAGTGCGCGACGGTGATTGGAATCGGGTTGTGGTCGAGGCTTGGGGCCCGACGGCAAACAACACACGGGCGGACGCTTTCGGGCAGGAATTTCACACTCGGGGGCAGCGTGAGGGCCTAGCCCGGGCCTGGGCCTAGCCAAGCCTGGGCCTGGCCGCACTGAGCAAAGCCAGACGATTCACAAGAGGACGCAGGACCCGGCAGGACCCGGCAGGACCCGGCAGGACCCCAGACGGTCTGCTGTTTGTCTACTGGATTCCTGGCCTCCCCCGCTCCGCCTCACAAAACAACAAGAGCGGACGATAGTGTACTACAAATCGGAAGTCGCACCCAGAAATAGTCATTTCTGAAAACCAGTCCAGAAACTGTCCATGTCGCGGTCGGTCAGCACCGGTCAACTTTCCGCGACTTCGGAATAAATCCTCAGATGGTCTGTGTGCGCACTGAGTGTGCGGCGAGTCGAGGTGCCCTGGGTACCCCCCGAGTGACCGTGTTGTTGTAGTCTGCACCGTGTGATGGGGCGAGTCGAGGCCAGGCATGTGGGGGATCCAAGCAGACGGGGAAAAATGCGCTGTGATAAGGATGGCCGGGCCGGCAGACAGGGTCTAGACGTGCGGCCAGACGCTCCGCCTAGCTCCGCTGCAACAGGTCCGGAGGAATGGGACGGGACCCCTGTGGGGCCTGTGGGGCCCGGCGGCCAGCCGGACGGGGGAGGGGAGGGGAGGGGCGGGGGGGATTTCACTTGTTGCTGCGGTCCAGGATGACAGTGTTGGTTCGGGGGTGCAGAGGGGGGAGGGGCGAGCGGAGGAGGTGCGGCCGCCCCCATAAATCAAAACATACTTGAGCTGACAGTTTGCACAGACCCGCAGAGGAAAGCGAAAGTGACCCCACTTTCCCTCTCGGTTCTGCAGATTAGGGGGTGTGGTCTGGCTGCGCTGAGGCTGACACCAGCCTCGACACCACCTGTGAGTGATGCCAGTCCGTGTTTTCGCACCCGGAGAACCAAAACAACTCGGAGTTTTCTTGAAATTTATTGAAACTTTCTAATCTCCACAAAATGGCATCGGTTCTAAAACGTCGGCAACTTGCCGCGGCGAAAAGTCCCTAGAACACCCCTCCCCTGCTGCGGAGAGCGCTTCGCCTTGGCTGGAGGGGAATTAATTAACGATTGCTTTGAGAAGAACACAACGACGCGACGGCCCTCCGGCCGCATCAGTGCTGTAGCCCGGGGGAAAGGGAAGGGGAAGGGCCCCACCAGACTTTGAGGGGTAAGGGGTGGAGCGGGCCCGGCCCCAGGCCGACTATAAATTGGTACCAACTGAATAGTGCTAATCCTGAGTGTGAACCCAAATACGCGTTGGGAAAGTAGGGTGGATCCAAACCGTCGTCCTCGGGCGTTTGCAGCTGCATTCCCACCCTGCCGCCCCATGGAAACCCAAGCCTAAAAAAGAATAAAAAGAAACAAGCTTCGCCGCCCGGAAATAAAAATACCGAAACTCACTTGCAACCAAATCAGATATCCACAGGGAACATCACATCGACCCTGAGGGCCCGGCGTGGCTTGGCGTGGCCCGGCGCAGCCTGCCGGGGTCTGGGCCCCGCCGCCCTCCACTCCTATCGCATCGTCGAACGATTCGTCGCCACGTCGTTAAATCCTTTTCCCCAAGCGCCCTGTCGGCCCGGCAGCCCCAACCCTCCCAGCCAGAGCCCCCGACAGATACGCCAGCCAGATAAGCCGATGTCGCAGTGCTGTCGTCCCATTGTGCGCCCCGTGAGAAAAGTCGCGTCCGAGACGCGCTAATTCTGTAATCGTGTTGTCGAGGCGGGCCTTCCATCCCCGGCCGCGGCAAATCCCCGGGGCGCAGCGAAAAGTGGAGTGGAAACAGTGCCTTACAACCGACCTGGCTGGGCCGGCCTCCTCGTCGCATTTTTATCCCCTTTTCTGGTGTAGTCAAAACAGTATGACCTTGAATGTGCGAGCGGGTCCCGACGGGACGGCCGGGCTAGGCGAACACGGCGGGGACGGACGGCGGGGGCGGGCGGGGGCGGGCGGGGGACCGTCTGCGAGGTGGCGGGGCGTAGTGCCAGACTAGCGAGGCGTGGCGGGGTGGGGAGGGAGCGGGCGGGGAGCAGGCGGGTACCTCGGCGGGGCGTCAGGTAGCTGGCGAAGCGAGCAGGAAGAGTACTACCCTACCCTACCCTACCCTCCGCCGTCCCGCCAGTCCCGGCCCGGCCCTCCGGCCCGCCCGGCCCGCAAGGTGCGCGCGCTCACAAGCTCGGCTCAGCTCGCAGCCCAGAGGAGCGGCGCTCGTAGTCCGAATATAATATTCAACGCCAGCTCGGCCCTGGAGTACGCCAATAAGCACCAGCATACCAAGATATTTTCGCTCTAGGTTCTCGGCCCTCTCGTTTGCTTTCCGTGAGGAATTCTTTTGGATCTCTCGTTCGCCTTCGCGGATATTGGAAAGGACTCAGCTCGGGCTGTTAGTGCCCGGCCGTAACTGCCTAGGCAGTGCCTAGGCATTGCCTCCTCCGTTCCCACACTCCTCCCACGCACGCCGCCCTCCCAGCAGGCCCAGCCCGGCCCATCCCGGCCCCTCCGCGAAATGACGGCAATTTCTGCAACCGGGCGAAAGAGGTAATAAGTACACTTCGCATCATTGCTGGGGGCGAGACGAGCGGGCGGACCGAAAACGGCGAGGACGGTCTGGATAATCCAAACGGCTGTGCGCGGGACGGAGAGGCGCAAGCAGCGCAGGGAGGAAGGCGAGAGGGAGTGAGAGAGGACGAGGCCGATAGGGAGCGATAGGGGGAGAGGGGAAGGGGAGGGGGCCAGAGGGGGTCGGAGGGGGGTGTAGACGCCAGTTTCCGTTCGTTTGCACTAATAACTAGCAGCAACCGGAGGCACGCCCAGTTTTATTTTTCCCCCTGAAAGGACACAATAAAATAACATGAAATGGCAGTGCCGATAGCGTGGGATGCGGGCGGGGCGAGGGGAGGGAGTCCCGGGGCCGTCCCTAAGCGGCTCCTCCTCGGAAGTGGAAACACTCGTCACACGTTCGCCACTTTACGGCGGCTACTTTTGGGCGTTCTGTCCAACGAAGCCTGCGCTCGACTGAAATATACCAGGTGTATCATTGGCTCCGGGCAGTTTCGGTTTTAGGCAGTCCCGCAAAGCACTATCTCTGTCTCTTTCTGGCTCGGCCAGAGGCGTGAGACAGAAAGAGACGGAGATAGTGCGTTGCGGGACTACCTAAAACCGAAACTGCCCGGGGCCAGTGATACACCTGGTAAAGGTAGGATGCCGCGGGTCTTGTCGGCCGCATCACACATCACACTGGCGCACCGGGCCTAGCTGCCACACCGGCACCGGACCTGCCCTGTCGCAGAACAGAACGGCTTCCCTTCTATTCCCCCGCGCTCCCTGCGAGGCGGCTGGCGGCCTGCCGGGACGGCTCGCCGGACGACGGGGCGTCGCCACCCACTCACGCTGCCAATGAAACACAATTACGTTCTGATGATCGGACCCCACCCAACACACACACACGCACACATGCACACACGCACAAACACACCCACACACAGCCTTTCTAATCGGCTTGAAAAAGCAAACTCTGGTCGACACCATGGTACCAGACAAACGCTCTAACGTAACACAACGTTCCGCGGTATTTTTCATACCGCTCGGTCTGCACCGGCGGGGCCTGGCAGCACACACTGCACAGGTCCCCGGCCCCACGGATTTGTCGCCATTAGTCAGCTTCGCAACAAGGCGAAGCCGCGGGGTAACGGTATATCCGCTCCCCCGTTTCCAAATATACATAACCTCCCAAGCTCTTTTATCAATTTTTTCTGCCTTCTCCTTTCGTCATTTTCACCCCTTTTGATAAGGCGTCCCGCCGCCGCATTCAAACTGCACATTGTGACGTGGGTGAAAGGGGGAGAGGGGGGGGGAGGGGGGCCGTCGGGCTCCGCAGGGGTTTCCAGCCGCGTTTTTGTTGCCCTGACGCTGACTTGCACCCTTTCGGATTCCCATACCAGGCTGCTGCTGCTGCTGCTGCTGCTGCTGCTGCTGCTGCTGCTGCTTCTGCTGCTGCTGCTGCTGCTGCTGCTGCTGCTGCTGCTGCTGCTGCTGCTGCTGCTGCTGCTGCTGCTTCTGCTGCTGCTGCTGCTGCTGCTGCTGCTGCTGTACGAACGCTACGCCGCGTATCGGCGGGGGAGGGGATGAGGGGGACGGGGGCGGGACAGGTAGATGATTAATGTTTTCACACAACCCTTCTTCTCCTCCTTCCATAACGTCTGCGTCTCCTATTGTAGTGCTCGCCCGGCCATGGCCCGGCATAGACTGTGTGTGTCTGCCCGCACAGTCTTTGCATACGCCCCAGATATACGCACGCACCTGCACACACTCGAGGGGCGGCAGCCATTGTCAACGCACAATGCGTGTAATGAGTGCGTAATGCACCGCGACGTGTGCAATCCACAGCGCGAGCGTGATGCACGCGGCGTAATGCACGCGGCGTAATGCACGCGGCGTGATGCACGCGGCGTAATGCACGCGGCGTGATGCACGCGGCGTAATGCACGCGGCGTAATGCACGCGGCGTGATGCACGCGGCGTGATGCGAAATATATACTGCACTGTAAATATTTTTCGTCATATGACAAGAAAAGCTGTGACGATTCACTGATCACCTGAATAGGTCGTCACTTTACGACGTTTATTCGTCACGTGACGACGTATTCGTAGGGTTCATAATTCGTCACATTTAACCAAACTTCAAGAAGACATACTTTTCTAGCGGTTTTTGCAAAAACAAAATCGGTGACGAGTTATTCGTCACTTGGTCTGTGACGACTTATTCGTTTTTCATATTTAGCCAGAGGATTGTCGTAAAATGACGATAAATATTTTTACAGTGTGGTCTGGGCGCTGCTCAGGCGGACGCGGACTGCTGACTGCGCGCTGCCGCCATCACTGGGCCGCGGCTGACTGCCACTGCTGCTGCTGCGCTGCCGCTGCTAACCTGCCGCTGCTGCGCTGCCGCTGCTAACCTGCTAACCTAAACTGCTAACCTAACCTGCTAACTGCTTACCTAGCGAGAGTCAAAGCTAGCTGAAGCTGAAGCATCATCTGCTAAAAAACGAAAATATTTGGGGAAAAATTCAGCTATCTGGAGCCACCGGGATTCGATGCCCGGTCACCACTGTCTCTCAGATCCGTCCCGGTCCCGACTCGCATAGGTTTGACCGCTCTCGACCGCGCGGTCAGGCTGGCGGTCCGGGCCTGAGCCAATGGAGCACTCTGGTGGCGTAGTGTTGGATTTGAGCGGGACTCGGCGTCGTCGGAACAAGGCGCGAGGTCTGCGCGTGGGCCCGCAGAGCAGAGGAGCGCAGCGGGTGGCCTACCGCCGATTCGCAGGCGCCCCGTGCGACGCGGACGCGCGGACGGAGACCGGCCGGCCCGGCTGCGGCTGACCGGGCTGACCACTCCGCTCGCCGCTCGCTGCTCTGCTCTGTCTGCGGTCGCGCTGCCGCCGCTGCCGTTGCTTCCGGCCGAGCTTGACGATGTTTACACTGATTACTCCGCTTGTTCGGCTCTGCTCGGCTCTGCTGATCCGCAACGGGACTGCGAAGTGGCTCGGGTCGGGGGGGTTGGCGGGGGGTTGGCTATGCGGAGGCGTTTGGGCGTGAGGGCTTCTTCCTTTCTCACAGCCGGCCGAAAGGGAAAGTGTTGTGCGGACTCATCCTCTCCCACACAATAGAACTGCACACACACAGAGCGTCGGGCCGAAGGGGAAGGCCGCAAGTGGGAAGGACGAGATTCGCTTTCAGCCGAGGAATTGGCGATCGGTGACGTCATGTGACGTGTGGAAGGAGAGGCGGCGGAGGGAACCAGTTGGAACGTTATGCTCAGCAGCACCGCACCGGCCACAGATGTGCCCTCGTTAGGTGAGTAAGCATCTCGGAGCAATTATAACAGACGCATGACGTCTGATACGGAATCAGAAAATCGAGATAAAAGTGGAGACGCGAAAGGGCGGACAGGAGGGAAAGAATGAGAGAGGAAGGAGAAGGTTTTGTGCAAGATTATGATTAACATGGACACGTCCTCCATCAGTCCCGAAGAAAGAAGAAAGTCACGCAAAAGCCAAAGACATATCTTTCCCTCCTTTTCTTTTTTTGGTGAAAATCCACAAAAGGAGGGGGACAGGCACAAAAGGGTTGCGGGAGACGGCGGGACCTGTGCAGGTAACGGGACCTAATCGTGGCCAAAGTCGAGAGTCGAGCCGAAGAGACGTGCCAACCCTTATCAAAGCCCGGGAGGCCGAGCGAAACAGGAAAAAAGATAAACGGCAAATATTTGGAGTCATTAATTCTGGTAGCGGGAGAGGGGAGGGAGGGAGGGAACACTCCACCGGCATATACATATTTCCTGCACGATTGCAGACTTTCTCCCGCACTTTCGTTTTCTATCGTATTCGCGAAAACTGAAAAGTGATGCCCCGGAGACCCAGAGGTTGTACCAACGGCTATACCGGGGGCTGGGGCTGTACCATACCGGGCTGTGCGCGAACAGCGAACACGCTGGGCCGGGCGGCAGCAATCAGGGTGGCTGGCCGGGGCAGCCGAGGCTGCAGTGCTGCTTTGTCCGCTAATGCACCTGTGCATTGTGGCGTTGCCGGCGGCGGCCTCGGCCCTCAAAGGGTGTCGGCAAGACGAGTAAAGCGTTTATGTGATGGCGGGATAACTACGTCAATTCGGGGGTAGGGCCTTGGCAGCGCAGCGCAGCGTAGCTCTTGGCGGGCCGGACTTGGGAACCCTTTCCTCGCGGCGGCGAGCCTTCTGGCACCGCCACACGCACACACACACACACACACACACACACACACACACACACACACACACACGATGTGGCTACTTCCATTTCCTGAAAGCTGTTCGGCTGGGCGTGGTGTCATTTAACTATCGGGCCAAATTTTCTGTGCTATATAGGCACGCCTCGGCCACAGACTAACTGCACCGGTGAGTAGTTCATCTGCAGGAAAAATATTTTCAACAGTATTCAACCAATTTGAACAAACTGTCGGTATAGCATCCTCTGGTGAATAACCGGCAGCGTTTCCGAGGAATAGACTATCGAAGTTGCGTACCATTGACGGGCTGCAACTCAGCGCTGGCCGCATTCAAATGTGTCCATCCCTACGGCCCCTCGGCCCTCGGTCCCCACCGCACTGGTCTGGCTATCCTGTCCCCCTCTGGGACGAGGCATTTTACTGTGGAAACTGGTCGGGGACGCTGCGCGGGACGGCGGGACGGCCACCCTTGTACACTTGTCGTCCCCCCTCCCGGCCCGGCCCGGTCCGGGCTGGGCCCCTTACCTCTTTGAATGGAATGGCTGGACTCATGGCCGGGACCGAGGCAGTCGCGTCTGGGACCCCCTCCGCACAAAAGCCAGACACTATCTATTCGGTTTTAGGATTACGGAAACCCCGTCTAAGTCTGCACCTGTTGAGCTGCTGTCGTCTGCGGCGCGCCCCCAGGCCCACGGCCCCTCGGGCTCCTGCGTGGGGCGATGTGCGTCGTAAAGACCATGGAAATTGTCAATTTGGGCAACGGCCGCTGCCGAGCAGGGATACGAAGATGGCGGCACCGAGCGCCATTTCACGGATTCGTTCCAAAGTTGATCTCTGCTCAGCACATGTGACTGCGTCCTCTCCAACCGGCTCTACGGCGCTCTGGTAATTTTCGTAAAACTTGTGTACGAATGCGGTACAGTACAGAAACTGGGCAGGTTCAGATTGCAGACTGCAGGGATTATGCGGTGTCCCAGTGCGGGGTGAGATAGCGGTTTCTGGGGGAAGGGGTAGCCAGACGGAGCCCGAGGGGGAGGGGGGGGGGCCAAATCTCCGAAATCTGTGCAGGCCGCCCCGGCAGGTAGGCGCGCCGGACGGCAGAACGGGTACGCGGGCAGAACCACCCACCCACACAGACACAGCACGGCGGGGAGAAGCTAGGGGGAAATAAAAAATAGCGCGTCACACCGCAGCCGGGGAGGCAGGGCCGGGCAGGGCAGGGCAGGGCCGGGGGTGCCGGAGGGCCGAGGGCCGGGCAGAAAGGGTTTCCAGGGCCATTTACGAATAACGGCGAAATCCAGCGACTTCTCGGGACCTTCATCACTTTTAGGGCCGATGTAGGTCAGAACGGCAAAAGGGTTGCGAGCCCAGCCCGGCCCTTCGTACCCGGCCAGGTGGGCCAACCAGGATGCCACCCAGGGCTCCGCAGAGCCAGCAGGGCCAACGTGATTTCTGTTTCGGAAGGACGGCGCTGTTTATAGTGGAAACGGCGGCATGAGATCGGCCAGAAGACTGCAAAAAATAAGAGCTGGCAACATGGCACCGCGCGCGCCTGTCTGGCCGAACATGACGCGCCTTGGCCGGAGGGGGTGGGCGCCATGGTGGGCACCATCTAGTGCACCACCGACCACCGGCCACCGCTGCACAACCATCATCTCCCGTCCGTCCCGTCCCGTCCGTCCAGAGGGCTCATGGTCACAAATTAGACCTCCAGGCGCACGAATAAAAGAAAAAGGGGGAGCGAAAAAAACAACAACAAAATAACAGCATAAAACTGCGCGCGAACCTCTCCAGTCCACACTACCGCTGCACTCGCATGGGTCCGATACGCACAGGTAGACGCAACGCCCCCCGCCTCGCCCCCCCCCCCCCCCCCCCCCCCGACCCCTCGGGCCCGAAGTCAGGTGGGACCCTCGCAAATGCCAAGTCAAGGATACGTGTGGAGATAAAGTCTGTATCAAGAGGCTGGAGGGGAAGACGAGGGGGGAGGGAAGTTGGCTGAGGTTGGCAGCAGGGCGGAGGGCGGAGGGGGCGCGGTGAGGCGGCGGGGAAGGTCCCGTTAGGTCATCACTACCGCAAGGCCGTGCGGCAGGCAAGGGTTGCGAACCCCTCCCCCGCCCCGCCCCCTCCCCCGCCTCCGCCCCCGCCCCAGCCACCTGCCCCACCTCTTGATCTGCGAACGCCAGCGTGGGGCCGCGCCGAGTCGTGGGAACCAGGAAGACTTTCCGACTCTGCAGAACACCACACGGCCCGAACCGCTATCCCTGATGAATGACGATGAAAGGGGTGAAGTGACTGCGCTGGTGTCGGAGGGGATTTCTGCGGGGGAAAAACTGGGAGGTCGTTGTGCGGGTGCCGGGGCTGCTGCCGCTGCCGCTGCCGCTGCTGCCGCTGCTGCCGCTGCTGCCGCTGCTGCCGCTGCTGCCGCTGCTGCCGCTGCTGCCGCTGCTGCCGCTGCTGCCGCTGCTGCCGCTGCTGCCGCTGCTGCCGCTGCTGCCGCTGCTGCCGCTGCTGCCGCTGCTGCCGCTGCTGCCGCTGCTGCCGCTGCTGCCGCTGCTGCCGCTGCTGCCGCTGCTGCCGCTGCTGCCGCTGCTGCCGCTGCTGCCGCTGCTGCCGCTGCTGCCGCTGCTGCCGCTGCTGCCGCTGCTGCCGCTGCTGCCGCTGCTGCCGCTGCTGCCGCTGCTGCCGCTGCTGCCGCTGCTGCCGCTGCTGCCGCTGCTGCCGCTGCTGCCGCTGCTGCCGCTGCTGCCGCTGCTGCCGCTGCTGCCGCTGCTGCCGCTGCTGCCGCTGCTACCGCTACACGCAGGCAACGGTTCGGCTCGCATCCCTGGCCGCCGCGCCGCCACCGCTGCCGCTGCTCATATCCTGCCCACTTCCTGTGAGGAGGTGCATGCGACATGCCCTTCCGTGCCTCCGCCGCGCCTCCGGTCGATGCCGTGGCGGCGGCCAGGGGATTAGCGTCGACGTCGTCCTCATCCGCGGGTGTAACCGTTCCCCCGGCCCACAAATAAGCTAACGACCTCTTTTGGATTTTCGGAAAATCATTTCTGCCCCTTCCCTTCCCGCCCCTCCCCGCCACACCACGCCGCGCGGCTCCGCACATAGTTCCCTCACCATTCGGAATCGAGTCGAAGACCATTTCGAGGTGGTTATGGTGGCGGTAATGGTGGGCCCGATTTTCTGCTGAATTTTACATACGGACGTCCGTCGGAAAGAAAGGACAGTCTTGGACGCGGGGCTACCGGCGGCCACCGCCACCACTGCATCCGACCCAACGCGGAGTGCCGTGTGCGAGGAAGGCAGCGCTGGGGGCAGCGCGGAGGCGGAGCGGGGGCGGCGCGGGGGCGGCGGGGGCGGAGTGGGGGCGGGTGCGAAGAGCTGGCCGATCCTGTCCGCCCCGATATGTGCCATCCGATATTCAACGATGAGCAAATTACTTTGAGAGAACAGGCCGCGGCCGTGAAATATTCAGCGCGGAGCCGCGGGCTCCGGGGAGGCCGGTGAGGTTCGAGGCGGCGACGCCAAGTCGGTGTTGGACCCACAACGGGCGGGGCGGGGCGGGGCGGGGCGGGGCAGTCATTAATGCATATACGGCTCTGCGGGGGGCTGCGGGCCGGCGGCGCACGGCGGGGCAAGGAGAGTTTAATTGTGTGTCATTGCATGCACGGTGCACGGCGAGCCCCCGGCCCCGGCGTCACACAAGTTAGCCCGTCACTTAAAGTCCGCCGGCCGAGCCGGTCCGGTCCGCGCGGAAAATAACACTTTAGTTTCTCAGCAAGTGTTCGACGGAAAGTTTCCGGGAGCGGCGGCGTAGCCGAGGGGCCGGCGGCAGCGGCTGCAGTCTGCCTGTCCTGTCCCCTGTCCCTCTCCCCCCTGTTCCACACGACGCCTTGCCGCACAAACTTTTTCCCTCTGATATGCAGAGAGGTGAACCAAGGATCGCCCTGCTATCTCTGAGCCCTGAGCAGGCAGGATAGCAGGCAGCAGCACGGCGGACACATCGGTCCGAAGGGCCGGCGCGGCGACGCGGGCCAAAGAAAAGTAGGGCAGAAGAGAAACAACGCCCAAAACTCGTTGACGTAGAGAGACTGCTGCATGGCGGCGGCGCGGCGCGGCAGCGGCCATGGCGGCGCTTGCAGTGGGTACCACGGGTACCGCTACGCGGGACCACTGCGGGGCTCCTCACGTACCCCACCGGGGGCCCACCTGGGGCCGGCGGGGGCCGGCGGGGGCCGCGGGGGCCGCGGGGGTCGCGGGGGCAGGGCACCGCGATGCACTACATAAAGTGTCCTTGTGCGGACGTGTCGTCGTCGGACGCATTTGGGAACGTCCCGTCGGGCGGCGGTCGGAAACTTACGGCAAACAAGAGGCGAAGCGTGGCCGAGCAGCCCCGTGAGCCCAGACTGCCCGCGCGCGCGAGTGAGCACGGGTTGCCTATCCGGCAGCGCCCAATCCGAATGTGTGTTTCTAGCCTGACCTGACGCAACAGCGTTTCTAGAGAGAAACGGGACCTCTAGGCGGGACTCTCTAATAGAGGAGCTGCCTGGCGAGGTCAGGGCGCAGCTAGGCGCAGCTAGCAGGAGAGGTGAAGGATGCGTCCGGGTGAAGGGCAAAGGGACGGGAAGGGACGGGCGGGGAGCCAGCCGTCTGCCCTTGACACCGAAGGGCCGGGCCCAGGCTAGCCCAGAGGCGAGAGAAACACTTGCCACGGTGAAACTCCAGCGCACATTCTGACCGCCTCAGCACCTCCACGGACCATTTCGACCGCTCAGTTCTGCATTTGTTCAGATATCGGAGACGTAATTGATATGCCTCAAAATTTGTGAATATTCGTAAACCACCGATTTGTGGAAATTTGGACGAAAATACCATGACCATCATGATCATGAGTTTTTCAGAAAACTAGTTTACAGTGCAGAAACAGCCGTCCAGCGTAGCCCAGCCACATCCTGAAATATTAATAATTTTGGTTCGCTCGACGGCGGCGTGGCGCTGCAGCAGGAGGTCGGCTAGAGGAGTTTTCAGCCTACGTGCCTGCGGGCCCTGCGGGCTGCGGGGATACAAGGTGGAGAGCGAAGGGCAAGGCCCCCTTCGTACGACAAAGCCCTTGCCCCCTCACCGCGCGCCAAGCCCTTTGGGTAAAATAAGAAGGAGAGATGATAAGCCAGTATAAGAGCGAGAAAGAGAGGGAGGAGGAAAGGGGAGGGGGCAGGGCCAAATAGAAGAGTATCGGACCTTGTACCAGGCGGATGGGATGAGAGGGGGGGCATAGAAGGGGAAGGGAGGGAGAGGGGGAGGGCTGATATGCTCACGAATTTTTCGTTGTGTCGACTGCTCTCTGCTGCCTTTCGACGTCGGTTTTGCTTTCTTATTTTATCCCCCTCCCTTTCCCGTTTCCCCCTTCTCCTCCTCTGTTGTACATTTTCTATCCGGTTAAAGCATGAGTGCCGTGCACCACGTTCACGCCGACGTCATTTTTTTCCCCGCACGGTCTCAAAACGGATAGAAACCGGTTAGTGAGGCCCCCTGAAAGTTTTCTGCGTATTTTGGTGCCTTTAGGATGTTGTGGTGAAAATGTCTGTTTGGGGCACATAGCTTGTCGCGCTCCGTAGACCTGAACCTGTATTTTGTTTGAAGGTGGGGCACGGGCCAGCGGCGGAACACGTCGGAGCAAAGCGAAGCGTGCGCTGCCAGGCGCTGCGCCGTGGCTGCAGGCCGCCCGTCTGCCGCCCGAGCTCACAGGGCGGCGGGGCGGAGGGCGGACGGGGGCGGGGTGAAGAGGAGAGGGGCAGAGAGGCACCGCTTGCGGGCGACTTGAACGCACAGCGCACTGCGGTTCAGATCCTAGTGTACCCGCCCCCGCCCTGCCCCTCAGCTGCCCCCTGAGGCCGGGTGTGGCTGCACAGACCACGGAGCAACAACTCGCAGAACTCGCGCAAGCTCCCTGGTGTGTCTGGACGTTTGTGGAGCTCACAGGGCGAAGCTCACTGGTGGGGGGTGGCATCCGACGGGGACCGGGGGGGGGGGGGATCTCTCTATGACGGGAGGAAATGCACACGACCTTTCACCTCCCCCACGCCGCCAATCATCGGACGAAATCGCCGCCGCTGCATTCACACGTCTCCTAAGCACACGTAAACACGCAAGTTCAACGAACAGCCCGTCGGCCCGGCCGCAGCAGCCGCAGCCATAGAGTAACCGCAGCAGCCGCCCCTCGCCGCGCCGGCAGTGCCCCCCCCCCCCCCCCCCGCCGCCCGACCGAACGGACGGAAGTCTGGCCTGGGCGGGCACAGTCATGGCACTAGCCATCGCAGCGCCGCAGAGTTGACTATCTCGCGCCCTGCATGCCGCAGCATACCGCGTTGTTTCGTGTCGTTTCGGCCTCGTGAACAATTCACACACACACACACACACACACACACAGACACACACACACACACACACACACACACACACACACACACACACACACACACACACACACACACACACACACACATACACACAAACACACACACACACATGGGCGTGCGAGCGCAAAGTGCAACGTAGGCGCTGTGCGCGTCTTTTTCTGCACCGCTACCCGAAAGAAAAATAGAAAGCAAACAGAGAGTTGGGCAGTTGGGAAATGTAGGAGCGGGGCGACTTCATCACAACTATTTGCAGCCGGGAGATAAGGGTCTGCCAATAGAGGCCCCGCCGCTGTGCGCAGCCAGCAGCACCCAGCGCCGGGCTGCGGCATCGCACAAGTATCTCGTCTCCTCAGTGATTTGAAATAAATGTTCGCGGCGCATTGGAGGTCTTTTAAATACCACTTGAACGATTTGGGGGGCGGGGGGGTCTGATAAAAGTCACGCTCATATACTAAATGCATGGGAAGGTTAGGTTAGGCGCACCAAGCAGGGCCTAGTCCCAAAAAGCCATGGCCCATGGGAACCCCATGAAACCAATACCATGGTAACGCTCCTGTTCGCCATCGGAAAGACTAATACCCATGGGAACGCGTTATGCCATGGGTGTCTCTACCATGGGAATGGATTCACCATGGGACGATCCCATGGTGCTCCCATGGGAATGGGTGATGTCCCAAGATAAATACAAGTACACTGTCCAGCGCATGGTATATATAAGTGGCACGATAGCCGAGTTAGTAGGAAGTAGGAAAGGTAATTGATAGGTTGGTGGTTCGAATCCTACTTCTGAAAGAAAAAAAAGCAGCTCTCCCATGGGAACACCATGGGACAAGTACCATGGGATGCTTGATCCCATGGTTCCGTTTTCACATGGTAAATTATTTCCCATGAGAAAGGTGGCAAAAAATGCATGGCGTGCTGCACCCCATGGGAGACTCTATACCATGGTGTCCAATGGACCATGGTTATTTGGGACTAGGGGGGGGGGGGGGGGGGGGGTCAATGTATGGCCTCTTTTGTACCACGTGGTATTTGAAAGGCCCCTATACGCCTGAGCATAATTGCAGTCTGCAAGAAGCAGTCGCCGCAAACGAGGCAATAGAATGACTGTTCGACGAACTGCACGGCTACTTTCTCGAAACTGCTTGGCGCATTTGCCTGGTATTTAGTTGAGTTTTTCCGTCGTCCCAAAAAACAAAACAAAAACCAAGCTGCCACGTTCTTCCGCTCGCCTGATGCAGGCGGGCGCCCCGTGCGCCGCTATGCCCAGGGCCCAGGCTACGCCGGCTGCGTTATGCAAATGCCGCGTCGCGCTGCCTTCGCAGCCTACGCCCTTTCTTGACAGCTGCGAATAGTTTTCGGCTGGAACTGGTTTCGCTAGGAGGGGCCGCCGCGCCGCCGGTCCCGGTCTCTGCGTAGGGCCGAGGGAGCCGAGCAGGAGGGCGCGCCGTGCTGTCGACCTCAGAAGACGGCACGGCACGGCACGGCACGGCACGGCTGCGGCTGCAGGCCTAGCAGCCCGGTTCCCGGTTGCATGTGCCGAATCCTGCGAGAGTTCAACAGCCTCGCGCGCCCCAGCCAATTAATGGAGGGCTCCGAAAAGAAAAATAGAAAAATAAAAGAATTTTGATTTGGAAAATAAGAATTTTGGAAATCTCGCGATTTTTGTGAGTTGTTTGCACTCCTTAAACCGGACTTGAATTGAATTTTAGGTAATTATGAATGTTTCTTCGCCGTTTCTGCTCCGTGCCGGTTCCCCCTAAAATGATGTATATTCCCTCCATTGAGGTTCTATTCTGCAGTTTTTAACCGCTCGCCTCCATTCCCACAGGACCTCGTTCCGTTTTCGTGCCTGTTTTGCCACTGTGCCCCCGTTAGCCCCCCCCCCTTTCCCCTCATCCGCTGCGCCCGCTGCTCGTTGCGCGGTGTGTGTGTGTGTGTGTGTGTGTGTGTGTGTGTGTATGTGTGTGCGCGCGCGCTGCAGCGTAGAACTGCACGTGCGAGTTTGGCGCCTAGGCCCGCCTCGGGTCAGTCACACCTCCACGTGCGCTGCTCATGTGGGTCACACACCGACCCCCTCCCCCCTCATCGCCATTCCACGCCGCACCTAAAAAACTGATAATTATTATTGACGAATTTTCCCGTCACGGCGAAAGTCACCAGCTACGGCATTAGTATTTTGAAAAAGTAGCGCTTCCCGGAGTAGGCTAAGCACCATATGGCACTATGAGAAACTCAGAAGGCAATGCTCTTGTCCGCCTGCCAACCATTTTTGCGCTACAGCCCGCCCTGCGTGCAGCGGGTGGTTACATTGCTGACTTCTGAGCTTCTGATGAGCGAGGCTCTGCGAGAACCGAACACGAGGCGATGTGAGTGATAGTTGGCCCCACGGGCCTCACGTATTAGTCTCCTGAAATGCAATATGGTGTGGCAGGGCGCCGACCGCCGCGGGGTGTGCCGTGCCGTGCCGTGCCGCGGACCGGCCGGGCCGACTAGACCGGGTGCGGCCGCCGCGCCGTCGTGGCCCGTTCCGGTGCATAGAGGCCTTCCACCCGTCGTTTCGCTGCGTTTCGGCATCGCGAAGTAACGGACTGGGATCGAGAGAGCGGCGCAGAGCGGGGCGGAGCGGAGCGGGGCGGGCTCAGAGCGGCGCGCGGTCCGTGCCGGAGCGAAAACATATCGGCAGGCCGACGCGTCAAATAAGGGCGCCCCGCCGGCCCCGCCCTTCCGTGCCGCGAGGCTGGTAGTTAGGCCCTTCGGCCCAGAGAGGACAATGGGACCGCGATCGGCTTTAGCGGGCTGTGCCCCCACCCTGTCCCGCCATCAAGCCGAAATTACATATGCGGTACAGTCGACGGAGTCGGACGAAAGTCTCCAAACAGCATCATAAGGGAACTACTCAGGCATGATCCAGAAACGGCATTTCATCCCAGGCGCGCGGCGCGGGCAGCCGTCCGCAGCGCCTGACGGGTAGGCAGCCCGAACACAGCCGTGCGCCGCGGGACAGCCTAGGGTGTGAGGGGCGGGCAGCCGTCCGCAGCGCCTGACGGGTAGGCAGCCCGAACACAGCCGTGCGCCGCGGGACAGCCTAGGGTGTGAGGGGCGGGCAGCCGTCCGCAGCGCCTGACGGGTAGGCAGCCCGAACACAGCCGTGCGCCGCGGGACAGCCTAGGGTGTGAGGGGCGGGCAGCCGTCCGCAGCGCCTGACGGGTAGGCAGCCCGAACACAGCCGTGCGCCGCGGGACAGCCTAGGGTGTGAGGGGCGGGCAGCCGTCCGCAGCGCCTGACGGGTAGGCAGCCCGAACACAGCCGTGCGCCGCGGGACAGCCTAGGGTGTGAGGGGCGGGCAGCCGTCCGCAGCGCCTGACGGGTAGGCAGCCCGAACACAGCCGTGCGCCGCGGGACAGCCTAGGGTGTGAGGGGCGGGCAGCCGTCCGCAGCGCCTGACGGGTAGGCAGCCCGAACACAGCCGTGCGCCGCGGGACAGCCTAGGGTGTGAGGGGCGGGCAGCCGTCCGCAGCGCCTGACGGGTAGGCAGCCCGAACACAGCCGTGCGCCGCGGGACAGCCTAGGGTGTGAGGGGCGGGCAGCCGTCCGCAGCGCCTGACGGGTAGGCAGCCCGAACACAGCCGTGCGCCGCGGGACAGCCTAGGGTGTGAGGGGCGGGCAGCCGTCCGCAGCGCCTGACGGGTAGACAGCCCGAACACAGCCGTGCGCCGCGGGACAGCCTAGGGTGTGAGGGGCGGGCAGCCGTCCGCAGCGCCTGACGGGTAGGCAGCCCGAACACAGCCGTGCGCCGCGGGACAGCCTAGGGGGCGCGGGGTGGGGCTCGGGCCGCCACACGACTCACCACCCGCGCCTAATCTCGGGAAGGAAAACGCCGCCTTCGCTGAAAATACGGCGTTGCATCAACGTGCCGACGAGTGAATGGGTGGAAATTTGTGTTTCCGGCCGACGCGCGAGGCGACAGCGACGCGATGCGACGCGCATACGCTTAAGGGAATGGGGGAGGGGAGAGGGAAAGGGAGAACCGTTCGACGACGGCGCCCTCAGGGCCCAGAGGGCACCGCAGGGCACAGCAGGGCACGCCGGAGCGCGGGATATTTTCACCATCGCCAACCCGCAGAGCGGGGGCGGGGGCGGGCCCGGGCGGGCCGACGGAGTGCGGGGTGCTGGCGTCGCCGGCGTGAACCCCTCTGGGCCCTCTGGGGGATCACATGTAGTGGCAGGCCCCCCTCCCCTTCCCCCTCGCCAACGCCCCACTCCAGCAGCCGCCACCGCCACCACTTTCCCACCCGTTCGCTACTTTTTTCCAGCGACAAGCCCCGTATATGAACTTTGAGAAGCCTCTTTGATTTTTTTCCCGGCCGTCTCCAACGTCTTTTGGGGAAAGGATTCTAGTGGTTGGTTTTTTCTCCGCACGCCCGGCCCCTGGGGCCTGCATGCAGCAGGCGCGTAGTGTTTGGCTGCCGAGCAGACTTTAAAAGCGGGGTGAACGACCAGTTGTGTTTGGGGGAGTGGCGGCGGGGGCCGGGGGCGGCTGGGGGCGGTCATGGTGCGGGCTGGGGGTTGTGTGCGGGGCTGTGCGGGGCTGTGCGGGCCGCGGGCCGCGGGCCGCAGGCCAATGGGAGCGAGTGCGGGCGCCAGGGTTCATACTGAGAGGGGAAGATGAGTTTGCGAGTGGCGCGGCAGACAGAGACGCAACATTGCCAGCGCAGGCGCCGAAAACCTTACAGCAGTAATTGAAGGGGGTCGTGGAGACTGGCAGGGAGCCTCAGCACCCCATGTCGACGGCCCCGCGGCTCACGGCTCCAGGACGGCCCCCGTCTCCCTCCCCATGTGCTGCCGCTGCGGTAGCTGCGGTCTCAGATGCTAATGTGCGTGAGGGTCCCGTTAGCCCGAAGTGTGTCGTCTCACGGCGCACGCAGTTTTTTGTGCAGAAACACGACTAGACGAGCGGCGCGGCGCGCCGGGCGAACCATTCCAGCCCGGGTGGGGAGGGTCTCGGGGTGGTGCGGGTCGTGTGAGCAGCGTGAGCAGCGTGAGCAGTCGGGATGAGGGAGTCAGCGAGGCCGGCGCAAGGGCTACGGCACCGCAATACCAATTAGTATCAACCTCTGCGCGCTTCTGTATGAGAAAGTAAGTAACTGGCAGCGCGTAGCGGGAGCAGTGTTTAACACGCGGCAGGATACACGCGGCAGAGATAGAATCAGCGCACAGGGGCCCCGTTAGTGCAGTGCGGGTGTTCGTGTGTGTGTGTGTGTGTGTGTGTGTGTGTGCGTGCGTGCGTGCGTGAGTGTGCGCTGCATGCGACAACACGACGCCATGCGACGACGCCAGGGGGCCGAGCCGAGCAGCCGAGCCCTGCGTTTGCATCTCCGGAGGGCTTTGGGCCGGGGGCCCGGGCCTAGAGTCATAGGCCGAGCCGAGCCGAGCCGTGCAAGGCCCGCAGAGGGCCTAGACCGAGGGCCCCACTCGTGTACCGTCTATTTTGTACGTCGGGCGCGGTGTGGCGGCGAGAGTTGAACGACCCGGGAGATGCACCGCCCTCCGCCCTCCGCCCTCCGCCCTCCCGTCCCTCTTCCCTTTAGGCCCCTGCCCCTCCTCCAGGCCCTGCGCTAGCCCAGCGTAGCCCAGCGGCCCGCGGCAGGTCCCGAAGGGCCGGGGCCCGCTCCACCCAGCGCTAGCCGTGCCTGCCGTGCCCAGCCTGTCCCCGCAGGACCCGCAGGACCGGTTCGACTCGCGCCGGTAGCGTGGGCCGCCATGGGCCGCCATGGGCTGTGCTACTCGGGAAAACAACTACTCCTGCCGGGCTTCAGATTGTAACACACCAGTGGCGGGCCCAGGGCCCAGGGGCGGCTGGCGCTGGCGGCTGCGGCTACAAAGGGGGGCAAATCGCTCCTTGCCCCCGCACTACGGGTGGAAAAGTTATGCCGGTTGCCTAAATCTGCGACAACCACGGCTGCGCCTGTAGAAAACTGTGAGGTGTGCGACGTGTGAGTGACCTCGCGGAAATGAGGACTTCGAACCCCGCCTACCCGCTGGGCTCCATCATATCACCCCCAGCCCCCAGCCCGCGGAGCGTGGGGCCTAACAGAATGCGGCAGGCCTGCCGGTGGCCTCCCCGCCCCTCTCCACCCCTCCCCTCCCCACCCCACGGCAGAGGAAGCGAGAGCGAGACTTTATAGCCCTTTTATATGCATGCTGGTTTTCGGTTATCTCGTCGACTTGAAGCCGCGGGATGCACAGAGTGGAATGGAAGGGCGGGTGAAGGGGAGTGAGGGGGAGGGGTGTAGCGCTCCTTCCTGGAGCCAGAGGCCGCCGGGACGCCGAAGGGAGGGGGGAGGGGCATAGCAGGCCCCATGCCGGCCTATGCCGGCCCCATGGCAGAGGCGGGCCGTGCCGGGGCGTAGGGCCTAGGACCTAGGGCCTATCCTAAGCTTGTTTCCTTTGGCATTCGTTCGGGCTGCGTACCCCTTCCCCGCTCCCCGCGGCGGCCTGTCGGCCGTCAGGCCCTTCAGGCCCTTCGGGCCCTTTGGCTCGCCCTCGGCTCTGGATGCGGCCTTTCTTGCCAGCAGAGCAGCGGGGGTTGTCCTTAAAGGAGGGCCGCGACGTCTACGAAGCGGAGGGCCCAACCCGACATCCTACCTGCAACTGTCAGCTAACCGATCGACACCACGCTCCGCCCGAATCCGCAGGGGGCGTATAGCCAGACTTGGGTTGCCTCATTGCCTACATTCAGGCGTTTCTTATGCGGGTTGCCTACCCCGGTCGCCGGTTTGGGCTACGCCCTTGAAATACGCGGTCCACACCGCATCCAACAACCACACTTTACTAACGTGGTCGTGTGAATCTGAGCTTTGCAGCTGCCTGCAGCCTGCAGCCTTTGGGGTGCCCCCGGCCCGGTCTCCGGGTAGGCAGACCGCTGGGCACGGCGTCCCCTCCCCCTCTGTCCCTGTCTGGGCCCCGGACGGTGCGGTCGGCGGTCGGTGCAGTGTGACGGACGATGGCCACTGACACAGCGTTTCCGACCCGCTCACCGCCGACTCTCTTGCGTTGCTCCCGCCCTGCCGAGCCGTGCCGTGCCCAGGGCCGAGGGCAGCCGGGGCAGCCGGGGCCACTGCAGGTCCTGCAGGCCGTGCAGCATCACGGCGGCCGCGGCGGCGCGCCACCCACCAAGGACGTCGGCGAAATCAGACGCGTAATGACGGAACCGCGGGGCGGGGGCAATAAAAGAAGAGCGGCCGGAGGGACGCCGCACTACACCACCGCACGCCGCCGCTGCAGCTCAAGACCAGCAGACGGTGCGCCGTCGTGCTGCCATTGAGACAGACGAGGGTCTAGTCCGCCTCCGCGGTGCTGCGCGCGCAGGGTGTGGCCGGCCGGCCAGCGGGCTGCTCCACTCCACACGACACGACCCATATTCCCCGTACGACATCCCTCTCACCCATGACGCGGAGAAAGTGCGGCATCTTCTGCGGAATCCATTTTTGCGATAAGTCGCGTACGAATGTCGCGCTGCCCCGCCGCACCGCTGGCCGGCCGGGCGAAAGCATGGCGAAAGGGAGCGGCGAGAGCGGCGCGGCGGGTGTGTGGGTAGTAATGTGTACTGTACAAAGCCGTACAGCGCCGGGCCGCGACAGGGCCTAGGCATTTCGGCGGCATACCCGCGGCAGTAGCAATGCCAAGCAGCGCCAGGCAGTGCCAGCCAAGCAGTGCCAAGCAGTGCCAAGCAGTGCCAAGCAGTGCCAAGCAGTGCCACCGGCCCCGTTATAAAGTCAACGTAACACCCAGTTGACGGCAGGCTTTCTCGCAAGGGCGACTAGGGTGTTTCGGAGAAGCTCAAACCGGAAGTGGAGAAGACGCGCAAGAAGAAGAAAAGCGGAAACAGTGTGAGGGTAACCGCAGCAGAGAGTATCTCCGCCACTGCGTCGGCCACGAGCCAACTCAAAATTTCCGGAAGCTGAGCTCTCACTGACGATCTGTGTCACGACTCTTTAGTAGGGTCACACAGCGCAGCAGTACCCCGCGCGGCCCCAGGATTCAAATCTCCAGGTTGCACGGAGGAGGTATGCGCTGTGTGACCCTACCAAGTGGTCGTGACATATCGCCAGCGAGAGCTAAGCCTCCAGAAATTTTCAGTTGGCTCATGGCCGACGCCGTGGCGGAGATACTCTCTGCTGCGGTTACCCTCATACTGTTTCCGCTTTTCTTCTTCTTACGCGTCTTCTCCACTTCCGGTTTGAGCTTCTCCGAAATACCCTATCGATGGGTTTTGGGGGCTTTTATGGCAAAGGTCACTCACTAGTGCCAGGCATGTGTGCGGGGCAGGGCCGGCACCTCTGCGCGCGATAAAAGTAAACACAGGGCCGGTAGTAGGGATACGTTACGGCACTAGGCGGCTAGGCTCGCATGCAGATGCAGCACACAGGACACCGTGCAGTAGGCAGTGGCATTGACCCGGACGGACCGGACTGATCGGCCGTTGGACGCGCGAAAGTCAAAGGCAGCGGTTAAACGGGGTGCAACACCGCGGCCACCGCCACTGCCACCGCAACCGCCACCGCGACTGCCGCGACCGCCGCGACCGCCGCACCGCGCGCCCCGCGGAACTGACCTGCAATCCGAATAATTAATTACGGATACGGCGGGTGGGCGCGTAATGGCGCCTCTCTGTACTTACTTGCAGACCGGCAGCGCTCTCCGCTTTAGCAGCCCGCCGCGTGTCACGGATAAATGAATGAATAGGGATTGCCGAGTAATGAATGAATTGATGAGCGAATGGTTAAATGGTCGAATAATTGATTGAATGAATGGGCGAATGAATGAATGCACGAATAATTGCATGACTGAATGCATAAATGAATGAATGAATGAATGAATGAATGAATGAATGAATGAATGAATGAATGAATGAATGAATGAATGAATGAATGAATGAATGAATGAATGAATGAATGAATGAATGAATGAATGAACCGTAGAAACGCAACGCAGTGACCACAGGTTCGGCACCCCGTGCTGTCAGACGCCCCGCTACACATTCCGCGCGGCTCCGCTGCGAATGGGACGCGACACACGCTGCCGGGAAGAGTCGGTGTCACCGCCGCCCCGCAGGCCCCGCTGGCCCCGCCCCAGGTCCCCAGGTCCCCAGGTCCCCCAGGTGCATCGGGTGCCCCCGCCCCGCACCCTTTGGCGGCTCGGGATATTCACACCGGCCGAGGCATTGTGCAGCAATCCAGGATTACGCAATGTTCGCGCAGGGAAAGTGTTTTGTGTACGCGATCGGGGCTGCGGCGGCTGCGGGGGCGGCTCCCGGCCCGACAAAAGGGTCAGGTGAGGCCGGGGCCGGCCGGGGCCGTCTGACGACTTCACTATCGAGAGGGTGCGTCCGTCCTGCACCCACGGCACCCACTCAAGGCAGGACCGTCAATAGAGCAGTCACCCCGGGACCAGCCGGGACCAGCCGGGACGGGGCAGGCTGTCGCTAGCTGTCGCCTTCTGCACACGTATCGGACCGGGCCGAGCGGTGAGGTGCACTGATACCCGCGCTCATGGCACTGCGGCCCGGCCCAGCCCGGCCCCATTCCGCGCGCAGCCCGCACTGATAGCGCGCGCGCCGTGATAAGAGAGGCTCCCGCTTAGGGACGGCCCCTGCTTGGCCCCCGCGCTGCGTCCCCTAGCCGCTGCCGCCGCCGCCGTGGCTGCCGCGGCCCACGATGCACGGGACCTGACGGCCGTTTGCGACGGCATCACCTACCTGGAGGGGTGCGGTCGGGACGGGCCGGGGGAGCGCGAGTAGTCAGGTGCATCTCGTAGTCCCCCCCCCCCCCCCTGTCTCACCGCCCCCCTCCGGGCACAGCCGTGCCGCTCGATTGACTGTGGAGTGGCTCCCGTCCCGCCGCGACAGAGACCCTTCTTTTCTGCGCTCAATATCATCAAATTTATGTCCGAGCCGAAATGCGTTATACTGAGAAGAAAGCGAGAGGAGCCTTGGACCCTGCCCCGACCCTGATGCGATTGAAACGAGAACCATTGGTGTTGTGCCAGGTGTGTACCGTAAGCCCCGTACCTCTTCGTCCTGCATTTTGCTCGTTCTACACAGTTTAGCCCCGGGGGCCTGCCGGCGCCCGAGTGTGCCGCGCGGCCACGACCTGACACTCTGACACTGCGGTACGGCCCCGGGCCGCCGCCGCCACCGCCGCTGCCGCTGCCGCCGCTGGTGAAGACCGCCTTCTTTGTCACTTGCGCTGCTCGCGCTGCAGCTCGCGGCCCGCGGCCTTGATTCTCGATTCACACGCCAACGCCCCGCCACGGTGCAGTGAACTGCAAAGAGAAGGCAAAAGGCGGACCTGCTGCAAATTGGAAACGGCGGAGGCAGGGCGGCCACCACAGCGAATGAAATGATGAAGAAGCAGGAGGAGGAGGTGCATTACGTGACGGTGCAAAACAGTGTCGGAGTTTCGCGTCCGAGCGCGAGGATGGGAAACGCCGGCCAGAGATCTCTGATATAAAGGCGTTCGCTGTCAAACGTTGTCCGCAGGTTGGCGGCGGCGGGGTTGGGAGTTTGGCGTTTGGCGCGGGCCACAGACACGACGCCTCGCCGACTGCCGCTGGACGCCGCTGCCGCGCACGCCGGCATGGCGAATGCTTTCGTCTGGGGTCCGTCTAGACGCCCGCCCCCGCTCCCCCCTCAACGAACGAAACGGACCGGCCACACTCATCAATTTTATTTTCGCACACCGCGACTGTGCTACGTTCGCTTCACCAAACCGTTGGCCTACCGAAACAGAGGTACTCTGCCGTTGAGCCGCGGAACGACGGCGTGCTTATTGCTGACAGAGCGGAGCAGTAACACAGCGTTTGCTAATGATATTGGGGAGGCAAAGGTTCAAGGTAGGACACGACACGAGCCACGTCACCACCGGGGGAGGGGAGGGGGGCGACAGTGGCGATAGTGGGGGGCGGGGCGTCCTCATCAAACTTTGCCAAGCCTTTGATAAGCTTTCGTCAACCGCCATACGCGCGCGCGCGCGCGCGTGTGTGTGTGCGTGAGTGAAGCAGCGGCACGGAGCCCTGTCCACTGGCCAAGCAGCCGATGCGCTCAGAGCCTGTGAGACGAGACGCCTCTGTCCCCCTTTTGTTTTGTCTTTTGCCGTTGTGGCGTCACATTTATTTCCCATACTGCAAGGCGCCCTACATGGGCCCCATGGGGCAGACATGACAACAACTATGGCGGTGGACGCTCATCTGTTTGCCGGCCGCCGATACCCGCAGCATCTATCTCTGCGCAGATACCACAAGTACAACGAATTTCGGTAACAGCGAAGCGTAGGCGAACGGGACAGGGGTAGACGTGTGTACAGTTAGGACCAGGCCCGGCAGGCCGGGTCGGGTCGGCTGCGGCCGGCAGGCGGCGCGACGATAAGTTGTCCGTTTGTTGCGGCGGGTCAGTGCCGCCACGGCCCGCTACGCCCCGCCACGCCCCGCCACGCCCCGCCCCGCCCCGCCAAGTGACCATGCTGGGCCAGGCTGGGCCGGGCGTCACTGCCACGTGCGGGAGGGACTACGCGACTGTGAGTTGGTTTTCCGAAATAGAGTACTCCGGGGAAGCTCGAAACGGAAGTTCCCAACGCCGTTCCGAAAGGGGAGAACGCAGTACGAGAAATTGCGTGTTCGTAACGCCAAAATCACACTCGCTATATTCGGCCACTTCCCATACGCTTTCTCGACTATTTACTTCCGTTTTGGGCTTCTCCGGAGTACTGTATTGCAAATGGTGTGCTCCCCGGCCGGATCCCGGCCCGGCCTGCACCGGCCGCACGCCGCATGCCGTGCACAACATAGGTGTCCATACAGTGTTGTCCGCGGTGTCGTCGGCCGGCCAATGAATGCATTACCGTCCCGCTAACGGCTAAAGGCCTGCTTGCCCCGGACGCGCCGCCTCCGTAATGCCGGCCAGGCTAATTCTAAGCGCACCGTCACGTGACCCTCCAAGGCCCTCAGGCCGCCGCCGCCTCGCAGCCTTTGCTGCAGATTTTGGTGAGCGCGGGCTCTGCCCAGTGGCTGTGCCGCCCCTGCCGCCGCAGCGCAGGCTGCCCGATGTGTGTGTGTGTGTGTGTGTGTGTGTGTGTGTGTGTGAGTCGGGGCCCTGCGCGGTCTGGCCCGCCCGGCCCAAGGGGCACACCAACAGGCACAATCGGGTCATGACAAGTGGGCCAACGAGACGCAATGGAATGGATGCACTGACCGCCACCGCCGTGCCGTGCGGCCCCTGTGGCCCGGCCAGGCCCGGCCTGGTATGGGCTCTACTCGCCTTGAACCCGCGGCCACCACGAAAAATGGAAACGGGGCCGCGCCGCGACGAGTACCACTAATAACTCAACTCTCTGGGGTTCGAACCGAATAAAGTCCGCGCGGCGCATCCGTTGGACGTCGGCTGCCAAAACATCACGGGCCTCTTCCTCCCGGGCGCGGTGCGGTCGAGTCGAGCTCTGGCTAGCTTTAGCCGTGAGGATACGACGCTACGTAACTCAGACCGCGGCCAGCCGCCGGCGAAGACAAACATTTTGCATTGCGAGATGAATTTCTCTTCCCGGCGGCGACGGGGTGGGTGGGGCCGTGGTGCGGGCGCCTCGGCCTTCCGAGAAGTGCGGCCGCCGCCACCACCGCAGCCACAACGGCGGACGGCGACACGCGAGAACTTTACGTGTGCATCTTTTATTACTACACGGATCACCACCCCACCACCACCACCACCACTACCACCAGCCGTCCCGTCACCGTGCTGGCCATGTAATTAGAGAAAACGCCACCCCCAGTGCCACCTGTGGCCTTATTTTATTTTCGTACCGGACGAGAGAGGGCGAAACAAACGACCAACTGAACCAGGGTGGTATGAAGCCAGCCATCCGCTATGAGTTTCTTATCACAAAAAGAGTAATCCGGAGAAAGTCAGAACGGAAGTTAAGAAGGAATCAAGAATCACAAATGCGGATCCAGTATAAGGGAACCCGTAGCAGAGTACATCTCCGCCACAATGTCGGCCACAAGCCAACTCAAAATTTCTGGAGCCCGCGCTGGTGTTATTTATGAAACTTCCGTTCTGAGTTTCTCCGGAGTACTCTAATCCCGCCGAATTTCGTTTTAATATAATTCGGGCGGCCATCCATCTCTCTGGATAATAACGCTGGGTGGGCGTGTGGGGCTGCGGTTCGCTTCGCAAAAGCAAGGGGGCCGCCCTGCCCCCTGCCCTGCCGCTGCCCTTGCGCCCGGCAGCCCGGCCCGGCAGCCCCGGCCTCGGGCCCAGCTCGGTGTGCAGTGCAAATTGGTCCCTGGCATTTCCTGGGCGGTGCCGTTGGCGGTGCCGGTGCCGTGTGCGACTCGGATCACATCACTCCGCAAGCCTTTCGGCCTTTTTGCTTCAGTGGGCCTCCTCTTTGGTCCGGGCCGGGGGCCGGGTACCGGACCGGTCGGTCGGTCGTTCGGATTGAGTAATCGCGCGAAATCGCCCGACATATTGATAATTCTGCGGACGCTGTGGAAGGTCAAACGTGCCAGGCCTCCGCTGAGCTCGGCGCGCCGCTGCTGCTCCGGACACGAGCCCATCAAGGCGATCAACTCTGAAAGTGTTTGCAAAAAGGGCTATCTCCGCATAGTGGGTCGCGATTTTGGGAATTTGGAAACAATGTCCTGTGTCCAGTTGAGTCCAGCCCGTGTCAGGGGCAGCGCGCGCCGGGCAGCTGTCGGCCCTCAGCTCCGGCCGGACCGGACGTTGTGCCGTGTGCCGCTCCGCGCACGTTGTATGAGCACCGGAATGACTCATTTCCCCCCCCCCCAACCCCCCTCACCTCGCCCGCAACACACATTTATACATTTATTATTATTTCGGCAGGCGGAAGGCGCGCTGCATGCCACACGCTGATGTGGGAACGCCAAATGGCGGCGGCGGCCGGTACCCCCGCCACCCCCGCCACCCCCGCCACCACCGTACCGCACCACCCCTCACCGCCCTGCTGCTAAAATACTAAAGGGCCGCACCTCATCATCGGAACACATCATGCGATGACATCTAAGTGAGCATTGCTGCTGCTGGTGTCTCGGCCAGCCATTTCCCGTGGCTGCTGTCCTGCCTGAGGATGAGAAACCCAGCGGCCGCGTGGGAGGTGGAGGCTGCTCGGGTCCGTGTGTCTTACTTCTTCTTCGTCACGTGGGGGGAACGCACACGATTTGTCTCAGAGCGCAGTGACAAATCGTGCGGTCTCAGTGGGAGAGAGAGAGAGAGAGAGAGAGAGAGAGAGAGAGAGAGAGAGAGAGAGAGAGAGAGAGAGAGAGAGAGAGAGAGAGAGAGAGAGAGAGAGAGAGAGAGAGAGACGGAGCGAAGAGCGGGAGGGAAGTCGAGGGAAGTCCTCGAGGGACCCCGGCCGACGCGGAGCAACGAGATCAAGTAGAAAAGGAGAGTGACTGATTGGAAGCGCGCGGAATTCGGCGCATCCGGTGCAGCGGCCTGCAGCCCGGGGAGGTGGGGGGGGGGGTCTTGACGGACAGCGATAATGCAACCGGGGAGAAGAGCGGAGGAGGGGGGACATGCAACATGCGGAGGTATACAAAGCACCGCAGGGCCTGCGACCGGTGTAAAAAGGAAAAAGGGATAGAGATGCATTAAATTTATCAATTTTTTATGAAAAATTTGAGAAATTTCGTTGAAAAATGTGGACTGGTGCTGTGCAGTTTCGTGAGTCCCCGCGGTCCCCACAGGCGACTTGCTCCGCCCGGCTCCGCCGATTGTTTGGCTAATGTCCCGTAATGAAGGGCGGAGAAAGGGAAGGGCAGGGAAGGGCTCGGCTCATCCGGGGCAGTGGTCGTGTCGTCCCCCAACGTCACCCAATTATCATACTCCGTTCTGGGAAGGCCTGGTGCCGGGTGCACTGCTCGGCTCGCCCCCCTCACTGCCTGCCCATGGCCTGCCGTGCTGCAGATATCATCCCTGCGCCGTGCGCCGTGAGCACCATGTCGTGCAGCGCTCGGCTCGCCTGATGCGTTTATATTTTTGCGGTCGGTTGGGGGCATGGGCGGGGGGAGGGGGGGGGGGGGGCAGGGGGCTCGGCGGCGGGCGGCGGCGGCAAGGGCCGAACACTGTCCGGATGATGCAGCCCCCGCCCCGCCCCCACTCCGCCCCCGGTCGGCCCTCTGATTCCCACCGAGTGTATACGTTGTGTACGTTGTCGTCATCGGGGGGAGGTAGGGGGAGGGGAGGTGGGTACGGAGAAGGACGAAGACCCCTCTCCCCCGGCCCCCGCAGCCCCCGCAGCCCCCGCAGCCCCGGGTGGGGGCCGATGGCTTGGCCGGGCCGTGCCGGACCTGACCGGCCGCCGCTGACTGTCATTTTATTCGCAAAGCCGGAGGGGCGAAGGCGAAGGAGGGAAGGCGAAGGTGCAAGGAGGGCGATCGCCGTCGAATCGCGTTGCGTTGGCAGCCTTGGCGTGGCGTGTCGTGCCGTAGCGTGGCGTGGCGTGGCGCGGCGCGGCGCGGCCGCTGCACCGCCCGGGTGCATTATTGTTGTTGCGCCCGTCGGAAGCAGTCGTGCCAACACAACGCCGAGGAGAGGACATCCGTCCGGCTGCCAGTCAGTGGAGCCAACTTGAGGAGAGGGTGCGCGGGAGCAGCGCGACGACTGACACTTGTGCGGCGTGCGAGCCCTGCCGCGTCCATCTGCGTGCCGAACAGGAGCGGGAGCAGGTCCAGGAGGGGCCCAGAGGGGTGGGGAGGAGGTGGCGACAGGCTCAGCCCCCGCACCCCCCGCACAGCCGCGAGGATGCGTCCCCTGCGATGACGATTACCAGGTGAGTGATTTAATGTGATGGCCAGCGCGCCCAAAGTGTGCCAGGAGATCCGCGCCCCGCGGCCCCTCAGTGTTCGGCGCTATCGCGGCGGGCAATGCATATTTTCGATATCGGCCGGGCCGACAGCAGCCGACAGCGTCCTTCGTCTTCGCCACTAACGACATGTTGATCGACGCGCTGCGCTCTGCGCTTTGTGTGCACTGCCAAAAAACACAATAATACAATAATTTTGTGGACGGCGCGGAGCGGAGGCGACGACCGACTTCATGGGCGAACCGCGTGCCGCGCACGAAAAGGAAAATAAAGAGACGTGAAGCGGAAGGGGGGAGGGAGGAGAGAGGAGGGCGGGGGGATTGGCGTCCTTATCGATTATTCTGTCGCCCGACTCGAGGAGAAGACCGTCCGGCATGGCATCTGCTAGTATATGTGGTGCTGACGGCGCAACGACCGCGGCGCGTTTCGCATTGATTCACAGTATTCCCGGTATTGTCAGTTCGAGGCCGCCGGAGGTCCCCGATGGCACAGTGGGGGAGGGGAGGGGCCAGCCACCCCCGGCCTGGCCTGTCACCCCCGCGCCGCCCCCGCGCCGCCCCCGCGCCGCCCCCGCGCTACCGCAGACGGCGGCGGGGGAGTGACCAAAAATTAGCGACCGCTGTGTCGTGCAAAGCGCCGCCCTCCGGTGCCCCCCCCCCCTTCCCCTTGCCGTCCAGTGGCTAGCCGATGCATATCTGAGTGAAAAGCCAGACGAGACGCCAGGCGGGCGGGGCTCGGGGAGGGCCGCTACGACTATATGCGCCCTCCACTTCGGCAACTTGCGCGCGCGAAACGTGGCGGCAGAACAGTTGATCGATTTTCCGTAGGCCACGTTGCTCACTGGTCGAAATGTTATTCTTAAACGTGACGGGAAAGGTACAGCGACAAATACATTTTTTTCGTAATGCTGTGTTGTAAAACGTGCGGGGTACACGCGTTCGCGACGCACAATTATGACCGGACGAGTAAAAATGGCACGGCATGAAATAATCGATGCGGCCGCACGCGAGTGTCATCATGTCATCCCCGAAACATGGCGAGTTTTAGACGGGCCGGGCCGGCGGGCGGGGCCAGCGGGGCAGGCGGGGCAGGCGGGGCAGGCGGGGCAGGCGGAGCAGGCGGGCGGGCGGAGCAGGCGGGGCAGGCGGGCTGGCGGGGCAGGCGGAGCAGGCGGGGCAGGCGGGGCAGGCGGAGCAGGCGGGCGGGCGGGGCAGGCGGGCAGGGCGGGCGAGCGGGGCAGGCGGGCTGGCGGGGCAGGCGGAGCAGGCGGGGCAGGCGGGGCAGGCGGGCAGGCGGGCGGGCGGGGCAGGCGGGCAGGGCAGGCGAGCGGGGCAGGCACAAGGGCCGCGGCCCCGGCGTCCAGCCCAGCGGCCCGGCGCCCACCCCTAGCCCAGCACCCCCGGGCCCCGGCGCAAAGATACGTACTGCAAAATAAATCGCACCTGCGCGGGAACGGCGGCGCTGGAGGAGTGTGTTTCTGACGTGGGCGTGCATCCTGCATGTGCCCTGACAGTGACAGCGCGCCGCATGTTGTGCTTAGCGCGGCACGTTGGTGTTGGGGCACAGCACTGGGCACAGTGGAGCGGAGCGGGGCGTTAGCGCAGTCACAGATTAAACTTTCACGTCGCCGTCTTGTTAAGGCGGCCTGTTGTAATTACTGGCCGCCGCGTAAGTATCCGACGGGGGACAGGGCAGGGCAGGGCAGCGCAGGGCAGGCGCAGGACAGAGGTAGAATCACCAGCGTCGCGCATCGGGCCGCGAAGCGCAAGCGCGGGCCTACAGACCCGAGGGGCCAGAGAGGGGACGACGGACGGCGCGCTCGAAGGCAGATTCTCCGTGCTCCAAGGTTCCATTTTGACCAAGTAACCAAGATGAATAATAATCTCTCTCTCTCTCTCTCTCTCTCTCTCTCTCTCTCTCTCTCTCTCTCTCTCTCTCTCTCTCTCTCTCTCTCTCTCTCTCTCTCTCTCTCTCTCTCTCTCTCTCTCTCTCTCTCTCTCTCTCTCTCTCTCTCTCTCTCTCTCTCTCTCTTTTTTCTGGTCCGCGGCGCCCGCAACCCCCTTCCATATACCAATAAGTACACAGCGCAAATAGCAAAATCGATGGCGTGCGAACGGCGCCGATTTGTGTGCACCACAACATATTCGCGCCACCGCCCCGTCCGAGCCTGGACATATGAATCAACTACCCTGTCCACGAAAAATAGGTCAAGGGGCGGGGGGGGGGGGGGTTGATTGACGGTTGGCGACCAGGGGAGCAAAACCAACCGGTGACACAGAGCGCGAGCCATCACATCGGGCGAACAGAAACTGTCGGTGTCAAATACTCAGTGGCTTGGAAAAGTGAACCTGGAGAATTATTTATTTATTTTTGTTCCCCATCTTCACTTTTGGAGTCTCGTTGGAAATCCTGTAAATTAACTGTTGCTATGAGGTGACGAGGTTTCCGGACAACTGGTGGCTCCGCTGCTCCGCTTCCACGCGCCCCCAACCTCACCTCTCGGCGCTGCGCACGCGTCCCCCCGTCCCGCGCTTTGCGAATCCACCCCGTTGCCGCGCCGCCGCCGCCGCCGACGCCACTTTGCGTGTCAAATGGCATTTTCAGGGCGGGCAACCTGACGCTCAACACGTGTGGTGCCGACCTGTGTGCGCGCGCACGACAGGAAACTTTGAATAATTGGACGTAATTTTCACGCCTCCGTATTCGCGAGGACGTGTGTGTGTTCGCACCCGCGCGCGGCGAAGCGGCGGAGCGGCGGTGGCGGAGCGCTCGGGAGGGGAGATCAAAATCGCGAAGACATTTAAACGCTCCGGTAGTTCTCGAGTCATAATTTGCACGCTAGTTTGCGTTCTGTCCAGTGGATGGGGGCGCGCCGTGCTTGCGCTACAGTCCATGCGCCGATGCACGCGTGATTGAAACCACTTTTCTATCCGATGTTCGCCGCATGATTGCACTGAAAGTTTGATACGTGTGCGCCGCGTTCCAACGAACACGGGCATTCTCTTATCTTCTCTTATCCAGTAAGTCCGAGAAAATGGGAGGTCGCGTCGACTATCAATTGGGGACTAACTCGGGCCGAATTGCAGCTCGGACAGCACGATCGGCCGCACACGGCCACGGCCGCACCGCTCGGGGTGCCCCCTGGGTGCCCCGATGGTGTCCCAGAGTCCAGCCCCCTCGCAGGAACAATACCCGTGGGAGGATGCGATGCGGGCCGGGGTGCCGAAGGTGGCAAAATGTCCACCGCCGCCTGCGAAATAGGCGGCCGCAAGAAAAGATGCTCGGAACAAAGCGGGGGGCGGGGCAGGGCGGGCAGGGCGGGCAGGGCCAGCAGGGTTTGGCTGACCAGGAGCTTTTGCGGCAGACCAGGTAGGCGGACAGCAGTGCAGCCCAGCCACTGACCAGCCGCCTGCACTGCTGCAGTTCTGCACTTCGCGGTGGGCCGCCTGGCATTGTTCTGCACACGCCCCCCCCCCCCCCCCGCTCGTCTTTCATTCGTTTTCGCACAAACCTCGCCATTTTGAAGTTGGCAACAGAAGGCGGGGTTACTCGACGACTCTGATGTGCAGATTTGGCGAGCCTCAAGTGGCACGGCAATGTGCCCCGCTTCACTCCCGCTGTGCTCACCAGCACATGCGAATGTAAACAAACGAATGTCACAGTCATAAAAGACTCGGCCGGGTCCATGACTCCCCTCATGCCCGAGAGTCTGGCCGTTCTTTGCGGGCGATGGAAAATAGAAAAGGCGCGCAGAGACAGACAGATTTCCGCGAACGCTCCGGTGATGCAATGCCGCACTCTGCCTTTATTTGTGGCACGGAGGGGATCGGATGGAGAGGACGGGGCGGGACGGGACGGGACGGGATGGCCGGGACCGGCGACCTCCGAAAGAAAGCTGGCCGCACCGTGAACAATAAGCGAGATAGGGGACCGTGGGGGACGGATGTAGTCCACAGGTCCACAGGCACAGCGGCAGGTAGGATTGGGGCAAGGCCACGGGTCAAGTCGACTGCGTGCGCCCCCGCGCACCCCCAGAGAAACCACCTTTTTGCGAGGCAGGGACTGTGGTCTGCCTCAGGTTGGGTTCTGCCGTGTTAGGGCTGTCCAGCACCGTCACAGTTCGGCAGCACTACGCTAACGCGCCCGCTCCGCTAGGACCATGGAGTCGTAGCATGCAGTGCAACGGCAGACCCTACTAGTAGTCCCTACCCGTCCGACTCCCCTCCAACTCCCTCCCCCACTCTCTTCGTTTCTCCCTTTCCCTTTGACCATCCTTCTCCTCGCTTTAGCTTCCAATTCTCTCTCCTCCGTCCGTTCTGTGCCCTAGCTACTCTCTCCGTACCATACCCCCTCCCCCCTTATCCCCTGCCCGCTCTCTCCCTCTCTCTGTCTCCTATACACCTCTCTCCGTTGCTCTCATGGCGCAGCCCGCGCTGCTGCCGCCGCCACGCGAAGCCGAAAAAATCGGAACAACAAAAAGAGCGGACTAGACGGCCATGCCGGGCGGGCTAGGCCAGGCTAGGCCAGGCCAGGCCCTGCATGCCCTGCACGGGGGGGGGGGCACAGGCCGCCTAGAGCGCATGCGTAGTCGCCGCCCGCCGCCACGCCCCGCCACGCCGCGCCACGCCGTGCCACGCCAACGCCTGCTGCATTTTAATGCCATGAAATTGTCGGAATAAAGTTTTCCATGCCATTGTACCGGCAGGGCGGGGCGGGCGGTCTCCGGCGCAGCATCAGCGTCTAGCAGACATGCCTCAGCGTCCCGGTGGTCGCCGTTCGGACCGCAGCGCGGTGGGCAACTCTAGGCCGGGGTCGGCCGGCGTAGGCAACTATGCCGGGGTCGGCCGGCGTCGTAGGCTACTCTAGGCTGTGGTCGGCCGGCGTAGGCAACTCTAGGCCGGGGTCGGCCGGCGTAGGCAACTCTAGGCCGGGGTCGGCCGGCGTAGGCAACTCTAGGCCGTGGTCGCGGCCGGCCTAGGCAACTCTAGGCCGGGCACGGCGTGGCCCGCCTATCGTGCGTGGTAGTAGTTCACTTTTGGCCCGCGGACGGCCGCCAGCCTCGCCTGTCCGGCCGCCTGCACAGCCTGCACAGCCTGCACCGGCCGCCAGCGCGGGCTTGCCGCCTCTCTAGCGTTGCAACACGCGCGGCGCGGCGCGCTCGGTGGGCCGCTGGGCCGCGAGGCGGGCCGAGCCGCGCCGGGCCGAGCGTCCAGGTCTAGCCCAGGACACACTCGAAAAACAATCCCGCGAAGCTCATGTCAGGGCTCTGGCCCGTACCTCAGGCCAGAAGCTTCGAAACGAGCCCTGCATTCTGCATGGACCGGCAGCGGCTGCGGCGGCGGATGTGCGCGGCCGTGAACCTACCGCTCACTCACTCATAACATCTTACGAAACGTAGTTTGACAGAGGGGGCTCTGGTATTCGCGGAATCCTAGTTCACAGCTCTAGCTGCTCAGCGACCACATATGAAATCTGAGAATCCGGACATAAACGGAGAGGCTTCAGCACCGCCCCTGCGAAAAGGGCCCCTGCGCCCAGGTGGGCCAGCTGGCCAAGGGCTCCACCAACCAGAGGGCACTGTCCTCCTGGAGGTGCTGCTGCAGCCGCTGGTGTGGTGGGGGCCCCGCCGGCCCCGCCGGCCCCGCCCGAGCCGAATGCGTGTGGTGGGCACAGATCGCGTAGCGGCGGGGCGGGGCGTGGCGGGGCTAGCAGCAGCGTGCCCAGGATAGAGGCCCCCCAAAAAACTCGGCTCGCGAGGAGGGACGCGGGGGGACCGTGGGGGGCCGGGGCTGTCGCGGGGGGCAGCCGGGGCGTGGCGGGGCGTGGCGGGGCTCGGCGGGGAAGGAGCTGGCAAGGCATGGCATAGCGATGCCAGCGAGCCCTGCAGACTGCAACTAACCCAGTGCAGCCCAGTGCCGTCAGTGCCGTATCGCGCGTCCACAGAGGCTGCTTGGTCTGCTGTCCGGCCCAGCCTACTCAGGCTGTCCGCTGTCTGCCAGCGCCTGGCGATGTCACCGTGCCTGGATTACCCATAGTGCATCAGCAGTGTGTGTGTTTGTGTGTGTGTGTGCGTGCGTGTGTGTGTCGTGTGCGCGATATGTGCGCCCGCCCCAACCATGGATTACCTGCAGCCGCCGCCGTCGACCCCGTCACTGCGACGCCTGCTGCGCCTGCTGCTCATGTGATGGCGGTGCTGCTGCCGGTGCCCCGCATGCGGTCAGCATGGTGAGTCGCCGAGCACTACAAGCAGGCCCTGCTCAGCGCGGCACGTGCCATACAGCGGGATGTCTCGCGCCGCGTGCGTACTCGCGGTGAAAGGTAATTGTGTGTGGCTTACATCAGAGCGCCAGTGTGTGTGTGTGTGTGTGTGTGTGTGTGTGTGTGTGTGTGTGTGTGTGTGTGTGTGTGTGTGTGTGTGTGTGACGCTAGCTCCGCAGCGCATCCCAAGGCGCCCGGCGCCTGGCACCGCCAGCCTCCAGCAGAGGGTCCAGTCGGGTCCGGTCCATATGCCGGGCCGTGGCATCAAACTTTGGCTCTCTCTCTCACACACACACACACACACACACACACACCGAGGCCGCGGTCACGCGCAAAGCACATCGCGCCTGCTCATTTCGTAGATCCATGAGGCTCAGAGTTGTGAAACACTCGCGCGGCCATGCAGTCCTGTCTTGCAGCCGTTGGAGCGAATAGCCGCGGTTCGCGGTTGTGTGTGTGTGTGTGTCTGTGTGTCTGTGTGTGTGCGCGCGCGCATGTGTGCGTCTTTATTAGGACCTCGACTAGACGTCACTTCGGGGGACTCCATAATCTGGTTAAAATTATATTGCGAGCGTTACGTGAAAGGACGTAAGGGTTCGATTATAAAGTAAACCAGTATGTTTTGAGGAGGAGGGGGGGGGGGTGAACCGGGGACCACGGTAGGCAACCCGCATAACAAACTCCTGAACGTAGGCAATTAGCGCTGTCCACCGAAACACAAGTGGCTACGGCCCTGACATTTTCCGCTATAGGTGTCAAGCATTCCGTTGGGATGAGGGGCCATGCGGCAGATTACGTAAAGTAGGAGTAGCGGAGGACTCCCAGTCTAACACTGCGCTCATCGCTGCTTGCGTCCATCTCTTCAACTTCCGCATAATGCAATCCGTGTATCACCTCGCTTCCGCTCGCAAGCTAAATGATTTGATTGCATTGCAGGCCTTATCAATCGCATTCATGTTTTCCACTACACAACGACGTAGAAAATCTCCCGCACTTTAGCTCGTTTTCGATACTTCGATACTACAAACGTCAAAATTGGTGGTTTTCCCTTAGGGAGATTTTAACGCCCACATCGAACCTATATCTGCATTTTCTTTTGAACCCAACACATTACCAAGGACGAGATTACAAAGCGGAATCCAACAAAAATTCAAATTTTCCAGCGTTCACAATCTCTCCAAGGCGCTCCCTAAAAATGTTTCAAATATTTGCTGTCTGAGGGCTGCATAGAGAAAGGCCTGCAGACCCACCCTGCATCACGCCCTGCATGCCGCCCGCCCCGCCCCGTGCCGTGCCTGCTATCTTATCAGCGGGCCCTAATCTCTGCCACGAAAAAGCAGTCGCGTATATACGGCTGGAGCTTTCTAAAAAAACAATTTCCCCTCCCTCCTCATTTTTAACGTGGCCAGCAAAGCGTCGCAAGTTGCCGTATACTATACACGGAGCCGAAAAACGCAACGCTACACGCGTGCAACACAGCGCGTGCAGCGCAACGCGACAAACACACGCCAGCCAAGCAGCGGCAGCCGCGGACAGACGCCACGCCTCGCCTACTGCCCCGGGGGAGAATCAGCATGAACACTAACTCAATGAATCAACAAACGAACGAATGAATGCATGAAATAATCAATGAATGAGTGAAATGCTGAATGAGTGAAATGGTGAATGAATAAAATATCAGATGAATGAAATAGTGAAAGAAATAATGAAATAATGAAAGAAAGAATGAAGGAATGAATGAAATAATGAAAAAAATAAAGAAAGAAAGAATCAAGAAATGAATGAAATAATGAGTGAATGAATTAATTAATTAATTAATAATTAAATGAATGAATAAACGGATGAATGAATGGATGGATGGATGGATGGATGGATGGATGGATGGACGAATGAATGGATGGATGAACGAATGAATGATGATGGATGAATGAATGAATGAATGAATGAATGAATGAATGAATGAATGAATGAATGAATGAATGAATGAATGAATGAATGAATGAATGAATGAATGAATGAATGAATGAATGAATGAATGAATGAAGTTGCAATATCGTCATGGACAGAGGCCGCCATCCCCTCGGCGCGGCGCTCTGCCCAAGGCTCTGCCGCACGGCAGCGGGCCGCGGCGGCGGAGTGCAGACAGAGACGGAGCGCGCCGCTTAGAAAGAGACGGAGAGAGATTCGCGAGTGCGGCGCGTAGATTCGCGGCCGGCAGGCGGAAGCGCCCGAGTGAGCGGCGAGTAGGCCGAGCCGGGACACTCGTGCGCACCCGGCTGCCTACCGCTCGGGCTGAAGCTGCTGAAGCCAGCGGCCGGTGGGCGCGGCGGCGCAGTGCCGGCAGTGCCCCCCCCCCCTCCCTCCGCCTCCCAGGCCCCGCCGACCAGTTCCGCAGATCCCCGTCCCGACTCCCCTTTCTCTCCCAGCTCATGGATGTAAATACTACATCCATGTCCCAGCTGCATTCAGGAGGTGGTTGATCGAATCAACGCGATTTGTACACATTTTCGCAATGCGGTTGTACAAATTGTGTCTGGCAAGCACGACTAGATTTTGACTGGGTTTGAAACGCTTTAGTGGTGTTTACCAAAGCACATATGGGATTCTCGCGCGTTGAAGTTGAGCAGAGGTTCGTACCGCGCGTGGTGGCGCAGACGGTGGCGCGCTCTCCCGGCGGAGATTGGACAGTTGGCAGCCTGGGCCAGGGTGGCCAGGGCAGCCCGGCCTGCAGCCGGGCCGGGCCACCGCGTTGTCCATCGAGGGCCCAAGGGCCTATCTGCAGGGCCCTGCTAAGAAGGGCCGTTTGGTAGCGGGAACGAGTGGGACCCACTGGGACCCACACTCAGCCGGCCGTGGCTGCCCGTGGCTGCCCATGGCTAGGGACCATGGCCGGGCCGCGCCACGCTGCGAGCGGTGAAAGTTTGGCTAGCTGTATAGGTGGACGGATTAATTGGGTCGAAAAAGGGCGGCCTCGGGCTGCAGGCGGCTGCAGGCGGCTGCAGGCGGCTGCATAGGCAGGGAGCAGCGCCTGTCCGCTCCCCGAGCACCGGAGCTGCGGCTGCTGCTTGCGATGAAGATGATTTACGTTGCAGCCATAGTAGTCCCTGACTACGACTACACGGCCAGCATGCTCTGCTGATCCGCGGCGAAGCACAAGTTCCTCCGAACAGTACAGCGATGCTTTTCCCGCCCAGATGGCCTAGTTACTGCCACTCTACTCCCTCGTTCCGATTATTAGGAGCAAGGATGATATCACTTGGTTTGCGCGCCACCAACCCTCAAGAGTTTTTCGGCAATGAATTATTCCGGCTGGTTGAGATAACGCTACTTTCTGTAGATAAGGGAAGGGGGTCCGCTCCGTAGGCGTCCAGTTGAAGGGGAGAGGGGTAGAGGGGGGGGGGACTCACCTCCCCCTCTGTGCGTGGCCGCGAGGGTAGAGGGTATCGGAGGGGTGAGGTGTGGTGGAAGGAGGGGGGGAGGGGGGTACAGACATTGTTTATGTTGGGCCGTAATTTCCAAGCAGCAGCAGCTCTATACTGTATAGTCGCGTATAGTAATTTGGCCGTGCGAAAATAGAAACGGGACGACTTTCCCGCCTCTATACATTTTTACTTAATTGACTTTACTCCTGTCCGTGTATTAACACTGGTAAAACGGCGTTACCTGCTTACGCTCGCCCGTAGAAACATTATTCGTGTAGGATTATTTTGCAAAGAAAACTAGATAAAAATGTAGAAAGTTTTTGTGAGAATGTTCCTATGCATCTTGGGTCTCGGGGCTCCCGTCCGTAATCATCAAGGGACAGTGGAGCGGCGTATGCCGGCTAGTGCCGGCGGGTGCGGAGGGCCGAACGCGGACACAACCCCCCGCGCCGCACCGCGCCCTGCCGCGCCGCGCTGCACCTGCTCGGCTCGACGCTCTCCGGCGGCTACCGGCCCTTGTCGTCGGGGCTCAAATTAGCAAGTGGTACACTGCCCGCGCCGAGCCGGGGCCGCAAGCAGCACTGCGGAAATACTCAGGAAACTGCGGAGAAAATGCAGAGCGACTGCGCTATGGCGCTCCCGGCCGCGATGCGCGGAGGCCTGTCCGGGGAAGGCAAGGGGTGTGCTGGCCCCGGAAGTACCCGCCACCCCGCCACCCCGCTGCCCCGCCGCCCCGCCGCCGCGGTTGCGGTAGCGGAGGGCCGTACCTTGGGTGGGCCCTTGGCCGGCTGAAGGCAGGTGGACGGGACGCCGCCTAGCCTGCCCCAGGGCAGGGCCCTGCGCCAGCCCTGCGCCAGCCCTGCGCCAGCCCTGCGCCAGCCCTGCGCCAGCCCTGCGCCAGCCCTGCGCCAGCCCTAGGAAGGACAGGACCCCAGAGGGACAGCCAGGGCAGGCGAGCGGGGTGCCGATAGCCGGTTCAATGACATGGCGAAATAGATGCCACGTCTGCGATTAGTCTCTCCCCTCGTTAATGGCAGGTGCGCTAGCGCTATAGCCTGCGCTGCTTCCCCCGCCGGTGACATCCACCCGTTGGTCCGCTGCGTTCGCTGCGTCCGCTGCCACCGTGTTCGCATAGCAGTCCGCACATCTGCCCGCTCCAAAACTCCCCCATCCGACCAAGATAATTTCCCCCTGCAAAGTCCCGCCCGATTGGACTGGAGGGTCGTACACACACACACACACACACACACACACACACACACACACACACACACACACACACACACACACACACACACACACACTCTTACCGTGGGGCTGCCGCCCCAGGGCGCGGGTGGAAGCCTCACAGATATCCCGTCCTGAGTGAGTTGCACTAACAGTAAGGATGAGAGAGAGAGAGAGAGAGAGAGAGAGAGAGAGAGAGAGAGAGAGAGAGAGAGAGAGAGAGAGAGAGAGAGAGAGAGAGAGAGAGAGAGAGAGAGGCGTTACCAACTCCGGGCCGCATATGACCGGGTATATTACTAGGTCGCACCCTGCGACAATGCCGACGCGACGGTTTTCGGTGAGGGGAAGTCGATGATCTTCGCAAAACACGCAGACCGGAAATGAGTCGGTCTGTGGCCGGAAGTGACCGGCCTCCCCCCCCCCCCCCCCCCCCTCTCCTCCGGCGGGCACTAGACTCGCGGTGGCGGTAGCGGCTGTCGCCGGCGCGTGAAGCGTTCTGTTAGGTTAGGTTAGGCTAGTTTACGGAGCGACAAAGTAATTGCCGGTGGGAGAGCAATTATCGGCCTTGCCATCTATCGCATCACACGACGGTGTATCGACCGCTGGCGGGATGACTGATTCATGCGGGGCGGCGGGACAACTCCTTCTATCGCCGGCTTTCTGTTCGGCGCCGAGGTGACAACTTAGGAAGCGGAACCGCTCGGGTCACACGGACCGAGTGGTCAGCCTGATTGGGAATCACATGTAGAATACCGTCTGCGGATCAGCCGACCCCACGCAGCAGCAGCGCGCAGCGGTTAGACTCGGTGAATTTAAATCAGCTGATGAGGCACCCATACGCCAAATCACATTGTGATGCTAAAAGACATCTTCCACGGCAGGGCCTGCACGACTTAACGCATTCCCACGCGTATCGCCAAAAATCCCACGAAAGGGGTTTGACCCGCCGCCGTCGGTAGAGGTGCAGAGGCCCGGCCCGGGTCCAATCACACGAATACGAAATTACAGCAGCGAATTTGCATGTTTCTCGCGGTAAAAGTAAGGAGTAAGAAGTCTTGGCCCCCCCCCCCCCCCCCCCCCCGGTCCCCCTGGCCCCAGGCGCACGCCAAATTTACATTTCGGCAATGTTTGGGTGACCCCCGGCGGCAGCGCAAGGGGTGCGCGCGACCTGCGTGCGCCCGGGGGGAGGGAGGGGAAGGGGTCGTCTTGGAGGTGCGCCACCCTCCCCTCCCCTCCCCTCGGTGCCGGCGGCCACCCCTTTAACCCGTCAGTAGCCTAAATAACACACCTACCGCCGCCCCTTAGGCATCCTCTTGATCCGATCGTAAAAATAATTCCTTCGGCGAATCTTGTCCGCACCGAGCCGAGCCGAGCCGAGCAGAGCCGAGCCGAGCCGGCCTGGGCCGAGCCGAGCCGGCCTGGGCCGAGCCGAGCCGCACCAGCAGCTGCCCGCATCGGGTTTTCGCCAGGGTTTCGACATAATAGCACCGCGAGGGGCTACTGCTACCATCACGGCAGAAACAATGCAGCTGTCCTTCCCATAACGAGTTTGATTGGGAGGATCTCGGCTCGCCATTAAGAGGGCGTACGCGCACCGCCCCCTGTTTGGCCGGCTAAGGGGCTCTCCCATAAATTGGACCCGGGAGTGAAGGGAAACAGAGGGTGGAGTGCGGCGTTCTGCGATGACATAACGAGAGAGAAGCCGCATTTGCTGTCGCCGGCTGCAGAAACTGTACTGCGGTCCTGAGGGAGAGTTGAGGCAGAAAGTCCCCTGGCATCCCGCGCCCGCCCCAAACAGTCCACAACCCTATACTCCGCGCTCCGCACAGCCATACCAGCATGACTCTATCCTGGTTCCCGGTTTTTTCGGGACAGATGATGAGAGTCCCCCTTTGGCAGCCCGTATTTTGCATATCATTAAGACGGTTGGACCGGGCAGGGCTAGCAAGGCCCGGCTAGGCCAGCACGGACCCCCCGAGGAGTTGACATCAATCATTGCGTATGCAAAATACGCGTGCGAACCACAGCGATACGATCCGAGGCATGCATAGCGGCGCATAGCGGCAGCGGCGCGGTGCGGGGACTTTGTTTGGACGAGCTTTCCGCCGCTTTCCGCCTCCTTACGAATGTGTCCTCCAGTTCTTCCAGTTCATGTAACCCTTTCGTCGGACCAAGTCTGCGGCGGTCAGAGCCAACAGCGCACTTTATGGAGGCAAGGCGCCCTGTGACGAGCTCTCCTCGAATTTCACCTCCAGTTCGCATGCTGGGATATCGCCCCTATGACACATGAGTTTGCAGACACGGATACCGCATACCCTGCTCATCCCCCCGCCCTCTCCCTCCCCTCATTTTAAAATATGGGCAGAGTTTCCTATTGTTCTCTCCAAGCATTTTTTTTTTCTTTCCTTTTTTATCTGTTTGCGTTCTGTGTGCGATGTTTAGCGGCACAGTGCGTGCAGCACTAATGAAACATTTGGCGCCCTTAGGGAGTAAAGATGCGCTGGTTTTGTGCGTCGTTCGTACGGACACCCATAAAAATGTTTTCTTCGGTCAAGGCTAGACCTCCCCAAAAACCCTAGTCTTGAACTTATCAAGGTTATTGACTTTGATCCAAGCTGCTTTCAATCTTCGTGCAAGACTATTGCCTTGAGTTAGCGTCTATTAACCTCCGGAAGTTCAAGGCTTGGACTACGTTTTTCTGGGACCACGTTTTCCTGGGAGGACAAAACCGAAAACAAGGACAACATATCGGGCGTGGTCACTCAGCGACACCGGGCACTGTTAGGGTCTGTTCACATATTACGTCACGCTTTTTTGGTCAATATGTTACCCCATTCCCCCCTATTGTCACGGGGATAACCTAACCTGTCACGCTTGACACGGACCCCCCCCCCTTCCCCCTGTAAGTGTGACGTAATATGTGAACAGCCCCTTACTGCACGGACCTGGCCACGGCAGCGATCAATCGGGGGAGGCGGCGGTAGTAGTACTGTATAGTGTAGGCTGGTTTGAAACAACATTGCTCTGTCACCTGACTGTGATGACGTCATATATCGCACGCAGCAGTGGTCAGCGGGCTGCGCGAAAACACAATCTAATTCAAAAAGGCGCAACACGATCCGACGATCCGGCGTACGGTACAAGGCGGTTGCTTATTCGGATGTGGATCATAGAGGAGGCGGCGGAGACAGGAAACTCGCAAACCGCAGGCCGCGAACTGTGCCGAGTCGAGGTCATTTGCCAGACGGTCAAGTTACACGTTGTGTAAGTGTCTGGCACTGTCTGGGACTAGCCCTGGCGAAATCGAAATCACGGTGCGCAGACACGACATTGGCAACCGCCAAACCTGAGACTACATAGTTTCAAGGTCAGACGGGCTGATTGCAATCTTCGTTTTATAAGGTGCAGAGGTCGGCGCAAGATGCCGTGATTAGTTTTATACTACCCCTAGCGGCCAATGTCTGAGCGGGACCCCTCTCGCGGTGGTGTGGGTGTGGTGCGGGCTGGGTGCGTATCGGGGCTGTGAGCGCGGCGCCCGTGGCGCCCGGCGGCAGCCAGCGAGGGTAGTTCCGCCATCATCCCCTCAACTGAGCTGAGCTTGGCTGAGCCTGCACAAGGCCGCGTCAACCGGATACTGTTCGGACCGGATGCCCATCAGGAAGACGCTCGTAGTGTGCGGTAGCAGATCGATAATCTGCCAATAACGAGTTTGCTTCTGGGCGGCGCCCCCCCCCCTCTCTCTCTCTCTCTCTCTCTCTCTCTCTCTCTCTCTCTCTCTCTCTCTCTCTCTCTCTCTCTCTCTCTCTCTCTCTCTCTCTCTCTCTCTCTCTCTCTCTCTCTCTCTCTCTCTCTCTCTCTCTCTGACCGTCATGAAAAATTCCTCAACTGTAGTTGGCGCCGTCGCACGCCTCATGTCTTCTTCTTTTTCTTTATCTTCTTCTTCTTCTTCTTTTTCTTTATCTTCTTCTTCTTCTTCTTCTTCTTCTTCTTCTTCTTCTTCTTCTTCTTCTTCTTCTTTATCTTCTTCTTCTTCTTCTTCTTCTTCTTCTTCTTGATCTTCTTCTTCTTTGTTCTTCTTCTTCTTCTACTTCTCCTTCGTCTCCTCTTTCTTCTTCTTCTTCTTGATCTTCTTGTCTTGTCCTTCCCCCTTCGTCTCCTCTTTCACCCGGTCTTGTCCGCCCCCTGGCCCGCATGACGTGACGTCACCGCCGGTGCCATAAGGATGTGCGGAATGTTCTTTTAATGAACGGCCGACCCGGATGATCTGTATCGAGAGGGAAAGGAGCGGGACAAGGGCGAGGGCAGCAGCAGCGGCGGCGGCGGCACGCAGCGCTTCCTGGTGGCAGCAGCAGCAGCATCCGTCGTCGTGGACCAGACCCCTCCCCGCCCCGCTCAACCCCTTCTGGCGTACGCGATTTGCATACGCGGACACGGAAAGACGCACACGCACGCACGCACGGACACACGACGCACCCTCATTACTTTGCGCATACGTTATTTACGGAAGGTGTGCAATAAGAGGTGCGATGCCGCGTTTTCCCACGCGGTAAAGGCTTGCGGTGCGGTGCGTTCCGGAGATCGGCCCGGATTTGCATACGACGATAGCAGCCCAAGTCTGCGGGATGCGTCCGCGAGTCCCGCGGCTGTCCCCGGCCTGGGTGTCCTGTGCTCCGTGCTCCGTGTACTCTCCGGTCGGGCAGCAGCGGCAGCAGCGGCAGCAGCGGCAGCAGCGGCAGCAGTGGCAGCAGTGTGCTGTAGTATTTTCGCACCCTGGGAACCAGGAAGGCGGCGACGGGGCATCGAGATAATTTCTGTGCCAAAGGGTTGGAGGCGGAAAAGGGAAAGTCGGCGTCGTGTCGCCTTGCGGGGGATGGCTGCTGCGAGAACGAAAGTCTCGTCCCGTCCCGCCGTAGCAAGTTCTCCGACCTCCTACCGCGCCGCGGGTTCAAGTACCGGCTCCGTTCGGCATCCGGACCTGAATGCAGCCCCCAAACGATCGAATTTCAATGGAGCGGTAATTTAGGACTGACCACACTGGAAATCTTAGAGCAAGATTTCTCGCCCTTGCACCCAGAGAAAGAGATTCTGAGGCTAAATGCATTCAAGAATATTTTCTCGAATCAAGCCAATCTTAGATTTAAATCAAGAAAAATTCTTAGATTAAGAATTATGTTCTTGGATGCTTTAAGAATACGCTGTTCTAGGCTTGAATCAAGAATTCGTTTCTTTGGGTGTGGGAGAGCGATCTTTTTGAATCAAATTTCCTCGCTCTTGGAAGAGTGATGTTAAGAAGATGTTAATTTTGCTCTAAATGAGAAAGGTTTCTAGATCGCTCATCCTATTTGGGCGATGCTGCTCACTCTAATTCGCATGCTTTTCTCCATAAGAGCACGCGATATGTTAAGACTCAAGGATGAAATTCAACTACGATTGGACAGTAGGCGCCAGGTCGCGGATGGCACATCAAAGATTGAGACGGCCACGCCACCTGTACACACGGGGGCGCCCGTTCACACACACACACACACACACACACACACACGCGCGCGCGCGCGCGCGCACACACACACTGCGCGAACTGACCTGCCCTGCTCCGTTCTGCGCCGCACTCGCGGGTTGGCCTTTGGAGGCGCAAGGCCGGCGTCGTTAGGGAAGGAGGGCGTAGACCGCGGCGCGGCGAGGATCGCGTTATGAAATGTTAAATAGTTTTGCGAAGTTGGAACGACACACGAGGGGCGGCCAGCGGCGGCCAGCGGGGCCGAGGGGCTTTTGTTTGTTCTTCGGTGAATAACACGGTGGAGCCATCGACGTCGATGGACACGAAAAACAGTCACCCCACGCATATAGGCCGTATGAATTTTGATCATGTTTGTCTAGTTCACTCCGTCTGTTCTTGGCCTCGTGGGAATAGAACATGTACATAATCACAATTTTTTATTTTTTTCAACGAAAATTCATGTTCATGTGTTTTGTAACGAACTGCATCGATTTTATTTTTTTTATCACCCACAAAATGTTCATGATCTTTGCACTTTCCGTATCGCTGTTCACCAAACTCAGCAAGCATAATTCATTGAAATGCAGAAATTTGTACACTGAAATTCAAACGTGTTTTCCCCTTTTGGTTAATAGGCTACGACTAGTCCTAGCCGGGCCGGCTTGCTATTCCGGGCCAAGAGGTCGCGGAACGGGTTGAGGCGACGCGGCGAGACACTTACCCACCCTCCGGGGCAGGCAGACCTCGCCAGGCCTCGCCCAGCCCTAGCCAAAAACTTGGCCATCGCGCCGGCGTGGCCGCGCGATGCACCGCTGTGCACGCAGGCCCAGTGGGCCCAGTGCGTGAGAATTCGGCCGGCGATGCATAAATTATGCAAAATTGCACATGCCTTGGTGCCGCGCCGCGATGAGCGTGTCTCTCTCCTCATCACGGGGTGCACCTCCCTGGGCGTGGCGTGGCGGCGTGGCGCTGCCGGGGTGCGCGGGGTGAGGCGGGGCGGGGCGGGGCGGGCGGCTTTCAAACGCTCTCTAGGACTACCGAGCGTTTTCAGTCGTTCGTTTGCATGTCAATATGTGCTCTGATAACGTCCTGCTCCGCATCAGTCGATTCCGGAAAAGGCATGTAAAGCTTTCGCGTCCCTACGTCAACGCCAAAGCCCGTCCCTCCCCTACCCGCCACCGTGCCTTCCCCTGTCTAATGATGTTGGTGGACTGCCAGCGGGACATGCCAACTTTCGAATCGGTTTGTTTGATATTTCGATCCCCCGGCTCGGCCTCCGGCCCTGCACGGCCGCCCCGCCCACCTGCACGCTTGCAGCGGGCCGTGTGCATGTAATCTCTGGACTGGACATGCTGACTTCTGCAGAGCACAGTAGCGTTCGGCCAGCGCTGGTCGCTGCCAAGCCTCAGGCCCGCAGACCGACAGCTCGAGGGTGAGGTCTGAGGCCCGGGTGGGGTGGGCGCCGCTGCGTCGGGGCGTCGGGAAAGGAAGCCCCTACGAAGCACCACTTGATTGAGTGAAACCTAGAAGATGCCGGTCGAGTGTGGCCGGGCGGGCCGGGTGATGCTGCCTGGTGCCGGGTGGTGCCGGGACAGGCCGGACCGGACCTATCCGTGGGGCTTGACCGTGCCCCGGCTGTGCCACGGCTGTGCCACGGGCCATGGCCGGGCCGGGCCCTCCGCACCGCGGCCCCCGCGGCCCCCGCGCCCCCGCGCCCCCGCCGCCGCGTGCATCACGATCACGGCGCTGCACCGCATCAAGCGCAGCGTGCAGCCAAGCGGGCAGGGCCAGGGCCAGGGCCGACGGGACGCGACGCGGCGCGGCGGGGGAGCGGGGGGAAAGCGGCGTCGACGTGGCCCGGCGTGGCGCGGGTTAGGTCTAGCTAGGGCCTAGGTGTTAGGCAAGGGCTAGAAGTGCATGCTGCCCGCCGCTACGCCTGCTGCGCCGCGCCGCGCACCCCCTCCCCCTCCCCCCTCCCCTTGCCCCAGCTCACGGCCGCGTTCGGCGCGGGGTTCGGAGGTTCGGCTCGCCGTTCGGCGCTCGGCTCCGCTGCTGCTCTAGCCTAGCGTGGCCGTGCCTAGCGCTGCGCTGCTATCTTGGCGTTGCATTCTGGCCCCGGACCCCGGTCCTAGGGGTGGTGGTGGTGGTGGTGGGGGGAAGGGTGCGGGCCGGCGACGCGCGGAGGGAGGAGCGGAGCGAAGGTAGCGGTGGTGGGGAGGGGGGAGGCGCTAGGGCTGAGGGAGGGAGGGAAGGTTGTTGACCACATGCGTTTGGCTCAGTTCGGGTAGGGAAGGGAAACAAGGAGGTTGTAGCAGGGCCCGGCTAGCGCAGAGCGCCCACAGAGCGCCTAGCCCTGGCCTAGTCCTAGCGTCGAGGTAGTGCAGAGGTAGGTTCAACACTGCATCCGACCCTCATCAGCAACAGTGTGGCAGCGTGTGCAAGTGCAGTGGTAGTGGCAGTGGTGTGACAGTGAGGACTGGACTGTGCTGTGATGTGAGTGAGTGCGTGCGCGGTGCAGCAAGTGCAACGATAAGTGATGTGCCCCGGACCTGACGTGTCCCGGACCTACCGTGTGCACCGTGTGCAGTGGATACCTCGTCAAGGCTAGTGGACTCTGTGCCGTGCTCCTTCGCCCCCGGTGCCGGTTGCCGGTGCCGGTTCCCGGTGCCCGCTGGCCGGGGGTGGGGTGCCTCAGTGCGGCGCGGGGGGCGTGTGCCCTGCAGGCTCTGCAGGCTCTGCTCCTCACCGTTCACCAGCAGCGGCAGCCCCACAGCCCACAGCCCCACAGCCTCGATCTGCGCTTCTTGGACCGAGCCCGCCCGGGCACCCACCCCATCCCATGAGAGCCACGAGCCCATGAGTGCGTCGTTGTCGGCATCCCCCAGTGTGCGGCGGGTGCGGGTTCGAGTCCCTGAGTGTCGTCTCGTGATTTCAGTTTCGCCCAAACTGCCTGTGTTATCTCCCGCCCAAACACACATATCATAGCCCCTGTATACGAATTTTGTCGAGTGCGCACGTCCGTGTGAGTGTGTGTGCACGCGTGCCGCATGCGGGCAGGGCGGGGCCGGGCAGCGCGCGGGCGGGGTACGGCGGGGCGGGGCGGGGCGGGGCGCGGCGCGGCTCGCGTCGGGATGATGTGTCTCGCGGCTAGTCGGGGTGCAGCCCATCGATTCCTCTCCGCGACGAGTCGTCAAGTCCCACGTGTTCTTATGAAAGGCCAACGGGTCTGTCATGCCATGTCCTGATGCATCATGCACGGGTTTGCACCACTATAGTGTCTCCGCTCCGCCGCTGCGGCGCTCCGCCGGTCTCCGGGTGTCCGGGTGTCCGGGCCTCCGGGCCTCCGGCCGAGTGCAGGGAACCCCGCGAGGACAAATCATCCGCCACCACTATTGATCTAGCTCGCGGCTACTTATCGCTGACGTGGCGACACGGTAATCGCCAGCCATATGATCCTCCGGCCCGCGGCCTCCGGCGCACGGTCTCCGGGCGCCTCCGGCCGGCGTCCCACCGCTTCCCCATGAAGGCGCGGCCGCGTAGGTGATAGTACAGTGCGATTAGTACAGTCCAGCAGGGCATGGCGCAGCGCGCAGCACTGTCCCTGGGCAGTCGCCGCCGCCGCTCGCGCCGCCGCCTCCGTAAGTCTCCTCCAGCGCCCCGCCTGCACCTGTCCTTTGACCATTCATTTATTTCTGCACCGGCCACGCGTTTCCCCGCATTTCCATAGCGTTTTCAAACGAGCGTGGCCTCCTGCTGGCGCAGCGCTCGCTTTTCTGCAGTACGGAAACGGATACGATGCATTGCCAACTTTGCATAAAACGCCGAGATTTGTTAAGCCGCCTTCTCGACCCGGTCCGAGGATCCCCCCCCCCCTCTCTCTCTCTCTCTCTCTCTCTCTCTCTCTCTCTCTCTCTCTCTCTCTCTCTCTCTCTCTCTCTCTCTCTCTCTTTCTCTCTCTCTCTCTTCTCTCTCTTTCTCTCTCTCCCCGAAAGAGAAAGGTTCGCGTCGTGTCCCGCGGCTCGCTGTGTGGCGCCCTGATGTAAGTTTCGGCCGTAAAGTGCCAAATCTTACTGCGGTAATGTACATTTGGCACGCTACGCTGAGGCCGGACACAGGCCGGGGGCGGCGCGGGTGGCGCGGGCGGCGAGGGGAGGACTGCGTGCGCTTAGGATTCATCGAAAGCCCCCATTAAGCATCATTAGCATACGGATTTGCGACCCACCTCCGCCCCCTCCGGCCCCTCCCCGTGCCCGCCGTCGGCCCACCGTCCACGAAACACTTCTGTGTGCCCGGCCCCCACCGGCCTTCAAAAGAGTTAGTTGGCCCAAAGGGGGCAGCGGCCGGTGCTGGACGCCCATTTCGTTCTTCACTTTCTTTTTCGGCGGGGGCGGCGAGTTTGTCTGGAGACCGTGGCGGGGGTGGCCCAGGCTAGGGAGCGGGCCCGGGGGGAGGGGGGGGGTGCTTTGTGTTTGACTGGACAGTGAGGCCGAGAGGGCCGAGGCGCGGCCACTGGCTACTGTCCACTACTGGCTGTCACTGGTCTCGAGGGCGGAGGTCTCTCACGTCCAGCTCTCTTGCTCTCTTTTACTCTCTCTCTCTCTCTCTCTCTCTCTCTCTCTCTCTCTCTCTCTCTCTCTCTCTCTCTCTCTCTCTCTCTCCCCCCCCCCCCCTCCCTGTCGGTCACGTTGTATGCGATGCGGTCATCCGCAGTTTGGCATCTTTATCAGCGGTTAGTTCTGTACGCGCACGGCGGCCGCGTGGTTCGGTTCAGTTAAAGTGCACCCGCACCCGAGTGACCGTGGCCAGTGCCAGTGTTTTGGCCGGTCCGGCCCCAGACTGTGACGTCAGCGAGTAAACAAACTCCACTGGACTGCACAGGGCCGGGCAGGGGCCGGGCGGGGGCCAGCCCACAGGGTCTAGCCTGGCTGAGGCCCAGGCCCATGCACTTCCGGTCGCCAGGGGCGTCGCGCGGAGGGCGCACAGCGCGACGCGGTGCAGGCCAGGCTGGGACAGGCGGGGGCGGAGGGCGGCGTAGGGCACGGACACGGAGTCGCGCCCAGCCCTTTTCCACACGCAGCAGCGCGCGCGATCTGGCGGCGGGGCGCAGCACTACGCCGCCACCGGTGCGGGAGGGTCGGTAGAACAGAGCAGAGACGTGACGTTGGGAGGGGAGCGAACCCTCATCTCGGCCGGCCCGGCCCACAGTGGGACGAAATCGCCAAAACCCGGAAAAAACCTCTAGCGCCCAAACTATGGCCACTATTGGTCTGAAATTTTGTGCGAGGGGGTTTTAGGGGTCAGGGATTTCGTTGCTGTCAACAAATTTCTCCTTGCTCTTCTATGTCTTTACGTACACTGTTAATTTTCAATTTAAAAAAATGTGAACGCTTCCTAAGTCTTGGAAAATTTATGTTGACTCTCTGTTGAACATGGGAGGTGAAGAAATACAGCGCAAATTATAATACAGTTAATTTTTTTGAAAAGCAAATTTTTCATTGAGGGATGGTCGTTGATTTCTTAAGCGTGCCAGAAAACAGCAGAACAAAACAAAAAACAACAGAAAACAGCAAAATAAAAGAAATTATAGAAAACCAAACGATAAACTATTTATTTTATTTTCTAAAAATGAAATAGTCAGCAAAGACTTATCCACCGCTGGCTCGGGTTGACGACCAGAGCGGGAGGGAGGGCCAAACCGAGCCGCTTTTTCACTTGCCATATCTCGCTCGTTGGCACGTATAAGCAGGAACGGTTTTAAAATTCTGAAAATCTAGCACTTGTACTCCACCCTGATATCCTACTTTTCTTGAAGCACCTTGAAGCACGCGAAATATCGTCTCGTGAAGATACGAGAAAAGCGCCATGCGCGCTGCCTTTGCAGACCTCTCGCATTTCGCTTTTAATTATCAAACGGCGAATAAATTTATCATTTCCGGACTCTGAAGAAGAAGTAGACACCATGCGGAATCATCAGTGTGTCACACGATACTCGAAAACGTACTCTAACTTATTTGAGGGACTTTTCCGAGTGCCACAGAATTAGCCGCAGCGCGTCTTACGCACTAAGAGGTTAGGATGGCCGTAATTCTCAATATTTTTTTTCGGGCTACAATGAGGTTCTTGGGTGGATAGCCTTCAAAAACCAGTGCATGAAAGTGTTCTCTGGTGGAGGACCTCATTCTTTATCGCCAGATTTTAATTTCATTTTCGGGGTTTTTTCCGGGTTTTGGCGATTCCGTCCCACTGTGCGGCCCGGCCCCGCCCCTCCAGACTGCGCTCCAACTCCTTCTCTCTCACTCTCGCCGCCCGGGCCGTACCTCGTCCGGGCACAATGAGTCATTACGGCAGGTGGGGGGGGGGGGGGGGAGGGCGTGGGCCTTGCACCTTCCCGTTGTACAATGAGCCCGAGAGTGACCCTCCTCGCCGTCCGCGCCGACGGGTGACAGGCGTAGGTGAGGTGCCGTACCAGTACACGCGCAGCCCACATACCAAATCCACGGCCGCGACACAGCGGTCGGGGAGGACCCCTATCTACATGCCGCGGCCGCCGGCCCATCGGCAGTGCGATTTGGTGCACCTGGCTGCACTCGGGTGCACTGGCACTGCGACCCATCCCGTCCCGTCCCGTCCCGTCCCGTCCCAGGTCGAGGTCGAAGTTCGTCCGCCGCGGCCTGCATTCTCACGGGCCCACAGCGGCCCACAGCCTTTGGTGGTCTGCCGCCTCCGCCGCTCCGCCCGCTGCGCTACGATTTGCGTTATCGCGGGGGTGGGCTGTGGGCGGCGGGGTGAAGAACGGACCCGCCACGCTGGCCATCCGCCGCACCGCACCTCCATGGTCGCATTCAGAAACGGGGAGCTTTGGACATCCGCTCTGGGCGTCGAATCTGGACGCGGCTGGACGCCACGCTGTGCCACGGGGCTGCGGGCTGCGGGGGTGGTCGGACGGCGGACAGCGGACGAGGTGACGCGTTTGCGCCACGCTCGCCACCTGGCGGCGGCCGACAGACGCCGCACCCCTTGCCACCACGCGGATTAAAAGGGAGCGCTCCGTACCTGTCCACGTGTGTGTGCCTCTGTGTGTGTGTGTGTGTGTGTGTGTGTGTGTGTGTGTAGAGTGATGAGGGTGCTACAAAAGGGAGGGAGAGGGGGACACTCGCGCAACCCCTCGAGCAGTGCCCTGCCCGGCCCGGCCCGGCCCGGCTCGGTCGACCTGACACGCTTAATATATTTCCGATAAAAGCCGGGAGGGGATGGGCTGGCCGGGACTCTGCCTCTTTTGTCGCCACTATTATGTCGCGAATCGGCACACGCCGGACACGATGCCGCCACCGTGCGCTCGCGTGGCCCCCGGCATTGAGGAAGCAGTCGAGACTTAACCTGCCCTGAGGATCTAAGCAGGCTAAACTAACGCGACCCCCTGCTTCTGTTCCAGACTGAACGACCGTCGTGACAGAGAGGAGGAGACGCCCCTGACGCCGCCATTCCTGCGACCACCGCCGTCACCACAGCCGCCGACGCTCAGCTGCCGCGGCAGCAGTTGCTGTAGCCGCTGCCGCAGCCCCTCCCTGTCAACTGCCCCCGCCGGCGCGTGCGCCGGCCTTCGCGCCATGATGGCCAACAGCGGGCAGCAGTACTGCCTCCGCTGGAACAACCACCGCTCCAACCTGCTCACTGTCTTCGACCAGCTCCTGCAGTCGGAAGCCTTCACCGATGTCACGCTGGCGTGCGAGGGCGGCGCCTCCATAAAGTGCCACAAGATGGTGCTGGCCGCGTGCTCGGCCTACTTTGCCGCTCTGTTCGCCGAGCTTCCCTGCAAGCACCCCGTGGTCGTGCTCAAGGATGTCAAGTACTCCGACATGAAGGCCATCCTCGAGTACATGTACCGCGGTGAGGTCAACGTGGAGCAGCAGCAGCTCACGGCCCTGATCCGGGTCGCGGAGACGCTCAAGGTAAGCAGGATCCTTCCAGCATCCTCCTTTGTAACTTTGCACTGTCGTCGTGCTGACCTAACCCCTGTCTGTGTGTCTCCAGGTGAAGGGGCTCGTGGAGGAGAACGGCCACCATTCGGCCGACGAGAAGCACCACAATAACAACACCATCAGCAACCCCAAGGAGGAGCTAACGCCGTCCTCGGCGCCATCACCGCCCTCGTCCATCACGACTTCGACGGGGCTGGGCGCGGCCAGCCCGCCCCACAGCACGTACAACAAGTACCCCTACAAGTCCCCGTCCTCGGACCGCGGCCGGGACCGGGAGGAGCGCGACCGGTCCGCGGACCGGGACCGCGCGCGCATGACGCTGCCGCTGTGGGCCATGCCCGGCGTGCCCGGCGTGCCGCTGGCGCCGTCCCCGCTGTCCGCGCAGTCCTCGCTGCTGGCCGCCTACGAGGCCGGCGACATGTCACCGCTGCACCGCAAGAAGCTGTCCTCCCTGTTCCACTCTAGGGACACGCCCATCCTGAGGACCGTGCTCGGGCAGGCGCAGGGCTCCGAGGCCAACGGCGGCAGCGGCAGTGCCAACGGCCAGGGCTCGGCGGGCTCCAGGACCGGGTCCGGGTCCGCAGGCGCGGCCCAGGGCCAGGCCGACTCGTCCCAGCCCGTGTCCCTCGTCTGCCACCCCGACTCGCACGACTCCAGGCCCGGCTCGCACGCTCACTCCAACGGCTACATGTACGACTTCGAGAAGGTAATCGACACCCAAAATGCCATACTTATTCGTATTTCTGCCTTTATCTTATCTTCCGCCGAGACGACGAACAATAGCCGCCTCGCAAAGTGCGCAGTTTGCGGGCAGTGCCAGCATCCGCCACCACAACACCACACACACCACGCAGCCACAGCCGCAGTCTCTCACGCCTGGTCTTACGTTTTACAGGTCAAGCAGGAAGGCAACGAAGGCTCCCCCAGCCCCTACACGGACATCTCTATGTCCGAGGAGGACATGGAAAAGGTAAGAAGGGGAAGGAGAAGGGGAGAGAGAAAGGGACAGTCCTTCAGCTTTGACCCAGCCGTATCCAAAATAGTAAAAATGGACGGCCCGTGCCCAGCTGATAGCAGACGAGCTCAGCTGTGCCAATAGCATATCTTGCAGCTCACGTTCACACCGGCCTCCGGCCGGCACGTGACGCGAGGGAGGAAACTGCCGCTTTTTACAGGTGCGCGGACTACGCGTCGCTCCGCGCGTCACACGTCATCTGCCTGTCAATAATCGCGCGTGTCCTCCGTGTGTTACAGACAAGAATGATGATCCCGTCCTCCTCCCCGCTCAGCGCCGCCGACATGCGAGGTAAGTCGCACCATCTCACTGCCCTGCTTTACTTCTCATACTGTGGTCGGCTCGAGAGTGCAAATCATAACGCAGGGATGAACGGTCGCACATGCCGTACCCTCCACAGTTTTGGACATGGGACAATGTTTGACGCAATTTTCCATACCGCACCTGAAAACAAACTCGCGCAGTGTAGACGACGACGATTTTCTTTTAGGAAAAGAAATCTCTGGTAGATAATTATACAGCGAATAGCTCGGCGATCGTTAAAGAGTTTGTAGGACAAGGGGTGGTAGGGGGTAGGGGCTAGGGTTAGGGGTAAGGAGCTCGCTGCGCCGGTCGGCCAGCCCCTCTTGTTTCTGTCCCCCGCCGATCCGCGGCTCGGGGAGGGCGTCCATTGTGCGGTGAATCGCGGACATAATGAGTCGCTATCAGAGCGGAGCCGGCGGAGCCTCCTGTACTGCTCGAGCTCCTAGTCCTGCTCCTGCTGTGATTGATCTTGCCTGCGTGCATATTTTATCGTCCTGGCCCGGCTGCTTTGGGAAATTCTGGGGTCGAGCCAGTGTCGTAGGGATTCCCTCGCTAGCCTTCTGTCGTGAGGCGGCGTCGAATGGGTTGCCTACCCTGTGGCTCGCAGGCGCTCCGGGGGACGCCGCGCGCGGTAGGCAGCCCATCAGACGTCACGGTCCTTCCCTTCCTCTTTGCTGCCGCTGCCCCCCGTTGCTCACCGCGCTTCCTCTCTGTGTTCGCAGGCGTGTCCTCCAACATCGTGCCCTACGTGCAGCAACAGAAGCCTGAGTGGAAGCGCTACAAGCAGTACACCAGGAACGACATCGAGTCCGCCATCGAGGCTGTCCGGTCCGGCATGTCCGCCCTGCAGGCGGCGCGCAAGTTCGGCGTGCCGTCGCGCACGCTCTACGACAAGGTCAAGAAGCGCGGCATCGTCACCAACCGGCCCATCAAGCGGGCGTCCAACGGCGGCGGCGCCAGCAGCAGCAATGGCAACGGCAATGGCAACGGCAACTCCAACAGCGGCACCAGCGGCCCCAGCGTTGGCGCCAACGGCGTGGCCTTCCCCTTCGGCCTGAGCGGCGCGCCCGTGCAGGGCTGGATGGGCCACAACATGGAGGAGGGCGAGAACGGACCGCTGACGGCGGGCAACCTGGTGGAGCACTGGATGGACAAGGCTGAGATGGAGCGCGAGGCCATCGCCGCCATGGCGTCGGCGCAGGCCGCGCACGCGCTCAGCATCAACTCGGCCAGCTCGTCCAGCCCGCCCGAAGACCGGGATCGGGACCGCGACCGGGACCACGAGCGCTCGCCGGGCGACGAGGCGCGCTCGCCTTCGCCGAGCAGCGCCAAGCCCGCGGCGGGGGTGGGGGTGGGCTGCCCGCGGTACCCGCACCCGCTGGGGCTGCCGCTGGGACCCTTGGGCACCCTCGGACACGCGCTCAGCGCGCTGGGGCAGGCCGCCCAGCAGGCGCCCCGTGCCGAGTCCCCACCACCCCGGGAGCGGGAGCGCGACCGCGACGCCTCATCCCCCGCCATGGAGGTGGACCCGGACCTGGACCAGGTGGAGGACCTGTCGGTGGCGCGCACCACGTCCTCATCCGAGGAGATGTCCCCGCCCAGCAGTGGCGCCGCGCTCACGCATGCCTCCAGGGTCATCGTCAGCATGCAGGCCGCGCGCCAGGAGGAGGAGCGCGAGAGGGAGCGAGAGCGGGAGAGGGAGCGCGAGAGGGAGAGAGAGAGGGAGAGGGATAGAGACTTGGAGCGGGGCCTCGAGATGCGGGGGCCGATCATCGCCATCAAGGAGGAGACCCGCGGCAGCCCCATGGAGGTGGGCGGCGAACGGGACTGACCCCTGGCCGGGTCCCCTGTCCCCGTCGGCCCCCCTTCCCCTCCCCGAAGCCCTTAGGGCCGAGCAGCCTCAGGACATAAAGTGCAATAGCCCTCCCTCCCTCATCTACGACAGGAGCACTCAAAGCAACGATAAGACTGAGGACTTAATTCAAACCCGCTGTGCTGCCAACCGCGCGCGCTGAGCAATTATTGGGTTGACTGCTCTTATTTTTCATGAAATGTTAGAACAATTAATAGTGGGGTTGGTAGCACGGCAGCTGGCTGGTACAAGACTGAAAGTGCGAATGTCTTTGCGAGCGAGAGAGAGAGAGCAAACGTATGAATGAGTGCGTGAATGTGTGTTTGTGTGAATGAGTGTGAGTGAGATATTAAGAGATAGAACAGAGGTATCTTAAAAGATGTGTATATACCTTTATTTGTTAGTGGTTATTATTATTAATATTATTATTATTATTATATTTGTTCCTTTTAAATTGTCTTTAACTAGTTTTGCCGAGGTGCATTAAGCCTAAAATGGTATCGGAGCTGTGCAAGCTTTTTTATATAAAGAATTATATTTGATATTTTATCTGGACAATGGAGAGAGTGCACTCTTCGCTGAGCCCGTCTGGCCCCCTCTATTTTTGATGCGGGAAAACTAGCGTAGAGTTCGCTCTCAGTCGTGTTATTTTTGTGATTGACCATTTTTTTTTCTGTTGTTAGCGAATGTGTTACTCGTTTTGTTGTGATTTCCACTACCGGTAAAGGCCCGACCACAGGTAACTTGGTCGGACTGACATTTTTCTCTGCTGGTGTGCCTTATCTTTGGGAACAAGTACTGTAACTACTACCGTCCAAAGGAGAAAAGTGTTCACGTCATATTTGTTTTCCCTTTTTGTTAATTTTCTCTTTCATATGGCATTTAATTTTTCTCACGCGTATTAAAGCTGTGAACTGACGAGTCCGAGAATCAAGATTTCTGCCAATTTAACGGACTTATTGTTGTCTGTTTGTGATGTTACACGGGAGTCGCTTAGTTGGCAGGAATGTCATTGCTCAGTTTTTATTTGTCTCAACGATCTGATGTGATATGTTAAAGTTGAGGCAATTTTAAACAAATTTTTAACATGACGGGAGGTGAGCATGTCGTCGTCTCCTCGGCGAAGACATGTTGCTCCCTCATTCTAGTCAGTGGCGGCGACTTGCCACTGTCCGCGCGCATATTTGCGCACACTCAGTACCTTTGTACGAATCATAGCTCAATTACTGTACGTACCGTAACTTGTTCCTGTACTGACTGTACTGTTTCAATTGATGAAGCGCATGTGTCCGGGGGTGGCGCAAGACCACCGCCCAATTCATAACCATGTTATTATTTTAATAATGATTATTCCTGTGTACAAATGGCACTTATTTAACCAGTTGTAGCTGTAGATTATGATATTTGTTATTGAAATGTTACAATTCTATGTCTATTCATAGGCTTACAAGACTGAATTGTGTTTGTATATGTATGTTATTTAAGACTAGGAGTCAGTCGCAGATGTGCCTTATGAATTGTCTCTTTCCGCCGTTAAAATGGTTTACACGAGTGGAAATCGGGCATCAACATATTTTGAGGAATCATTTTATATTTGTAATCTAGACGTGTGTTTGAAATCATAGTATTTGTACATAAGCATAAAGTGCCCTAAGGGCTTGAAAATAATTTTTTAAAATTAGATCTGTGATTTCAAAAGTTAAAACCTCAAAAAAGTGGGCGTATTAGCGCGACTAATTCCGCGTTGCTCATGAGTTAAAGGTTTCAGAGTTTACATACCATCTTGTTACATAAAAAAATAAATTCCTGCCTAAGTCTGGTCGAACGCCTACCTCAAAGGAATACATTCCACGACTCAGGATGACTGTAAGTTAGGCGTGCGAGATGATATCCATCCCAAAAGAAATGTTTTGTAAAAGTGCTTTGTATAAGTAATTGCTAATGTGTGTTAACGATTATTTTAAAGTATATATGAAATTCTACTTGTGCCTTAATCGTCATGATGTTCTTTCCTGAAACTTCAGAGTCAAAAGGAAGTATCGTGTACAGTGTGTTTTAGGATTTTCGAAACTGTGTGTTGTGTCACTTGATGTTATGTTCTGTCAATTTTGAGAGCACTTTAGGTGCACCTTGCAATGTTGACACCACAACCGTACTACGCACCCCGTATTGATTCATTTCATAAATTTTCAAATGTGCCTTTTCTTGTGCCTTGATCCGCGTCATTATTTTGTAACGACTTTTCCCATGAAATGCTTGTTTCACATACGGCAAAATTACTTGTTTTAATTTTTAACTCGTTGGACATACACTCTCTTAAAATCGGCAAGATGAAAATTGTGGAGGATGTGTATATATACGTTGGTAGTCCTGTTCTTCACAGGTGCTAGAGGGCCTCGTGCGGGACCGATGGCGCGTGTGAGACACTATGGCCATATCGGTATAAGTACCGCAACATTTTATTTACACTATTATTTTGTATGAAGACTGAACTATGATACAGCTATAAGCGCTGATAATATTTTTTGTTGTATTTAAGTTGTATTCAGTTACTTGAGGTAAAAGAAATGCCTTGGTGAGGCGATCAAGCGAAGCACTTTAATGGTGGATCTCCTTGTCCAAAAAATGTGATCAAAAATACCAAAGGAGGTTTGGCATTAATCGGCTTCGCTGTAACAACGCATCCTAGATAGAGTTGATTTCCATTTTATTTTTTATCATTTTGTTGTGTATAATGGTGTCCAAGATTGCAGCGACATCACCTCTGGGTGTCTTATTCGCGGAGTTTATCATTGGGTTGTTGTGATGTAAACTTGTTGAACAATAGAAACCAAACTATAGTCTCTACCTCAGTTGTTAACCGGCCATATGTAATCATACGATTTGCTCACTTGAATGTTGTACCTGCGATGTGCACTAGATCTCTATACACCGGTGCATGAATGCTCACCAAACTGTTCTGCTCAAATGTGTGCCATCCTCAGGGGGGACGCGAATTGTGTCAAATCAGACGTCAATTTGACACTTTTTTAAAAAGTCTCAGGATGGCTCGTAGCGACTCTGATACATCGTAGGAGCGAGTTTGCAGCGGTGCAGTGTCCTGTTTCTGTACTCCATGGGTGGAGATAACCACTATTGTTGTCCATAATCTATTTATTTTGGGGCGAGAAGCGTGGTCTAGGTAACATTCGATTTCATTACTGTGTATTAGAATTAAGAGAGTTCAATGATGCTTCAGACCAGTCTCGTTTCCAGTGGTTTCTCCTAAGATGTCGCACATTTCGGCATTGGATACGCCGCTCGCGCGCATTAGATCGAAGATATGTTGTGATGTAGAATTTTGTTAAGTAGGTCTAAGATACGCGATGCGGTTTATTACCTCATAGTCATGTGTTCTATTTTATTAATTATATTCCTTAAACTCTGGATTACTTCTTTGCTAAAGAAAGGATACAGCCTTGTTTTGCAAACAACTGCACTAACGAAAAGACTGATTTTCCCAGTGATCAAAAGTACGTTCATAGTATTGTTTTAGTTTGGTGTGGAACGGTGACGCAAAAATGTTGTTATCAGTGAGGCGGGTATCATTTTGTGTTTGAAACAGTACTATGTGTCCTTGCAGTTTACACTGCATGGACCAATGAAGTCAGCGTAAGGTTTTTCTCTACAGGGTGCATGGAACACGGAATCAAATTCGATTTTCCGAAACTAATGTATGACAAATTTTGCGAACCTGAATTTTGACTCCCTCATATGTTTTGCGGTTATAATTTTCAAACGCAAATGAATTGTAAACAATTGTTGCACTGCACTTTGTATAGATTAAATTTCTGATTATGTGTACACGTTTTTTGTCATTCCCTTCCTATACCAACCCCCCGAGCCCAAGAGCAGAAGAGAAAAGCTCGAGAAACACTCTGCAAACAGACAATACACTTACGACATACCATTACCATCAAGAACGTCCACGATATTGTCGCAGGGGCCAGCTTAGTTTTGCCAGTCTGAGTCACTGAGTGTGCTCTGAACACAAATCACGCCTGCTGGATAGCTTATACGGGCATGCGTGTCGTGCGGGCTGGCCTACCCTAGCATTCGCAGGCGCTCGTCTCGGCATCGCCGTTGTACTTCAACAATATGCGGGGAGAGTATGCGGGGACCGGGCAGCGGAGTACTCGAACAAAGCCCCCTGAGTTGGACTTGTCCAGTCCACCCTACTGGCAGGTGCACGCGGTGGGTGGGGAGGGGCGGGGTGGCCGAAGGGGTGGCACCGCGCTTCGAGCGAGGGGCGCTCGGGGGTTGGCGGCGGCGGGGACGCCACGCAGCGCCGTGCGGGGGACGACGGGACAGGGGCCCGCGGCATGCCTGCGCCGGCGCGGAGCCTAGCGGAGCCCGGTGGGGCGTCCCGTCCGGTTCCGGTGCCAGCGCCAGGCAGCAGTCCGCCTACAGCCATGGCCGGGGACGCCCGCCGGAGCGGCGCTCCGCGTCACGGCCCCGACGGCACGACCCCAGTGCCCCCCAGGTCGCCGCCGACGGCGACGCCGCAGCGCTGTTAGGCGCCCGGGCTCCGATATGCGGCGAGGGCAGCGCCGCACCCTTGTCGTCGTGGTCCTCGTCCTCGGCCTGCACGGCGCGCTGCCCCACGCGGCGCCCCAGTATGACTGGCCCGAGATCAGAGGTGAGGACCAGCGGGGCCGGGGGACCACCGCGGCCGCGGCCTTGTTGTTGGCCAGTCTCCTCTCCAGCAATACGCTGCTTACGCACGGTTACGTCACCACTGTACGCGGCGTGTTGACCCCCCCCCCCCCCGCGCATGAAGCCGCTTCTAACCAAAACAAATGTGTCCTTGGCTCCGCTCTGCACTGTTACTCGCCTGTTTTGCGCCCCCCGCGTCCCCGCGCGCCCCCCGCCCTCCGCTCACCGTGGTGCTTTTTCGCCTGCGTTTGCAGTGGACCCATCAGGCTCGACCTGAGGCCTAAAACGCGTGCCAAAGACACATTAGCCTAGGATCGGCGCATAACCCCCCTCCCCTCCCCCTCTGCGGCTCCACAGGCCCCCTTCTTACTCCGCGCCCCTAACCTGCACCAGGGCTAGAGGTGTAACAGTCCGCTGAGGTTTGCAGGCGATTTTCGCACACCTCCCCGCCAAACCCTCCCCCTCTCTGTAGGTCGCTCGGGGAAAGCCCCAGGCCCCGCCCCCGCCAGGCGGCCCCCTCCCCGTTTCATCTAATTTCTCAGGCAGATCTGGCGGTCTGAGGCGTTGCGTTGGGTCGGCGCCCCCCAAGCTAAATCCCGCCGACGGGAGAGGGTTGGCGGGCCCCTCCATCTCCGTGACCTCCAGGTGCCTCCGGGTGCCTCCGGGTGCCTCCGGTCCGGATATCCAGCCGTGACTCCGCCTGGTACGCACGGCGGGCGGTGAGGGGTGGGGAGTGCACGGCAAAGACTGCCCCGCCCGCGGCCCGTAAACTGACACCGCACCGTGAGGCCGTAAGGCGAGAGGGACGCACGGTGCAAGGAGTCTGCTCTGCCCCACCTTTCACACTGCGCGCACTGCCGCCGCCGCACCGGCCACGGTCCAGCGATCAGCGGCTTCCGCTTCACTTACACGCCCTGTCCAGCCAGGCCCAGTCCGGTCCGGTCCAGCCCAGACCACAGCGCAGAGCGCAGCAGACCAGCCAGCGCGTGCATGCACCCGGGCGTGACGGGCCGGGCCGGGACGGACGGGCCCGGGGATTGGCACTCGCTCACGGCCGGAGACAAAGAGCGATTTGGTGTGTGTGTGTGTGTGTGTGTGTGTGAGAGAGAGAGAGAGAGAGAGAGAGAGAGAGAGAGAGAGAGAGAGAGAGAGAGAGAGAGAGAGAGAGAGAGAGAGAGAGAGAGAGAGAGAGAGAGAGAGAGAGACTGTTTGTCCCGTTTATTCCCATATTCGGCCCCCTGTTTTACGCTGCTTTATGCTTTATGGGTAGACGTACGGGCTAGGTCGGATCGAGCCGCGACCGACGTGGATCACAAAGTACAGAAGCACTCTGCGACGAGCATCGTAAGGTAGCCGAACTGCCGCGCACCCAAAGTTCGGGGACCCGGGGACCCGGGGACGGTCCGTGCTGGGAGTCCGTATCCAGACAGTGGCCGTGCGGAGCGGCGCGCGGAGCTCCCTTCCTTTCCCTTCCACTCCCTTCCCTTCGCCTCCCTTCCCTTCCGGCTGACAGACGGGCCGATACGTCATGCCGTGCCGCATGCGAGCGCTCGCTCTCACTCTCACGCCTCATAATACACGGCAACATGATGACCAGCGTCGGGCCGACACCGGCAGTCGACAGTTCAGCTCGGCACCGTCCCGTCCCTCCCGCCGAGCAGTGCTATGCAGCGCTATGCCGTCAGGAGCAGCCCTTTGAGGGTCGGAGAAGCCGTCACTACCCCTCCCCTCTCACGCAGCAAGCACCCCCCCCCCCCTACCCCCATCTCATCATCATGAAAGTTAGGTGATGTGTCTTCCACAAAACTTGATGATTAGGGGCTGTTCAGAAACTACGTGGTCGGATCGAGGTAATTTTGATTTTGCGTTTTGGACGCGAAAAAATAAGCGCGGAGAAGGTGCGTGGAACCGTCTGTGGGAGTCGAACCCACTAAAGCCTGTACAGCACATTCACAGAGCCCGCGACAACGACAATGTGCTTCCACAACCACTCTCACACGATGCAAAGAATTCCCAAGAAATAAATCGCGTGGTTTGTGAACGCTCCCCAGAACGCAATCGTTATCTGCACTGTTGAATTCCAGCTTAACGTCTAATTTTATTTAAATTTTTTTGGTATGTCAATACCATATTTTAACTCAAATTTGTACGACAAAAAAATGAAAATTTCAAATGAAATTTTCGACAGTTGCATCGCCCCGTGTGGAACGGATTTTGGTTTATTCGTTGTACTTTTGGCGCTTCTTGAACGCCAAACATACGTGAAATTAACACCATAGAAAACCAGCAAAAATACGCCAAATCTATGGCAAATGCAGTTTGGCGTAGGTTTCATGTTAATGTGGTGTCCTTTCGTTCAAGTCGGACTTGCATAGGCAGGAACGAACACGGATGGCGCCGAACATTTTTTGCGTGTGGCCAAAGCTTTTGGCGTACTTTTGGCGTCTTTTAGGCGGAAAATTCAACAGATTTATTACCAAAAGGACGCCACATTAACATGAAACCTACGCCAACTGCATTTGCCATTGATTTGGCGTACTTATTTTGCTGTTTTTCTATTTTCTAATTTCACGTTTATTTGGCGTTCAAGAAACGCCAAAAGTACAAGTATACCACAATCCGTTCCACACGGGGCATATCGAAGTACTGATGTGTCGCTCCAGACCGGCCGCAACGATGAGAGGAGAGGAGATGGACCACGCCACGCCACGCAACCGGCAGCCGCCGAGCACGGAGCGAACACGCCGCACGCCGCGCCGGGTCCGGGCTGATGAGGCATTGTTGTGACGGGCCGAACCTAAAGCAGAGCGAGCAGAGGGAATGAGGAGGGGGGGGGGGGATTCGCAAGTGAGTCATTGGGTCATTCTAGGTCACTCGGTGCTCGGCGGCGCTCGGCGTGTATCGTAGTATACGAGGCGAGGACTGGAAGCGCGCTCCGCGCCCGCTTGCCCCGCCCTGCCCCCGCCGCCCCCGCCGCCCCCGCCCAGCCCCCCTCGCTCGCTGCTGCGACTGCCGCTGCCTATATCGACCCCTCTCCCGTACACAGCGAGCACCGGTGAGCGGGGCATCGAACGGCTCCATAATCAGCTCAGTGCCACTGCCACACACACACACACACACACACACACACACATGAATCAGGTAGTTTTCTCCATATGAGCCACGCAGACTACGGTACATTTGCGCCGAGCGCCTGCAAGTGCTAGGATAGGCCAGCCCGCGCGACACACGTGCACGCACACGCCGGGGTTGCCTACGCGCCAGGCGCTCCGGGCGCCATGTCCTCCGGACACTAGGAGGAACGTACTCTGAGGATTTAAAGGGGGCGAACAGAGAGCGTTGGCAGCGAGCACTCCGAAAGTAAACTCATTTAAATTGGCAGTCCGCCTCGCGGCCCTCCTAGTCGTGGCCCGGCGGCGGGAAGGGTGCCATCACCGCGGCCAAAGTCATCACGGAGGGGCGGCGCGGGGGCGGTGCAGGGGGGCGGTGGGTTGGGGGCGGCTGGGTGGGGGCCGTGAGGAGCGCCGCTGCGCCTGTCACCGCCAAGCTCTCGCTGCCGCCCGACTCCCTCCGCCGAGACACTGCCGATACAGGCATAACGAAAAGGAGTTGTTGCCACCCGATTTTTAATTTTTTTTATCGATGAGGGACTTAAAGAGAATGTTTAGAAAACTTGCCATCCCATTAAAGATTGGAGACCTGAGTTGGACTCAGCTTCGCGACGCGCTTTTCAAAAATGGCCATTTTCTGTAAGGCGGGAGGCTAGGGGTCTCAATAACTTCCTCATTTTCGTTCACTGGAAGGCATGTGACCTCTTGAGACTGGTGACCCCGACATCCTGACCCCGCCCCCGCAGCCCCCTGCCCCCTGCCCCCTCCACCCCCTCCCCTGGCCTCACATCGACGGGCGACACGCAAAGGACCCATCATTGTCTGCGCAGCTCCCGGAACAGTAGGGTGGCAGCTGGCAGCGGCATCCCAGATTAAATGTGTTCCCATTCGTATCACGGTTCCCGAAATCGGAGCACGGGCGGAGATGCGGCAGTGGTCGCAGATCCTTCTCTGCGCGTTCAGGTCTCTGTCTGGGCACGGCCGTCTCTGGCCGCCCCCGCCCGCCTGAGACTTGCGTGCTCGCCCACGTCACATCGGAAGCAAAGCCATAGGCCAGGGAAGGGAGCAAAGAGGGACGGGGCGGAGGGGGGGGGGGCAGGAATATGTCAAAAGGGCCTACAGCACAGCAGGGCCGAAAGGGCGAGCGGCATCCGACACAACAAAGCGGCCTGTCACTGATGTGCAGCCGGTGCAGCGATTCAGCACCAATCCCAGCGCTTCCGGTTCACACGCAGCGCCGGGCCACCGTGCCGCCGCCCGGCAGACACGCACGCGCACACGCGCTCACGCACGACATAGCGCGAGAGGATGTAAATCTGCAAACAAGAGCACGAAAATGGAAGGGGGTGTTGGGTGTGCGCCGTCGGTCAGGGGAGGATGCGGGGAGGAAAAGGGTTGACGATGGCACCCACGGGAGACGCCGTAGAAGAACTTGGAGTGTACGGACTAGGACTAGACTCCTGGTCCGCCCGGCCAGCCCGAGCCACACGGAAGCCCTGATCGGTGCCGCCCCCGCAGCCCCCGCTGCCCGCCTCAGTGCCGGCCCGGGTAGCCACGTGTGCAGGTCGATGCGGCGGGACTTTTAAAGTTTTCTAGGCAGGGCATCCCACCCCACCCGACCCGTTGACCACCACGCCGAAGGCGGTCTAGGGGATGAGGCAGGACCCCCACCAGGTTTTTTTCATTTATTTTTTTGCATTTATTTTCCGAATCCGGGACTATTTGCCCTTCGTTTTGAATCGCCGACCGGCGTCCAGTCCAACAGCCACTTAGTTGAGTGCAGGTGTGGGACCTCCTGGCTGGGCCGGCCGGCACCGGTGGCGGTGGCACGTGGGCAGGGCCGGGCGGGGCGGGGCGGGGGAGGCAGGCGGATACCACCGCGCGGCGTGGGGGTGCCGGGGTGCTGGGCAGCGCGCAGCGCCGGGTCGATATACCCGGCTGTGGTTCACTCCACTCCCCCCTTACGCGCATACACCTGCTATTCATAACTCTTGGCCCCTTCCCTCTTTACCACCTCAGTCCGCAATGCCCGTTTTGACGTTATATGCAGCAGCCGCATGGCAAAAATGAATCTTAAATTTTCTTCCCCTCTCCTTCCACTCCAGAAAGCGGCGTGCTGGAGGATGGTGCCATGCAGAGGACCTATCGCCTGGAGGACTTTCTCTGGACGGGGTCGGGGGACGGCGAGGTGGAACCCAGTCCCCGGCCACACATGCCCGGCGCCGTGGCCTTCACCACCACCACGGTGTACAAGACGACCACGGCCACCACCACCGTGCTCGCCACCCCCACGCCCTTGTACACCACCTCGCTCATCATAACGCAATTGCCCAGGTCTGTTTGCACTACGGGAAAGCAATGACATAAGTCAACGTTGTTTCCCATGCTAACCAATGCAACATGCAACCCTTTACAGGTCGCCCTTGGGCCCCATTTCGCCGACGGCGAGCTTCCCCCTGCCGTCGGACGCTGCCGTGCCGTCGACGGCGGCCCCCCAGTTCCCCACGCCCTCGTGGACCCTGCTGAACGGCGGGACGCGTGACCCGGACGAGGCTTACGACGACTCGCTGCCGGACCCGCGCTTCTGGCTCGTCACCGTGCTCAAGGCCAACGACACCCAGGACTGGCACCTCGCCACCGACCTCCTAGAGGCGCGCCTGGCTCGGCTCTATAAGACGGCCTTTCTCAGGTAAGCGTTCACAGCCGTTGCTAGCCGGTAATTCGACATTTATGCATTAAAACATTCATGCTTAGGGCTGACCCGAGGGGTGCATCACATGGTAAAGTCACTGTACACCTAACGGAACAGTCTCATGCTCAGTCACTTCCAGTCCCTTCGCAGTCATTCCAGTGACCAGACACCGAAATGATTCCGAAAAAAAAAATCAGCCAAAAAAAAAGCCTGATGGCATGTTTGACCGCATGTTACAAAACCTATATCGTCCCGGCTTCCGCCAGGACCCCTGCCTTCGACTTCGGTGATCTTACGGGAACCGGTGCTTTACGGCTGCTAGTTGGCCCCGGGACACAGCACTAGAACCCGCTACCCGGCTTGCGCCGGACGGATCTCCCGGCAACCCCTAGCCCGCGCCAATGCGCGAGGCCCCCTCCGCTAACCACGGCCTCCGGGACTCCATCATACTGTAGTGCCCTTCAACCGCAGCCTGGTTTGGCCCCACTAATCGTGGGAGTCCGCCCCTGCGAAGATTTGGGGGACATAGGTTCCCTTCGTACACGGCCGAAGCCGCTGTACTCTACTCGCTACGTACCGAGTAGCGGCATGTCCGCACCTGCCAGATTCAGAGAGAGGAAAACAGAAGCTTCGAACCCTAGAAGCTTCCGTACATCCCCGAGTCTCCCCCGGGATTGCTCCCGGGCACAGAACGCCCCCCGGCGGGACCCTCGAATCTAGGGAATCGAACCCTAGACCCTCGGGACCGGGGGTTTGTGCCGGCGGCGCCTTAGCCCGCACGGTCGCTTGGACAGCCATACCAAATACATGTTCGGAAGTATATTTTAGCCACTGTCCTCCGAGCTCTGTCACAAGAAAATGTTGACCAACCGGCAAGATTTGAACAACGGACCTGTCGGTTTCCAACCGGTCCGCTTAACCATGCGGCTACTGAGCCACGCACGATGTTGATGTTTGCGCGCTCCCGCCACTCTAGCTCCGCAGAGCAGAGCGGAACGTCGAGAAAAAAAAATCGAGGCTGAAGGTACATTTGAACACGGGACGCTGTCCGTCAGGGAAGAACGCCTCAACCGCTACGGCTAACGCGTCACGATGCCACATAGGCCGAAGCTTCCTATACTGTAGCATCTGTCCTCAAAGCAGAAAATGAAGAAAAATATTGTATCTCGCTTTCCAATCTCTTTCAGTGATTCCGTCCACTCTCTCTCTCTCTAGTCACATCCACTCATTTGGTATTTCAGTCACTGTACAAATTTTCAGGATTAGTGTGTCCCTCGGGCTGACGATAGTAGTACCAGTAAGAAATGGCATAGACAGACAAGCAGAAATTATGTGGACGTTGTCGGACCGGGCCGGACCATTGACTCGGGTCGGTGCTGCCAGCAGGCAACAGGAGCGCCACCTGGGCATCGTGAACGCGTCGGCGCTGGCACTGGCCCGGCTGCGGCGCGCCTCCGACGTGGTGCGGGTCACGGTGCACAACGTGACGACCGTGGGTCACGGCCACGGCCGGCCGTCGGGGTCCGGGGCCGGCGCGCGCCTGCTGTACTGGGTGAGGGTGCGCGGCCGGCCCGTGCCCGCCGCCACCGCGGCCCACGACATGCGCCTCATCAGCGACCACGAGATGGCCGCCGAGCTGGGGCTGCCCATCATCACAAAGGCCATGCGTGAGTAGGGAGGACGGAGGACGGAGGAGGGGCGGCAGACCCTCTCCCCAGGACCTCAGCCCTTTCCTTTTCTCTCCGCCCCGCAGCCTTCCTGAACGCCCCGGTGCCGCTGGCCGCGCGGGGCCGCACAAGAGACGTGTGGCTGCTGGTGGGCGCGGCGGGCTGCGGCGTGGCGCTGCTGCTGCTCATGCTGGCGTTGGCGGGGGCCGCGCTGTCGCAGCGCTCGAGGGCGGCGCGCCGTCGCCGCCGGGTCACCGGGTCCGGAACGTCGGCGGCATCGGACGCACCGGCGGAGCGCCACGGAGGGGCTGGCAACGGCGGCGGCGGCGGGCACGGGGCCGCCAACCGGAGACGGCACTTCCAGGGCAGGGACAACAAGGGCTTCCTCCCCGACGACCACCCGCACAAGGTGAGGGCATCGGTATACCGTGCTCGAGCGATTACATCGTATGTGCGGGCCTCTAACGCTTTAGCCCTGTGTACAGAGAGACAAGTCATCGCCGGGCTTCCTGGGCGTGGCGGGGGGCGGGCGCGGCGGCGGCAGCGGCCTGAGCGGCAGCGGCAGCGCCAGCGGCTCCAGGAGCTCCTTCTCGTGCGCTTCGTCTTGCTCCGGATCCGCCTCGGGCTCGGGGTCCTCCTCGGACGCCGCGCTGGTGCGTCGTCGCGGCCAGCCCACCGCCACCCACCATGGCCACCACGCTCACCACCATCACCACCACCACCACGCACTGCACCACGCCGTCAACCCAGCGCTCGTCGACACGCTCCACCTTACCGAGGACGACGTGGTGGTGCCGCATCCCCGAGGCACGTCAGGCCCGGGCGCGTCTCTGGGGGCCCACGTCCAGGACCTCGATGTGCTGGACACCGGCACCTCCCACGGGGGAACAGGCAGGAGGGCCAGCCCCAACTCGTACCTCTCCATGCCGTCAGTGAAGCAGTTCCCGAGGTGAGTGCCGCGGGGCTGCGGTGCCCTCAAGGGTCTGCAACTTTAGCATTATTCTTGGTACGCCATTAAAGTATTCCGAAGGCGTTCTCGCGGATGGCTCAAGAATAGTAGTCTGGTAATCTCACCGTAAGTACCCAAGCCAAAACCTGACAAAGTCTTCCGAAGAATATCGTGAAGTCTTCCGAAGAATATCGTGAAGTATTCCGAAGAATATCGTGAAGTATTCCGACGAATATCGTGAAGTATTCCGAAGAATATCGTGAAGTATTCCCGAAGTATTCTCAAGACAATATTTTTATGGCTTTAATGATACAGAAAGTTTAGGAGTTGTGGACCGTTCGGTGCCCCCATCAGCGCTCGCCCCCGGGCTGTCCCAGTTAGGCATGTCCCGGATACAGCCCAGTCTCTAACCTTGGCTTCATTCAGGGGCGCTGCGATGCCGGAGCCGTTGACGAGGGTGCTGGAGCCAGTGAGCGCCACCCACCTGGACGGCGAGGAGTCGGTGGAGAGGGTGGCGGTGAGCCCGACGCCGGGCCCGGTAGGCCCGGGGGGTCCCGGCCAGCACGGCCAGCCCCGCTCCATCATCCGGCCTCCGCCCCCACGGCAGGCCGTGACGGCGCCTGTCCGCGCCCCGCCGACCGCCGTCCTGGCGCTGCCCCGGGCCACCGTCATCAGCGTGCCCTGCCGACCGGGCGACGTGCCGCCTGTGCCCAGAGTCCCCAACCGGGACCGAGACCTGCCTCAGCCCCAGCGCGGGGTCAGACACTCATCCCTGGAGGGCGACCCCGGCGTCCTGGGGCCCGTCGTTTGGGGCCTTCGTTGCCAGAGACTCACGTCCGCGGGTAACCGAGACGGCACAGCTCGCAAGGCAGCCACTGCACTCTCAAAAATAAATGCTTGAACTAACGCAAAATTTAAATGAATAAGATTCTTGGCGGAGTTCCTTAAGTCAAGGAACATGATGCTTGCTAAATCAATGAGGCTTGTTCGAAGCATAACGAATCTTGAGTATGCGTAGTTGCTTGGAACAAGCAAATTATACTTGCCCGAGAATTTGCAGTGTAAGCCTAGAAATCGCTTTTGATCGAGCATATTGTGTTTGATTCAAGCAAGTTTTTCGCGGAGCGAGCGGGCGGGCATTAGCGAACCGCGAGGCGGAGCGCTATCAGCGACCGAATTTTTTTTTGTCCGTTCGTCACCGGCTGACGCCCAGCCAGCGGTCAGCCTGCGTGGTCAGCAGTAGGATCAGACTGGATGGTCAGTCTTTCATGGGGGGGGGGGGGGGGGGCACACAGTCCCCAGGCCTGGTGTGCCCCCAAGAAGGCGGTCCGAACGTTCCCGAAAGTTTCCAAAACGTTCCCGAACAAAGGACACCCTTCCCTTCCCAACCATTCCAATCACCAGACACCGAAATGATTCCGAAAAAAATTCAGAGCGAAAAAAAAAAAGCCTGATGGCATGTTTGACCGCTGTTGACAAAACCTATGTCGTCCCGGCTTCCGCCAGGACCCTGCCTTCAACTTCGGTGATCTTACGGGAACCGGTGCTTTACGGCTGCTAGTTGGCCCGGGACACAGCACTAGAACCCGCTACCCGGCTTGCGCCGGACGGATCTCCCGGCAACCCCTAGCCCGCGCCAATGCGCGAGGCCCCCTCCGCTAACCACGGCCTCCGGGACTCCATCATACTGTAGTGTGCCCTTCAGCCGCAGTCTGGTTTGGCCCCACTCATCGTGGGAGTCCGCCCCTGCGAAGATTTGGAGGACATAGGTTCCCTTCGTACACGGCCGAAGCCGCTGTACTCTACTCGCTACGTACCGAGTAGCGGCATGTCCGCACCTGCCAGATTCGGAGGAAGGAAAACAGAAGCTTCGAACCCTAGAAGCTCTGCACATCTCCCGAGTCTCCCCCGGGATTGCTCCCGAGGCACAGAACGCCCCCCGGGCGGGACCCTCGAATCTAGGGAATTGAACCCTAGACCCTCGGGACCGGGGGTTTGTGCCGGCGGCGCCTTAGCCCGCACGGTCGCTTGGACAGCCATGCCTACGTGCGCGTTCGGAAGTATTTTTAGGCACTGTCCGCCAAGCTGTGTCACAAGAAAAAGTTGAGCGACCGGCAAGAATCGAACCACGGACCTGTCGAGTTTCGCCGGCCGGTCCACTACCCATCCGGCTACCGAGCCACGATGATGCGCGCAGCTGCGCTCCCGGCACTCTAGCTCCACAGAATAGAGCTGACCATCGACGGACGCTTGTCCCGGGATCAACTCTTGCCTACGCCTCCAGATTTTTTTTGTCGATGTTCAGCTCTACTATGTGGAGCTAGATAGACACACATAGTAGAGCTGAACATCGACAAAAAAACTATCTGGAGGCGTAGGCAAGAGTTGATCCCCAGGACAGCGTCCGTCGATGGTCAGCTCTATTCTGTGGAGCTAGAGTGCCGGGAGCGCAGCTGCGCATCATCGTGGCTCGGTAGCCGGATGGGTTAGTGGACCGGTCGGAAACTGACAGGTCCGTGGTTCGATTCTTGCCGGTCGCTCAACTTTTTCTTGTGACACAGCTTGGCGGACAGTGCCTAAAATACTTCCGAACGCGACGTAGGCATGGCTGTCCAAGCGACCGTGCGGGCTAAGGCGCCGCCGGCACAAACCCCCGGTCCCGAGGGTCTAGGGTTCAATTCCCTAGATTCGAGGGTCCCGCCCGGGGGGGGTTCTGTGCCTCGGGAGCAATCCCGGGGGAGACTCGGGAGATGTGCAGAGCTTCTAGGGTTCGAAGCTTCTGTTTTCCTTCCTCCGAATCTGGCAGGTGCGGACATGCCGCTACTCGGTACGTAGCGAGTAGAGTACAGCGGCTTCGGCCGTGTACGAAGGGAACCTATGTCCTCCAAATCTTCGCAGGGGCGGACTCCCACGATGAGTGGGGCCAAACCAGACTGCGGCTGAAGGGCACTACAGTATGATGGAGTCCCGGAGGCCGTGGTTAGCGGAGGGGGCCTCGCGCATTAGCGCGGGCTAGGGGTTGCCGGGAGATCCGTCCGGCGCAAGCCGGGTAGCGGGTTCTAGTGCTGTGTCCCGGGGCCAACTAGCAGCCGTAAAGCACCGGTTCCCGTAAGATCACCGAAGTTGAAGGCAGGGGTCCTGGCGGAAGCCGGGACGACATAGGTTTTGTCAACAGCGGTCAAACATGCCATCAGGCTTTTTTTTCTCGCTCTGAATTTTTTTTGGGAATATCATTTCGGTGTCTGGTGATTGGAATGATTGGGAAGGGACTGGACGTGATTGCACATGACACTATTCCGTTGGAACAGTGACTTTGGCATGTGATGTACCCGTAGGGACTGTGTGCCCGCTGCTCACCGCCTTATGGGTGCATATCAGCTGTGACATTTCTTATACGCGATGATTGAAACTAATAACTGAAATAAGTTTTTGAATATTTATTGATTAATTACAATCAAGCAAGCGAGCGAGCGACGCGAATTTTGAACCCCCTAAAGGACTAAAACTACCACTACGAAACACGTGACACAAATTCGCCCGCGATTGGCCTTTGGACAGCCTAGTTTAAATTTGTTTTAAGAGTGTAGACCTCGCCTCTCCGCTAGCCGACGCCGACGTGCAGACCTGCTGACGCCTCCCTTGCCCTCGCAGGTGCGGGCAGCGACGCTAGCGGCTCGGGCACGGCCACACTGTCCGACGGCGCCGGGTCGCCACCGCAGGTGGGCCGGATGCGCCGACGCTTCCACGAGCTGCTGGACGACGCCTTCAGCCTGTTCGCCGGCTCGCGCTCCGCGTCCAGGTCCGCGTCACAGGGGTCCCAGGACGAGGAGGACTCGTCGACATCGTCGCCGCCCCCGCCGGGCGCGCCGGCCGCGGGCCTGCAGCTGAGCAGCGTCCTGGACCATGTCCTGCCCGCGCCCCCTGCCGACCACCGCGTGCAGTCCGCCGTGCAGAGGTGGGCGTGCCGCAGTGTTGTACACAAGGCCGCGCATCCGAATTTTTGGCAGATGATGCATAATATAGGCAGCCGAAAATCAAAAATACAAAGTAAACCGAATGTTGCAGGTCCGTCGGCGTCCCTTTCGGGGATGTGGCCCCGCGGCCCAAAACGTCCACGACGGACGCACGCCGACCGTCCACCGCGTCGGGGAACGGTAGCGCGGGGGGCGCGGGCGGTCCGCGGGGGGCGTGGGGCTCGGACCAGGCCGTGGCGAGGCCGCTGTCCGCAGGGCCCTTCCACCGGCCGCAGCTGCCCGACGGCCTCGGCCACGGCGCGGCCGCGTCCTCACCGCGGTCCTCGGGCTGCATCACGCCCAGGCCCGTCGTGGACCCCACCATCATCCTGGCTGACGCCCGCCTGCCCCCGCACGACCCCGCAGTACCACTCATCGCCGCCATCAAGCAGGAGCTCAGCAAGTTCGGGGTCCCGAGGGGACCCGGGCGCACGGCGGGGCCGGCGGGGCAGACATCGGGCCTGCCCCTGCCTGGATACACGCCACCGAAAGACTGAAAATACAATGCCGTCAGATGGCTTAGAACATCGTGAGATGTTTCCACGAGTATGCCACTCTATATTGCGATGCCCGTCCTGTACTGTACGCGTCCTCCTCGTAGAAAACAAGTTAACAAACAGTGCCAAAGAATAAAACTGCCATCGTCGCTTAGCGTTGCTTGTCGTGTAGTAATGCGGACTAGAAAGTGTAATAATACCCAATGTTCATGTTTACGCACACGCCTAGTATAACATTCTCAACGTCTTCAATCAATCAAAATGTAGTTTCTTAAGTCACCTAACATTTTGGCATCGGATAGGTTTCTGGTTCACAAAACTCCATTATCTTAATACCGGACCGATTTCCATTCCATTATTTATTGATCTCAAGTTGTGACTCATTTGTAAAAATGTTCATCACATCCCGGGGGGGATACATAGTGTGTCAAACTTTTTATCTATCGTTAGTTCCCTAATTGTATTTTGTGTTCTTCCTCATTGTCATTGTTTTTGTGGTTATATACATTATACATGCTAGTGTATGTTATACGTGAAATTACTTCGAAGCACGGTCTGCATAGTGCAGTGTACGCAATTGATCTGCGCACTGTAGAAACCTAATAAACTTCTTTTTCTACCTAATCCGTGTGCGAGTCGTTTATTTTCCTGGTCCAGTGTCTCAAGCCCAAAACGGAGTTGAAAAAAATTGTTCTTCTTTTAATTCTATTTTATTTTTTTAATGTAATCGAAACTGACGAAATATGACAATCTGTGTCGTCTGCGGGCCGCGCCTGCCGCGCCCCCGGCAGTGTCGCCGGCAGCCGCTGCCGGAGCCACGCCCGGCCACGCCTCCTGTGTCTGACCGAGGCGAGAAGAGAAGAGGGCTCGTCCCGCCGATAACTATCTGTTTGTTATTGCTGTGCGATTTGACCCTTGCCGTGGCTGCGAACGCGTGCTTCGCGGCCCCCGCCAGCTCGCGCACCATCATGAGTTCTGAAATAAAGATGTGGCGTGGTTGGCAAAGGTGCCCTTTCGCCCCCTTCAGGTCACACACGTGTACGGCGAGTAGAAGTAAAAACAAAAACAAGACCTCGGCGAGACGGTGGCCGCCCCCCGGCCGATGGGGGCTCGCCTTCGCGTACGATAAGACCGACATCGCTCAGTTTTTTTTTTACCTTCTCGGAGACATCCGCACCGTCCTGCGGAGGCAGCCTCTGCGGCACCACGTGACGGACGGCTGCGTTCGAATTTCGCGCGCGCCAAACCGGCATGGCCAGGCTGGGCCAGGCACGGCGGGGTTGGGTTCCGCCAAGACTGATGCAATAGATGACGGTAGTTCAATCATCCTGTCGTATAAGAGCACACAGCAGACACGTGACCAGAGAGAGAGAGAGAGAGAGAGAGAGAGAGAGAGAGAGAGAGAGAGAGAGAGAGAGAGAGAGAGAGAGAGAGAGAAAGAAAGGGGGAAGCAGAGGGAGGGAGATACCCGAATTCGACGAAAGGCCCGGTTAAACGTTGCATATTTACGCGGGATCCGAGCGAAATCCCTTGCTGGACGGTTCATGGTTCATCGAGACCGTCCAGCTCCCTGCTCTCACGACGCCACAGCGCCACGCCCCGTCACTTGCTCTAGTTACCCGACACGCACTTACGTAACGGTATGCGGCTGCGTGTCGCCTGCGTGTCGCCTGCGTGTCGCCCGCTGGCCGCTGTGCCGTCATACACTCGGCCCGCACCATCCCCGTCCCCGCAGCCCTCGCAGCCGATCGATGAGAGCTCCGCTTATTGGCGCGATAAGTCCTCGAAAGCCTTCTCGTCACCATCTCGGTCCACACCCCACGACAACTTTCTCATCCGTGGAGCTGCGCTGGAGCCGCGGCTTCCGCCACACAAGGTTCAGGAGTGGAGACGCCGCGCGCCTGCGACGTAGGCCAGCCCGCACTGCGCCTGTGTGTGTGCAGCGGGCGCGGCTGTCTACCCAGCCAGGCGCAGCGAGGCGAGCTTGGCGAGCCGGCTAGCCGGTGGTGGAGGTGGGTGCATGTCTCGCAGGGGCCGGGGGCCGGGCCAGTCACACCGCACCACGACTGGCACTACTGGCTTAAGTTAGCTTAAGTGCAACTCGATCCGTTTTGGCCGGGCCAAGCGGAACACGGCACACACGCGCGCGCGCCCCCGCGCGTGTGTGTGTGAGAGAGAGAGAGAGAGAGAGAGAGAGAGAGAGAGAGAGAGAGAGGGGAGGAGGAGAGAGAGAGAGAGAGAGGAGAGAGGAAGAGGAGAAGAGGAGAAGAAGGAGGGGAGAAAAGGGAAGGGAGAAGAGGGCTGCACGCACTATACCCGCTAGGCACCGCTACAGGAACACATTTCCTTCCGCCGGCAGCGGGTGTTGAACCCGAGCTCGACGATCCGCATCCCCTCTGACCTAATAAAGCCGGAGTTGTCACACATGGGACACCGCCGGCGGTGAGGTTGACACCCCTGATGTAACCCACAGCCCACGGCAGCCCCGGGCACCGATACTGCTGCCGCCAACCGCTGGAAGTGGAGGTCAGCGCGCGTGCCGAGTCATCGCCTTGACCACCACACAGCAGGCCGGGCCGGGCCGGGCCGGGCCGGAGTAGCCCGGCGGTTCAGCACGCGCGGCCCCCTGCCCGCCCCCGCCCGCTCCCAACCCGCCCCAGCCCTGCCCCCAGCCAGTTGGATGCAAAGACTCTCCCTCCCTTCGAATCAGTGCAGAGCGAGAAGCGAGGACGTCCGCATCGCGCCAGAGGGACGGGACAGTACAGCCAGGGCACAGCCAGGGCACAGCCAGGGCACAGCCAGGGCACAGCCAGGGCACAGCCAGGGCACAGCCGGGCACAGCAGCCAGCATGTCGTGCATATACAGCAACAGCAGCAAGAGGTGAGCCGGGAGGGCCTACTCGAAAGTAGTGTTTAAAAAGGAAAGGCTAAAGTGCATGCTTCAACAATGTGTGCAGCCAGAACTCGCACGGTGTTACTGAGGTGGTCCAAGCACTGGTTCTGTCAGTGTTCAGCCGAGGAGCGGCTGCATATCTGGAATCAATAATAATAACTATCGCTTCGACGTTGCTGAGCGGGCTTTGACCAAAAATCGCATCTATTCGAGATCCGGTGCTGCGCGCATTCAACAAAAGCGGGTAAATTACGTCTCAGAGCTAGATGAGCCCGGAGATAAAGCAGAGCGGTGTCACCACGACCAGGCGGCGGCGCCCCACTGCGAGGGGTCAGGACCGCCCCCTCGGCCCCCGCGGCCCCCGCGGCCCCCGCGGCCCCCGCGGCCCCCCAGCCACGGCTGTCGGAATCACCAGTCACCGTATCAATCTCATAGTACTGCTGAATTCCCGGAGCAAAGTCGATCTGTCGTTCAAGGTGACGCGTGCCTTCAGAACGTGGCCTGATTAAAGTGTAGTTCACCCGATTTGTTAAAGTGTCGATACAAAGTCGAGAGTGCGCTCAACTAATTTTGCATGTCAAGGACGCATCGTTTTGGTGTTCAGCACCTTGTGAAAAAAGTTCTGGCGCAATGCAATAACAGAGACCATCAAGATTTTTCTGTTGTCAGTGAAACCGGAAGTAAGAACAAGAAATTCCCAGGTTCAAAACTGAGAAACCGAATGTGACGGGGCGGGTAGGCAACACGCACTGAGCGATGGAGTCCCCCCACCGGCAGGGCTCTGGGCTCAGCCGGGCCGGCGACATTTGTTGTGCTTCCCTGATACACCGCAGCACACACCGCTGCCGTTGAGGGCTTGGTGTGTGTGTGTTTGTGTGTGTGTGTGTGTGTGTGTGTGTGTGTGCGTGCGTGCGGGGGGGGTCGTGGGCGAGAGCGTTCCTCGAGTCCTCGAGCTGAACTCATTTGCACGCGACGACTCCCCCCCCCCCCTCCCGCTCCTACCAATATGGGGACGTCCGTAGGCTTCCAGCTCTTGGCGAAAATAAAACCAACGGCAAGGGTGTCTCGTTCTCCACAACGTGTCCGTGACGTCTCTTTCCTCCGCCCGCCGCGTTGCGCGTCAGTGCACCGCGCAACAGTTGTCGCAAGACGCTCTGCCATCCCTGCCATGCCCCCCCCCCCCCCCAAAAAAAAAAAAAAAAAAGCCACATACCACCACCCTGAAGTGTCCGACCACAGCGAGATATAACTGCGAAATGCTAATTTGCACGCGGCGCGGCGGGAGCGGAGCGGGGGAGCGGAGCGGGGGAGCGGAGCGGGGGAGCGGGCAGCACAGCGGAGCCAGTCAAGCGCCTGCCAGGTGGAGGGTAGGCCACACGCCACACCGGAGTGCGCGCTCACTCAGCGAGTGGCCTACCTCACAGGCGCCCGGCCCGGCCCCTTACTAAAGCATTCTTCCGCTCGGCGTGCAGGGACGTCCAGGATGGCGAGCAGCAGCTGGGCGAGGAGGGCATGCTGTACGGCGAGTACCTGATGCTGGACCGGGTGCTGGGCGCGCAGCGCATGCTGTCCGAGCAGAACCAGGTGGCCGTGCACGACGAGCACCTCTTCATCGTCACGCACCAGGGTGAGTGAGGGCGCGCTGGCGGCCTGGCCAGCAAGTACGAGAAGCGTGACCAGAAACTGAACCCTTCATCATCCATTCTCCCGTTGCAGCTTATGAGCTGTGGTTCAAGCAAATCATTTACGAGCTCGATTCCGTCCGGGCCCTTTTCAACAGTAGCAAGGTACGGCGGGGCGGCAGCTGTTATTGTCGTAATCTGCAATGACCCGTGACCCACTGACCCACTGATTTGTCGTGTTTCAGGGTCTGGACGAGTGCCAAACGCTGGAGATCCTAAAGCGGCTGCAGAGAATCGTCCTCATCCTCAAGGTAGGTTCGCCCGCGCGCCAAACAACACCCGCAGCCTGCAGCATTGTCACGTCCCCTGTGCGCCGCTCACGCCATGCTCCCCACGTCCTGACCGCAGCTGCTGGTGGACCAGGTCATGATCCTGGAGACCATGACTCCGCTCGACTTCATGGACTTCCGAAACTACTTGTGTCCGGCCTCCGGCTTCCAGAGTTTACAGTTCCGCCTGCTAGAAAACAAATTGGGAATGAAACAGGTACGAGTGGGCGTGAGTCTGACCGCTGGACATAAAGGCTACAGCCGAAAAAGATGCGCGGGAGAAAGAAACGTTGTTGTGAAAAGTTGTAGCAGGCTCCGAGCTGGCATCCGCCACAGTTAGGTTGCCTTTCGCTCAGCTCCTCGCTCTCCTCCTCGTCCTCCAGGAGCAGCGGGTGCGGTTCAACCAGCGCTACAGCGCCGTGTTCGGCGACGACGCCGCGGCGCTCGAGGCCATCAGCCAGTCGGAGTGCGAGCCCAGCCTGGCGCAGCTCGTGCAGCGGTGGCTGGAGCGCACCCCGGGGCTCGAGACGGAGGGCTTCGACTTCTGGGGGAAGTACCGGCAGGCCGTGGACAAGATGATCGAAAAGCAGCACCAGGCCGCTATGGTGAGTATGAGGGGGCGGGACGGGACGGGGTGGCAGCCACCCAAGAGTCTTCGCGCTAACCCCTCCCCCCTCCCCACAGGCCGCCGACACGGAGGTGAGGCGGAAGTTCTTGCTGAACGACGTGGCGCAGCGGCGGGAGGTGTTCGACAGCGTGTTCTCGCCAGAGACCCACGAGCTGCTGCTGGAGCGGGGCGAGCGGCGCTTCTCCTACCGCGCGCTGCAGGGCGCCATCATGATCACCTTCTACCGGGATGAGCCCCGCTTCAGCCAGCCCCACCAGCTGCTCACCTTACTCATGGATATCGACTCGCTCATCACCAAGTGGCGCTGTGAGCACATACCCCTTTGCTTTCTCGGCGAGAAAAGACTGAGACTTGCTCACTTCCCCAGCCAAGAGATTTTGTTTCTTGATTGCTTTGGAATAGTACACTGACAGTGTTGAGTTGTTTACCGCTCGGTCTTGTGAAACACTAATGCGTTCCTTGTTCGCGGCAGACAATCATGTCATCATGGTCCAGAGGATGATAGGATCCGCACAACTCGGCACAGGCGGCTCGTCTGGCTACCAGTACCTGCGCTCCACTCTTAGGTAAAAGTAAAACACGATCATTTGTCGGCCGTGGAAATGAGGTGTTGGTATGTCCTTGTCATTCATCTTTTGACTCCTTTTTTTGTCCAGTGACCGCTACAAAGTATTTTTGGATCTTTTTAATCTCTCTACTTTCTTAATACCGCGAAATTATATCCCCCCGCTGACATCACAAATGAAAATAGCTCTAGCAGGCTCATGGGGTCAGTCACAACAAGACTCTCAAGATCAAGAAGAGTGCGTCATTGAAAGATCAGTGGAAGCTTCAATTTAAATCAATGGTTGGACTTTACCATCGCTGAAAATAATTTCGACCACTAAGTAGCGGAGAGGCGGCTCCGGAAATTCAGAATTCCAATGTTATATCAGGTCCCTTAAATATAACTATTCAGACAGCTCCCCTACAGATAAATAGAATTGAAGATAATGCAAAGGTTGAGAGGAGTAAAAAATAAAAAATATATGAAGACGTGTTTTATTAGACACATCCCTCACAGAGAGAAATTAAATATTTGTATTGTTACAAATTGCATTTAACATTCAATGTAAAATGAAGAGAGTATCATGGAAAAGAAAAACAAGGTAAAGTCATGTGATAAACAAAACAGAAGTAATGAGAGTGCGTTTTGTTCTTACAAAGGTAGAATGAAAGTTCATGAACTGTTCATTGGATGAAAATTCAAGAACAAGAAAAAAGAGAAGGTGAATGAACAAATTTAAAAGAAGCAAAACCTAACAATAAAATAAAACATTGTGTGTTGAAGGCTACTTGACATGATCAGTAAGTAGCAAGCAAGCAATTTTTCCCATTATAAAATTTACTATAGTCAAATTTTGGTATCTTCTTCAACTACATTTCCAGAAAGAATGGTTATTACTAGGGGTAAAATAAATCTCCAATAGGTCAATCTAAAACAAAAACATCACATCAACAGCAGTCTCAATAACAATGTTATGTACAAAAATACATAGTTTGCTTACAATATAACACTTACAGGTAAAACTAGAAATACTTCGTGCAGCTGCCATCCACCACATTCCCATTGTCACACTAAAACCTGTCTCTCATTGCCCTTACAACTATCAGTATTTTTTTTATTTTTTAATGTGCAGAATAGAATGATTGTCAAACTTACATCAACAACATTGCCCCGTAGCTCTTTACGAGTCACATGCAGAAGATAGAATGTTGTAGTGGGCCTGAGGACCCTGAGGGCTTCCTCGCACAAGCATTGAAAGAAAACAATGGAGAACAGCATTCCTCCTATCGGTCTGAGAGAGAGTAAACTAAACTAGTAAAGTAAGCTAAACCAGAAATACCCGGTCAAAGCACAAACGCTTACAGACTCGCACAGGCACACGCACAGGCACACGCACAGGCACACAGGCACACGCACACAGGCCCAGGCTCAGGCCGCAGTGACGGTGGCGGAGAGGGACTTCATGAGCTGGTAGCACTCCTCGAGTCGCTTCTTGTCGCCGATCCGTTCCAGGGTCTCGGCGGCCTCGGCCAGCATGCCGGCCCGCTCCCCGGGGGAGGACAGCAGCGGCGCCGGCAGGTGGCGGCACGCCAGGAAAAGAGCGGCTGCGTGCTCCCGGTCACCACCCGCGTTGTGCTCACGGTCTGCGAAACCGAATTAAGTTTTAATCGAAATCAAGTGAATATTCGAGCCGCTTTACCTTTGCTCCAGTCCGCTCTACGCTCTACCCACCTTTCCCGCAGAGTGGCGTGGTGCGGTGGGTCCGGTGTCGCAGGCTGCGGTCCAGCAGCTGCTGCGTGCGGCCTGGGGCGGCCCCCGCCATTAGCCTAGCAGTTGCCTCCGACACAAAAACCCTGGGGACGGCCGGCTGAAAGAGTAAAATACAGCGAATGAAAACCAAGTTCCCTGGTGGTCAATGGTACAGCACCAGTGTGGTGTGTGTTGTGCGTCATCCCCTCTCTCCACTCACCGGCAGCAGCTGGGCGAGACGCCGCAGGCTGCACACGTCCCTCTGGAAGCCGGCGAGGACGTAGGGGGCGACGGACACAGGGGCCAGGTCCACGCCCGGCGAGGCCGTGAAGGCGTCAGCGTTCTCCAGCTCCCACAGAGCCGTGCGCGTCTCCAGCAGCCAGTCCAGGACGAGAAGCTGAACCATCTGGTAAAGAAGGCGGAGGGTGGTAAGTAGGTGGCCGACGACACAGCGGCTACAGACAGCCCACGGTCCCCGACACAGTTTCGGGAGTCATGTCGGGGTCGCGGCGGGTCACGGCGGGTCGCGGCCGGCGCGGTCACTCACCAGAATCAAGTTGTTGGGCTGCTTGCAGCTCCAGTAGGCCAGGCTGTCCTCCAGGTACCGGCCTGCGCCGTCACAGAGCCGTAGAGCCTCGCGGGTCGCGCCGCTATCGCCGGCACTACCACTGCCACTGCCACTGCCGCCACCACTGCTGCTGCTGCTGCTGCTGCTGCTAATGCTCATCCCGCTGCTAATGCTGCTTCCGATACTACTGCTGCTGCTAGTACTACTGCTGCTGCTGCTGGTGCTCCCGGTGCCGGGGCTGACGCTGAGGCGGCCGCCGAGCACAGCCATCGCCGTCCTCCTAGCGCGGTAGGCCATCTGCACGGCCCTGGCCACGGGGTCTGGCTGGCTGGCGAGCTGCTCGGGCAGCAGCTCTACCCTGGCGTACAGTCTCTCGGCGTGGTTTTCCTCGCCGAGCAGCCAGTAGGCGGCCACGCCCACAACGGCGGCCCACCAGCGGGCGAGTTCGTCCTCGCAGCCTGCGACAAGTAGAGAGACGAGGTGTTCACGGCGGAAGGTGACAGAGACGGGTATGGGATGGGATGGGAGGGGCGGACCACTTACAGGGGACTTGCAGCTGGCTGCGGGTCGGAAGCGCCGCGGCCGCGGCTGCCGCCGTGTCGCCGTCTACCATCGCGGTCGAGTTCTCCAATAGGAGCTGGATGAACGTGAGGGCGTCGGGGGTCTGGGCTCGGCGGGCAGGCTCCTCGGTCGTGCTCGAGCTGGTTGGGGTGCCTCCCGCGTCCAGACGCCCCCCGGGCAGCACCAGTGTGTGCAGGGCCCTCTCCAGCAAGTGCTCGCGGTACTCCTGTAACAAATACCACAATTTAGGAGGCCGCCCCTTCGTAAAAGATACCAAAAAAGACACAAATACATACCCTCATGACATATCCAAGTGGGTCTCCGGCAGAAGCTAGCATGCTGAATGGCGAGCTCCTGGTAGGGTTATAACTCCACTGCTGACTCACAAGGAAGCGGCAACCATAGGGTGTGAGAAGCCAGGTCAGACGTGCAGGAACTGGTTTAGTTGCCCTCAAAACATGGCTTCTCGCCAATGACAAATAGCCTCTGGAAGAAAAGATGAAAGATGTCACTACCAAATAGATGTGCAGAATCCTACACGCACAATGAAACATAAATTCTGTACCTGCACAAGGATTGGAAAGGAGTCGGGAGTATTGTTTTTAGCCGCAGAGCATAGGCTACATACATGTCAGCCAACTGGTGATGAGAGACAGCCTGCCCAGCTGCCTCACCCAGATTAACAGCACTCAATGCCAAGGCCAGTCCACCCAACCTACCAAATCCTGTTGGGCCTCCATCTAATGCATTGGCACTGCCATCAGAGACCAAATGGAGCTGATGTAACCGATGGTAAACCAAAGCCAGCTCTCGTGCACTTTGAGCAGCCACTCTATGACCTCCTCTTGAAAATACTGTGGGCCCATTCTGAGAAATCCACCGCCCAATCCATAAGCGGTGCAGACACTGGCGTATGATTTGCCAGGCAACACAGCTCCATAATTCAATTCGCGATGCCGGAAGAGGGCGACCTAGAGCCTGGAGACCACGACGTAGTTCTTGTTGAGCAGATACATTTTCCCCCTGAATAAAAATTGAAATTGACAAAGCAATTAATTTTATAATCAGTAACTCTTTAGGTTAGTTTGAATGATTTTCTACATACTTTGATGAGGTTGAATTCAGCTTGCTTTCTGTGACGCCAAAATGCAGTCGAGGCTTTTGAGGCTTTTGATGTGCTGAGGATAGGGTCACTAAGTGCCAACAGTTTGACAAGGCATGCAGTCAGCACCAAAAGATTGCTCATCCACAGCAAAACGGCTGCAGGACTAAGCCAGCTTCCACCAAACCACCCAGCAGAATCACCTAAAACCAGAAAAGTTAGACTCAACCACTTGTCCAAGAGAAAACAGTTCAGTCGTATGGGCTACTTATTAACACCCAATAGACATCTAAAATAACCTGCACTGCATTGATAGGCAAATCCACTCAAATGCACTGAGTGGGTATCTGGTACAGTACACAACCATGTAAATATACAGGAGACAGTAGCTACCTTCATCATAGCTTGAGAGGATGCTCCTTCCCCTGCCATAAGATTCCTGTGAGCTGAATGAGCGGGCTCCATCTAGGGCAAGACCAAGAGGATTGAAGGCCACCACAGCTAGCATGAACATGCAGAGCATCATTCTGGAAGTGTCAAGCATTCCTCGCTGGCTTCTGTCACTGGATGATCCACTCATCATATCATCATCCTCCTCATCTTCATCCCTGAGCTAAAAATGCAGATTGTTTCGAGTTAGTGCAAAATAGAAATGAAATAATTACAGCAACAGAGGCTCACACATTTTTGTAAAATACCTCATTCCTTCTAGACATATAATCAGGAGATGGAGGAAGTGAAGTATCAGAGTGAGAATGAGGTGGTGAAAGCTCTGGTGAAGAGATGTGCTGGGGTGAGGAGACGTCCGATGGAGGTGGTGTAAAAGCCCCAGGTGACGTGGCACCATTAACCACACTAGCAGGCACAATGCTGGGTGCCAGCAGGTCCTTTAAGTTGTGCTTGTGAGCACTCATCTTTAACTGAAGATTTTCTTGTTTTAAACGAGTATTTTGATTTTGAAGGAAGCGTATGTATTCAATGGCTTTCCTCAGGATAGCAGATTTGTTTAACTGAAAAGACAATTATCTTGGTAATGAAATGTAGCAATGACAAGAAAAACAACTGTTAGCCTCTCATTCACCTTTGATTCAGGGCCCACAACTATATCTTTCAGTTCAGTAATCTTATCATTGATAGAGGTTCTGTAACGTCTCTCAATGGCATTGTGAGCACTTCGTTTCACCTCTTTTACTCTAGGCTGAGGAGCAGGATTGGTTGACTGAGGAGAATAAACTGAGGGCAATCGGTTAATAGCAACTTTGTCTGCATCCAAAACAAGAGGAATACCTGCATTAAAAAAAAGACAAACACATTACATGACAATATTCAAATTTATGATAACATTTTTAATCATTATCAAATGTATTCATTAATTACCAGTAGCAAGAATAGTTCCCCCAGAGGCATTCACAAATGTGTGCACTGGTTGGCATTGCTGAGCTCCAATCGCACTTGATGATGTAGAAGTGGTGTACATTAAAGTTGTTGCAGGAATAGACACAAGTGGCTCAGTTTTAATGAGTTGAGCAGCTTGAACAACAACCTAGACATAGAGGGTGAAAAAAAAAAAAAAAAAAAACATCAACGATAAGCAAAAAAAATATGGGTGAATTTTCAAGTTTTCAAACCAAGTCTGTAGTTACCTGAGGAACTTTGTCACCATTAGCTAACTGCCCAACACTCTGCAATACAATCTGCCCTGTTTGTGATGTATTTGGGGCAACAGGCTTCTGCTGCATTGCTGGCTGCTTCTTCACAGGGGCTGGCTTTGGCGAAATTAGTTTCTTCAGCTGCTGCTGTGGAGCTTGAGGTTGCGCAGCAAGCTGCTGAGGTTGTTTGATTTGCTGCTGAATTTGAATCGGTACCTGTGATGCACTGTTTGATGATTGTTGTGGTTGGAGTACTTGGGGTGGGCAAAAGCCAACTGAGCCGTTGTCAACTGGAGTAACCAAACCTTGCTGCAAGAGCACAGGGATTCCCGAGGTAGCAACTCCATTTATACTGACACCAGATCTTGCAGTTTGAGCTGGTCTCTGATTGGAATGCGATGCTAACAAGGGACTGTGCTGCGGCTGCTGTGGAAGTGACTGCTGTTGCTGATGCAACAAGAACTGCTGAGCGCTGGGCGCTGGCTGCTCAACTTGATCAGGCTGTTGTTGCTGCATTTGCATCATTGTGTTTTGAAAATTCAACAGATCGAATGACACATCATCCTCCATACTGAAGGGAACAGCCAAGTCGGAAAGGAGAGCATCATCAGAAAATAGGAGGTCTGCAACAGAATGTCAATGCAAATAATCAGCTACCTTAAAACCGGTTCTAACAAAAATGAAGGCAGAGATTTATTTACAAAATTAGGGAATCCTGTAGACGATGCCAATAATTAAAATACATGATGCTGCTATTTGGGGCATTGTTTACTTCAAATTATGTCAGTTGAGGACTGTAAATGTAAGAGTATAGAACGGATGAACACTGATAAGGACTTGAACAACAAAGTGTCAACATTGGATTAAAATAACGAAGAAAAATATCGAAAGCAGACGACTGTCCTTTAAAAAATGCAGCCAGTCCAAAACACGCAGTAGGCAGGGAGCACTTGTGCGATGTACACATAACCTTGGAATTGGAAATAAGACCATGACAATGTTTACCGTCAAGACCCCCGAGCTCGTTGATACCAAATCCGTCTCCCATGGTGAAGTTAGTGCCTCCATTCACGTCAGATATTTCTTCTTTGAGAGGAGGCCATCCTCCTGTGACACCGCTGTCCGCCATGGCACGCAATATCCAGATTACTTTCGACCAATCAGACGGTGGGATTCGAATGAGGTGATTTTGCGTCATCTGTGTCGTCTGCTGCGACTGTCAGGTGTTTTCTGAGACAATTTGAACGTTTCAGAAGCCACAACACCAAAACTAAAATAGCAGAAACGCCTCGGTATAATTTTGTTTATTGCTGCAGCGGACGCGTTCTTAAAGCCTTTCGGAAGTCCAAAGAATGATCGCTACAGTGTCAGGTACTTTTTGTTATGTTTATAATGCCAGAAGAGAACCGAATCCACGGGTGGGCATTTTTCTCAACTAGACAGGGAATTTCCCATGGATGAAAGTACGTTTCGTTCATTACAAACCAAATATTTTTAAAATAAGAACGAACAGTGATTTAACGACAGCCATTAATAACTAAAGACGATCTCGTGCGCAATATAGACTTTCGATCGACTGCGTGACATCCGTTGTCAGTTTTTCCCTTAGTGTAAAAATATTTTATTTCCCAAGCTGTCCTGATATTTTGGCGGTTGGCGCTGTTTGGCGCCATCATTGTTTGCAACCACTTGAATTTGTAAACATCTACTCGTTCGACTGTTCTTAGTGGGGTTTGGGTTTGAAGTTTGAAGTTTAAGTAGTCGCCACTTGCTCGCACTTGCTTAAGTACGTTTGAGTTGCAAACATGGATTGGAACGTGCAAGACATCTACGACCCGGAAAACGAAACTATTAATTTCGGCACGCGAGCCTATGCTGAGAGCGATGGCTGCATCTACGAAACATCAACTGTTGCCACATTCCAAAATAAATCCGAAGTAAGTTAAGCCTTCACATACCTCTGAATAGTTTCAACTTTCTCTGCGCTGTGATAATTGACGATGTTTCATTCAGATTTCAGATGTACCAGTTTTCACTTTTGGTGACATTCCACATGGGGGTTTGTGTGTATGCGTGGGCAACTCACTGACAGTGTTTGGGGATGCCGCAACTTCATCAATGTTATTTTGCATGGATGTCGATGCCCCAATTGAAACTTTCACATGCTCTCCAGACGGAAACTTTTTGCTTGTCGGTCTCCGCAATGGTTTTATTCATGTTCTGCACATTCCATCAGAGGGAGCGCCTGTGTACATGAAGTGAGTTAGTTTTAACATTGACTTTTTCATTAATTTCAATGTTTTATTTGACAGCCCTATTAATTTTATTATGTCTTTTTTTAAATTCACCAAACAGGAAGCTTCAAACACCAGCCAGAGGAGGACAAATGTTCACTAAAATTATTATGGATGACAGTTTTCCAGAAGATATTTTGGTGGTCTGTGCATCTGGAATTGTGATACAGTCAGTTTCTAGCCCTACAACACTATTCTGAATAGCAACAACTTTGAGAAATTATTCAAAAATTTCAAATCATTGTATCATTTGTTTTTTTTTTCTTTTTTAGCTTGTCACATTTTGATTTTAGTTCACTGCATAATCTTTTGATGGAAGATCAATCATCAAATCTAAAAGATATACTATCTAAAATTTCAGTAGACTCTCTTTGTGGATTGTCATCAATTGCACCTGTAAGCTCTACCTTACCTGATGTTTTTGGTGTACAAATGCCATATTCTCTATTTTCTGTGTCACCTGTTGCCCATCACCCCTTCTGCTTCCAGATCCGCTCAGCCACTGTTCTGAAGTGGAAACAGAAACTAATGATTTTTGCAGCAGGTGCAGGTATTGCCACATTGGCCACTAGCTTCAGTTCTGATGGTGACTCCTCTGAAGTGAAATGGACAGAAAAATTCTCAACATTAACTTTTATTAAACTTGAAAGTGTAACTCCCCAAGGGTACAGTATCAGATCTACAAAATCTGCTTAAATTTAATGTGTGATATTGCATAAGCACTGAAATATTGTAACAGTCTTTGATTCAATGTTACAGCCCGTTTCTTGCACTAACTAACTTGGGTCAGCTTGTGTCTGTTTGCCCATTTACACTTATGATGATGAAGCTGCCTCAAGACAATGGAAAATACATTCATGATTTTCAGTTTGCTGGCAGCAGTTTGTCTGAAGCCTACATAATTGTCGTATCATCATGCAGAGAAGCCGACCAAAGCAATCTCTCTTTGCAAACATTTTCAGGTAAGCTGTGATTCAAATTGTTAACCAATTTTTAACCTTGAAATTTAAATTAAAAATGTATTTTAACTGTGTTTGTGAATGATGTCCTCCTTTCCCTTTCTTTTTCTTTGTATTTTTATAGATATGGTTGAAAAGTTCTCTCTTCCTGTTAAGAAACATTCTGCCCTCACGTCAACGAAAGGTGATGTAGAAGATATACATTATTTGGAGTTTGACTCTGAAGCTTCCATCGTCGCTCTGAAGGCAGCCAGACAAACTATCCCCAAATTCAGGTGTGTTTTAAGTTATGATCAGTTAATAATTTAGAATTTCTTCTGCTCAGTTGCATGCTTGAGCACAGGACATTCATTTTTGATGACTAAATGTAGCTCTTGTGATAGAAGTTTTAAACTTAAGTTTATTTACTTTTCATCCTCAATATGTTTACCTGACAATTTGCTCCACTTCTTTCTCAGGATGGAGCGGCTATTGACCAGAAGGAAATTTGAAGCTGCTGAAGCTCTTGCTAAAAGCTTTAATTTAGATATGTCACTTATTCACAAAGCCAGAGCTCGTGATCTTCTTGATCAAATGGAGCCATGGAATAAAAATAAAAACTGCTGTGAGACATCTGATAGTAGTGAAACCCAATTACTGTCCTTCTTGAATGAGCTTGACAAAATATCGGTAATATTAACAATACACATGTGCTAAAATATATTTGCAGCCTTGTCAAAGACGATCTTTTCTTGTATTACTCTATGTGTAGGACTAGCACTGATATCAAAAATTATTGTTGCAGGACCTGGACTTCGTGAGTAACTGTTGCGTTAGTGCTGTTCCCCCAGATTACCATGCTGCACTCTCTTTGCTTAACTATGCTCAAAAGAGATTACAGTTATTCTTTCTCAATGTGAGTTTCTTCTATCTGGTACTTGGTAATCTACGTTCTTGGTTGTATGTACACTTTTTTAACAGTAAGAGCATCATATTTGTCTTTAGAACCCTGAATTGGAATCAAAAGTTTCTGAATGGTCTAGTAGTGTTTGTGGTTCCATTTTGCGTCTTGAGACACACAACTTGTTGAAGCCATCTTGGAATGTTGAAGAGTGGCTTGAGTTCAGTGCTGCTGATCTTCTTCGTGAAGTGCAGACTTGGATCAAACAGGTTTGCAATTCCTCAAAATTTGTAAAAAGGTTGATTTTGGCTCATGAAATTATAGTTTTATTATTCATTTAATTTCTCAGGGAAAACTATCAGAGGCGTCAATTATTTGGAGTAGACATAAGAATTCCTTCAGAAACAGGCTCAATGATGAAAATATTGTACATTGCCTTCTCGAAATAATACCATCTGAGATTACCCTGGACAAGATCCTGGCGTGGCTTGCACACTTGCTGCCTTCTCTATTAGAAGTGCAACCGAATGCCCTTTCTAAGATTGTTGCTTATATGCACTTAAAAATAATGTGAGTATTGTACATGATAAAAATTTCTTCATGGTTGTTTGTTCATCTTGTACATGATTCATTTTAACCTTGTTGTTCACAGAGATTTGGAACGCTCTTGTCCCAAACAGTGGCCTAAAGTAGGCCTTGATCATACAGGAAGGACTTTGAAACTCATGTCCTGTCAGAAATTTGCTAGCCCCTTCATAGGATTGGAAGCTTCACCTTTAAGGCCCTTAGTTGTGCTGCGCAGTGCTCTTAATGCTTTACACACCTTGAGGTCGAAATATTACATTTATATGAACCTCGAGGAATTCAGTCAGGTAAGTGTACAGAAGAGCATTCAGTTTTTACTTATATGAATTTTTTTTCAAACAAAATTTTCTTTTTCAGTCACCTACAGATGTTGCGTTACTGTTATTGGATTCCATAGATGTTGGATCTATATTGCCCTTTTTCACAGAGTATTTGAATGGGTTCATGATAGAACACAGACTGGATGTCAACGATATCATTTCTAGATACATCAAGGTGGGCAAATCTAAAATAATTTGTGATTAATATATTACGATGCACATGATGAGTAGGTTCTTGCATGTTTTTGACCTCATATATTTCTTTCCTTTCTAGTGGGTTCTTGAAAACTCAGATGGTTGGTGGCACTGGGAGGAGGCTCCCTGGGAGTTACGAATTTCAAGTTTGATTCCTCATATAACAAATTACAAAGTAGGTTACATTTTTTTAAATGCATGAACTAGAGCACCTGTTATACATTGGAAAATTTCATTTTTATGTCAATTTTTTTCTTCTTTTTTAATTTCGGTTGTGTTTGCGTACTAGATTCGGTTGGAATGTATTAGTTCTGCGCTTGAAACTGCCCCTGTCCCGTGGAGTCCAGTCATTTCTAGCCTGGCAGAGGAGGGTCTGAAACTGAAACACCCCCTGACTTCTCTCATCCGTGAAAAACAGTTGCAAATAGGGACTAATCTTATTCTGAAGAAATATGGTTTAAGAACCCTAATCATGAAGATTGATGTAAGTATATTAATAATTTGAACTACATTCTCACTGCATTATTGAGAGATTCATATGTCTATTCCAATGTTTCAGATAAAAATGTTGTTAAAATATATTGTGAAACAAAACCACCCTGACATGCTAACTGACATTGCTGAGATTGCTCAGATGTCATTAGAGAATTACAGTACAGTTATTGGATTTCTTTTCTCTCTGGGGTATGTTTCAATCTCATTTCTAGGAGTGTAGCTTTTCTTTTTTTTAAATACCTAAGTGTTAATGAAATGTCGCCCTCTTGCAGCAATATACCAAAAGGTTTACAAGTTCTACAAAGCTTGCCTAGTGACAAAATAGTCCAATTGTGTCCAAGGTTAATTGGACAGTCGTCGTGTGCTTTGGATCTCCCTCACTGTGACATTGAAAAAGAATTAGAAATTATGTCAGCTGTTGCTCTGTGTCATGAAACAGCTAAAGCATCAAATCCTCTTGGGTTGACTCATATTGAGGACTTAAATAATCCAAGGGATTTGGATTTACCTCTGGAGGATTTGAAGAATAGATTCCTTCTAAAGGTATTGTGCTTAGTTTTCAATTTGTAGCTTAAATGTCCCTTCTATACCATTTATGTACCATTTTCATACTATTCATACTATTTTTTTCTTTCTAATTTTCAGAGAGACTTTGCAAAGTATTTAACTGTAGAAGAAATGTGTAGTACTTTCTGTTGCCAAAGTGCTTTGAAAGAAATTATTCAAGACCTTTTAATAGAAGGTAAAAGGAAAGATTTTTCCTTCTTGCATTTCTTTGGTTTTTGGATGAAAATATTGATGATTTTGTTTTCTTTATTGGTTGCAGTCAGTGAAAATGATAAACCCCACCAGAGATTTAAGCATCTATATCATCAATCATTGTATGCCTCAAGATTGTTAAGGGTTCCTAAGAACTTCTCTCTAGTAGAACTTCTGCAGCAGGCCATGGATGTCTCAGATTTTGAACTTGCAGCATATATTACAGGGTATACTGTGTTTTCAGCTATTTCAACTATTGTTGAACATATTTTTTTGTATAGTATGTTACCAGCATATTTATGTGTTGATTTCCATCCTGTTTGTGTAATTGCAGGCGTATTGATGATTTAGAATGTGTGCCGGACAGTCTTTACAAGAAGCTGATGAAGCTTCCTTGTCTGTATTTCACAAAGTTAGATTCTGAGATCAGCAAGGGTGTGAATGTTAAAACCCTCAATGAGGCTGCTTCAGCACTTTGTACAGTATTATCCAAAGTTTGTACTTATTGCAGATCAGGTTTGTATTTGATGATCATTTAATACTTATAGTATCTTCTTGGAGTACTTCCATATGGTATCTCTCATGCATATCAATTTGGCTCCTAGACAATCTTCAAGAAGCAGTGGATGCATTTGGTTGGAGTAGAATATGGAACTTTGTGTCTGGACAGAGTGAAATGTCACTGATGGGTCAGAGAGATCCGTTGCAAAGCTGGCGCTTCACTCCTCTCTATCGAGATCCTGGACTGTCAACCTTTTTGAATGGATCCTTCATAAATGATTTTCTGTATGCAGCATTTAAATTTTCAAATGATACTTCAGGTTTGTATTAATAAATGTATAACATTTATAAGCAATCTTGTTCTTTTCACTTATTTTAATTAATTAATTTTACTGCTTTTAACCCAGGTGAGAGTGATGATTTTGTCTCAAACTTAGAGCCTTCCATTGTCAAGCTTCAAAATGACCAGCTTGATGTTGCTGTCATAACAGTACTTGGTCAGATCTTCTCCACTGTCCGAAGGTTTTCTAAACAGGTATGCTAGTTTTGTAAGAGACTGCTATTTCTTTTTTTTCAATTTTCTAATTTTTAAAAGTTTTCTTTATTTTATTTTACAAACCAAAGAAAAGAGATAAGATTAAATTTTTATGGCAGCAATGTTTAGTTGTTGTAATTTTTTAAAACCATTATTTTAGCTATCACCTGATATGGTCTCTGTCTTTCAACGATTACAACTGAAATCCTGTGAAGTACTACTTAATAAGGTTGCAACTGCTCGTCAGTTTGATAAACATCTTGGTGTCAGCATTCTAAGTTGTATGGGTCAGTCAAAGGCCTTGGACTACCTGGAGCGAATGTGCAAAAGGTATTATACCATAAAACTGCTACACTTGGTCTGTATGATGTGCAATTTCTGTCTCACACAATATTTGTCATTTCCTTGTAGCTCACAAGAAAACTTCCATCGGCAGAAAACTCTCTCATGTCTAGGATCCATTGTATGTGATCTATGGAAATCAACAGATCTGCATTCCTATTTTAAACTTCTTTCAGTTCAAAGCACATGGGGCTTACGACTCTCAGATCTTGGTATACCAGCCAAAGGTAATTTTTTAACACAATGTAGCAGATGCTTGTTTTACTTTTGTTTTCTTTCTTTTTCTAATTTGTGCTTTTATTTTCAGACCTGCTTTGTGGGAGAGTTGATACTGACATTGTTCTTCAGAAACTCTTAGGGTCCAAGAATGTGTCTTCTTCTCTTCTACAAGCCCTTTGCTCAGATTATCAGTTAAACCTGCAAGATGTACTTCTACAGCACCTTTCTGCTCTTTTATTATGCTGGGATCCAGACCCACTAGTCACTGTAAACACAGATGGGACCAAAGGTTTGACTTATTTTATCCTACTTTTGTCTGATGAATTTTTCCTATTCTGAACTCCTATCTTGTACTTTTGTAGATGTAATCGAACGCAACTCGCAGCAACAGCTCTTTGAGCAGTCTTGGGAAATTCAAAAGAACATAAAAGACAAACAACACTTATGTGAAACTTTGTGTCGTATTTGGGAGCAGGTAAGGGCTGTTGCATGTTGATGCTCAGGGATGTAAATACTGTATCTTGAAATGAAACATAAGCTATGTATTATTCAGGTTAACTTCTATCATCATGAGGTATTCATTGTGATTTTGGAATTATTAGAACGGCATGGTGTTACTGGCCAAACAAGTAAATTTTTGATTTCAACATTTTTAAAAAATTATCGCAGGGTCAAGTAAGAATTTTCTTTTGTGCCTTTATTACGTTTTACTCGTGGGCTGAGATCAATTTTCTACTAATTTTTCCTCTTGCTCAAAGAGCACCTGATCAAGCAGAAGAAGAGTATTGGGGAGAGATTTTCCCAAATTCTTTTGGACTCCCAGCGATGTCTGAATTCCGGCTGCCTTACAGTCGTTGGATGATGGATACTCCCCTAGCTGTGGTGCGGAATGAAGTGAATCTAAACACCTACAAGAGCTGGCTGTCGATTGCTGAAGTTTTAGGCCTGCCAAAGGATAAAATATGTGCTATAGCAGTTCATCAAACTGTATGCTCTTTATTCCTTTTTTTAAATGTATATACTGTATTGTATGCTGTCCTAACAGTATTCTGTGTCCAGGTTACAGAGGAATTCAACTGTTATCAAAATAATTCAGAATGGTGTGGTACCCATAAGAATGAGGCTCTTCTTCAGTCTGTTGCTGATTGTGTGTCAAACATGGAAGATGTGGTACAAGCAGCAGCTACTCTTTCCTACTTTACTAATAAAATTCCCTTAGGTTTGTGTGAATATTGTCTCTGCAGAAAGCCTGGTGCCAAAGTGATTTTTCTTTCATGAGATATATCTGTTACTTCCAGGCATGGACCAGGTGGCTGCAGCCAATCTCTGTGTTCACTATGCAAAGGTACTTTTTAATCAGACTGGACAAACCGAGCTTAAAGTAAAATTTGAGAAGAAGTACCTCCAACTCGCCACATTGCAAAATTTGCACTTGTATGGGCTTGGCCAGCAGAGTTATTTACAGTTGGCCCAAAAGCCCACTGAACTTATCCATGCTCTTTATCAGCACCCAACAATCCTCGAGTTGTGCAGAGGCACAGCATCCCATTCTCTAGGTATTTAATATTAATAAGGCTTATCCCTGTGCTGCTTTATTCACTTGCTAATTACACATCTGCTTTTAAACCATGTATTTCAGATATCAATGCTGCAGCTGAAGAAATTAGTAAATTGCATTCGCTCTGTTTGAAAACTTTGCACATGAGTCTGGTCACCGAGTGGTTGCAACCAGACTTTGTTGTTGATTACGACACATCCTTCGGGGATGATTCCTTTGAAAGCATGAATGTGCGGGCAAGGAAGGAACGACAATGCATTCAGAGAGAGGTCTCAGACCTATACCATGCTGATGACAATATACTGAGGTATGTTACCTAATTTGTCATTTCTAGATGGATGTATGTTCGTATCTCATAGAGGAAATTTAACCATCTGAGTGATATGTATTTCAGAGCTCGTTATGTAATGGACCATGGGGACGTGCAAGAATGGGCCCTCTTTCTTGTGCAGTTAGCGTACACAGGAGATGCCTGTATTGGCATGAAATTAAGAGCTATGCAATGTCTTTGTATGCTTACTGATGATGAAACCTTAGAGGATCTATCTGGGAGGTCCATGGCTAGTATTCGGTTTGTAGTTTAACTTTCTCATATCCTGTATTTTTTTCTTACGCTCTACGAAAATGTATGTTATAAAACTCCTTATCTGCAGGGAAAAATTGCGCACATTAGCTCTCTTGAAAAATCTGGAAATTCTTGGTCTAACATATTCAGAAGATGGATTTCGTTCTTGTGACAAAAACGAGTTGGCTAATTTGGTTCTTCGAACTCAGATCGGCAATCCACGTGCTGTTTCCCTGTTGGTTCATATCTGTGTGGATTACAACATTAGTCAGTTGTCACTGTGGAATTCTATTCTTCAGCAATTGGTTGAACTTAACATGGTAAGTGTGTTCTTTCATTCTGTTTTTGCCAATATTTTGAAAATCATACTTGTGCCATAAATAATCTTGTATTACTGTCTGTCCAGATGAAGGAATTAGAGCAGACTCTGTCCCACACCTCAGAAATGTTCCAGTTGTGGACTCTTCCCAACTTCAGCAAAGCATGGAATTTATTGCTGACATCTCCATTTTTCCGAAGTATGCCATATATGAATGGTCGTTTTTTATATTTCTTTGGCTTTGAGTGCCATAATAAGTGTAGCTCTTGATGTTGAAACCTGTTATGTTGTATACTTTAGCTAACTCTCATCAAATTAATTTTTCAGGAAACTTTAAATCAGATGAAGAGTATGAGTCAGCAATGTTTCATGCTGTCACACTTTTCCCTACTTGTCCCATTATGAAATGCATAGATGTTACTGATGCTCTGGAACATTGCATCAATAGTGGGAGACCAGAAATTGCTGCACTTCTGCTTCCTTATCTTCAGAAATCCGAAATTCTCCAATGGAAAGAGGTATAAATTCTCTCCATAAACTTCAGAACTTCCATAACTTATTTCTTCCACTGTTGTTTGTATATCTGGCGTATTTGTCTTATTTGTACAGAAACTACTATCAATTGCAAAAGCTGATGATCTTCTGCGAGATATTAAAAAGGTCACTGTTGACAGGTGCATCGAAATTTCAAAAGTAAGATACTTGATATGGTTTACCGTTTTGTACCTTATTATTTTCAAAAATTAAGTGTTTTTTTTTCTCTCAGGTTTTAGGTTTATTCTGTAACGAGGCCATTTAAAGGACTTATATAATGTGATATTTTTCTTACCTATTTTTATGTTAGTTTTATGAAATGCAACTTTTTTATTCCATGTATTTTCACTGTTTGTAAAATAAAACGGTTCTTTACATGGTCTTTCTTGTATTTCCTTTCTCTGCATCAAATCTGTCACGACTGACGTCCCTCGAAACCACGCCGTCCACGCCACACCACTATGGGGATGGGGAGGTCGCCCTGCCGGTCATGCCCACGTAGCCGATGACCTCCATAGCAGTCTCCCCAGCCGCGGCCCCCCCTGGCGCCATGGGCACGGGCTCCCGGATGACTTCGACAATGTGGGAGTGGTGGGCCGCGGCGCGTTGCGCGGCCCGGCGCCGTGCGCTGGCCCTGGCTGCAATGCAGGCGACGTGCTCCGCGTCCTCGGGCGGGGCGGACTGTGCCGCTGCCTCGGCGTCCGCCACCGCCCCCGCGAAGTCGCACGACTCCTCGGCGCGCAGCAGGCTGGCGAGGGCGTCCTGGATGCCGGACCGGCGTGGTAAAACAGCATTGTACGGCACACTAACCACCGGGACCCACCTGTCATACCTGTAGTTCGGGCTCGTCCGTGTGCGGAAGGCGAAGGAAACTTGGCTGCCGAGGGTCACCCAAAAAACTGCTGTGGAAGCCTGCTGTCTCTGACAGCCTCCGCAGTTCGAGGTCCGCCTTCGCCGAGAACTGCTGCATGCGGCTCAACGGCAGCGGCAGCCCCGGGGGCAGCTCCATGCCCCTGTCCCACCCCAGCTCACGTCAGTCCAAGTGCGAATGGGACGGACACGACGGCCGTGGGCCAGTACCCAGTACCTAGCCATTGGAGGAGCGCCGGTGGTGGCCCTGGGAGGTCTGTTGACGTAGGCCATATCTGGGGAAGTACAGCTACAGCCTTGGGCAAAGAACGGCGGCAGTAATGTGACTGAATGTAGGAGTCAGGAGAAATGCAAGGAATTCCTCAGTCTGTGCCATACCATTTCGCTATTTATTGGCTAAGTGCGGCAAGGGTTGCATAGCAACGGCAATGTTGGCGTGGCGTGTCATTGGCATGACACACCTCTAGTGTGGTGTTTCGTCTCGTTTAGAGCCACGGAAAGACTTTCTTGGCCAGTCCCTTTTCCGTCGTCCCGGTGACCACGGGTCGGCCACTGAGGCTGTGCGCTGGCCGCGATGGCGTGTCGAGGACACTTCTCGAGCTGGTGCTGCCTCTGCCGGATGTGCCCTCGCATCCGCCTGCACCTGCACGGGGCTTTAGGCTGGCGGGGGCGGCAGGTTGGGGTGCTTGTCGGCTGCGGAACACGTCGCTGAACTTGGCGGACAGGGTCTGGGACAGGGCGCGGGTGCGGTATCCCAGGCCCAAGCCGGGGCTGGAGGCTGACGTGGATGGCAGGCTGAGGGGGAGCAGTTTGGCTCCGGTACCCTCGACTTTGCAGCCACCGCCTGACGTCGCCGAATGTGTGGCGGGGTGGTTGGCCGTGGCCGTGAGGGCTGCGGTCGGCATCCGGGGTCGGGGTGGCAGCGTCGGGGGAGGGGGAGGGCTGTCCGCGAACCGCTCGGGCAATGCGTAAATGGAGGACGGGTAGCCCGGGATAGACTGGATGACCTGGGGCGTCCCACGCGGCGTCGGCGCCGTACCGACGGTGACCTTGATCGTGGCGGTTGAGGAGGGGGTGCAAGAGCTCCGCGGCGGGGGTGCGGGTGGACATGGGTAGGGGAGCGGGGAGCTCGCCGTCGCCGTCAGGTCTGCGACCCGGTTGGGACAGGGCCTCCCGCAGCAGCAGCCGGCCGTGGTGGTGTCCGCCTCGCTCTGCGTGGCCACCGACCGCGAGGGCTGCGCTGGGGCTGCGGATGCCGGGGCCGTGGGAGCGTGGCCGTGCAGGAAGGCGTACACCTGCCGCAGGTAGCGGGCGTCGTCGGAGTACTCGCGGTGCGGATGAGTGGACAGCCACCAGGAGCCCGTCGGTGTCGGGGGGACATCCTTATCCGCATCCGACTGGCGGCGTGGCAGACCGGCGGCGTGTTGGCGGCGCGCTGTGGTCCTGGATGAAGAACCACCCCCGTCGACGATGAGGTTGACCTTAACGGGGATCTTGATGTGCTGACCGGCGCCGTCTGAGTCCGGCAGGTTGCACAGGCGCGCTGAATGGACATGGACGTGGGTGGAGCTGGTGGAGCTGCGATGGGGACGGCGGCGGACCCTGAACGGAGGCCGGGGCCGGGGCTCCTCGGCCAGGACGTCCCCGCCGGGTGCCCGCCGCCTGCTGCAGCTGCAGCGCCGGCAGTCGCACACGGTTGGCGCGCTCATCTTATTCGAGTCTTGAGAGATCGGGTTCCAGTGTATTCCTTGCGGTCGTCCAAATACCAAAACATCACAACATTATTTTTTGTCGCGTGGTAGTGAGTGTAGCACAGTGTTATTGTCGCTGGTGGGGTTGCCTGGCTAGATGGAGAGAAACTGATTAAAACGAAAATAAAAGATAAACCCCCCGAACATGAACCCCTTTATTAATGTAGAAGTTCTGAACGAATGCGTCACACTTGTCAATCGCAGTTTCGCAGCGATAGGAGTGACGACGCCGTCCTCTCGCACCCCGAACGCATACGTAGGTCGCTTGCGTGGCCGGAGCCAGTCCTGTCCGTAGCAGCGAGCTCCCCGGCCACCTCGCACTTCCAGCGGTAGGTGCGCCGGGTTTCTCGAAGAGCCGACGGTCGACCCGACGTTGACGACGTCCTGGATGCAGGCATGTTCGCGGTGCGAACGCCTTTCGAGGGCCCCATCGACGAAGCCGAGTCCGAGTCCGGCGTAGACCACCCCGGCGCGTGCGTGCTGGTCGCGGTGTTCTTCTTGGAGGTGGTGGTGGTGGTGGTCGGCGCGTTCCTGGATGCAGCTGGCACGTCCGCGACCCGCTTCGCGGCAGACGAACAACTTGACGAGGACGGTGCCGGACTGCTGCAGCTGTGGACAACGTTCAGAGGTCACGCTTCAGTCCAGACTGTACCGCCACTCCACCCGGTCGCCCTAAAGAGCCACAGCCTCACCGATAGCTCGTGTTCGGGGTCGCCCCAGGCTGCTGCTGCTGCTGCTGCTGCCTTGTCCGCCCCTGGCTGGTGCAGCTGGCGCTGGTGCCACCCCTGGTCCTGTTCCTGTTGGTCCGCGGCCGCCTCCCGCGGCTCACGCCTCCGATAGGGGCGGCGGGTAGCTGCGTCGTCGTCGCCGAGGGTTTGGCCGCGGTCCGACGGGGACGGGGGAGTGGCAGCCACTCCCGGGGCACGCTGTCACTGTAGCACCCACAGCAGGGGCACCGCGTGAGGTGCGCGCCCTGGTCGGAGCAGCTGCAGCTACTGCAGCTCGAGCTCGACGAGTCGCTGCCGCTGCTATCACTGCTGCTGCTGCTGCTGCTAGGCCTGGTCGTGCCAATCTCGCCGGCCTCCGGGCCACCGCTTTCCCGCTCTGCTCTCTTCTCCGGATCAGTATTGACTGCCTGGATTTTTAAAAAAGGCCCTACTGAAAAAAATTTCGTCTAAATTTTGCATATAAACATTCTCAAATAATTACAGATGAAGGAAAAAAATGTATCAAAACCTCCACTTTCCATTTTTATCATATTTCTCTTCGTAATAGTTTGACGCACAGAGAATTTTTTTTTTCAATCAAGACTCACTGCTCTTCGCGGGTCGGCCCTGTAGTGCACGGACAGGTCCAGCTCGAGCACGACGTGGTCATGGTCGCCCCTCTTCCGCAGCGTGCCCCGGCCCCTGATCCGCCCCTCGACGTCCTCGCTGCTCGTCAGCACGGCGCCGAGTCCGCGGCGCTCGTCGACGCCCTGCATCGCGGACCTCACTGTGTACTGTGCAGGGTAGTAGAGCAGTCCGCGCCAGGCAGTGTATTGTTGAGAGGGGCGGTGAGGCTAGGGGGTTAGGGCTAGCGCGGCTAGCGGCTTGTAGCCGGAGCCGTCCTCCCCGGTCCACCCCCGCCGCGGCCCCACATAGCATGTCCGTGCTGGACTTGTTCCGGCGCTGGCGGCAGCACCTCAGCAGCCGCCTCTTCCCTGCGGGGGGCTGCGGAGGGGGTGGAGCTGGGGCTGGCACCAACAGCTACGTCAAGGTGTCGCCGGGGGCGGACGTGGCGCCGCCCGTCACGGACCGCTGCCGCCGTTTTCGCCGCGGTGAGTTGAGTTTGTCGAGGCCGCCTGGAGGTGGGCTGGCCCGTAGCGCACGGGTGCCAAGCGGGCCGGCCTACCCACCACGGCGGTCCGCTCCCCGGCCGCCTAACTCTGTGCAGGCTCGGAGGCAGTCGGCAGCCTTGATGGCGCTGTGCCGCCGCCGGCCGACGCCGACGTCCGCCGGGGGCGGGGAGGCCGCCGTCGATGTCGCTGTGTGGACAAGGCGCGGTCGCCCCGTGACGACGGCGGGACCCGGACACAACCGCGGTGCCGGCGGCCACGGCCGGACGACGAGGACGGCCACGAAGGCGGTGCCTCGACCCCCGCCGACAGGAGCCGGCATCGTAGTGGCCACCGTCACCGTGACCGTCACCACCGCCGCGGACGCGGCCTCTGCCGCTGCCCGCCCCGGTGCGTCTGCAGCCTGCCGCGGTGCGCCTGTGTCCGCGCGTCCCCCGCGGTGCAGGCGGGGGCACGTGATGCACATGGGCACGGGCCGTCGTCTCGGCCGAGGCAATCGAGGCCACCGCCCGGACCCGGGCCCGGGCCACGGCAGCAGGCCACCGCCGCCGCCGCCTCCAAGCGAGAGCTGTTTTACAAGCCGGACCACCCGTGCGGACGGGACTGGTCGGCCACCACGTGCACCCTGTGCGGGAGCAATAAAAGGACCTGAGTCGGTTGTCGGTTCACAGTTGCAGTGCGCGGCTCTCGCCTTTCCTTGTGGCGTTGTTGCAGCACCGTGGCTTATCGAAACCAAGTGCTGTTTACCCGGCACTAGTGCAGCCGTGACTCACCACACCGCCGCCGCTCCTGATTGAAACTGTTTGCACGGCGCGAACCTTCGGATTGCCAACTCCTTCCTTAGTGCGGAGATAACCCTCCCGTGCTGATGTGATGGGGTGATGGGCACTTCGCGACGGAGCGCGGGGCGCGGGGGTTTCCCGGCCCCAGCCACTGGAGTACAGGCCCACATGTCCCATGTCCACCCCTCCTCTCCTCTCTCTCTCTCTCTCTCTCTCTCTCTCTCTCTCTCTCTCTCTCTCTCTCTCTCTCTCTCTCTCTCTCTCTCTCTCTCTCCCTCTCCGCCCCCCTCTTCCCCCCCTCCCCCCCTCTTTCCATCTCTCTGCTGTTATCAGTGAGCGTGGACGCTGCTGTTCTGCCAAGTGGGTTCATAGGGCAGACCGCAGCCAAGTAGCGTGGTCCGGCCGCCCGACCGTCCATCTATCTATCTACCTAGATATCCATCTATCTATCTGTCCCAGAACTATTCAGAGAGCGCTTCCACACGCACACACACGCGCTGCAGGGGCACAGCGCACAGCCCGCACAGCTGACCGCGAGCGGGGCTGTGGTGGGGGCGTGGCGGTCAGACGCGGTGCCGCTTTGCGGCGGAAGTGGGAGATTAGAGATGTATCTACCGAGCCAGGAGCCAGTGCATGTGGTGTGCGAGCCGAGAGAGGATAGCAGCTGAGCTGAGCTGGGCGGAGCTGGGCGGAGAGCGCGGCGCCACGACAGACAGAAGAGGCCAGTCCAGTCCGCTCCGCCGCGCCGCCGCCTCCCGCCGCGCCGCCGCCATTCGTCTGGCCGACGCGGCCGAGCCGACAGCCGACGCCATGCTGACCGACACCGACGCGCACCTGCCGCGGTCTGCCCTGCTGCTGCTGCTGCCGTGGGTGATCCTCGGTGAGTCGTCGGCCACGGCCCGCGGCCCCCGTCGGCCCCCGTCCAGAGCAGAGCGGCCGTGTCACAACGAGCTGCCGCTAGCTGCTGCTTATCGGCAGCGGAATAAGGAAGTGCGCCACACAATACCGAGGGAGCGGACCGGCCCGGACCGGACAGAGGGTCCGAGGAGACGGCGGCCATTGACAGGACCAGGCGGGGCAGAGCGCCTGCCAGCGCTAGGGTAGGCCAGCCCGCACGACACGCGCGTGCGCACAAGTCGTGTCTGCCTACCTGCCGGGCGCTATTTGTGCTGCGCGGACTTGCTGTAGAGTTCCATCTTCTGTCTCACTCCCGCTGACTGGCGTCAGATAGGTGCGAGAGAGACAGAAGACGAGCGTAACCCGGCTCGCCCGCCCGATTCGGAACACTAACTGGCTGAATCGTAGGTTCACCCGTGCGACAATATCGCGAACGTATTTCATGGATGATCCCAAGGCCGGTAAACGTGGAATTGAACATTTTTTGCATCGAATAGTATAATTCGGAAATTGGATAGTTTGGTGCGACACCACTCCGGGGCCGAGCCCCGAGCCTTGCCCTTGCCTCCGGCGCCCACGCTCCGCACTACGGGTTACTGGACCGCAACAGATCACGGCGTTTATCGCCAACGGGGACAGTGTGGGGCAGACGCGTGACGCCAAGCCGTTGATCCACCACCCGGGGCGGGTGTGTGGCGCCGCCGGCCGCTACTGGGTCGCGATTGCCAAATCTCGGATTCAGATAGGTTGGTCCGATCGCCACAGCCAAAAGCGCGACCCGACACCGTGAATCGAACCGTGGCCGCCGCGCCGCGCCGCATGGTGTGCAGGTGCAGGCAGTGCATCGGTAGGTGACGTCGTGCCGATGCCAATGCGGAGGGACTTGGCTCGGCACTCAGCCGCGCACTCGCGTACTCTGTCGACCCCACCCCGCCCTGATAAGCCGGCAGATTCCACGCGCCTGGTAACAGGACGTGACGAACTCCACAAAATCATTTCTGGGGTTCCGCCACCGCGGGCCGCGGGCATCGCTCGCTGGCGTGTCCCAAACACAAACAGTGACGCATCGGGAACACTGTAATGTGGAACGCAATTGGCAATTAATCGTTATCTCAGTGGCAATGACTCGATCAGAATCCCCCCCCCCCCATCCCCAGCGCCGCCGTGGCGTGCTCCTATCATCCTCCGGAAGGGTGAGGGGGCGAACAAGGAGAGTTCCACCGTCAGGAGGTGAAAAATGCAATTTGCAGTGCGGGCACGCACACTGGGAGTCGTGGGTAGGCAACCCGTGTCGCTTGGGGGTATTGCCGCTGCCTATTTCTCAGGCTGACTGGCGACTGGCCTTGCAGGCCTTGCACGCTACAGTTTCCCCGACTCTACCAGTCACCCAGTGCCATTCGTGACATCGAGAAATTGACTACTCACGACTGGCAATAACTTTCATTGCAGTGACACGAAACTCATGACATATTTTTCCCCTTTTCCAGGTACTTGCTGCCAGGCTGCACCAGGTAAATACACATTGGTACCATTTTCATCTGTTAAGAAAATTAAATTGTAGAGTTCTTTTTAAATTTCCTTTGCGGCGATTTCAAATGCGTGGATAAAGACCTCACATTTTCATTTGCATTTTCTTTTAAATCTGCCATCGTTTTTTCGCGTCTTGCACGCACACACACGCACACACCTTTGCTGGGTGTGTCAAGCGCGTGGCCGCAGAGGTTTTCCATTTGGCAGGCGGCTCTCACTCAGATGCCGACACTCGCGTCCGAGTCCGAGCCGTGAGACGGTTCGTAATTCGTAGTGCGCCGTCATAAAGCCAAAGCCCAGCCCAGCCGGCGGAGCGGCACCGCCACAGCGAGCACCAGCCCAGCACGGCACAGCTTGTCCCGGCATCTCCTTCGTTACTGGGTACTGCTACCGGACCGGGTCCTGACAGGGTCCTGACGCCCTCACCTCACGTGGCGGCTGTGTGGTCGGCGGGATACAATACAAATCAGCGAGCAGAAACAGGCGTCTCTCCCCTCGCTGCTTGGTCGCCGCGTGCCTGAAAGCTGAAAGAGTGTGCGAAGTGAGCGGTATCAGTGTCTTGAGGAGGTCCGAGGGGAGGGGGGCGGAGCGGAGCGGTGCGATGGGTACGAGCGGGCGACGCCCATAGATGAGGGTGGCTTCGACTCTCGGCGGCCCGATGGCCTGGCGCGCGCTTCTCCTTCGTGAAGGGTCAGCAGCGCGTTCGACGCGGTCAGCTCTCCTCTGTTGGTCGAGCCGCAATCAGCCCGCTACACGTCAGCCACGATGCCCCCTCCCCCTTCCCATCCCCCTTCCCCTCCCCCGCTGGCGCACGAGGGCCGGGAGCCGGGAACCGGGGCGGGCCGAAGGGGCCACCACGGCGCATGGCATCGCCACCACATCCACATGGGTACAGGCACTGGCAGACAGTCTCACATCAGATACGACAGACTGGACACGTCGCAGCAGCTCAGCCCAGCTAGCCCAGCGCGTCGACTTGCCAGCGCGTCCCGGCCCGACCGACAGCGCTCCAACACCGTCCAGCCTGGTCCAGCCTTGACCCACAAGGGCGCTTGTCCGTGCCTTCCCGTCTTCGCCCGCTGCCGGTTACCCGCTGGTGGGTACACTCCGCATACGCACAGTTCCGCGATGTCCGCCCCCTTCGTGCCGGTTCGCGGTTCGCGGTTCGCCGCCTTCTCTCTGGAGCAGGCGTAGCCCTCCCTGAGCCTGAGCCTCCAGTGTCCTCCAGGCACACTCTGCTTTGCGCCCCGCTCTGCGAGGAACTGGAGGAGAGTGGAGATCCCGTGGGACTGAGTACCGAACCGAGTACTACCCTCTCCTCTCCGTCGTTGCCATGGGTTACGCGGCTGGCGTCTGGTTGGCCGTAACGTCATAACATCGCCGCGGGTAGGTCAGGCAGGAGGGCGTTGGGCTGGCGGGTGCGGGGGGCTAGAGAGGGAAAGAAGACCACGTAGGTGAGGCGGGGCAGGGGCAGGGGCATTGCCGCATTGCCGCTCGCCGGGTCGGCAAGCCGAAGAACGGATCTCCCGTCTCCTTCCCTCCAGTGGCAAACGGTGGTGTGCGATGGAGATGGAGCATGAGTCAGCGGTAACTGTTTTCCAGACGCACGGCCGGCACCAGTTTGGGGGTGGGGGGCGAGGCATGCGATGCGTGAGGGGAGAAGGGAAAGGGAGAGAAAGCTCGACATGACTGACAGTTTGCTTGTTACGCCCGTCCTTTATTTGACCAAATTGGAAACATCAGCTGGGCCACTCTTTGTCTCATGAAATTCGCGGAGCAGTAGCAGTGGTGTAAGGAATCGAACCTGGTTGGCGACCGTGGGACTTCGGCCTCGGCCTCTAGCAGACGACGCTGCAGTACGTGTCATTGATCTCTGAAACCGCTATCCGGCGGCCACGGGCCAAAGGCACCAAAGGGGCCTAAACGGAGAACGCGGCGCCCCGACTTATGCAGCCTGTAAATGACAGTACCGTAGCAACATATCTTGACACACACGGACCGTTGACGTTCCTTAATAACGCAGTTTAGTCGAAAAGTAAAGTTGTGTTTGGTTATATTGTTTAGTTACAACATTCATTCTGGCGATGCTGTTTTTATTTTACTTGTGTGCGCTCCGTTCATGGAAAACATTCCTTAGATATCGTATTAATCAACAGGGTAACAACTATACTTCAGGACCAGCCTCTTAAGAATGTGTTGGACCACAACCAGCTAAGACGACATAAGTGATAATCCCTGAAGAGGTAACGATGAATATGCGAGGACTGTGCTGGTGCTGGTGCTGGTGGAGCTGCTGGTGGTGCGGCACTGGATTCGTTTTGCTCTCATCCTCTGCAGCGGCTGCTGGTTCAGCGAGGCAGCTAGAGCCAGGGGTTGGACTTGTGTACCAATTGACGTCCACACTCCTCCTCAGCGAACCTAGTCTCCTTGGTCCAGCTAAGGATGTCGGCTACCAAATCACAGCCGATGTGACTGTTGGCACAGTATGGGCTAGTGGGTCAGATTCAAACAACAAGCTCATTCAAATTGACGTAAGATTTCATGAAATGGCTCTTAAGGCATGTCCATGTGTGTGCTTGTGAATGATACATGATAACTGAGATTGTTTTCTACAGATCGCTAGCCCACAACTTCACATAAAATCGAGGAAGGCACCTGCTCCTGAGGGGTTTATAGCTCATTCTTCAGAGCTTCAGAATTTGAAGAATGGACTTTATTTTGTTCACTGGAATAATGGGAGAGTTGTTAATATTTATTTGGCCAAAGATGAAGTCACATCTATCAGCAATCTCAAGAAGGGAATTGCTAGTTTACTGCAGGTAAGTGAGTGAAAAGTGTTTAACTTGCTTGATAATTCTGGGTAATGTTCTTCATGTTTTATTTTTATTTTCTTGCACCTATAGTACCAACTCTTGGATCTGGAAACCAATGAAACCGATGCCTCTGGAGCATGTTTTGTGTCCTACAAGAGTATTGGCCCAACTACTATATTGAAGACTAAAACTGATTGTAAATCAGCTGAAGGCACTCCCTATTCACAGCATACAAATAAGGTCAGTTCAGAAAACCATTCACTGGAGAATTACCCAAGTGGTTCATAATGTACCTAGAAAATAACAGTTCAATATTGTATTCTTATCTTGTACAGGTTTTAGGTTCAACTGTTACATCTAAAAGAGAAACTCGTATTGTTCTTACTCAAGACATGTCGGCTCTGACCTCTGTGGAAACAGATGAGACCCATGTAATGACTGTCAACGTCAGACCTGAGGCAGCAAGCCAAGTCCGTGCCACCCAGCAGTTATCTCTCACTGGTACTCATCTCCACAACATAGCTACTATTTAAATTTGCTATAAGCCTAGGAATATGCCAAATATTACTTATCCTTTTCCCTCTACAGAAAATACAGTCAAAATGGTACCTATTAAAGCTGATGATGTACAGTCTGCTGTCAGAATGGTTGAGAAAAACTCTGGGCAACTTTTTCTCCAACAGAATCTGATTTTAGAAAGAGAGAATCTTCCTTGTCCTGATTCTGCATGTCCCACTGTAAGTGTCAAGTTTAAATACCTTTATCCTCTTATACTTGGCCTTAGAGATAATTGTTTTCCTTTGTCTAGCTTCATAAAGTAGTGAAAGAGAACAGAGATGCCTTAGATGAAAAATATTTGGGCACAATCAAATCTGCCTCAGCTCTTGTCCGACTACTTCCAATTGCAAGAGAGGCATCATATGAAGACTTCACTAAAGTTCTGAAAAATACAGGCAATAAACACATAATGTAAGGGAGGTTTATGTTGTTTTGTGCTGTTGGATGTTAAATTAGTTGAGATTAATTTTAATTTAATAAATGATGTGACTGTTTCAGACTTGCCCTCTGTGATTTAGCTGGTGCAACACAGACAGTGGCAGCACATGAGGCAATAAAGAAAGCTGTTCGTCTTGATGGAAAAGGAAACTTGGATGCCGCAGAACGATATTTGTGGGCTCTTAGTGCTGGAGCTCAGCCAAAGGCAGAAATACTGTCAGGTAATATTGCAACCTATCGGAGGTTATTGATAATTTTAAAAATTAATACTTGCTTTGGAATATACCTCTAATTTTAAGTAGTTGTTGCCCTGTTACAGACATTTTGAAACTCAGTGAGCAAACATACGAAGAAGAAAAATTAGCGGAAACATTACTTTTATCTGTGGCAGCTGTTGCTCAACGCTACCAACGCCTTCCTCACAGCAACCCAAAGGTGAAATAATTAAAGTGTAATGTCTTAAACTCTGATCAAATTTTAGATTTCCATGACCATTTCAAATCATGTTTTTTAGCTGGGAAAAGAAGTCTTTAAATCACTAAATGATGGATTGTCAAATTGTGCTTCAAGTGATGAAATTTGCCAGCTGCGTTATTTGCGGTCTTTTCGTAACTTGGCAGCACCAGAGGGTGTGCCAGTCCTCCTAAATCATGCTGTAAATGGAACTCGCAAAACAACAGTTGCTGCTATGAAAGCCTTGGTTGTTCTCCCCAAAAAGGCTTGGGATGAGAAGGTATGGGTGGTATTACAAATTAAGTAGTTTCAAATTGCATCCATTGTATTGTTTTCCAATGCGCAAAGAATGGCTGCAATTTTTCAAATGTAACATAAACATGTCTGTATGTACCTTGCTCTTCTGTTAGGTTGTCAAAGTGTGTGAGAAAATTTTCCTCCAGTTGGGTCGGCTCTATGATAGCAGTTCTCGCACTCTAGCTGTAGATATAATTTTGGAAAGTGGGCCATCATCCACTCTGCTGGAAGAGATGGTACTGTACCTTCTCAAACCAGACCCTGCTTATGAAGTGAAACAATATCTTTTGCAAAGACTTCGTCAAATATCAAGCAAGTATGTTGCTCCAAGGTTTTCTGTACATGAATTGTGTAAAAGTTTAAACACATTGTTTTAGATTGTCAATCACAGTTCTGCATTCTTTAACTCTGCAGGAACAGTGACTTTGAAGCAAAGGTTCGTAAAATTCTCATCAAACAGGGATCTAAAATGTTTAATTATCATGCTTTGGGGCAGAGAGGATTGACAACTGCTTTCACAAGATCTTTCCTAAGCAGTCCTAGTGCAAATGGTAGTCTGATTTCTATCCAAGAAATTTCTGGTGGCTTACTGAAACGTGGCATTGTGGATGTGTCTGTTGAAAGTGTTGGTGAAAGCAGCAGCATATTTACTGTGAGTATAGATGGATGATTGGAGCTTCTCTCAATCAATTTTGTGCTGAGAAACTATTTTCAATTTTGCCTTGACTATTTCCAGCTTGGTCTTTTTGCGGGCGGTTTGTCTTCATTTGTGTCTTCCGACTCTGAATCAGCTGGAGGATCATCAACTGAAGCAAGTGAAGAAGCCACTGCTGGCATGGAAATTTCTCTCTTGGGCACACAAATTCGACCCTTTGTATTTTTCAATGGCCAAGGCGAGCTCATGGGACATGTGTGGTCCGGTACTGCATCCACACGCACTCCAGCTTTCCAAGCGTTGTCATTACTTCATGATCACAAAGAGCTGCTGCCTCTTCAAACTGGTTTCATTGCAGACATAACTCTATTAGGGGGCATGTCATTTGAATTAGCTGGTGAAGTACAACTTAGCCTTTGGAACAGAAATGCTCATTCCCTTGTAGAAAAGAAGTAAGTCTTACAAAATGCTTTGATTCTTTTTGATACCTGTACTAGTACAACCAATGTTAATACACATTTGTCCTTTACAGTGCTGGCCTCTCGCTAACTGGCTTGACCCGGGTTGATTCCATCTTTGTCAGGAGCCAAGTTGAATTTAACTTGGCCACAGAGCCTCGACTGAACCTTGTCTCTAATCTTGATTTTTACAGTGGCATGGCTCTCTGCATGCAGCTGAAACAGCCAGATACCATTCTAAAGTAAGTATTTTTTGAGTTGTTCTTTTGGTAGGCACATAAAAGCGCACCAAAAAAATGTCCATAACATTTTAAATTTTCTTCTTTCTGCTGTAGGCACAATGTATACAAGGTTGAAAGGATCCCTGGAAGCAAACACAGGTTACGGAAGTCCAAGTACCAGGTATTCCGTATACCAGGTCGAACATATGCTCTAAATCACAAGAATAATGAAATGTGTAATGTTATTTTCAAGGACCAGTAAGGAGCTCATAAGATTATTCTATACTTATTGCTAATCATAGCAAGCTTTCAATACAAATGCCCCTTATAGGGGTCCTTTTTGATGATTTGTGTCCTTGTGTTTTTAATTTTAAAACACACAATGTTTTTGTGGTAACATTATTTTACTGTTGAAACAGGGTGACAATTCCAATTTGTGTATTTAATATACTATAGTACACACCAATTAAAGTGAATTTTAATGAAGACTGAATACATGTAAGGGTTGCCTTTTTGCATGTTTGTTAATACTTGGGGGTTTTGTATGCTTAAGTTTCACTGTTTTAAACTTAGGAAAAGAAAAACAAACTTGGCAGCTATTGGTATTTCCCCCCTCTTGTAAACATGTTAGAACCTTAGCTCAATTTTTTGTTGTTTTTTTTTTCACTTGGAAGCTTGTGATAATAACAATCACTGAAATTCTTTTGTGGAAATTGGGAACAGCCATTTTACTGCAGGGTAAAACAAGAAGGAATCAGGTACTAGACTAATAATTGTTAAAATTTAATATCAAAGGCTGTGTGCTTATTTCATTCTCTAGAATTATTGTTATTATTGTTATGAAAATGCCTGCCTTATGCTTTACCAAATTATGACCCTGTCATTTTTATAACACCAGATGTATTGCATTCCATGTTACTTTGGTATACATATCTGCCACATCAGTTTCAAGGTGTGATGAATCTTCTAAAAATCATGTCAGTCTGAGGAATATCATTGTCAGTTTACATTCCAAATACATTCTTTGATTTTGGCAACTTTGTTGGTTATTGACTGGATAATTTATTTTATCGACTGCTGTTTTATGGGCAACTTCTGTTAATTATTATAAAGTGTATGTAACTTTTGTTTATGTATTGTTATAAAATATAAAATGAGACCTATTGTTCTTCATTAAAAAAATATTTTTGTGCCTCATGACTTCAATATCAATTTTTCACTGTATGCGGAATTTTTCTGGTGGCTATTCACCCGTGATTTGAACGTTATGAATCTGTATCAAACTGCACAGGACCCTCAATTGGGTCTGTTGTGTTTTTATGCAGTACTGCAATTGTTATAATGTAAGGTGGTTATCATGAGATTGTATTTTCATGAGTATGTTCTGTTTACCCTTTTCAGTTTAGTTTTAATTTTTATTGTTGCAGTGATAGTTAATAATGTTCTTAAAACTGACAGTGTATGTAGGTAACTAGTCTCCGTGACCAAGAGTGAAGTGTGGTAGGGGTTTGGCAGTATTTTTGTCTTGCCATGACATTGTTTTTTCTCTGTCTAGTTGGGATGATCTTGCTCCATTTCTGAAGTAGGTGTTACCTTGAAATTGTATTCTTTCAAAGAATGAAGTTATTGGTGTGTTTTTCAAGCATTTTTAACATTGTTCTGAAGCGATTTTGTAACAGCGAAGTTCTAGCTTTGATACTTCAGAACTATCAGAGCTATGATAACTCTTTCCCCTCGTTGATTGTTAGTTATAAATGACAATTGCTCAATATGTCACTCAAGATGTTAATAATTCATGGTAGCACCATCAACTGACGGTTCTAGGAAGAACCTGCTGTGTGAAGATGGATTCAATTTCATTGGTGTACTCACAATGAAGTGAATGTTTGTGTATATTTATATTGGTATATTGTCTGGAGATGTTGCTGACTTATGATGTTGCCGAGGATGAGAGATGAATGAAAGAAAAAAAATTACCTCAAATAAAGTTTGAAAATATATATTATCCTGTGTCTTATGTTGACGTGGTGATGACAGCCCGAGAACCTCAGAATAGAAGTCATGATCACTGCTGTTCATTGTCAGCTATTTATTCCACATTTTCTTACAACACAGCTGTGGTTTCACTTAGTTTTACTGAGCTATGTCTCCCCACCATTACCTACAACTTGCTAGACATTTCAAAGCATTTTTTGTCCAATGTTAGCTAAGTGAAGTATTTGTGCAACCAAAGATTGATACAACAAAATTAATAAGACTGGCAAAAGGGTATAAACAATTAGTTTATTTACAGGTATTCTTCAGAAAGTGCAATAATTTTGGTACTTGGTGTTCTAAATATCTACAGTCATTTCAAAAAAAAAACCTTAAAAACAGCTTTTCTCATTGTATTGTACATCAAAAAGATGGTGCATAAAGTTCAATGATGTCAGCATTACCAGTGGCATTTTCTGTATTTTCTTTAAACTCTGCTGTTGACATACAAATAATAGATCAACACACTACTACATTTCTTAGCTGCATATAAAAGTCAGAGGACATTTTAGATAAAAACCTTATAGTAACATACAACAGTATAAAAGTATTCAATGTTTTAGAGTACACAACTCAATAATTTCCCCATGAGTAGACAAAATCCTGCACAACCCATCACTATTATTAAAAAAATCTAAAATGCCTATGATAAAGGTCATGGTAAAAACTTGCCTAGCCAACCAAAAAAAAAAAAAAAAAAAAAAAAAATTAGAGCAAACATTTGGCATGGACATTTACAAAAACGGTATGCACAAAGAGAATCTATGAGTAATGTAAGATGATCCACATGATTTTAAGTATGGCAGTGACAAAATATAGTCTAAGACACATGAATAAATCACAGCACAAAAATTTGTTTTAATGAACTTCACATGACTCCTAAGAATTTGAAAAATTTGACTGTGGCATAACATTAAATCACAGGAACCACAAGGGCACACTTTAAAACTTATGTATTTCACTCACTGGTATATTAGAGAACGTTCACAAACCAAGTGACCTTTCTTTGAATTCTTGTAGTGGTTGTGGGAGTGACGCTGATGTAAGCGTACGACCCTTATCAGATCACCTCACATAGTTTCTGAACGACGTGTATGCTTAACTGATTATTTCATACACCTTATATATTGATCAGCATTAAAGTATTTGGCCACATTAGAGCATTCACTTGGTCCCAGATATTTTCATTTCAATTTGTTTCATAGCAGAATATGGAAAACTACATTTTCCAGAACTATGTGCAAAAACTACATTCATGCATGGAAATGGTTAAGTAATAAGAATCCATAAGAACACATGGCAGTTTCCAAATAAGAGAACTCATCAAAGCAAAACTTGTCTAACCCTATTGGCTCACATACTTCAAACTTAAGGCATTACAAAATTAAGGAAAAGATAGCCACAAGCTATGTATGCATAAAAACTCAAGACAAATATCATTCCTTTACTCATTCATCATCATCACCATCATCATTCTTGCTTTGAGATGATTGCTGAATGATTTTTGGAATACATGATTTATCTGGCAAGACACCATGTTCAGTGAGGAATGCTTCAACTTCCTCTGCGAAAAAGTCTGTTCCAAGATCATCAGTAACTCTCACAAAGTTACCAATGAGCTGTCCAGCTTTGTACACCAACAGTGCTGGAACTCCACCTGCCTTGAAACGTTGGCTCATTCCTGCCACAGAGCTGAATATCTTGCAGAATTTCACCTTCGGAAAATCTTCACTGAGACATGTAAGGCACCCATTCATAGGTTCGCATCCTGGTATATTGTTTTCATATATGTGGATGATCACTGTAACAGACTTGTTTTCATTATCAATAGCATCCAGAAATTCTCCACTATCTTTTAGAGTAACCAACTTTCCAAATGTTGGAAGCAGATCATACTGATTCAGCATTTCTTTCATTCTCTTTTCTTGATATTGCAGGAGAAACTGGTCTTCAAGAAGTTCTTGAAGATCTGGATCAATTTGCTCAGACTTGGCCTTATCCTTTTCTTCATCTAGAGTAGTTTGGCATGTCAAAGAAAGTTTCTTGATAAGCTCCAATTTTTCCCTTTCTTGCTCAGCACGTTTCTCTGTTTCCAGTTGCTTGAAGCGCTGCCAATCTTTAATCACTCCCTTCGGACCCGTATTGGTTGACGAGCCAGACCATGCTTCAGGTTCTGGGAAGGAGGATGAGGGCTGAGGAGATGATGCTTCCTTAGATGATCCTTCATCTCCTGAGGCTGTTTTATCATCCTCATCTTCACTGCTGCTGCAATAACAATGTAATTTCTCTCCCAAAATCTTGTCCTCTAATGTAGCCATTTCTGCTGATTCTTCAGAGACTTTACACAAATGCTCATCAGACTTCAGACAAAAGTGGAGGTCTTGGCAACCAAAGAATGCACAGAAAATGAAAAAACACAAGCACTCTGTTCAGAACAAGACAAATTTCTAGTCAGAATGCTACAATTGATTTGTTGTTTACAAATCTTGTTTGATCCCCACACCCCTTTTCTACTGACTGACAGTTGCAGGTTTCGATTAGTATCGATCGTCTCGAGCAGGGGGGAGGCTCGAGGGCTCGAGCTCGTTGGTCGAGTATCATCGGGAGCGCGCTTTTTGAATGAGTTGATGAGCCCTGTGTTGAAAATGTAGCACTCTCGCCCATAATACTAGCTAAAGACAATGCCTTGAGAAGTTAAGTGTTGAACCTGAGAAGTTTGGAATCATAATTTTGTATTTCTTTTGTGGAAATACGGTTGAAAACAAATGTTTCAAGTACTTGGGTGAATAATTGAAGCATATCAAATAAATATGGTGTATTCTCAAAGTAAATCAAATACAAAAAACACACTATACAAAAATATATAAATTACAAAACTCGGCAAGTGACAGAGAGGTAACAAAAATCAGTAGAAAACTTACAGGAAACTTACAGGAAAGCATTACAGACTACTACTAAAGCCCTATAAGGCAATAAGGAATCAATTTCAAAATGTGAACAAGGCAAAAGCTAACATGGGCGAGGCTAGTCGGCTAGTCAGGCCTGCGGCCGGCGTGATGCCGACCCGTAAAGAGTGCGTGCGCGGGGTTTGCCTACCCGCACCCCGTTGGCGACGCCGGTGCAGAGCCGAGGGCCTGACTGCACCGCACCACCCACGCGTGGCGGGACCGGGAGGGGGCAGGGAGGGGGAGAAGTTGTTTCATTGTCGGCGGGGCCGGCGGGGCACCCGGGTAACTCACGACCCCGCCCACGCATCATCGGCGCAACTCACGCATTTCTTGATATTCCCAAAATTTTCAGGTCAAAACGCATTTCAATTTGGGCGAAGGGTTGAGTATCCCGGCTAAGAACTTCTACCCAGACTGCCTTGTTTTGATTTGAGCTTCTCTTCTGGCCGGTTTTACAGCAGCAAGCACAGGAAGCAAGGAGGCCCCGGGTCAGTCGAAAGCGCCCGAGGCTAGTGAATCGAGAGCAGTATTTGTGCACCGGCCTGTACTTCACCTGGTCATGCGGACTGTGGAGGCCCTCCGCCTCTCCGCCCGCTCCGCCCTCCTCCGCCCTCCACCCTACTCCGACACCCCACGTGGGGACACCGCGCCGGGCGCGCCACCCCTCCCTGCGCAGGGGCGGCAGCGGCAAGTCGAGACGAGAGGGAGGAGCGGCGTAGGGTGGCCCCTCGCCTCGCCCTGCCTGTCACCTCGCCGACGGGCCGGGCCGCGCTCTCTGCGCAGCAGCGTTTAGGGGCCGCCCCCAAACCACGTCCCGCACCCGCGGGGCACGTTCATAAACCACGATCGTGGCCGTTTGACGGAGAGGCTGGAATACCTGCGCGGCTTCGGGGGCGGTGCGGGGAGCAAACTGTCGCCGGCGAGAATCCGAGTCGTGACTTGATGACCCCGGACTCCGTGGGTTCGATTCCCACAGACGCACTTGCCCCGTGGGCTCAAACGGTTGTGACCACGCTCGCCTGGCGCATGGCGCCACCTGGTCTGTGCAGTCCCTCTCACGCAGAAATAAAATTCCCGCGGTATTACGGTGGTGAACGACCTCCACTCCCCTCAGCCTCAATTTAAATAATCATCCAAGTCCCCTCGCAAGTCCCCCCACTCCCTGTCTACGTCCCCGAAACTCGGCGTTTTTGCTGGAGCTCGGCTCGAACCCTCAACCCTCACCTCCGCCGGCCCTGCAGAATGCGGGGGAGTCCGGGCCGGGCAGGGCCGCCGGGCGGGGAGAGGCGGGGAGGGTCGGGGCGCAGCCAGTCGGAGCGGACCTTTAGGGACGGGACGGGGGTTGCCGGGGCGACACGGCGGCCAGGGCGGTGGGGCTCGGCGGGGCTCGCGGGGGCGCGCACTCCCCCGCGTGGGGCGTCGAGTTGTACCTCGCCTCCCAACGCACCCTTATTGATCGTGGAGTGCACCCTAGGCTGTAGCAACAGCTGCTGTTATTGCCCTCTTACTGTTGCTGTGCGCCGGCACAGGGCAGGCACGGGCCCCTGAGCTGCCACAGGGCACAGGGCACGTCAGAGGTCCCGGCCGGCCGCAGCTGCAGCGACAGCTGCCGACGGCGACCAGCAGGCGCAGGCCACAGCCGCACATGTGTCACGGGGCACGCGGCACGCACGCGGCACGCACGCGGCACGCATGCGGCACGCCGGTCGGCCCGGTCCGGGTCCGGTCCGCCACAAAGCGGGGCTTCGGGCCGGGCACCGCGCCGCGGGACTGTTGTTTGGGAACAACTGTTGTAGTGGTGTTTGAGCCAGAGAGGCCGGGGGTGTCCGTGGGTGGGCCGGGGGCAGGCCGGGGGGTGGGGGCCGGGGGCAGGCCGGGGGCAGGCCGGGGGGTGGAGCCGGGGGCAGGCCGGGGCTACGCAGCCCACCACACTATTTCTCCAGTGGAGGGTCACCACTGGGGCCGGGCGGCAGGGAGGAGTGACCAGTGTGAAGCGGGGGATGGGGACAAATGGAAGAGGAGGCGGGGGAGGAAAGGGGTTGAGGGGGGCGGGGGGGGGGGTTTATCACCACTCTAAATCATGCGGCCGCGGCACTACTACAAATCATGTTGATATGAAGTGCGGCGTGATAGGTGTACCGCGAATGAATTTCGCCCCCCACCCCACCCTGCCTCTCTTTCCGTCGACTCCACCACCTCCACCACCAGAGCGCCATCTCCCCCTTCATTTATTACCCCTCTCTATTGGTCGTAGCCTCATCGTACGCAACGGCACGGCAAAGGTATAGTCGGGAGTCCCCGGCACGGAACGGCGGCCGTCCCCGGTCCGGAACCCCGTCAGTCCCCGTCAGATACCGTCAGACAGGCACGTAGCCGTGGGAGGGGGGGGGGCAGAGGGGGCAGAGGGGTCATGGGGCACCGCCTGGCAGGTAGGCAACCCGCGTCACGACCCGTCTGTAAGTAGGCAAAAAGCGCGGCCTGACTCCCTCCGAAAACTCCGTCCAGCACCGTCAGTCAGACACCGCCAGACACCGTTCCGTCGCTCCCGGCCTCCTGGCCCGGACAGCAGGGCCCCCGGGTAATGACAAGTGCATGGTGCGGTGCGGTGCGGTGCGGTGCGGTGCCGGTGCCGGGTCGGAGCCCCGCACCGCAGCCCCGCAACCCCGCCGTGTGTGCCGGCTGTGCCCCTGCCCAGCCCTTCCATCCCGGCCCCGGCCTCATAAAAGAGTGAGAGTTCAATAACCCATGGTGCGGTGCGGTGCGGTACACCTGCCGTATGTTTATTTACTGCTCCCCGCCACCCGGAGCCTGAGCCGCGGGAGGCAGACGAAGCAGACGAGGCCTGGGCCTGCGGGAGTCGCGGGGACACGTCCATACGTCCACACGTCCATACGCCGGCTTTGCTATTTTTTCGCCGGCCGAAAATATGACTGCCGCCACAGTCGAATAGTAATCCGAACACGACCTATCACATTTTGCCGGAAAAATCACCAAGCCGGAAAATAGTTCCGGTCAGCCAGGGGGTGGACCAGGACCGAACAGGGCACAGGGCCGGGGCGAAAAGGGGGGGGGGGGAGCAACATTTCGCTTTGCTCTACCCCGGCGATACCATCTTCCCCGTGCGGAGAGGATGGATGGGGGAGACATCGATTTTCGCTTTGTTCCGGTGCAAGATTTATCCCTGGCGCTGTGCGAGAGAAATGCGTTGCTGCGGCGCAGCGCGGCGTCGTGGGCACAGGATGCAGACCGGGGACAAAATCAGACACATGTTATGTTATCTATCGCACGAGGCGGCGCGCGGCGCGGCCCGGGCCGTCTGCACTGCGCTGGTGGTGGGGCAACGGACTCTCTCAGCCTAGAGAGACCCGGAGTCTCTCTAGCACGGCCCGGCACGGCCCGGCACAGCCCCCCGTTTTGTCTCCACCGTGTGCCGCCCCTGTTTTTCTGCCCGATTCACTTCCGCCAGTCGGGCCGCTGCCGCCAGGGCAGTTGTTCAGGGGCGGGGGGCAGGCGAGGGGGGAGGCGGGAAGCGGGATTAAGCTTGGCGTGTCTCGGCTCGGCAGAAGGGTTGGCGGGGGACGTCTTAACCTCCCCTGAAATAAGAGCCTGCTCGGCACGGCAGGGCCCCGTTGCCTTGGCGGGCCCCAACAAGGCCACCGTCACGGCACGTCTTGCCTCGGCCTCGGCACGCCGCGCGTCAAGCGACGGGGAAAATTAGGAGCCGGTTGGGGGCGGCTCGAGTCGAGGAGCACTCTACTCTCCTCCCGGACCGAGATTAAGGGTGTTCCGGGGGCATCAAAAAGTGCAGCCCCGGATGCCGAGGGCGGCTCTGCGGCCTACGGTCCCCGGCCACAGCCCCGCGCGGGGCACTGAGGGGGCAGGAGGCAGGTGTGCCAGGTAGGGCTGCTGGCCTGGCGCCTGCTGGCCTGGCGCTGCTGGCCTGGGACAGCGGTGTGAAATATCGCCCTCTCTATGCCAATAGATCGCCCGCCGAACGGCATCGTAAATTTTTCATACCAGGGCCCAGGCTGCCGCGCTGCTGCGCCGGGCCTTTTGCCACATATCCCAACCGCGGCGCAGGCCGCAGCGGACCCAAACACATCCGCACGCCAGCAGACGGCACGGCATCCAGGCCAGGGGCGGATCCAGCAGCGACTCTTAGAGGGGGCGATGTAACTCCTTCTGCCTACTTGCAAGGCGGAAAGTTTCTCAGGTTCTGGGGCTGGGCCTGGGCCTTCTCCGTACGTCCTCACATTCCGGTTCCAGCTCCAGCGCCCCTCTCCGCACCTCCCCGCCGCCTCCGGCCTCCGGGCCGTCTACCCTGCTGGCTCTGCCCGGGTCCTGCCCCCGTCCCGACTGCAGGCGTTGGCAACATGTGGCCCATTGTCCTGTCCAGCCCGGCCCGGCCCCGCCCCGGCCAGGCGCCTGCTTCTTGGACGGGCAGGTTGCCAGCCTTGCATGGCGCCGGCGCCCTGCGGTCAGACACACAAGCAGCGGGGGCGGAGCGGTCAAGTGGCCGCGGGTAAAGGGTCGGTCCGCCGAAAAGGGACCCCAAGGACCCCCCGCGGGGGCAGCCGGAAGCCCCCAAAACGGCCCAGGAAGGTGCAGCGCAGGGGGTACCGGGCCCCACACCGGCAGGGACGTGATATGTGCCCTCATTCCCGTGTACCGACACGGTACGGGGCCGAAGAGGAGGGCTCTGGCGAGCGGCGCCGAGTGGAGAGTTTCTTTGAGTAGGAGAGAGAGAGGTAGTTGGGTGGGGTGGGGTGGGCTGTGCCGAAAGGGTTGTCGGGAGGGGGGATGGGGGGTCAGGCACTGAGGGCTGTGGTTGTGCCTGAAGGGGCTTTCACCTTGTGAGGCAAGGCGGCGTCGGGGGCTCGGGGTGGGGAGGGGTGGAGAGGGAGCAGTGTGGTTACGGGTGCCAAATGGAAGCGGCCCCGTGTCCCGCCGTGGCCTGACTACCCTAGCCAGCCTAGCCCGGGGGGTTCGCCCCGCTCCCGCTGCCTTGGCGTCCCCGTCCCGTCCGCAGGTCCCCGTCGGACCATTCATTAAGGGCGAACTACTCTGGGAAAGAAGGAAGACAGATTTTAAAGGCAAATGGAGGCTCCACAGTGGCCGGCGGGGCTGCTGAGTGAGAAAAGCCGAAAGAGGGCGAAGAACGGGGGGCACACGGCCCCCGGGGCTGGTTTCGTTTGCTGAAAAATTTCTGTAAAATCTTACTCTTCCTGTAATTGTACTATTCTCTTCCAATTTCAAAACGGGATCGATTCTCATTTCAGTAAAAATAATTGAGACGCCACCATCAAGAGCGCCAGGCCGCGCGATTTGCCATACTGAATTGCACAGCCAATCAGAGCGCGCCATTGGGCTGTGTGGTTTTTTCTCATGTAGGGTATGGCAATATGCGCCTGGGTCGGCTGGTCGTGAGAAGGGGAAGAATTTTATGGCGAAAAACTTGGGGGATTATTTGTCCAAGTCTCGGCCTCGGTCCCTCAGCCCTTGTCGTTGTCATGCGAGGAAAGATATCCTGGCAAGGTGGGAAAGAGTGGCAGTCTCCCCTCACGCCGCCGGGCCGAACGAGTTGCTTGGTGCCCTTCCGTGTGCCGTCCCTCGCACGCCCGCGCTCGCCCGCGCTCCGATTAGCCTCTCCGCGGGGGGCGGCCTGCCGGGCCGGGTCGGTCCCCACTAATGACGCGGACGCAGCCCCATACGGGCCACCCACAACGCCACCCTCCGGCGCCCGGCCCGGCACCGTCGTTATGCTGCTGGGAACAAATATTTGAACCCGTCGTCCGGGCAGAATCAGCAAACTCAGCGCGGCCCACACGCGTAGGAGCGGGTTCGAATACCGGCGGCTCTCTGCGGCAAGACCCAAGCCGGTGGAGGCGGGGGCGGCGGGGGCGGCGGGGGCCGGCGGGGTCGCGGCTGTCGCTGCTTCCGCTGCCCCCCACTATCTCAAAACCACTCAATTTGATAGCCAAAGTTTAACGGGGCGCCGTTCTCCCTTCTCACTTCGTCCAACTCGCGCGCGCGCGCGCACGCCTTGTCTCTCTCCCACCACATCCATTCTCCACCCAATCTCCACCACGTCATTACTCTCATTTTTCTCTCTCGCTCGTTTAGGTCGCATCGAGCCTCCGGGGGTATTTGTCCTTGTCGTTCCCTTTTCCTTTCCTTTTTCCTCTGGCCCCTACTCTCCCCACCTCCTCCTCTCCTCCCTGCTGCTGGAAGAGAAGAGCGCCTTGGAGGTAGGCAATCACTCGTGGTAGAGCGCACTGCTGTTCACCGTGTTGCCTATCCACGCGTTCGCAGGCGCCACGTGGAGGCTGAGGCTGGTGCCGCCGCCGCGCCACCGCTTTCGTCGGACCTTTCCGTCCGCCAACACCCCGTCATGGGTTCTCCCTCTCCCCCTCCCCCGGGGGTGTCCAGGGTGTAGTAAGCGGCGGCTGTTTATCTACCCCCACCCCACCCCGCGCGGCTCGACTCGGCTTCTCCCGCCAGCGACGTGACGTGTTTTGCATACTCAAGCCTCCATCAGAAACAAAAGCGCTGCGTTGCGTTGCCAGAGTCGCGCCGCGTCGCCGCTAAAAGCGAAGTGCGCTTTACGCGCTTTACGCTGTCGAGGGGCCGGGCGGGGCGGGGCGGGGCGGGGCGGGGCGGCGACGGCCGGGGCTTGTCAAACAGAAACAGCGGCGGCAGTGTGAGTGTCCATAGTCAGAGGCTGGTATGTTAAACACGTTTCTCCTTCGGAAGGGGGGTTGGGGGGGGGGGCACATTGTTTCAACGTGTGCCAGCGCTGTAAAACTCTACAACATTCTGGCATGGAAAGCACAGATAAGCAAATCGACGCTCCTGAAAACCGAAGCGTTTCGGCCCGTCTGTCCCCCTCTCCACCATGAGCCCGAGCAGCGGGCCCCGGCGGGGGCCTCGCCGTGGCCATGAGGACAGACATTCTCTCCTCTCTCCCCCTTTTAGCAGGCAGTGCGGCGGCAATGAGGGAGGAGGCGCAGGGAGGGGCGGGTGGTGAGCGCAGAGGGGGGGGGGGGGGGGGGGGCGCCCGCCCCACCTAAGGTGTTCTCTAATTTGAGTATAAGGACCATTACGTATGTTAATGGGTACTCCCGACCCGCCGTGGACGCCGCCCCGCCCAGGGCCCCGCCTCACCTGCACCGAGAGGAGCCATACAGCAGGGCCGCAGCAGGCAGCAGGCAGCAGGCAGCAGGCCGCAGGACCCGCCAGTGCCGCGCTGCCGTCACTGCGGAATAGAAATGAGGTAGTATCGTTCACCCCAAGGAAAAGGCAAAGTCAACCGTTAAACACCGAGCGAGGGGAACGTATTATTAAGTTGGACCTCCTCGTGAAAATCTGGCAGCAGGAGCCGGCTGTACAAAATAAAGTGTTTTTCTGACTAGTTCATTAATTTTCTTTTTATTTTGAGAAGTTTATTCTGAGAGTGTGCGCTGCGCACTGAGAAGGTGACCGCGAGCCAATGGGGAGGGAGGAATACATATGAAAGGCAATGAGTTGCATCTGGGCTGGGCTGGGCTGTGTGCGGAGCGCGGCTGCCGGCGCGAAAGGGAATTTATAACGAGGCGCGGGGGCATTGATTCCGTTTGCACGCCCCACCGCGCCGCCGCGCCCGGACAAAAGCGAGGTGGTGACCGCCGACCGCCCCCGGCAGCCCTCGGAGGAAGGGAGAGAACAACAGCAGAGGTGTGAGAAGAGAACGTGCTGCTGGAACCGGGAATCGCGCTGTTCAACGAACCGTTCACGGGAAACGCCGGGCACGGGGTTCGGAGTTCGTAGTTCATGGTACGGGGTACGGGGTACGGGGTACGGGGTACGGGGTACGGGGTACGGGGTACGGGGTACGGGGTACGGGGTACGGGGTACGGGGTACGGGGTACGGGGTACGGGGTACGGGGTACGGGGTACGGGGTACGGGGTACGGGGTACGGGGTACGGGGTACGGGGTACGGGGTACGGGGTACGGTACATCAGTCCTGATTCAGGACTGAAAATTTTGAAACGCGGTGGGTATGACATAGTCCGGCCCGAGCGACGAGTACTCAGCCGAGGGGCGGTGGCCCCTTCCAGCAGCCGGGACGGACTTGGCTGTTATTGCCCCCACTTCACCCCTCCACCTCCACTTCCATGAGTCCCTCTCCGCGGAGCCCGGCAGCGCCCCGCTCCCCCTCTTCCAGGTAACCCCCGTCCTGTCCACCCTGATCCCCTTATTGGTCATACCCGCACGGCGCGGGGCGGGCATCATCCGTGGATCAATCAATAAGCCCCCAATCAATCTATCAATCGTGCTGCCGGCCGCTCCGTGCGGCCTCTCTCTCTCGCCTCTCTCCCCCGGCCCGGAGCCCCGGGCCTCCCCCGTGGGCCTCTGTGAGGCCCAGCCAGCCGGCCCTGCCCTGTGGGCCCTACCCTGTGTCTCTGCTGCATTTTATTCCTCTCACGTCCCCCACCCGACCAGCATCCCTCATTTCTACTGCTGCTTCATTTGCTTCGCTTCCCCTAGCGTGGCCCGGCCGGGCCCGGCGCGGCGCGTCGACCACCGCGAGGGCTTGCCGCCGCCGCCGCCGCCGCCGCCCGTCCTCGTCCCCGCCTCCACCTCGCCTTTGTTCGCCGGGAAGGGCGTTGCGTTGCGGCCCCGTCAGCAATACACTGCCAAAATAAAATCGAGTGTCGAAAAGTCGTCGGCTCGCCATCCTCATCGCTGCGCCCCCACCAGGCCGCTGTGGCCGCGCTGTGCCCTGCGGCACTTTGCTGGAGCGGGGTTGTGGCCGGGCCGGGCAGGGGGCAGGGTGGCAAAGGAAATTGACAGGAGCGCGAGGTGGCGTGGCGTGGCGTGGGCGCAGGGTGGCTGCCAAGCACGGCGGAATGACGTGGATGGTAAGGAAAAGGGGGACCGAGGACCGACCGGGACCGCCAGGGACGAAACTGCTTCCCCGTCGACTCTCGTTGACCTGGCCTGGCCTGTAGACCAATCTCAATCATTTTCTCATCTCGGAAGCCCAGCCGGAAAGGTCCTCGGACGTTGCCCCCACGAGCCTCGTTCTCCAGTCTCTTTCCGTAAATCCTGCTCCCACCTTTCTCTAACCGTTTTCCAGTCACATTAGTCGTTTGGGATTACAGTCACTGTACAAAGTTGTCAAGACTGGCGTGCCCTGCGGTGCTGCTGCTGCTGCTGTCAATCTGCACGGTTTGCACAGGAAACTAGAAATTGGAGCACAGCACCGCACCGGTCTTTGTCTGTGCGGGGGGTCATTGCTGTGATTCCGCACTGCAGCGACGGCGCCACTGGCGCCACCCCAAGCAGCTCAGGGCCGGCTAGCTTTGGTGTCCCTCCCTTGCAGGCACTCAATTTCAGTGAGTCAATACGTCGGGACAGCAGCAGTGGCAGCAGCAGAGGCCTGCCCGCCCCCGCCACCCCCGGCACGGCACACCCGGTGGGACGTGGCGGGGCGGGGCGGGGCGGAGGGGCTGTCCGGAACTGTCTGGACTGGACTCGTAAGGACCTCGATAACGTGTCGCCAACCAGAAAAAGAAAAAGCACTTCCAACACAGGGAAAAGAAAATGACGACCGCGGTGACAAACGAACGTCGACTATTTTGAGCGGATTCGTGTTTGCAAGCGCACTCTGCCCGGTTTTCTTCATTTCGTTCCCAGTTTACAGGGCGCCAGAGAGGCCATGAGCTCTGGTGTAACGGCGTCCGCTAACACACTGCTCGCCCATCCCGCAGGGTGGCCAAACCCATAAATAATAATACGTTGTTGGTGGGTGGTAACACTGCGAGATCGCCCGCTCGCCATGAGCAAGCGGCGAGGCGGCGAGGCACGAGGGGGCAAAAAGCGAAGCGCGGAGGAAAAAAACGCGGAAAAATAAAGCATACGTTGGCAGCAATGCTGCGGGCGGGGGATGCAGATCGTTACGTATGGGCGGAGGGCTCTCTGCACACGCGTAACTCATAAATGTGCAACAGTCCTGCCGACCGCCCTCGCTCTCTTTCTCTCGCTTTTATTGTTGGTCGGCCTGGCTTCCTCTTCGCTCCTCCATCTTCCACAATTACAGGTCCCCTCCAGACGAGGGCCTCATTTCCACACTTCTCAACGCGATTAACTCCGAGTAGGCAACAATATCCCTGACTGGCGCCCGAGACCCCCCGGGACACGGCGGCCCGCGGCGCTCGCAGCTCCCTTTTGGAAAGCGCTTTATTCTTGACTGTCCCGGACCAGCCCCGCCCGACCACTTACTTCAGGACGATGAATCCAAGAGAAACGCAATTTTCCGTCACGAGAGGCCAGGCCGAGGCCGGGGGCACCAGTAAGGCGTGCCGGAGGACAGCCCTCGAGTCGGCGAGGGGTCGAGAGAAGCCGGAGGTCCGGAGGTGGAGGTGGGTTAGGTCCGCGTTATTGCGAGAGAAGTGGCTCCATCCAGCGCCCTCCCCCTCCCCCCCCTCCCTCCCCGGGCCGACCGCTCTGCATATCACTGGGAGACGTCCGAGTCCGAGCGCCTCCTCCCCCTCACCGGCCATTTCAATAACTTAACTACTCCCCAAAATGACGTCGGCTGCGGGGGACACTCGACGTGGCAGTCGGGACTGACGCCTGCGAAGCGCCTGCGAGGTGGGCCGACCCGCTTGACTCGCGTGCGCAGCGGTGCCTCAGGCTGCCTACCCAGCCGGGCGTCCCAGGCCGGGCCCGGTCCCCACCGCCAGCCAGCTGAGCCAGCTGAGCCAGCAGCCGGGCAGCCCGAGTTTGTGTGGTGCAGCGCCTTACAGGACAAGAGTAGGATCACTTTGGATCACTTTGGCGTGGCGTGGCGCGGCATGGCGTGGCGTGGCGTGGCGTGGCGTGGCGTGGCGTGGCGTGCAGAGAGGGGACGTTCGTCTCGCCCCCGCGCAAGGGGTGGCCGGGCCGGGAGCCGAGAGCCTCGAGCCGGACGGCCAGCACCTGAGTGAGGGTTGCATGACGCGTTGCTAGGCAACCAAGACGCTGCCGCCGACCGGGGCGCCGGGGGCTGCCGCTGCCGGGGGTTGCCGCCGGGGGGCGGGCCGGCGGGCCGAGGGCGGCCGAGGGGCTAAGAGAGCTCCGCGGAAGAGGAGAGAAGTAGAAGAGGAGGAGGAGGGAGGAGGAGAGCGAGGCGAGGAGCAAAGCGGAGGACCGGAGAAACTTATTGCTTCTGCATGTCATGCGATCTCCCGTCGAGGGTGCACTTCGCAGTGCACACACAGCCTCACACGACGCCCCCGCTTACACCCAGACCGTCTGTCTGTCCGTCTGTCTGTCTGTCAGTCGCGCACACCACCAGGTCGTCGGCCGCGCCCTCTCTGTGTCAATACGCTTGTGCACCCGGCCCGGGTCGGCTGCAGGCCGGAGTGCACCAGGCCGCTGTAGTATGACTCGTCGGTATCGATGCGCTCTGCGCTGCTGACCCGAGCTGCTGGCCTGAGCTGCTGGCCTGAGCTGCTGGCCTGAGCTGCTGGCCTGAGCTGCTGGCCTGCTGGCCTGAGCCTGAGCTGCTGGCCTGAGCTGCTGGCCTGAGCTGCTGTCCTGAACTGCTGGCCTGAGCTGAGCTGCTGGCCTGAGCTGCTGGCCTGAGCTGCTGGCCTGAGCTGCTGGCCTGAGCTGCTGGCCTGAGCTGCTGACCCGAGCTGCTGGCCTGAGCTGCTGGCCTGAGCTGCTGTCCTGACCTGAGCTGCTGGCCCGAGCTGCTGGCCTATGCTGCTCTTGCTGGTCTGCTGGGCCCTGCAACGGGAGTGTACGGCCGAGTCGTACGGGAACATAAGTGAATGGGCTCAACAGCCGTTGTCGCCCGGTCGCGGTCTGTAGGCGCGGGGCCGGGGCGTAAGAACAGGGATCGGAAAGCCGTATCGGGCAGGGCTGGGCGGGCTGCGGGCTGCGGGCTGCGGGCCTCCAGGCAGCCGGGGGCGGGGACGGGGGACCCTTGCGGCGGCGAACGGGGCGAAAACGCTCTGATACGGCCTCGCCGTCCCGCCGCGGCCCCGACAACGGCCCCGGAGCCGGCCGGAGCCCGTCGGCTGCTGTAGAGGACCGCGCCGCACCCCCATACCCTGCCCATGTCCGTGCCCGAGCCCACGCCCCCGGCCAGCCGTGTTTTGCAGCCCAGTGCAAATCAGTATTGGCTGCGAACGGGGCATGCTGATAGCGCGGCCTCTGCGGGGGGTCGGGGCCGCCGGTCCCACCCCTGCGGAATTAAATTCTGTCCTATTGAGTGCCGCGGTGGCGCCGGTGGTGCACGGGGACAGGGGCCAGTACGACCGTGAGCCCCGCCCCGCCCCGCTCGGCTCTCGGCTCCGCTGGATCTGCTGCTGGACCTCTCGGCTCCAAGGCTCCAGGCTCCAGGCTCCAGGCTCCAGGCTCCAGGCTCCAGGCTCCAGGCTCCAGGCTCCAGGCTCCAGGCTCCAGGCTCCAGGCTCCAGGCTCCAGGCTCCAGGCTCCAGGCTCCAGGCTCCAGGCTCCAGGCTCCAGGCTCCAGGCTCCAGGCTCCAGGCTCCAGGCTCCAGGCTCCAGGCTCCAGGCTCCAGGCTCCAGGCTCCAGGCTCCAGGCTCCAGGCTCCAGGCTCCAGGCTCCAGGCTCCAGGCGTCGGTAATGGCAGCAAAGTCTGTCGCCCTGTCGGATGTGAAGGATTAGGAGAAGGGGATCGGGGCCAATAACAATCGTGTCAAAGGGGAAACAACGCCCCTCCGCTCGGATCGTCGTCCTGCTGCTTCCACCCGGAGCCGAGCCCGGAGCCGGGGAGCTGGGGGAAGCCTATGGCGACAAGGCGCGCCTGGCGCCCCGAGATAGACTGGCATTTTTTAATGGGCTTGTACTTCCGCGCTGTTTGGCTGCCAGCGGCGCGAAAGGGGTGGCTGCCAGGGGCTTTGGGGGCCCCGGGGCCCGGCGGGGGGGTCGGTTCGAGTTGTGCCGTGTGACGCCAGCAGCGCCAGCAGGGAGCTCTGGGCGGGGCCCTCTCGGGGTTTAGGCCCCCGCCCCAGCACCCGGCCACAGCAGCCGACCCGGCCCGCCGTGCAGTAATTCACTCCAAACAATCGTAAATCAGCGGCTTCTATGACGTACCCTTTCTCTTTCCGCCAGTGTCCGCCAGGGACGGGGTCCGGCGGCTGCCTGGCTGCCCGGCCAGCGGCCAGGCTCCTCCGCTCATTTACGCCCAGGCTGCGGCCGTGGTGCTGCCGCCTGCTGCCGCCTGCTGCCGCCTCTCAGGTCCAATCACATGACCAGCCGCGGCGACTCTGTTTTCTTGCTATTCCGGGCGGCGCGGGATTGCCATCCTCCTCTTCCTTTCCCTCTCCCTCACCGGATTCAGATCCGCACCCGACTAACCTAACCCTGTCACGCGCCTCCGGCCCCGCATATTTCCAGGCTTACATATGAATGACAAATACGCCATCGCTCTCCACTCCGCGCCGCTGTATGCGCCGCAAAGTCCCGGGGGATCCCAAGCCAGCTGACTTCGGGACGACGGGACACGCCGTTGAGGACCCCGTTGGATATACATTTAAATTTCCCATCAACACAACCAGAACTTGAAAAAAATAAAGAAATAAAATGCCATGGAACTGCCATAGAAGCAGATGATAACCCGTTGTTATAAATTCTCATGTACATTGAGTCCGCAAGAAAACGCTCTCTGCAAGTCCACAAAATAAATGGCAAAATTGGGGGGGGGGGGCAGTGGTTACGTTTTGGGGTGGGTCCTATCTCATCTCAAAAATAATCTCCAAAACAACTGCCTACTGGGCGTGGTGAAACTCAACCTCCTAGTGAACAGTTTGAATCGTTCCCCGCTTACAAAGGTTTGGGCGGCATCCCCTAGTAAGGAGGAGGGAGGAGGGGGAGGGAGGATGCCTCTCCCCGCCCTGCAACAAGATGCTTTTTGCGCTATTATGCGCGGGCTGAGGCACTTGTACCGCACCGCGGCAGCCTCTGCCGCCGCCCCTCACGGCCGCGCCGACAAAAAGATGTCGCCATGGGAGTGGCACAGCGGCAAGGGATGTCGCGCTGCTGTGTGTGTGTGTGTGTGTGTGTGTGTGTGTGGGAACGGGACTTTGGTGTGTTCTCATTGACCCAAATCTCGAGCAGCGGCGCGCGCTAACAACACGTACCCCCCCCCCCCCCCACACACACACACACACACACACACACACACACTCACACAAACACACACACACACACACTCAGGGGGCCCCTGGGGCTCTGAGCGACACCTTACAAAAGCCTTCTGCCTTCGCTGCGCAGGAGGAAGGCTCGGCGGGCTCGGCACGCCTCGGAAACGGTAACAATGGCGGCGAGGTACCCACCTGCAGCGCCGCCTCCGATATATTCACGGCGCCACACGCTGCCCTGCGCTGCCCCGCTGCCCCCGCTGCCCCCGCAGCACCCGCTGCCCCCGCTGCCCCCGCCTCCACGCTCTCCCACCCAATGCAACATCAAAGAGGTGGTGCTTGCTGAGGCTGCAGGCACTGCGCACCGGAGAGTGAGCGATTCAGACAAAGGGAGCGCCTTTCCTCTTTACCTTTCACCCCCTATCCTCCCCTTTAAGCCCCACCCCCAGCAGCCCCGCACCGAGTCGCAAAAATAAGTACCGAGGTCTACCCCTCCCCTCCGCGTCTCCCCTACCTGGCACCCACCTGGTTTGCTCCAGCCCCCTTCCCCTCTCCCATAACGGCTGCTACTGCCGCCGCCGCCGCCGCCGCTGTTTGTGTCGCAGACCAAATAAGACCAGCGTACTAAATATATATGCTGGGTCGAAAGCAAAACAACCCCCCCCCCCCCCCCCCCCCCCCCCCATCCGCGGAGGTCCAGCCCAGCCAGCCCAGCCCGGGCAGCCGGGTTGGGAACGGAGCAGGGGCGCAGCAGATCCGAAAAATACGTTTCCAAAAATGGCTTGGTCCTACCTTATCTCAGACACGCTTCCGGAAAAATGTTGGCTCCGGCAGGAGTTGAACCCCGGACGGGCCGGTCCGGGGCACCTATCTGAGTGCTGACGGGGACCCAATCCGGCCCCCGAGGGGCTGACTGCGGCCGCATGCAGCGGGGCCCCGTGGGGGGTCTGCAGGCCGCCGGGGCCGCGGCTGCAAGTGATAGCCGTAATTTACGTTATTAAAGCGTAATGCCTTGTTGCTTCCGCCATTACGGGGAAAACACAGCGGATAGGCGAGAAAAATGGAAGCAAGTGCACACTTAGGGACTGCTATTGCGCTGGTATATTCTGAGCGCGCAGCGCCCGTGGGCGCTTGCATAATTAGTTAGGCTTCCCAGTAAGTCTGCGAGGGTCCTGGCGCTAGCGATAGTTACGTATATACTGGTTATTGTGCCCCAGCCGTGCCCCAGCCCAGGCCCAGCTGGCCTGCCACGAGTGGCTGCACGGGTGCCCAGCCACTGTATTTAGAGTTGCAATACATATCACTGAAATTCGCGATAAATCGTTATTGCAAAGAAATAGTGATAAACTCCCATTAGAAATAAGGACCACGTTATTGCAAACAGTTTGCAAGACAGCAGTTTTTGCAATACTGATTGCACTTTTTGCAAATCAAATACCAGTGGTGATGTGGTCACCTGGTGGTAGACAGGGGCAAAAAAATGCGAAGTCAAAAATGTCAATGAGCGAGATCGAATTCGGATGCTATAACAAAATACAAGATCTTTGCAACTTTCGAAAAAAAAATTCGATCACCGGAAGGGGTCGCGCAGGGCACCCGAATGGGGCATGACTGCCCCTTACAGCAGTAAAAATCAATGTTGCAGAAAAAATTTGAAAATATTTTCTAAGGTCAATTTGACCAAAGTAGGATCCTACAGAATTTAAATTTCAAGGGTAAACGCTGTAACTTTTCCGGTTTTTGAGATATCAGCGTTTTAAGTGCGAAAATAAATCAAAATTAGATTTCTGCGAATTTAGGACTAAAAACGCTGATATCTCAAAAACCGTAAAAGTTACAGCGTTTTCCTTGATATTTAATCCCTTCAGAACCCTACTTTGGTCAAATTAACCTCAGTTAATATTTTCAAAAATTTTCTGTAACATTGATTTTTACTGCTGTAAGGGGCAGTTATGCCCCATTCGGGTGCCCTGCGTGACCCCTTCCGGTGATCGAATTTTTTTTTCGAAAGTCGCAAAGATCTTGTATTTTGTTATAGCATCCGAATTCGATCTCGCTCATTGACATTTTTTACTTCATTCGCGGAGCAAGCGGGCGGGCATTAGCGAACCGCGAGGCGGAGCGCTATCAGCGACCGAAATTTTTTTGTCCGTTCGTCACCGGCTGACGCCCAGCCAGCGGTCAGCCTGCGTGGTCAGCAGTAGGATCAGACTGGATGGTCAGTCTTTCATGGGTGGGGGGGGGGGGGGGGCAGGGGCACACAGTCCCCAGGCCTGGTGTGCCCCCAAGAAGGCGGTCCGAACGTTCCCGAAAGTTTCCAAAACGTTCCCGAACGTTAGTTGGAACATTTCTAACTGGTATTACAACTGAGTTGGCTGGGCCGAGCCCAGCAGGCACCGGGACGTATGTCGTCCGAGCCACGGGGACTGTGTGCCCCCCGGCTGACCGCCTCACCGCATCCCACACGGTCCCCAAGGCTGGTGTGCCCTCACTAGGCGTCACGTGTTTCGTAGTGGTAGTTTCAGCCCTTTAGGGGATTCAAAATTCGCTTCGCTCGCTCGCTTGATTGATTGTAATTAATCAATAAATATTCAAGAAATTATTATGCTACAAAAGCAATATTTCAGTTATTAGTTTCAATCATCGGGTATAAGGAACGTCAACGTCACAGCTGATATGCACCCATAAGGCGGTGAGCAGCGGGCACACAGTCCCTAGGGCTGGTGTGCCCCCAATGAGGCGGTCGGCAGGGGGGCACACGGTTCCTGGGGCTGGTGTGCCCCTAGTGAGGCGGTCGGCAGGGGGGCACACGGTCCCTAGGCGAGGGATGCATCACATGACAAAGTCACTGTACACCCAACGGAATAGTGTCATGTGCAATCACGTCCAGTCCCTTCCCAACCATTCCAATCATCAGACACCGAAATGATTCCGAAAAAAATTCAGAGCGAGAAAAAAAAAGCCTCATGGCATGTTTGACCGCTGTTGACAAAACCTATGTCGTCCCGGCTTCCGCCAGGACCCTGCCTTCAACTTCGGTGATCTTACGGGAACCGGTGCTTTACGGCTGCTAGTTGGCCCCGGGACACAGCACTAGAACCCGCTACCCGGCTTGCGCCGGACGGATCTCCCGGCAACCCCTAGCCCGCGCCTATGCGCGAGGCCCCCTCCGCTAACCACGGCCTCCGGGACTCCATCATACTGTAGTGCCCTTCAACCGCAGTCTGGTTTGGCCCCACTCATCGTGGGAGTCCGCCCCTGCGAAGATTTGGAGGACATAGGTTCCCTTCGTACACGGCCGAAGCCGCTGTACTCTACTCGCTACGTACCGAGTAGCGGCATGTCCGCACCTGCCAGATTCAGAGAGAGGAAAACAGAAGCTTCGAACCCTAGAAGCTCTGTACATCCCCCGAGTCTCCCCCTGGATTTCTCCAGAGGCACAGAACGCCCCCCCGGGCGGGACCCTCGAATCTAGGGAATTGAACCCTAGACCCTCGGGACCGGGGGTTTGTGCCGGCGGCGCCTTAGCCCGCACGGTCGCTTGGACAGCCATACCTGTGCCGCGTTCGGAAGTATTCTCTAGCCACTGTCCTCTGAGCTGTGTCACAAGAAAAAGTTGAGCGACCGGCAAGATTTGAACGCCGGACCTGCCGAGCGCCGGCCGGTCCGCCTACCCATCCGGCTACCGAGCCACGATGATGTGCGCAGCGCGCTCCCGTCACTCTAGCTCCGCAGAGCAGAGCGGAACATCGAGGGAAAAAATTGGAGGCCGGGGCCGCATTCGAACCTGGGGTAAAAGGGACCACTTACCCCCCCTGAAACTGTACCCCCCGGTACACCATCCCCAGGGGCCGTGTCCCCCCCCCCCCCCCCGCCAGCAACCGACTCGGGGGTACACTATCCCTAGGGGCCATGGCCATGGGCCATGGGGGTGGGCCATGGCCCCTAGGGATAGTGTACGGTACGGTGTTCGAAACCGAGCCTTCAAATTTCGGCCCCTAGGGATGGTGTACCCACCAGGGGGTACATGGCCCCTAGGGATAGTGTACCCCCGAGTCGGTTGCTGGGGGGGTACACGGCCCCTAGGGATGGTGTACCCCCCGGGGGGTACATGGCCCCCAGGGATAGTGTACCCCCGAGTCGGTTGCTGGCGGGGGGGGGGGGACACGGCCCCTGGGGATGGTGTACCGGGGGGTACAGTTTCAGGGGGGGTAAGTGGTCCCTTTTACCCCAGGTTCGAATGCGGCCCCGGCCTCCAATTTTTTCCCTCGATGTTCCGCTCTGCTCTGCGGAGCTAGAGTGACGGGAGCGCGCTGCGCGCATCATCGTGGCTCGGTAGCCGGATGGGTAGGCGGACCGGCCGGCGCTCGGCAGGTCCGGCGTTCAAATCTTGCCGGTCGCTCAACTTTTTCTTGTGACACAGCTCAGAGGACAGTGGCTAGAGAATACTTCCGAACGCGGCACAGGTATGGCTGTCCAAGCGACCGTGCGGGCTAAGGCGCCGCCGGCACAAACCCCCGGTCCCGAGGGTCTAGGGTTCAATTCCCTAGATTCGAGGGTCCCGCCCGGGGGGGCGTTCTGTGCCTCTGGAGAAATCCAGGGGGGAGACTCGGGGGATGTACAGAGCTTCTAGGGTTCGAAGCTTCTGTTTTCCTCTCTCTGAATCTGGCAGGTGCGGACATGCCGCTACTCGGTACGTAGCGAGTAGAGTACAGCGGCTTCGGCCGTGTACGAAGGGAACCTATGTCCTCCAAATCTTCGCAGGGGCGGACTCCCACGATGAGTGGGGCCAAACCAGACTGCGGTTGAAGGGCACTACAGTATGATGGAGTCCCGGAGGCCGTGGTTAGCGGAGGGGGCCTCGCGCATAGGCGCGGGCTAGGGGTTGCCGGGAGATCCGTCCGGCGCAAGCCGGGTAGCGGGTTCTAGTGCTGTGTCCCGGGGCCAACTAGCAGCCGTAAAGCACCGGTTCCCGTAAGATCACCGAAGTTGAAGGCAGGGTCCTGGCGGAAGCCGGGACGACATAGGTTTTGTCAACAGCGGTCAAACATGCCATGAGGCTTTTTTTTCTCGCTCTGAATTTTTTTCGGAATCATTTCGGTGTCTGATGATTGGAATGGTTGGGAAGGGACTGGACGTGATTGCACATGACACTATTCCGTTGGGTGTACAGTGACTTTGTCATGTGATGCATCCCTCGCCTAGGGACCGTGTGCCCCCTGCCGACCGCCTCACTAGGGGCACACCAGCCCCAGGAACCGTGTGCCCCCCTGCCGACCGCCTCATTGGGGGCACACCAGCCCTAGGGACTGTGTGCCCGCTGCTCACCGCCTTATGGGTGCATATCAGCTGTGACGTTGACGTTCCTTATACCCGATGATTGAAACTAATAACTGAAATATTGCTTTTGTAGCATAATAATTTCTTGAATATTTATTGATTAATTACAATCAATCAAGCGAGCGAGCGAAGCGAATTTTGAATCCCCTAAAGGGCTGAAACTACCACTACGAAACACGTGACGCCTAGTGAGGGCACACCAGCCTTGGGGACCGTGTGGGATGCGGTGAGGCGGTCAGCCGGGGGGCACACAGTCCCCGTGGCTCGGACGACATACGTCCCGGTGCCTGCTGGGCTCGGCCCAGCCAACTCAGTTGTAATACCAGTTAGAAATGTTCCAACTAACGTTCGGGAACGTTTTGGAAACTTTCGGGAACGTTCGGACCGCCTTCTTGGGGGCACACCAGGCCTGGGGACTGTGTGCCCCTGCCCCCCCCCCCCCCCCCCCCACCCATGAAAGACTGACCATCCAGTCTGATCCTACTGCTGACCACGCAGGCTGACCGCTGGCTGGGCGTCAGCCGGTGACGAACGGACAAAAAAAATTTCGGTCGCTGATAGCGCTCCGCCTCGCGGTTCGCTAATGCCCGCCCGCTCGCTCCGCGAATGAAGTAAAAAATGTCAATGAGCGAGATCGAATTCGGATGCTATAACAAAATACAAGATCTTTGCGACTTTCGAAAAAAAAATTCGATCACCGGAAGGGGTCACGCAGGGCACCCGAATGGGGCATAACTGCCCTACAGCAGTAAAAATCAATGTTACAGAAAATTTTTGAAAATATTAACTGAGGTTAATTTGACCAAAGTAGGGTTCTGAAGGGATTAAATATCAAGGAAAACGCTGTAACTTTTACGGTTTTTGAGATATCAGCGTTTTTAGTCCTAAATTCGCAGAAATCTAATTTTGATTTATTTTCGCACTTAAAACGCTGATATCTCAAAAACCGGAAAAGTTACAGCGTTTCCCTTGAAATTTAAATTCTGTAGGATCCTACTTTGGTCAAATTGACCTTAGAAAATATTTTCAAATTTTTTCTGCAACATTGATTTTTACTGCTGTAAGGGGCAGTCATGCCCCATTCGGGTGCCCTGCGCGACCCCTTCCGGTGATCGAATTTTTTTTTCGAAAGTTGCAAAGATCTTGTATTTTGTTATAGCATCCGAATTCGATCTCGCTCATTGACATTTTTGACTTCGCATTTTTTTGCCCCTGTCTAACCTGGTGGTCACACAACGTGAGAGCAATGAGACAGTGGCCGACTCTCTGGCTAGCTCCTCGCGCACTTGCGGTGGTGTTCCTGCCCCCGCCCGCCCCCGCCCCCGCCACAGGGTGATTGGATCACCTGGAGTATTGGTTCAGCCGGAGCGCTGACGGCTCGGGCTCTGCATTCTGATCGCTATACTGCCCCGGGCCGGGCCGGGTGGGCCACGGCCTGCCTGGGCCTGGGGTTCCCTCTCCCAAAGTCTCTCCTTGTGTCTAAGCCCTCTCCCTCCTCTGCTGCTGCCGAACGTCAGAAATTGAATCTTGAAGGCTGAGAGAGGACTCGACGGCCTGAGGGGCGATTACACAACACCGCCATCAGTCGTTCACCTCGCCCTCCCTCCCTCCCTCCCTCCCCCAGCCCGCCCCTCCCCTCCCACATCCCTGCCCCTCACATCCCTCCCGAGTTCTTCCTTTGCCGTGGAACGACCGCCCGGGCTTCCCTATCACTCCCCCGCCCCTTTCAAGTTTGCTGGAATATCGCATCCACAATACAGACACCGCAAAATCGGGAAATCGTATCCCGCTGCCGCCAGGGGCCACAGCCCTCACAGAGCCCTCCCCGCCGCCCCCGTCCGCCCCCGGCCGCCCCCGGCCGCCCCCGGCCGCCCCCGTGAGGCCCTCGGCGCGTGGCCACGGCCGCGGCCTCTGGCGATGACAGCTGCCGTCTCCGCCGCCGCGCCGGGTGGAAGCCGGAATGAGTTGAGGACGATCCACCACCAGCACAGGCTCATCAATGAAGGCACCCAAGTGTTCCCCGAAAGATTGGATTTGCTTCAAACCCTCCTCCGGTTACCGTCCTGTCGAGTTCTCCGGCCAGCGGAACCACCGACACTCGACGAGACGTGTTTATCTATTTCACCTTTTCTGGAGAAGACGCGGCGACCCCATCCCATGCAGCCACAGCTGTGCGCGTGAGCAGGGCGCAGGGGGCGCAGGGCGCAGGCCGGGCGCCGAGTGCTGTTGGCGCCCGCTAGGTAGGCAGCCCATCGTGCACGCGCGCATGGCGGCTGGGCGGCGCTCGGGGCTGAGAGTGCTGCGGGCCCCAGCGGGTCGGGGTCCCGGTCCCCAGCGGGGCCCAGAGGTCGACGCCCCCCCCCCCCCCCCCCAGAACGGCTTGGCAGCTGTGATTTACAGTAGGTCCACCATCGCAGCCCCGTTGCATAGTTTGCGAGTAGTTGTGGTGGAAATGCTAGATTACCTCAGCCGGCCCTCGGGTGCCGGAGTCTGTGGCGATACATCAACGGGAACCTTTTTGGCAGCGGAGCTATCTCCGAGATTTTGTTACTACTGTATATTGTTCTGTGTTCTGTGCGAAGTTCCGTCCAGGTTGACCGCAGTTTATCAAAACCTCAGAAAGGGGGGCAGGGGAAGATGAGGGGGTTGCGTTAGTACACGTCTTGGCTGCTGCACGTCCTGGAAAACGTATTTCCTCGACCAGTAAGTTTGCCATTCGCTTCGGATGCCAGCTTTTGCAGGCTTAGAGCACCCCCCCCCTTCCCCCCTGATGGCTTGTGGTCTGCCCCCCCCCCCCCCCCCGCCTCTGCTTCTCCTTCCCGATCTGTTAGCATTGTTCCTACATATATCACTTCACGACCCGGCTCGGATGCTGTGCTCTAATTAAATTCGGGTGTTGCCTGTGTAATGCGGGGCTGCCTGGTCCACAGGGGCTCCGGGGGCTCCGGAGTCCGTGCCCTGGACGTCGCGCGTTGTTGCTGTCCCTATCGCACCCCATCCGCTAGTATACTACTACTGGTTGGAGTGAGAGAGATAGAGATTGGGGAGAAGGGGGGGGGGGCTCAGGGGCACGCAGCGTTGTTTCCTGGCGCTGGAGGGAGAGGTGAAGGGGAAGTTACCACAACTTGGTGCATTAAATCAAAAAGGGGGGAAAACGCGGCGTCGTGCGCTTAAATTGTGGATGCGGTGGCACTCCGTCGCCAACACCCCGTGCCGGCAGAAACGAATGCAAGAAAAACGGGCAGGCTGTCGAAGGGCCGGCGTACCGAAGCACAGGCTGCAGCAGCAGCAGCAGCAGCAGCAGTAGTAGTAGCAGCAGCAGCAGCAGCAGCACTCTCAGGCCGCCGTCGAACTTTATACCAACTTATTTGTGTTTTGTCTCGCCGTGTGAGAACTCTTTTCCCTGTTGCCACCGCAACAAGGTTCCGAGTTACTTTCCGCATCCCTTGGTTTGTCGGTTTTCTCGCAGTTCGCGCTGTCGGTAGTAATGCGATTGCGCCCCCGGCGCGGCGGCCGCCGGCCAGTGGCGGGCGGCGGGGCGGTCTTGGCTCTCGGCTGTGATTGAGGCTTGCAATCGGCGTGATGCGATTGCCGTTAATCCCCCAGCAGGAAGTAATCAAGGGCCGACGGGCCGACGCCGCGCTGTGGGCAAATCCTGCGGGAGGCTGCAGGCGGCGCACACAGCCCCTCCTCCCCCCCCTCCCCCCCGCCCTGCTAGTTTTCCGGTCGGCGCGCTTCGCTCGGCTTCGCGCTCCACCCGCCCCGTCGATTCGCTTTTCCGGCTCCCCGATTAATCAAAAAACACGGCTGTATTCCAGTCATCGGAATCCTCTCTCGCGTTGACGTTGACGCTGGAACGTTCCGCCGCGCGCTGACGACACAGAGTGGCTGGCCACGGTCGCGGTGTGCTTCCTGGAAGGTGGAGGCGCGGGCGGGAATCCGTGGGCGCAGCGCATTGCGCCGCCGGGGCGTGCCGGCCGTGCCGGCGTGCGTGTGAACGACGGGTGTCAACAGCGGTGGCCGCAGGGCCGCGCCGGCCGGCCGTGTCGCCGGACATCGTAAAATAAACCTCGCCTAATCTAGCTGCACACACCTCCCGCTTACCTGCTTGCGCTCGCCCGTACCGGACTGGCCCGGGCCGGGACCGGGACGTCGTGCGTAGTATTGTGTTATCCGCTCTCCCTTCGCATTGTTTTCATCAGGGCCTCCTTAGCTCAGGGGTTAGAGCACTGGTCTTGTAAACCAGGGGTCGTGAGTTCAAATCTCACAGGGGGCAGGTCGGTTTTTGTTTTCGCGGGGCACGGCGGTGGCAGTCCCGCAATGCCACGCTGTGCACACGGTGCTCGTCGACCGTGGGATGACCAGTCAGCATTGCAGCGGCCGTGAGCTCGTCGAGGACATTCGACGAGACGCGATATGATGCGACTCATGTGACCACGACCACGCAGAGCGAAGCTCAGCTGCCTGCCTTCCTGGAAACGGTGCTGGGTAAGGGAAGGACCCGGGCCGGCGCCTACCGTGCGGCCCTGGCGGCCCTACCACTACCGGGCCCGGCACCGGCACGTCCGTCTGGCTGTAATCTGTCTGATCTAGCCAGCGGTGACAGCCCGGCCCGGCCCCGCAGGACACCGGCAGTGAATCACAGTAGTCGTCGTGGCCATCCCATGGCGGCGCATGGCGGGGCCCAGGGAGGCCGATATGGATCGGTCGATAGCAGAGGGTTGTTAACGTTAATATTTTTTGTTAACGCGCTAACGATAACCCGTTATAAATAGTCGTCAACGCGCTACGATAAAGTTAACGTTAGTTCGAAAAAGTAACGCGTTAACGAGAAAGTAACGGATTAACGCCGTTAACGTTAATTTCATTTTATTTTAAATCAATAAAAAGCGGGAACTGCGTTTAATTTGCACGTGCATTGTCACTGTCACAGCTGGGAACAAGGAAAATTAAGATAAAAATCAATTTTAGGTTTGCTTTAACTATTTCTATGCTTCATGTCGGATAAAGTAGAACGGGCGGCGGCGGGGCGCGGGCGGGAACACACTGCAATTTGAAAGTGCGCGTTAACGTTAACGGCGTTAATCGTTAAAGACCCTTGTCAACGCACCGCGTTAACGTTAGCGTTCATGATATTTTTAACGCGTTACCGTTACCGATAAATTAACGTTAACGACGTTAATAAACGCCGGTAATCGTTAAATTAACGTCAACAACCCTGGTCGATGGCAGCTCACTGCTGCCAACGGCGGCCAAGGCCCCCCTGTTCCTCTACAGATGTGTGCTGTCTGAAATGTTTCAAACGGTGGCCACGTCTCTGAGATTCCCTGAAAATGACGAACGAAACGCGGACATTATCGTGCAGCAAGAGGTGCACCCTGCACACCCGTTCCAGTGCAGACTGCACCGACAGGACTCGCTCCGCACCTCCGCCCGGCCCGCCCCGGCCCGGCCCGATACGGTACCGCACACCCACACCACACCGGTCTGGCGGTGTCGGAGCCAACCGGAAGCGATGCGTCTCGGGCGTGTCATGTATGTGCCTCGTGTGTCACATCCCCTCCTATCAATCACTCTGACACCTTCTGTTCTCCACGGTTTCTCAGATACTTTTTAAAGACAGGTGTACGCTCAAAAATGCACCAAAATCGACGGTTCACTGTGCGTTATTCGTGCCGGAAACTGCAGAGGTGTGTCACCCGCCGGCAGACCGCTGGGATCTGGGATGGCGTGCGGTGCTCCGACCCCTCCCCCTCCGTCACCTTCCTCCCGTTTGCCCCTCTATTTATTCGCGTGTGCTCTCTGATGAATGCAGCTTTATTTTCAGTTCAGCGCACGGCGGGGGAGCGACTCGCGAGCCCGGCCGGGCCAGCCGGGCCAGCCCCTGCGCGAGACATCTCCGTTCATACTTTGACGAGAAAGCGCGTACGGAGTCGTTTGGAACTCGTAAACGCAGCTAGTCTCGGCGTGGTGCGGCGGCAGCCCCGGCCCGGCCCGGCCCGGCTGCAGGCTGCACGTCTGGGCCGGTTTTATTGCCCCACAGAACCCGTATGAAAACAGAGGCGTTTACGCCGCCGGTCCGAGCGGAGCGGGCAGCGGGCAGCGGGCGGCGGGCAGCGGGCGGCGGGCAGCGGGCAGCGGGCAGCGGGCAGCGGGCAGCGGGCAGCGGGCAGCGGGCAGCGGCAGCGGGCGGCCAGAAATCGCTAGGCCCTGAATGAGCGCCGCCGGCGGTGCTGGCCGGTTCCGGCCCGCTTCTAACAGGGTACGACAAGCAGCACAGTAAATACAGTACGGCCCCGGCCGAGGTGAGGAGGGCAAATACACTCCGAGGAGGGCCAACTCGACTGTAAATAATTGACATGATTATGAAGTTTGGGGAAATGTGTGCGCGGACGCGCAGCGTTCTGCCGCGCGTTGACGAACGGCAGCACACGGCGCGCTCAGCTGCGTACAGCACACACAGTGTACGCTCTCCCGCCTGCCTGCCTCTCGCCTTCCAGGTAGTATATACGTACGCGTCGTGCAGTAATCTGGAAGACAAATCCAAAGCGGGGACGCGGGACGCCCGCTCGGGGGCGTATGTGCTCAGTCGAAGACACACTCGGACCAGAAACGTAGTATTTCGGGAGGGTGACATGTGCGAGGCCTGATTGAGGCGGGGAAATGAAAGCAGTGCACCCCTCACGCCTGGCTGTTTGGCTGCTATTCGTTTGACGCCACACGCCACATATGGTCATACTTACCTCGGAGAAAAGTTGCAGTTCGCTGTTGAACTTCTGGTTGTTGTGGCGCCATTCATTATTGCCACCTCTGAGCGTATCTCTAAAAGATGTGTGTGTGTGTGTGTGTGTGTGTGAGAGAGAGAGAGAGAGAGAGAGAGAGAGAGAGAGAGAGAGAGAGAGAGAGAGAGAGAGAGAGAGAGAGAGAGAGAGAGAGAGAGAGAGAGAGAGAGAGAGAGAGAGAGTTACACGCCTTCCTACGAACTCTACTAACCTTCATAGGAAACCCGTGTGTCTCGATTTACGATGTTTAGTCACTGTCTTTACGGCTTGCTGAGGAATTTTTATGAACTCGCTCCTCCTACGACTTGTGCCCCACAGCGCGCAGAGCCGCAGCGCGCACACCGTGTAAAAACTCTCTCCTCTTTCCCGGTACGACTATTGCTGTATGTGATGGGGATGTCCGCGCGACTTGTGTGTCTCGTCCCTCGTTGGGTTCGCCGACAAGACAAGAGGTCGGGGCAGGTGCCCACGGGTGTCCACGGGTGTCCAGGACCTCGGGGTCTGTGCCGTCCGAGGCATCACCAAGTCAGCCCGCGTCCTGTGCCCTCCCCTCCCCTCCTCTCCACTCCACTCCGCCGCCAAACAAATCGTCACGCACACCGCGATGCGACGGGTCCGTGCCCAGCAGGACTGCTGCCTTCCCTCCCACAGGAAGAGTGAGTGCGGTATGGACCCGTTGGGGCTCTCAATAATTAGGGGTGACACCGGTGGCCCCCCGCTGTGCTCGCGGGGGGCCGGAGGGGGGCCGGAGGGCCGCTGCGGCGGTACGGGGCCTCTCCTGCCCCCCCCCCCCCCCCCCCTGGATGATGACTTTGATGAAGCAGGGCTGTCGTTTACGCCTGAAACAACACAACACTGCCGCCCCCCTACGGCCCCGGCGCAGGGGGGAGAGGGGGGGGGGGTATCGCCAGGCCAGCGTGCTGCTCCTTGGCCTCGCGCCAGGCCCCCCCGCGCCATGTGTGTGTGAGAGAGAGCGGGAAAACGTCGTGAGAAACTCAAAATTCAGATTTTTCCCGCGCCGGGCCGGGGGAGGCACCATAGTACACTCGTAAGTATACACATACAGGCATTCGCTGTGGGTCGACGACGTTTGTACAAATCTTTCGTCGCGTGCCGTGGAGGCAGCGAGGGCGGAAGCGGCGCAGGGCCGAGGTGAGCGTGGGGGGGCTGCTGGGGCTGCTGTGCCCGGCCGCATCCTCCCCCGGGGTCCCTACGGTCCCTACGGTCCCTACGGGGGGCAGGTCAGCGACGCCGTAGCACAGCGTCAGCTCTCTCCATATGTGGCCGGCCGGATTTATGTTTCCGGTTCGCTGTGACTCCGTCTTTTGTTTTCAACTCCGGCCCTCTTTCCTTTTCCACGTATATGGATATGGCGCGTCCTCTCTGCACCGCGCTCACGTCCAAATTTACCATGTATGTCGTATACGTACGGAGCGTACGGCCATCACATCCGCCTGTCCGCCAGTGTGCCTGCCTGCCTGCCTGCCTGCCTGCCTGCCTGCCTGCCGGTGCGGCTCACACCCCTCGATGGCATCCTGTTATATTTATCCTGCATACGCAGTCATAACAAGCAGCACGTATGACATTCGGGAGTGCCTAAATGTGTGTGTGTGTGTGTGTGTGTGTGTGTGCGTGCGTGCGCGCGTAAAAGGGGAGGGAGCTAACGAGGTGGACTATGCCACTGCCAGCGAGTCAGTGCCAATAAATTAATTGCGAACGAAATCGCGGTGAAATCATTATTCCGCAAGCAGCACCAACTTTGCTTCCAAACATTTGTCATGTTGGTGGTCGCGTGTATATCGTGTAGCTGCCAGTCAGGGCCGTAGCCGGGGATGGGGGGGGGGGGGGGTTAACCCCGCCCCCTGCCCCACCAAAACCCGCGACCGGGGTAGGCAACCCGCATAACAAACGCCTGAATGTAAGCAATTGGCGCGACATATCCCCCTCCGAAACCCAAAGTCTGGCTACGGCCCTGCTGCCAGCGGCTGCCCATGGTTACATGCCCTGCCGGGGTCAGAGCCTCCACAGGCATGTAAATGTAGACATTCGGCGGAATGGACGCACGGCTGCTCTGCGATAGACAATCGCAAGGCCGGACCGGGGGGGGGGGGGGGGGGGGGGGGGGCTGCGGACGCTGCGGGGGCCAACAACATCGTGCGTGCGGGCCGGATGCCAATGAGTCGGGGGCGGGTCGAGTTCTTGGAGAAATGCACAGTGTTTGGCCCACACCACACGCCTGCACCATGTCACACTGCGCCCCCCTAGAGGGCCTCACAGGGCCCCCCGCAGGACCCCACCCCCTCCCCTGCTTGCCAGATAGTATCGGCAATACTGGCCCCCGAGCTGAGAATGGACTGCGGGGCAACTACACGGCAAACTATGTCTGCCAGAAACCACGCGAGTAGTAAGGTGGTCCCGCTACGGAACATTTTCAAGCGGGTTGCCTACCCTCGGATCGGCAGGGGGCAAGGGGCTCGTAGCCCCGCCTAATCTAGCCTAACCCAACCATGCGGGTTGCCTACCCACCAGTTCGGCAGGGGTATGCGCCCCTGGCCTAACCTAACCTAACCCAACCATGCGGGTTGCCTACCCACCAGTTCGGCAGGGGTATGCGCCCCTGGCCTAACCTAACCTAACCCAACCATGCGGGTTGCCTACCTTCCAGGCGCCCAACCCCCGCTAAGCGTGTGGCCTACCTCCAAAGGGTCCCAAGTCCAACGCAACCCAACCTAGCCGTACGGGTTGTCTACCTCCCAGGCGCCCCGTGTACCCCTGGTTGCCTACCGTAGCCCGTAGCATAACCTAGCCCAACCTAACCTAACCTCATTCAGCCTAACCTTACCCAGCCTAACCAAACCCAGCCCAACCCAACCTAACACGTCGCCAGGTCGATACCCCGTGCTCGAGCGCGGGGTCTCGAGGACTCAAGAACGGGGTGCGGGCGGCAACCAGGGGTTACCTAGAGGTAGACAACCCGTACGGCTACGTTGGTTGGGTTCGGCTAGGTCAGGGAACCCTGGGAGGTAGTACAAGCATAGCGGAGTTTGGGCGCCTGGAAGGTAGGCAGCACGCATGATTGGGTTAGGTTAGGCCAGGGGCACATCGCCCCCTGCTGAACTGGATGTTAGGCAACCCGCATTGGGTTAGGCTAGGTTAGGCGGGGCTACGAGCCGCTTGCCCCTGCCGATCCGAGGGTAGGCAACCCGCTTGAAAATATTCCGTAGCGGGACCACGCGGTAGCAGCGAAGAAGCCACCCCGCTAACGGCCCGCGCGGCTCCAGCCCAGCCGAGTCTCCAGCCCAGGCTCTAGCCGAGCCTCCAGCCAAACCTCCAGCCGAGCCTCCAGCCGTCGGCGCTGACTTTCCACAGCAGAGACTCCTATTGTGTGGCGAAACTTTTTCCCCAGGCGGAGGGGAAAACATGGCCAGCGGAGGGGGCAGCCCTGGAGATGTGGCGCGAAAACCTCTGCTGCCCCTGCAAAACACGCCTTTGTAAACTCTTCCCCCGGCGGTGCGCATTAGCTGACCGCAAGAAGTGCTCTAGTTTTCCGAGCCACGACGTATCGCAGCCCGAGACAAAATAAATATTTGTTGAATCGCGATTTATTTATTATTTTTCTTTGTTGTGTTGGTAATGCTACACTATGTACTGTAAATACTGTTGTCGGCTTATTCGCCCTCTGTCGTCCGCCTTCTGCCTGAACTGAAATAAATGGTTCTCTCTGACCTTAGCACCCTAAGAGGCAACATCCATTTTATCTCCTGCAAGCCAACCATCACCACACATCCAGAACAGTAACAGGTTATGGGCCCAGACCACCTGTCTACTTGTCATCTGCTGTCATTGAAGAAAAAGTGAAGATTGTATCTTACTGAGTGAGTCCTAACCTTGCTCTGCTACCATGGCGGTGAAGCAAGTCTCATCTCTAACTGTGTTGAGGGACGATCAGCTGCTGGTGGGCTCAGACAACTATCAGAGCTGGAGTTTCTGGATGAAGGGGATATTGTTTAATGATGGGTTGTGGAAGATTGTAGAGAGGGGTGTAACTGCACGTGAAGATGCTGCCAGAGAAAAGGAAGAGGAACTGAGCCAGAAGGCGATGTACAAAATTGTTTTCAACTGTCACATGAATATTCATCCCATTTTAATTGACATGAACAGTGGTAAAGCTGCTTGGGATAAGCTGAAAGAACTCTATGGAAAGAGCACGAATGCAAATATGATTGGTTTACTGCAAAAGTTATTCAAGGCACAACTAGATAATTATAATAGTGTTGACGAGTATCTTAACGATATTATTAGTACCCAATCTAAACTTAACCAAATGAAATGTGGCTTGAGTGATGTACATCTGGCTCATGTAATGTTGATTGGATTGCCAATGCAATACCAGCCTCTTCGAATGACTCTGGAATCCCTGAATCAGGACTTGACATCGGACTATGTGAGACAGAAAATACAGAATTTCCAGTTGTCGTCAGATCTTGGGTCGAATAGTGCCATGCTGTCAAGGGTCAATGGAGGTCAGAGAGCAGGTCAAAACAATGCACAGGGTCGGCCTTGTTTTGTTTGTGGTGGCTTGGATCACTGGAAAAGAGATTGCAAGAAAGCCAAGAGTCAGAAGCAGCAGGGAGGAAAGCAGAATAATGGAAAGCAGAATAATGGGAAGAAGCAGCAGGGAAAGAAGAGCAATGAGAAGGCTAACCTCGCCAATGGTTCTGGTGAATCTGAGGGAGGAGACAGCTGCTTGATTAGCATCGTTCAGGAAGAGGATCAGTTTGCATTGAAGGTCAGGGAAGAAGTTCCATGGTTTGTGGACTCGGGTGCAACCAGACACATGTGTGTAGAAGAAAACTTGTTCAGTCACATGTCCTGCACAAATCCTGGTCAAAGGATTTCAGTTGCCAATGGCCAATCAATACCTGCCAAAGGAATTGGTAATGTAAATCTAGATCTCAGTACTGGCAGAACAGATGTTAAGGATGTTCTTCTTGTTCCAGGCTTGTCCTCAAACTTACTCTCTGTGGCATCCATGGTGGACAAAGGTTTGACTGTCACATTTCAGAAGAATGGATGCACTGTGACCAACAACAAGAGAATGAAGCTTTTAACTGCAAGAAGAATTGGAGGACTCTTCCAGGTGAATCTTGCTGAACCAACAAGTGAGTGCTGCAAGCTACAGGCCCTGTTTGTCAAGGTTAGTCCATGTAACCAAGATTTGTGGCACAGAAGATTAGGGCACTTGAGCATCACTAGCATGAAGCAGATTCACACTGCTAATTGCAAAGTAGGTTCACTTGAGAAAAGGAACTGTGAAGTGTGTCTAAAAGGGAAGATGGTTAGGAAACCGTTTCCTGCGAGCAAGTCAGAACGCTCCACTGAAGTTCTTCAGTTAATTCATACAGATTTGTTTGGTCCCATGAAGTTGCCTTCTTTTGGTGGTGCACGGTATGTTTTGTTGCTGCAAGATGATCACAGTAGGAAGATTTTCTGTTACATGCTCAAGCAGAAATCGGATGTACATTCCAAGTTTATGGAATTTAAGAAGTTGGTGGAGAATCAGACTGACAAGAACATCAAGGTACTTCGATCTGACAATGGGACGGAATTTGTGAATCAATATCTTGGAGGTTACTTGAAGGAGGCCGGGATCATTCATCAAACTTCTGCTCCCTACTCACCTCAACAGAATGGCGTGTCGGAGCGGGGCAACAGGACTGTAGTGGATATGGCGACTTGTATGCTTGTGGATTCGAAGAGGCACTTCAAATTTTGGGCTGAAGCTACAGCTTGTGCTGTGTATGTGAGGAATCACTCCCCTTGTTCAGTTTTAGGTGGATCCATACCTGAGGAAGTCTGGACTGGGAAGCCCGTCAGCCTCGACCACTTGAGAGTTTTTGGCAGTGCAGCGATGGTCCTTGTTCCCAAGGAAAAGCGCAAGAAGTTCGAGGAGAAGGCTCAGAAGCTCCTCTTTGTTGGATACTGCGAGAACTCAAAGGCCTACAAGTTTGTGGAACCATCAAACCCTGCTGGGAGGTATGTAGTGTCAAGAGATGCCAATTTCTTTGAGAGTGATTCTGCCACTGATGTTCTTGCAGAAGAGGTTAAGCCTGGTTCTCACCCCTTTCTGGAAGATGCTGATTACTTTGTAGAAGACAGTGAAACTGATTCAGCTGTGAATGTGGGCGGAAATGAAGAGCCACTGCAAGAGCCACTGCAAGAGCAAGAACCTGAAGCTCCAAGACCAAGAAGAGTCCAAGATGCCCAAGAAGAGCAAGAAACTGTCAGGAGGACTTCCAGAAGAAACCGCAAGATAAAGCAAGATCCGGATATGGTCTATGATTTTCTCACTGTCGATTGTCCCTTGTATGACTCTAACCTTGTCGATTTTGCCTTGATTGCCAGCTTGCCAGATGATCCTGAGACTTCCAAAGAAGCTATGGAAAGGCCGGATGCAGACCAGTGGAGAGCTGCCATGGATGAGGAGCTCAAGTCACTTCATGACAACCACACCTGGTCGGTCCAAGATGCACCTCCTGGTAAGCGTATTGTATCCACGAAGTGGGTCTTCAAATTGAAGCGCGATGCTTGTGGTGCAATTGTAAGGCATAAGGCTAGGCTTGTTGCAAGAGGATTTAGTCAAGTTGAAGGGGTGGACTTTTTTGAGACTTTCTCTCCCACCATTCGACATTCAAGTGTAAGAATGCTCTTTGCCTTAGCAGCGAAGAACAATTGGGAAATTGACCATGTAGATGTTAAGACCGCCTTTCTACAAGGAAATCTGGAAGAAGAAGTCTACATTAGACTTCCAGAGGGCGTCACTGGACCTACTGTATGCAAGCTGAACAAAGCCATTTACGGCTTGAGACAGGCTTCTAGGGCTTGGTATCTGACATTGCTCCATGTACTTGAGCAAAGGGGGTTCAAGAGAATGACTAAAGAGAGCTGTATCTTCTACAAAAGGGCTAAAGGTCAAATAGTCATTCTAGCCGTGTATGTTGATGACATTCTTGTTTTCTGCAGCTGTCTGCTGCTTGCCAATGAAGTCAAGATGGAGCTGGCCAGCGAGTTCGACATCAAGGACTTGGGTCCTATCAGCAGTTATCTGGGAGTTCGTGTGAGACGGGACCGTGAGGCTGGAATCATCCAACTTGATCAGCAGGCGTACATCGAGGCAGTCCTGAGGGAGGCAGCCCTGGAGGATTGCAACCCTGTTTCAACACCGATGTCGCCTTCGCAGAAGCTCGTCAAGGAGGAAGATGCAGAAAAGTCAGATAAGCCCTATCAACATGTTATAGGAAGACTGATGTACATTGCTACATTCACTAGGCCAGATATCATGCACTCAGTTTCTGTGCTCAGTCAGTTTAATAACTGCTACACTGATACCCACTGGGGTGTAGCTAGGAAGGTTCTCAAGTACCTTAAGGGAACTGCCGGTCGCTCCTTGACGTACTCTAAACGCGGCTGTGATTTTTCAGGATACGCGGATGCGGATTGGGCCAACTGTACTTCTGACAGAAGGTCCTACACTGGTTACACCATCCTCTTGGCGGATGGAGCAATCGCGTGGGAATCACGGAAGCAACGGAGTGTTGCCCTCAGCACGACGGAAGCAGAGTTCGTCGCGCTGACAGAAGGCGTCAAGGAAGCTCTCTTTCTCACCTCCCTGATGGCAGAGCTCAACTGCGCACCAGAGCCTGTCATCTTTTGGTGTGACAACCTTGGGGCTGTCACGCTGGCCAAGCAGGAGAAGACTTGTGGCAAACTAAAGCACATCGACATGCGCTACTTCTTCATCAAGGACTTGATTCAAGATGGGAAGCTGCAAGTGCGCCACATCCCCACGACAGAGATGGTTGCAGATGTGCTTACCAAAGCACTGCCATCATCAAAGCATCAGGCGTGTATCTCCAAGATGGGAATTGTTTAATTACGATTGTTCTGTTACACCATTTTGATGCTCTGTCACCCAATTCATTGTCCTCAGTAACATCTTGTTAATTTAGTAACTTTTGGAATTTTTCTAAATGTCTAAATTAATGTGAGGGGTTTGTCTTTGACTTGGACCTTTCCCGACTGTGACTCTGTTAAATTTCTTATCATGACCACTCCTGATTTTGTCCTCCCCCACTGTGATGTTTTTATTGTGTCAGTTTTAACGATCTGATAATACTAGTCATGATCTGTATTTCTTAGACTGATGGAAATTTGAGACTGATTTTATTTTTAAATCTATTGTTCGTGATTTGTGTAAAACTTTTATAGTTTCTAATTTTCCTAGTGTAAGCTTTTATTTTTAAATTTGGACGTTGGTATATGTCAATGTAACTTCTCTAATGCTTTAAGTGTAGATTAAGAGGGCGTGTTGTGTTGGTAATGCTACACTATGTACTGTAAATACTGTTGTCGGCTTATTCGCCCTCTGTCGTCCACCTTCTGACATTCTTTCCATTTTCAGTTGGTCAAAAATGTAACCACCTGCACTGGCCCGGCGGCCTCCAGTCGTCGTGCTGTCCGTGCTCCTCTTGGAACGAGACAAAAGTTGAAATGACTTCTCCACGCCACTCCACTTGAAGTCTCTTCTGGAGCCTGCGGAGGGTTCATAGCCTGCTCCAGCCGGTCCGGACCAACTGTTGCGACAACAAAGGACCTGTGTGGTCCGCCTGCTGCACCTCTCCAGGATAAAGACGAGTCATGTCAATACAGGCCAGCCAACGCCTCGCCATTCCAAACCGGAATTTCGCGGTGCTGCGCTGTATTGTCATGGCAAGCCATTTGGCACCCCACTGTCAAAACAGGCCGGTCTGCGCCGCGGGTTCGAACCCCGACATGTCTCAAGCGAAGCGAATAAAAATTCTCTCGCTTCCCTTTGTTTTGGTCGGGGTTGGGGCCATGAAGTTGCTTGTTGGCCATAGGGGATGAGGGGTGGGGTGGAGGTCGGTGGGGGTGTATACTTAGTTGGCTACAAATTTCTTCGCTCTTCCTTCCACCCGGTCCACGAGCCCCTCGCCTCCACTCCAAGTAGTTGGCGGTCCTGGGGCTAGTCCTGCGATGACGACTGTGTCTTGTTTACGAGGACTCAGTGAGTGTGTGTGTGTGTGTGTGCGCGCGCGCGCGCGTGCGTGTGTGTGTGTGTGTGTGCGTGTGTGTGCGCGCGCGTGTGTGTGTGTGTGACTACTTTATTCAAGTCGGAGGATGAGAATGAGGACGCTGCGGGTCTTGTTGTTGGCGTGGACTCGGTGGTGGGAGTTCTGCTGGGGAGCAGCGGGCACAGTTGTGATATCTCAACGGCTTGTTATCACATCGGTATGGTTTTGCTGACAAACGCCACCAACGACTGTAAACACCTCTAAACCGTCGAATGGAATACAGTTTGCAACGGAGTCATCACAAAACATCTCTGCACAGCAATGCTCTGCAAAAATGACGTTTTTGTGTTTTCTTTTTCTTATTTTTTTTTTCGGGAGACGCGTTCGAGGATTACTAAGCTTCGGTTCGATAAGTGCGAAGCGGAGGCTTTCCTATCAGCCGCCCCTCCTCAACACACACACACAGACACTCTCTCTCTCTCTCTCTCTCTCTCTCTCTCTCTCTCTCTCTCTCTCTCTCTCTCTCTCTCACACACACACACACACACACACACACACACACTTCCACCCCATCTGTGATCCCACGTAGGGCATTCCGAAAGGATAACATGGCGATGTCGCCCCTTGAGACGGAATGCTCGCTCCTCTCTCGCCTTCCTCTCCGTCCCTCTCGTACACTCTTCTTTCCCTTCGCCCCGTCATCCATTTATTTCAAGGACTTTGCATCGTATGATTGAAGGATCCTCCTCGCAGCCATTCGTTCCTCTCCCCCTTTTGCAACAGTTTAACTTCTTGCGCCCCGTGTTTGCTCACTGCAAATGTTTACCCAGTTCTCTTTACAGAAATAGGGGGGGGGGGGGGGGGATAGCGTCCTGGTTGATTTGAGTCGGGTACAATTCAAATACACTCCTCCGCCGATTCCCCCGCCTGCACGCCTACATATGTAACGCCGCCATCTTGGCCGCCATTAGGTTACAGGGATGAGGAGCGTCCCGCCTCAGCGCCGGTGTTTTCATAAGCGCTTCCAGAGGGAGGGAAAGGCTTTCGGGGCGCATGTCGCCCGTCTGTCGTCTGGCCTGGATATGGGCAGACTGGGCCTTGTTTTCCCCCCTCGTTTGTGTTTCATTTTATTTTCTCTGCGTTTTTCAGCGGGGAGAGAGAGAGACGTTCCCTTGCGAACAGGTGATTCCTGCAGCCCTGTGTCGGCCACTCCCACTGCTGAATAAGGCTATACACGCCTCTTGCATTACGGCACCGGTGATGGCATGGCAGGCGCAGCGACTTGACGTAAGCCATGCGTTGGGCGTTGGGCCGGGCCGGGACCTTCGGTAAGGAATCTTAGCGAGAGCTTTGCTTGGCAGCAGATTAGTCGCTCTCCATTTGGGCGAACTGGGGAGAAGGGAAAGAGAGAGAGAGAGAGAGGAGAGAGGAGGAGAGAGAGGGTAGAGAACGTCTTGGCGCGCAGCGTAACTCCACCAAACATGCATCAGCGGATCCTACCCTCCCCCTTCCGCGACGTGACCCTCCCAATTACGTACCCCTGAAATGTAGGCATCCCGACTGCTCGCATGGACCCCAGCAGAGCGGCGCGGCGCGGCCGGTGCCCCGGCAGTGCCTAATCCCATGCAAAACCCTTACGGTCCGGATCCGACTTGAGCCTGCAAGTTTTTGGAGCAGACCGGAGCTGAGCAGACTGGTGTGGGACAAGTCTGAGCCCCTGGACTGGTGGCGCTGGAGACGCTGGAGGCGAGAGAGTACGACCACCGAACCTCGCCTCGCCACGGGCCACGCCTGTGCTGCGGCGGCGCTAAATTAATTTCACGATTAAGTTACCCTCTCGAAGAAGTCGTTGGCGTGTCACGGCTGTGTTTGAGGGCTCTGTTGTGACTCGTCGCCGAGCCTCCCCTGTTCGGGCGGCGGCGCCTCCATAGCGGCGGATATAATTCACGCGGGTTTACGAGCTGTTGGTGTGAGTGTGTGAGGCAAATGGGTGAGAGTGGACCACAAACCCCGAGTCGTGTTTCACAGGTGTCGTTGTATTCTCTCTCTCTCTCTCTCTCTCTCTCTCTCTCTCTCTCTCTCTCTCTCTCTCTCTCTCTCTCTCTCTCTCTCTCTCTCCGCGTCCCCTCCTTTTCCTGATTCATTTATCTCTCGCGTATCGGGGGCCCTCATCTCTTCTCCTCGTCTTCCCCCCCCCCCCCCGCACTTCCCCGGAGTCGGATAGCTCCCTCTCCTTCAGTGCAGGGCGTGCAGGGCGCTGGCCGGCCTGCGGCTGCGTCCGCATGCCGTCTCTCACACACTCTCTGTCTGGCCCACACCCGCGCCCTTTAGGAGCGACAGAGAGGGTCGAGAGTTGAGTGCGATGCAGGCGCGACCCACCCTCAACTCGGTGCTGCAGCCGGCGGAGCCTAGCGGCCTAGCGGAGCCGGTGACATGTCAGATGGATTGCGGGGCGTGGAGGGGAGGCTGAGGACCATCACAGCTTGACGTAACCCAAACACCCTCGCTGGCGCCTTCCAACATGGCCGCCGGCGTGCGTCCCGGGCCCGTGCGTAAGCGGCCTCTGAAATCCGAATTTAATCAGTGAACCCAGAGCCAAGTCCGCGGTCGCAATATCCTCCCCCAACTTGTGGAATGAGCTTGTCTCCTCGCTTTTCGTTAACTTTTACCCCCCCCCTCCCCTCCCCCTTCCTCCAAGCAGCCAGACTCCGAAGTGACCGAGGCGAGCACTGCCTTGCCAAGGCAGGCCATGGCCATGGCAGCCACATCCTCGGGGAAATTCTCGGCGTGTCATTCGGAATGAAATTCTAATGGCAGCGAGCGCCTAAAATGCCCGGCCGCCATGGGGCTCCATGAGCCGCCAGTGTGGGAAACTTCTCCTTTCTTTTCATGACGATTTTCCGCAGGCGGAGGGCGAAGGACTGGCGGCTGGCGGGGCGCCGAAGGCGACTTTTTCACGGGCGGCCGAAACAATGGCGGGGGAGGAAGGGGTCGGGCCGGGTCGAGAAGGGAAGGGGAGGGAAATAAAACTTGGGAACTCGCCCGGCCGACGATTCTTTTATGCCAAACTTTTGGAGAATTATTTGAGCAGCTGAAAAGTTGTCCAGAGATAATTGGAGCGTTGATAGAGCGGCAGACGCGGTGCCAAGAAGGACCCCCCTCCCGCCCCTTTCACATTTTACTCTCGCAGAGACCCCGACGACACTAGATCGCGGGCCGTCGCGAGACAAACTCCCCTCGCCTTCCCCCGCTGCGCGGCGAACCAAGGGAACGGCAGCGAAAGGCGCCTTTTTCGCCGCTACGGTACGTGTTACATGTCCTATTCCTCCCCTTTGGCTCGGCTCATGCTTTGGTAGTTTTGTCCGGGCGGATCCCTCTCACGTCCTTCCACGCCAGGAGAGAAGCGAGTAGTTTGCTTATTCACAGGTCAGCACACTCCCGGCACCGCCAGGAGAGTAGCGAGTAGTTTGCTTATTCACAGGTCAGCACACTCCCGGCACCGCCAGGAGAGTAGCGAGTAGTTTGCTTATTCACAGGTCAGCACACTCCCGGCACCGCCAGGAGAGTAGCGAGTAGTTTGCTTATTCACAGGTCAGCACTCTCCCGGCACCGCCAGGAGAGTAGCGAGTAGTTTGCTTATTCACAGGTCAGCACACTCCCGGCACCGCCAGGAGAGTAGCGAGTAGTTTGCTTATTCACAGGTCAGCACACTCCCGGCACCGCCAGGGACCGCAGCAGGGTCCGCGAGCCCCTTCATGGAGTTCTGCTTCTTCTTCACCGCAGAACGACGTCAAAGTTCTGCATTAGAAACGAATTATCGACACGACATGGAGCTCCGGCCTGTTTGAGAATGCACCCCGAAGGGTGGGGGCGGCGGTGTCGATTGGGGTGCCGTCCGCTGATAAGGGCTGCTATCATACCCTTGCTCCCTGGGGTCCTTATTGCAGGGCGACAGGGGGCCGGCGGGTGCTCTGCGGCGGGCTGCGGCCGAGGGGTGACGGACTCCTAAAAACTGTGTCTGTCGGCGATTATGGATTACCCGGACTACCCCGGATTACTCGGAAGACGCCGGATTACCCGGGATTACCTCGGATTACCTCGGGTTACCTAGGGCTACCTAGGATTTCAGGGACTCGAATCACCTCGGATTACCCCGGATTACCCCGGATTACCCCGGATTACCTTGCATTACCCCGGATTATTTTGGATTACCCCGGATCACCGAGGTGAAATTCCCTCGGATAACCGCAGATTACCTCAGATTATACCTGGATTACCCGGACACCCGACCGCTGTCTGTCGGAACTCAGAAGTTGTTACCCGCTCGGCAGCGGTCCGGCAGCGCGTCGAGATACGTGATGTAGGCAAACACCCTCGCAGCAGGGCAGAAGCTTCGCAGGTCCGCGGCTTCCTATTCGTCCCCAGCAGCATCCAGCCCCCGGCCAAGGGGTGGCCTACTCATGTACTACTCCGGACACGCTCCAATAATACCAGGTATAATACCCCATAATACTTATATTATCGCCCATTATAATACATAATGTGCTGGAAACATAAAAATTTGGCCAGTTTTCCAAAAAAAATTTCAAAAATAAGGTATTATATGCATATAATACTTATACTCCTCCGTACACAACCCATCCCAGTCAGACACCCCTCGCCCCCGGCGGACCTCGTAGCAATCAAGGCGGGGCCGCCACATGGTGGCCGGCAGCGGCAGCAGCAGCAGCAGCAGCAGCAGCAGCAGCAGCAGCAGCAGCAGCATTCCGGTGCGAACGCGGCGCTGGCGCTGCTTCGCCCACTGCCCCGGATTAAAATTGTCCGGCTACATGCTGGCCGAAATGAAACATGCTGCAAAGGTGGACGAACCTCATAAAGGAGGAGGAGAGACGGAGAGGAAAGGGGGCGGTGGAGGGGGACAGGCTGGAAGGGACAGCGACTTGCGTAATGCGCGGGATATAAGAAGTTGTGCCCCGCCCCCACCCCAACCCACCTCCCCCAGCGCGCTCCCAGCTCTGTATTATTTCTATTCCAGTTCCGCAACAGAGCGAATCCCCCCCCCCCTCTTTTCTTGGAGCCCTTAAGGGACGTCTCAGTAGGATAGGCCCCCGATAAGGCCAGAGTAGGTCTCCCCCCCCCCCCCCCCCCCTCCCCCCAAATCCAACAAGCCAAACGCATTCAATGTGGGGGATCCACGCCTGATCTCCCACAAGGCCCTTTTTCTCTGGCCATCCCCAGCTACAGCTGCTGTCCCTGACCGGCCCGCGTCCAGATATAGGAAACCAAAACGTGCCCCCCGGATCACTCTGCCTCTGGAGTATGAGAAAAACGGCGGCGCCCATGACAGAGAGGGGGCGGGGGGCTTCTGAGAGACAGAGAGGGGTCTGTGCCCAGAGACTATTTCCTGATATCATCTCAAATGTGGAGGAGGAATACCCAATGCGAGTTGCCTGCGGGTCTCTCAGGCTGTCCGGCGGTGAACGGCAAGTGAAAGGGCGTACGGTAGGAAGGAGGGAGGTGAAGGGGGGGGGGGCTATGCGAGTCCGTATGCATGGCATAAAATCATGATTCTCATAGCCGTGCCGGTATGGCGGGCGTCCGGGGCGGAACTGGGCGGAGCGTCCAGCCCCGCGGAGGTTCACATACACGACGAGTCCGGTGCACAGATTGCCCCCCCCCCCAATCGGTCCCTCATGACGGGGAAATGATGAGTGAGGGGATCGGATTGACGCCATGATAAGCAGCGCCTATCTGGACAGCGATAAGCCCCGTGTACAGCACACGGTGATTGCTCGCGCCCCGTGTGGCCGTGTGCACCGTGTGTGCGCTGCGTGTGTGTTTGCGTGCACGTGCAGCGTGCCGTGGAGCACGCGGACAGGCTTATGGGGAGGGGGGGGGGAAGGATGTGTCGCACATATTGCCTACATTCAGGGATCGTTCGCCATGCAGTTTGCCTACCCTATCTACCAGTCGAGGGGGCCGGGGGGGGGGGGGGGGTCGACCCCTTTCCGCGGGGCCGACAGCACGCTGGTATACCTGCCTGCGTGACTCGCCGTGCGCGTCCCCTCGCCTCGCGGCCTCGCCTCAGCAGTCCAGTCCAATCCCCCTCGCTTCTTGTATTCTCTGCCCCTTCCCTCTCTGGCCGCGCGGACCATGTCTATGCAATCAAATGAAGAGAGCGAGCAGACCTGGCCCCGCCTGCCCCGCCTGCCCCGCCTGCCCCGCCCCGGGCTGCGGCCAATCAGCGTCCATTGTCTTGATGTGTAGCCCCCGGCCGCCCCCGGCCGCCCCCGGCCGCCCCCAACCCTAGCCGTGGCGGATAGGGGTGGCGGTGGAGTGAGTGACCGGGACTAGGTCGGAGCTACGGGAATCCCCATCCCCACTGCGGACCCGGAGCTCACTCTCACCACTTACACCACTCACCCACACCACTCACTCACACCACTCACTCATACCACTCACACCACTCACCCACCACTCACTCACACCACTCACTCATACCACTCACACCACTCACTCACACCACTCACACCACTCACTCACACCACTCACTCACACCACTCACCCACCACTCACTCACACCACTCACTCATACCACTCACACCACTCACTCACACCACTCACTCACACCACTCACCCACACCACTCACTCACACCACTCACTCATACCACTCACACCACTCACCCACCACTCACTCACACCACTCACCCACCACTCACTCACACCACTCACTCACTCACTCACACCACTCACTCACACCACTCACCCACCACTCACTCACACCACTCACCCACCACTCACTCACACCACTCACACCACTCACTCACACCACTCACTCACGCACACGAGCAGTAGTTCATCAGTGCAGCCCGGACCCCAGAGAGGGCCCTCGGCGGCTCACAAAGACAGCGCAACCAACACGGCTAGTGTGCAAAATGTGGCCGAATTTTTGAATAAAGTTGGGTTGAAACGACTGCGATTTCAGTGATGCAGTATCAGTGCTCAGTGCCCACCCCTCACTGCACCTGCTCCCGCTCCTCGCGGTGCACAGGCACAGCGCCTGGTCATTGCCACGTCCGCTGCCCGCTGCGTGGGCGCCGAGCCGAGCCGAGCCGAGCCGAGCCGGGGCTACTGACCCGCCCGACCCCAACTCCGCACTCACCTTTCTGACTCTGCAAAAGTTCGGGAAAACATTTGTGAACTCCCCGCCCCGCCACGCCCCGCTGTGTCTCACGCTGCCATTGACCGCGCAGAGGCGTACGGGATGGTTGCGTGGCTGAGGCCGGCTGAGGCCGGCTGAGGCCCTGCTGGCTATTGAGCCGGTGACACTGATCCGCACCTGGGCGCTCAGCACCGCTCAGCACGCAGCCACGCAGCCCTCTCGCCTCATCAAGGTGTGTGGTACACGTCAGTCACCTGTCGCCGCACTGTCGCCTCCGCCACTGATGTGCGGTAATCCCAGCGCAGTCACTAACGGTGTGTGGCACTGTGTGGTCCGGGCCGGCAGCCGGCACTGTCACCCCGTTCACACTAATTCCCGGACCGCACGGTCTTTCTCGCAAACCGCTGCCTTTGGATGTTTCCCGTTAGTGTCCATATACCGCTCCATGCACGATCGTGCACGATTACTCACCGCTGGAATGCTCGACGACTTTCTGTCTCACTCCTAAACCGACGCCGTCTGTCGAGGGGTTTGCTGCGGGGCGCGCGGTGTGCTGAGCATGTCGCTGGAGTCAGCCAGCTTGCTGGAGCTGCTGGAGCCTGCGAGGGCCGCGAGGCGTTCATGCCTACAGGGGCTGCTCCTGGAAATAGAACGGGGGCTAATGTGGTGTGCGCTCGAGACAAGAGGCCCCACCGGACAGGCCCTAACGGACAGGCGGACAGGTCCCAACGGTCAGGTTCCTATGGTCCTTTGAAGTACTTGAAACACCCGACCAAGTTGTGGCAACTTCACTAGACTTCGTGTAGCGACTAGTAATGATGCTAGGAGCCACCTCAAGAAATCTGGTCGAGTTGCCACAACTTTATCCCTGTCGTTTACGTAGTACCTGTCGGGATTACCTTTTGAGTACTCGAATGTGTTCCCTTCGGACAGGCCTGCAGCCGCGCCGGCACCCACACCCACACCCCACACCCACACGCCACGACGCCTTTGCTACTGTTTTGGCCCCCATGACCCGGGACGTTTATTCGGACCATTGAGACGGATTGATTGAGCGGGTCCTCGACAGGGCGGGAGCGCAGGGCCTCTAGGACGGAGGCCTCTGGGCTCGTGGCTCTGGACTGAGTGAAGGCCCCTTTCGGCTGCTGCTGCTGCTGCTGCTGCTGCTGCTGCTGCTGCTGCTGCTGCTGCTGCTGCTGCTGCTGCTGCTGCTGCTGCTGCTGCTGCTGCTGCTGCTGCTGCTGCTGCTGCTGCTGCTGCTGCTGCTGGGCCCGCTGGGTCTCGGTGATGACGAGGCAGAGGCTGCCATGCGCTGCGCACACAGACGCGCCATGAGTCCGCCACATCCCATTCATGCTCCGTAATGACTGTTAAACGTGTGCTGCTCTGAGCCGGGTCGGGTCGGATCGGGTGGGCCGGAGGTCTAGCCAGGTCTAGCACCCGGGCCGGGCCGGACACTCGGCACTGTCATCGTGATTAAGTACGTTTCCCTTGCTTTGTATACGTCCATCATCGTTTCACGCACCTGCTAGATTAAATGATAATAACAAACCCAACGATGGAGTTCCGGGTTCAAATACTCTTGCTAAGGTGAGTTTTCCCCGTTAAGAGGCGGCGGCGGCGGCGCTGCTCGGAATGGAACCCGATCGCACTCGGCCGCCGGCCGCCGCCGCCGACGTACGAAGCACCGCCGTGACGGACTGACGGTCGGACGTGACGTACGGCTTCCAGAAAGGGGCGATTAAAAGGGAAACACTGGCGCTTAATGTTCATGAGTGCATGGGTCCGGGCAGGGCCGGGCCGGGCGTCTGCAGGCACACCGGGCGCCGCTTCGTGTGTGTGACTCCTCCTGAGAATCACACAAATCTGTTGTGCGTCCGTATCAACGACGCCCCGTCCCCGTTCTAACTCATTCGCACCCGGGCGCAGTCTGCGGCCTGGTGCAGCGGTGCAGCGGTGCACACGGCCCCGCGTCAGACGGAACGGACGTCTTGACGTCTTCCTGGAAGCGATTTGTAAATCCGCGCGCGCGCTGCGGAGGTCCCGGGCCCCCCGGCCACAGAGCCACCGCCAGGCCTAGCGCAGCCTAGCACCAGCCGAGGGGAGGGGAGCAGTCGGCGAGGAAAGGCTTTCGTATTTGTTCAACTCGTATAATTGGGTGTTAATGTTTCTAAGGTAAACCGCGGGGCGATGCCGGCGCTGGCACTGCGGGGGGGCGCCTTGTCTGGAAGCCATGGCTGCGGTGCGGAGGGCTGCGGGGGCTGCGGGGGCTGCGGGGGGGGGGGGGGGGGGGCTGCGGGGCTGCGGGGGCCCCGACCACACGCCGCCAGCCGCTCGGCCTGGGCTCTTCTTGTGCCGCCGGGCGTGCGGCGCTGAGGACATGTCTGGTCCGCGCTCCGCCCTTGGCGCCCCCCCCCCCCCCCCCCCGGGGCTCCGCGATACTACACGATGATTATCACGCCCCGCGCGGAAGTTAGCGCGATCATGTTCGCCCTGAGACTAACTTCGGCCCCCGTTGCCGTTCCCCCGGTTTTATGCCAGTCGTTCCACGCGACGCGCACCCCATTCCGGCCCGGCCCCGCCTCCCCCGCCCCCGCATGCCTTTTGCTCCCCCATTGACGGCGCCCTGACGCCGCGCTCACGCTTTTTGCATCTCTTACCCCCTCCCTCCCTCCATCTCTTACCCCCTCCCTCCCTCATGGCGCCTTTTAGCAAATCCATGGCGAGGCGATGCCTTATTGAAAGCAATGTTCTGGTGGTGCTGCGCTCGGCTCGCAGGCCGCTGCTGGCTGCGGGGGGAGGGGCCGACGGGACCACCCTCTGCGGGTGCACAGGCCTCGAATAATTGGCCAATATTTCGCGCTAATTTTTTTTCTCGCATCCCTCTGCACTTTGTCTCGCTCTCGCTTGCTCTTGTTGGGCAGAGAGAGTGCGAGATGGAAGAGGGGGTCGGAGGGGTGAGGGGCGGAGAGGCGGGGGTGGTATTCGATCGCAATCAGAGTGGACGGGTAGGACGTGTTTTCATCGGGGAGAACAAGGGACCTCTCACTACAGTATCGGGTACATTTTATACGAGGAGTCGCGGCGTTGCTCTCTCAATAAATGGGCATGTCTGTTCCGAAACAGATTTCTAATTTTTTTTCCGATTTTCTTGAATCTTTCTTGAATCAAGCATCAAGTGTATACTACGCCCTAGAATGTGTGGCGTTTGGTGAGCTTCGGCTCACTCACACACACACATACACTCGGATGTGTCTGGAGACCACTTCTCGCCATCTTGGCTGCGCCCCAGCAGATAGGCAAAGTGTCGGTCGGTATATTGCTCGCAGTTAGCGGTGCCCACAGTAACGCCTCCCTCCAGCACGACGCCGTGGGCCCGTTGGGCTCACACCGTGCTGCGGGCTGCCGGCGGAGCCCACGACGTAGCGGCGGCGCGGGGCGCGGGGCGGGGACACGTGCGGACACCAGATTACAGGCACTCGTCGGTTTTGAATCTGGCGCGGTATGAGAAATGGCCGGTGCCGCGTGCGGCCGGGCCCAGCCGCGGCGCGCGCTGCGGTAGCTGACCGCCGTGCGGCCGTGCCGCGGGGGCGTAAGTGATATATCACGGACATAAAGTGGACCGTAAAGGCAGCCGTAAAAGTGACCGTTATACACTCGAGGGCGTTATTACGCATGGCGCCCATTCCGGGCACGTATCCCCTTAATTACCGTATTGTCCGAGCGCCCCGCCGGACCGCCACCTGTGCCAACAAACAGTTTAGTAAAAATCGCCGTCTCCGTGTTTCATGCCGACGGGGTGGGTGTGTGGTGTGTTTTTTACGGCCTCTGCACTGCTTTGGCACGGCGGGAGCGCACAGTGGGACGGAATCGCCAAAACCCGGAAAAAACCCCGAAAATGAAATTAAAATCTGGGGATAAAGAATGAGGTCCTCCACCAGAGAACACTTTCATGCACTGGTTTCTGAAGGCTATCCACCCAAGAACCTCATTTTAGCCCGAAAATAATATTGAGAATTACGGCCATCCCAACCTCTTAGTGCGTAAGACGTGCTGCGGCTAATTCTGTGGCACTCGGAAAAGTCCCTCAAATAAGTTAGAGTACGTTTTCGAGTACCGTGTGACACACTGATGATTCCGCATGGTGTCTACTTCTTCAGAGTCCGGAAATGATAAATTTATTCGCCGTTTGATAATTAAAAGCGAAATGCGAGAGGTCTGCAAAGGCAGCGCGCATGGCGCTTTTCTCGTATCTTCACGAGACGATATTTCGCGTGCTTCAAGGTGCTTCAAGAAAAGTAGGATATCAGGGTGGAGTACAAGTGCTAGATTTTCAGAATTTTAAAACCGTTCCTGCTTATACGTGCCAACGAGCGAGATATGGCAAGTGAAAAAGCGGCTCGGTTTGGCCCTCCCTCCCGCTCTGGTCGTCAACCCGAGCCAGCGGTGGATAAGTCTTTGCTGACTATTTCATTTTTAGAAAATAAAATAAATAGTTTATCGTTTGGTTTTCTATAATTTCTTTTATTTTGCTGTTTTCTGTTGTTTTTTGTTTTGTTCTGCTGTTTTCTGGCACGCTTAAGAAATCAACGACCATCCCTCAATGAAAAATTTGCTTTTCAAAAAAATTAACTGTATTATAATTTGCGCTGTATTTCTTCACCTCCCATGTTCAACAGAGAGTCAACATAAATTTTCCAAGACTTAGGAAGCGTTCACATTTTTTTAAATTGAAAATTAACAGTGTACGTAAAGACATAGAAGAGCAAGGAGAAATTTGTTGACAGCAACGAAATCCCTGACCCCTAAAACCCCCTCGCACAAAATTTCAGACCAATAGTGGCCATAGTTTGGGCGCTAGAGGTTTTTTCCGGGTTTTGGCGATTTCGTCCCACTGTGGAGCGGCTGCCCGCTCTGCCTGCCGCCTGCCATCCGGACGGGTAGGCAACCCGCACGCACGGCTGAACGGCGGGCGGCCTACCCGAAGTTCGCAGGCGCTGAAGCCCCGGACAGATGCCGCAAATGCGTTGCAGCCGCGCCGCGTCGTCGTCGCGCGCAGACAGGCATAAGAGAGAGAGAGAGAGAGAGAGAGAGAGAGAGAGAGAGAGAGAGAGAGAGAGAGAGAGAGAGAGAGAGAGAGAGAGAGAGAGAGAGAGAGAGAGAGAGAGAGAGAGAGAGAGAGAGAGAGAGAGAAGAGAGTGAAGTCTTTACGAAAAGAAGTGTCGGCTAGCAGTACGGCCTCTTCCTCCACGTGGAGGCAATGCAGTGCCATTAGATGCACCCCCGCTCCCGCCCCGAAGGGCGCCGCAGACCACGATACGCACCCCACCGAGGCCCCCCCCCCCCCCCCCGGGGGCCCCAACAGGCGGGGAGCGGCATCAACGCAGCGCCCTACACGACACAAGTGACGCGGCACCCGTGGGGGCTGTCCGCAAACGGGCTGCACGCTAATGTGGGGGCATTGGGGGCGGACCTATCTGCACTGCACACCATGCCGGCCGTGTGATTGTGCCGACGAACGGTAGCCGCCCCGCACCCTTGTCGGGCCGGTTTGATCTCATTCCCCGGTTCAGCTACCGCGACATCAGCGTGAATTGGAGTAATATTCGGTAGTCCGGTGGGCCCGGCATACGCGCAAGCTTACGGACGTGCCCCCGAGGCCCGAGGGGAGGACAGGGCAGGGGGGGGGAGGGGGCGTGCAATGCAAGCCCCTCACCGGGACTGGGTAGGGGTGATTGATCGCCTAAACTGAATTTATGTGGGCTGGGGAGGGGCAGGGTAGAGGGGAGGTGGGGGAGGGGAGGGAAGGGAAGGGGCGTTAGTTCTTACGCTGTGTGCGGGCCGGGGCCCGGGCTCGGCACCACTGCCGCCAACCCCAGGCCGAGCCCAGCCCCAGCGCAAGCCGAGCTCAGCACAACTGGAATAAATGGAACCGCCAAAAAGTCCCCTCCGCTTCCTCCTTCGTGGGAAGAGTAGAGGACTCGGTCGGAGTCGGAGAAGGGGAGGAGCTCGTTTCGCCGGCCGCCATGCGTCGCCACCAGTCGCCGTGCGTGCAGCGTGGATGTCCCACACCACACTTGCTCACCGGTACCGTGCAGTACCAGAGGACCACGCCGCCGTGAACGAACAGAACAAACCGGGAAAAATTGCGGCCTCCCAGCCCAGCCAGGCAGCCAGGCTCGGACTTCCTGCTCCCCCGCAAGTAATCCCGCCGTCCTGCCGTATTGCGCAGAGCGGGGGCAGGGCGGGGGCAGGGCGGGGGCAGGGCCAGGACGCTTAGCTCGTTTGCTGCGGGCCCCACGGTACGGTGCCCTGTGGTCTAACAGTGATACTTAGTCTTGGTCCAGCACGGGCCGCGGCAGCAGCGGCAGCCCGCCTGACAGCTTGACCCGCCGACGGACTTAGCTCTGGCCCAGGCCGGTGCGCTAGTGCTGTAGTGCTGTAGTGTGGGGACGCCGCAGGGGCCTGGCCGCGCCTGCCACAGCGGCCACCACCGCCCCCACTCCACGGCCAGGGCGGTCTGCTCTAAACTTGCCCCGGCAGGGACTCTGACCCACAAGCTAACACCGCCGACCCGACCCGACTGCCCGGTCCTGCCCCCTTCACTTCCCCCTTATCACCCCTCTAAACTCACAAAGTGTCCATCTAGCCCACTAATTGTTGTTGTTGTTTGCTCTAGAGCGTTCATGCAGCGCCGGTACGCCGAAAGGGTTGTATCACGTGACGGCCAGGTGCCGCCGACCTGAGCGCGGCGGCGGCGGTGGCGGGCCGGGCAGCAGCAGACGACGTGACGACGGGGAGGAATATAGGGAGAGAAGAGGGACGTCGTCGGCCCGCCCCGCCGCCGCGCCCTGTCCGCGAAGCAGCCGATTCTCGCAGTGCACGGCGCGGCACGGCGCGGCACGGCGCGGCACGGCGCGGCACGGCGCGGCACGGCGCGGCACGGCGCGGCACGGCGCGGCACGGCGCGGCACGGCACGGCACGGCGCGGCACGGCGCCACCCAACCACCTCTCCGTCCTCTCCGCTCAGCGCGTCCTCTCCTCTCTCCCACTCCTCCGTGATGGAAAACACTTTCCATCAATTTCCACCTCCGTGGACACTTTGAGAGCGCGCTGTGCTCTCCGCGCCCGAGCTGCTGTACTGCCGCGGAGTGCGGAGCGTGGCGAGGCGAAGCGAAGCGGGGCCGAGCCGAGATGCCCGTCCGGAGAATATTACAGACCGGCTGACGCTTCTGTATTGTGTGTCCACCAGCGCCTTCCCGCATATAAGAGGGGCGGGGACGAGACAACTCTCTCCGGGCCCCCGCCCCCGCCCCCGCCCCCGCCCCCGCCCCCGCCCCCCCCCCCCGCCCCCCTGGCTGCCGCTGCCGCCGCCTCGCGTGCCGAGAGGCGTTCTGTTTCTGCGGCCCGACCAGGGAAAGGGAAATTGGCCGATGATTAAATTGCGCGCCCCTCGCAGCGCTTACTTCCTGGCGGACACAATGAGACTTACGGCTGTGCGGCAGTCAAACGGAACCCTCTCCTTCCTCATTGGCGTGAAATAACGGCGAGGGAGGGAAGGGGAGGAGAGGGAGAGGAGAGTGGGGAGGGAGGGAGGGAGGGGAGGGGCAGACGACGAGGTCCTCCACCGACCGAGCGACTCACGTGTGGAGCGGCGCCCGGCGTGCACATCCTTACGAGTAAATCCCGGCCTGTCCTCAGGGGCATCCCTGGGATCCCGGCCCGGCCACCCCCGCTCTCTCTCTCTCTCTCTCTCTCTCTCTCTCTCTCTCTCTCTCTCTCTCTCTCTCTCTCTCACACACACACACACACACACACACACACACATACACGCGCACGCGCACGCACGCGCCCCCGGTAGGTAGGCAACCGACGAATGCGCGTCGCCTTCCAATGAAGTGCGGCAGGCGGGCCGGGAGGTTGGGGAGAGGGAAGGGGAGAGAGGGGACAAAGGCGGCGAGGGTTTGAGGTGGTAAGGCAGTGGCGGACAGAGGCCCAGGTCCGCTCCGCGGGTACGTATTACTCGGTACGTACTGTACTGTACGGTATGCTTGCATTTGTTTCACTCGCCTCCCACGTCCGCGCCGGGTCCGGCCCGGTCGGGACACACGGCGCTCAGCCATTTGGCAACCCTGCGTGAATAAGGTGTGCCAACCCTACATCAGTATGCAGGGCCTTATCTGGCCACAGCGCCGCCACCCCCGCCGCCCCCGCCGCCTCCGCCGCCCCTCGCATGCCGCCTGGCTGGGCTCGGGGGCCCGGCCGTGGAGCCGGTGGGGCCTGGGTCTGGGCCTTTTGGAGGGCGAAAAGGTTCCAGTTTTGGAGTTGGGTCGAAGGCCCGGAGCCGGCCGGGGCTCCAGCCGGGGGCATTGCGCTTGTGCTGCATGGCTGGACTGACGTGTGGTGCAGGGCAGAGGCCTCGGCCCTCAGCCTCAGCCACGCCGCACACCAAATCCTGCCTCCAACGATAACTTCAGCGACGCAATTAATGTTGGCACGCCTGATGGTGCCGAACCGCCTCCTTTCCTTGTAGTTGCTCGCACCTGGGTGCAGAATGAGAGCAGAACGATTACTACAGCCCTTGCTCTCTCTCTCTCTCTCTCTCTCTCTCTCTCTCTCTCTCTCTCTCTCTCTCTCTCTCTCTCTCTCTCTCTCTCTCTCTCGAACACACACACACACACTCAATTACGCCCTCCCCGGTGGTGCGGCGTGGATTGCCATGGGGATCGCGCGGCAGTGATTATTCCTCGTCACACGTGCACGGTTCGCGGTACAGGGGGCTGGGGGGCTGGAGGGGGGGGGGGCGTTCAGCGGGGCTCAGCAGCATTCATCATTGCCGCCATTACGTGGCGGGGCCTGCGGGGCTGCGGGGCGGGCGCAGCGCGGTGCAGGTGTGCGATCCAGCACGCATCTGTGTGTAAACTGGACAGCTTCGCAATAATTATTGTGTGACTGGTTGCGGAGAGCGAACGGAATAACGAGTGCCGCAGTACCACCACCGCCTGGAGAGCGGCGGGGTAGGGCAGCCACTGTCACTGTCCCATGTGCAGTCACTTCCAGTCCCTTCCAGTCCCTTCCCAACCATCCACAGTCACCGAAATGTTTCCGGAAAAGAAATTCAGAGAGAAACGAGCTTGGCGGGCATGTTCGACCGCTGGGGACAAAACCTATATGGTCTGGGCGTCCGCCAGGACCCCTGTCTTCGACTTCGGTGATCTTACGAGAACCGCGGTGCTTTACGGCTGCTAGTTGGCCCCAGGACACTGCTCTAAAACCCGTTACCCGGCAACACAGCCATCTCCCGGCAACCCCTATGGCCACTGCGCGGGGTCGGAGACTCCATAATACTGGGTAGTGTGCCAGGAGTGCGGCGGGTGCAGGGCGCGGGGTGAGCGGTGCGGGCCAGGGGCGTAGCCAGAATTGGGTTTGGGAGAGGGGATCTGTCGCGCTAATTGCCCACATTCTGCCGTTTGTTATCCGGGTTGCCTACCCCAGTCGCCGGTTTTTTGTGTTGTATTATTTAGGGGGGGGGGGTGCCCCCCCCCTTCTCCCCCAACCTGGCTACACCCTAGGATGTGTCCAGCGGACTGGCAGAACAGACGCCGGCCGTGGTGGCGGCGGCTTCACATGGCTTCAGCAGGGGGTTGAAGATGAGGTCACGGAGCGCTCTCTCTCTCTCTCTCTCTCTCTCTCTCTCTCTCTCTCTCTCTCTCTCTCTCTCTCTCTCTCTCTCTCTCTCTCTCTCTCTCTCTCTCTCTCTCTCTCTCTCTCTCTCTCTCTCTCTCTCTCTCTCTCTCTCTCTCTCTCTCTCTCTCTCTCTCTCTCTCTCTCTCTCTCTCTCTCTCTCTCTCTCTCTCTCTCTCTCTCTCTCTCTCTCGCTCTCTCGCTCTCTCATATTCCAGATGGCAGCGTTCACACAGAGAAGCGGAGGGCTGCAAGGCTGTGGCCTACAGACACATCGATCATTGAACGCTGTGCGTGGAAGTGCGTGCGAGCAGTGAGCGTCCCTGTGCCGGTCCCCACGGTGCCCGGCCCCGGCCCCGGTACATGGACCAGTGGACCAGAAGAGCAGAGCTGGAGCTTTAAACGTTTGCCGAGACACACACACTCCGGTTTGACGCCGCGGATCGCAAAGACGTGGTCTCAAACTCACGGGGTAGGAAAGGGGGAGGGGCGTTTCCTGAGCATACATTAACAACAACTCCATCAACGCCGTGCGAAACTTGGTCGAGGAGCTGTCGCTGTCGTGTTCTGTGCGGGAGCCGCCCCCGGCCGCCCCCGACCGCCCCCGGCCGCCCCCCTCAGCACCCCGCCGCTCTAGAAGAGACGAGCCCCCGATTTGCCGCCCCGCGGCCCCTGTTGGCGGGCGACACGCTTGGGCCAGGCCGACGCTCCGCGTAGCTCGCAGCTGTCACGATTCGCACTCGTCACCGCCGGGGCACGGCAGGGCATGGCCAGGGGCAGCCAGGGGCAGCCAGGGGCAGCCAGGGGCAGCCAGGGGCAGCCAGGGGCAGCCAGGGGCAGCCAGGGGCTACAGGAAGAGCAGGAGCAGCCTGGGACGGGTAACGGGTGGGGTCGACTCCCTCTAAAGGCTTTAGAGAGCACCCGCCAGATTGAACCCCGCTTGCCCCTGTTGGTTTCCCTAGAAAGTGGTCGAGGCCGTGATGCCAGTGGATGCCGTGAGGCCAGTGGAGGCCGGCGGCTTCCACCCGCCACTCCCCCGCCCTTGTCTGCCTTCCTGCTTGTTTGGCTACCGCCGCTTTCTTTGCACACTCGCGAAATTAGTAGCGGTCTCCGCTGGCGCTGAACTGCCGGGGGCTGCCGAGGGCTGCCGGGGGCTGCCGGGGGCTGCCGGGGGCTGCCGGGGGCTGCCGGGGGCTGCCGGGGGCTGCCGGGGGCCGGGGGCTGCCGCTGCCGGGGCTGCCGGGGGCTGCCGGGGGCTGCCGGGGGCTGCCGGGGGCTGCCGGGGGCTGCCGGGGGCTGCTGGGGGCTGCCGGGGACTGCTGGAGGCTGCCGAGGGCCTTGGGGGCTGCCGGGGGCTGCCGGGGGCTGCCGAGGGCTGCTCGGGGGCTACTGGAGGCAGCTCGGGGCAAGGACGGCGAGCGCGGGATCGAGTACTAGCCGGCCCGCCTCTTTCGGCAAACAGAAGATACGAACAAATTAAAATGAACAACGACAAGACAAAGGCAGGACAACCACCGAGAGCGAAAGGGAAACTTAAAAATAAAAATAAAATCCTTTCCCTTTCCTTCCGTCGGCTACGCGGCGCGGCCCTCACAAAGAACGCTGGGGGGGGGGGGGGGAGAGACTCGACAAAATTTTGATTGCGGCTCAAGTCGCAAATTGCTATCGCATCTTCAAAGACAGGCTGTTTCCAATTACAGCAGCGAACGGTGGATCGGGGGTGGGCGGCGGGCGGGGACGGGCGGGGGGCGGCAGGGGCGGGCGGCAGGCGGGCGGCGGGCCACTCGGGGAGTCCAGTTCCTCGGTCCCGATGGGGGTCCGCTTGTCTTACAACGTCTCCAATATACCGTTTCTTATTTTTCCGTCCGTATCCTCGACAAACGAGAAAACTCGTAATGACATTACAGCACGAGCGGGCGTTGATGAAAATGATCAGAAGGGGACGCAAGGGCTTTTCCAACATCCAATTTGGGCCAACCTTTCATTGGCATCAATCCACGCCCGCAAGTGGGTCGACACGGCCCTAGAGCATCCCTCTACAGAAGCGGTGGGGTAGAGGAAAAAGGGGGGGGGGGGGGAAGATCCGGTGGTTACGCGTGAGCAACAGCCAAAGGGCCTTGCTCGTGATTTCGAGATCCGGCGCACGCGTTCGAGTTCGAGGGTTGGCGGCGACAAAATGAAGCGTGCTATGAGAAATTCAGCGGCGCGGAAGCGGGGAATGGGGCTTGCGAAAGCGAATCACCTCGCGCTGTGCGCCCTGGCTACAACCACCCTCTCCCTGTGGCCCGCGGCCCGGCTCCCGGCTCCCGCGGCTCGCTGCTGCTCCGCTGCTGACCAGCCCCGCTGCCCGCTCACCGCCCGCTGGCCAGCCGCTGACCAGCCCCGCTGCCCGCTCACCACCCGCTGGCCAGCCGCTGAACCGCACCTCAAACTCGCCGCGCCTTCACGCCGCATTGGTCAAAAGGGTATTCAGAGTAAGCCGATCGGCCGCCACACGCTCGGCCCGGCCTGGACGTACCCCGGTGTGGGGGACATCAGTGCTGAAAATGTTAGAGGAGTTGCCCGTACATGAGACTGCGCCTTACCAGAACGGTGCTCATGGCAAGCTGGAACGTTTTCTGCCAGTCACTGAAAAAAGAACAAGACAGGCATGGAGACCGCTTTTTCGTTGAAGGACAGACTCGTTCTTTGAGTTTTGAGTGAAAATGGGTTTGTGTTGTTTGTCGATGAGTAAGGTACAAGTACAGGGGGGGGGGAGAACTGACGTGGAGGACACAGTAGACACGGGCACTATGTCGATGGGCGAGATCGAATTAGGATGCTATCACAAAATACGAGCTGCTGTGCGACTTTCGCAATTTCTGTGCGATCACCCGAAGGGGTCGTGCAGGGCACCCGAATGGGGCCTAACTGCCCTTGCGACAGTAAAAATCAATTTGGCAGAATTTTTATTAAGGTCATTTGGCTGAAGCAGTAGGGCTCTCAAATGCTTAAATTTCAAGGTAAACGCAGTAACCTTTACGATTTATGAGATATCGGCGTTTTAAGTGCGAATAAATCAATCAAAATGAGATTGACGCGAATTTTGGACTAAAAGTTTTGGACAGAGCGCTCCGGTTCGGCGCGCAGGTGATTGGTATCGCACCTCTGTAGCTATGTGGATAAGCGGACCGCTCGGTGATTAAATGATCCGTGGTTCAAATCTGCCGGTCGCTCAACTTTTTCTTGTGACAGAGCTTGGTAGACAGTGGCTAGAGACAGAGTATCGGGTACACCCAACGGAATTGTGTCATGTGCAATCACGTCCAGTCCCTTCCCAATCATTCCAATCACCAGACACCGAAATGATATTCCGAAAAAATTCAGAGCGAGAAAAAAAGCCTCATGGCATGTTTGACCGCTGTTGACAAAACCTATGTCGTCCCGGCTTCCGCCAGGACCCTGCCTTCAACTTCGGTGATCTTACGGGAACCGGTGCTTTACGGCTGCTAGTTGGCCCCGGGACACAGCACTAGAACCCGCTACCCGGCTTGCGCCGGACGGATCTCCCGGCAACCCCTAGCCCGCGCCTATGCGCGAGGCCCCCTCCGCTAACCACGGCCTCCGGGACTCCATCATACTGTAGTGCCCTTCAACCGCAGTCTGGTTTGGCCCCACTCATCGTGGGAGTCCGCCCCTGCGAAGATTTGGAGGACATAGGTTCCCTTCGTACACGGCCGAAGCCGCTGTACTCTACTCGCTACGTACCGAGTAGCGGCATGTCCACACCTGCCAGATTCAGAGAGAGGAAAACAGAAGCTTCGAACCCTAGAAGCTCTGTACATCCCCCGAGTCTCCCCCCTGGATTTCTCCAGAGGCACAGAACGCCCCCCGGGCGGGACCCTCGAATCTAGGGAATTGAACCCTAGACCCTCGGGACCGGGGGTTTGTGCCGGCGGCGCCTTGGCCCGCACGGTCGCTTGGACAGCCATACCTGTGCCGCGTTCGGAAGTATTCTCTAGCCACTGTCCTCTGAGCTGTGTCACAAGAAAAAGTTGAGCGACCGGCAAGATTTGAACCCCGGACCTGCCGAGCGCCGGCCGGTCCGCCTACCCATCCGGCTACCGAGCCACGATGGTGCGCGCAGCGCGCTCCCGTCACTCTAGCTCCGCAGAGCAGAGCGGAACATCGAGGGAAAAAATTGGAGGCCGGGGCCGCATTCGAACCGGGGGTAAAAGGGACCACTTCCCCCCCCTGAAACTGTACCCCCCGGTACACCATCCCTAGGGGCCACGTACCCCCCCCCCCCCCCCCCGCCAGCAACCGACTCGGGGGTACACTATCCCTAGGGGCCATGTACCCCCCGGGGGGCACATGGCCCCTAGGGATAGTGTACGGTACGGTGTTCGAAACCGAGCCTTCAAATTTCGGCCCCTAGGGATGGTGTACCCACCAGGGGGTACATGGCCCCTAGGGATAGTGTACCCCCGAGTCGGTTGCTGGGGGGTACACGGCCCCTAGGGATGGTGTATCCCCCGGGGGGTACATGGCCCCCAGGGATAGTGTACCCCGAGTCGGTTGCTGGCGGGGGGGGGGGGGGGGGGGGGGGTACGTGGCCCCTAGGGATGGTGTACCGGGGGGTACAGTTTCAGGGGGGTAAGTGGTCCCTTTTACCCCCGGTTCGAATGCGGCCCCGGCCTCCAATTTTTTCCCTCGATGTTCCGCTCTGCTCTGCGGAGCTAGAGTGACGGGAGCGCGCTGCGCGCACCACCGTGGCTCGGTAGCCGGATGGGTAGGCGGACCGGCCGGCGATCGGCAGGTCCGGGGTTCAAATCTTGCCGGTCGCTCAACTTTTTCTTGTGACACAGCTCAGAGGACAGTGGCTAGAGAATACTTCCGAACGCGGCACAGGTATGGCTGTCCAAGCGACCGTGCGGGCTAAGGCGCCGCCGGCACAAACCCCCGGTCCCGAGGGTCTAGGGTTCAATTCCCTAGATTCGAGGGTCCCGCCCGGGGGGCGTTCTGTGCCTCTGGAGAAATCCAGGGGGAGACTCGGGGGATGTACAGAGCTTCTAGGGTTCGAAGCTTCTGTTTTCCTCTCTGAATCTGGCAGGTGCGGACATGCCGCTACTCGGTACGTAGCGAGTAGAGTACAGCGGCTTCGGCCGTGTACGAAGGGAACCTATGTCCTCCAAATCTTCGCAGGGGCGGACTCCCACGATGAGTGGGGCCAAACCAGACTGCGGTTGAAGGGCACTACAGTATGATGGAGTCCCGGAGGCCGTGGTTAGCGGAGGGGGCCTCGCGCATAGGCGCGGGCTAGGGGTTGCCGGGAGATCCGTCCGGCGCAAGCCGGGTAGCGGGTTCTAGTGCTGTGTCCCGGGGCCAACTAGCAGCCGTAAAGCACCGGTTCCCGTAAGATCACCGAAGTTGAAGGCAGGGGTCCTGGCGGAAGCCGGGACGACATAGGTTTTGTCAACAGCGGTCAAACATGCCATCAGGCTTTTTTTCTCGCTCTGAATTTTTTTCGGAATATCATTTCGGTGTCTGGTGATTGGAATGATTGGGAAGGGCCAGGAAGTAACTGCACATGAGACTGTTTCGTTGGGAATTCAGTGACTTTACCACGTGATGTACCCCTTGACTCCGCTCCCCTCTGGCATCATTTGTGCAGAGATGCCTCCCGCGGCGGCCCCGCAGTCCCCCGCGTTGCCCCCACAGCGACCTAACTCTAATTTTGTTGGAGTCAAAATTTTTCTGAATGTTTGCCGGCCGAGGATGGTGGGTCAAATATACCAAGAGAACGGTCATCAAGTGTGTTGTCTGACTGACCGCGCGGCCGTTGGGCCGCGGACATCCTCGGAGGTCGACGACGGGAATATCATCTGATCTCGCGAAAAGTGATTGTTGACTGCGGGCGACGGCTGGTCCCAAGACAAACTACCGCCGATCTGCAGTCTCTAAAAACGAGTAGTTTTGTTTTTAGTTTTTCAGAAATCTGTTATGTCACTTTCGAAACTAGTACATCAATGTCCAACTGAAACGCCCACAAAACAGAGTCCATCCGTTACGTGGTTTTCGAGTCTCCTATTCAGTAGTTGCGTCCACTCTTTCTCCAGTCCTCCTCCAGTCTCATCCAGTCATTTGGAAGTTGGGTCTCTATACCCAATGTTGACGATTGGTGTGCCCCTCGGACTGCCGCGGGGGCTGCTGCTGCTGCTGCTGCTGCTGCTGCTGCTGCTGCTGCTGCTGCCGGGTAGAGACCACGAGTCGCCAGGCTCGCACTCCCGCGTCTGCCGGTCCGGTCAGTGGTCCGTGCCGCCGGAGCCGAATGGTCCTGTTTTCCCTCGGAACCTCGGGATAAGCCTCTGCCATGCTCGGCTCGTCTCGGCCCGTCTCGGCCCGGCCCCCCGCTGGCCCCGGCCCCGGCCCCGGCCCCGGCCCCGGCCCCGGCGCCGTCCCGCTGGCGCTCTGGCGCTAGTTACGCGAGGACAGCGAACACGGTTATCGGGGCGGGGCCTCCGTTTCCGGAGAGTTTGACGGGTACCGCCATGCCGTGCACGTCCTCGCGCGCCTCGCTACCCTCACCTCCCCGTCAGCCCCGCCGGCCCCGCCCCGCGCCAGTACTCTCCCTCACCCTTCCCGTGGTCGTGGACGTTCCGTGGAGGGAGCGCTTCTCCGCTGTCCTCCACCCGCACCCGCCTCGGCGGCTCGCTCGCAGCGCTGGGGCTGGGCTGGGGCTTGGAGCTCGTCGCTGTCGCCGCCGCTTCCCAACTTGGCCAATTTTCTTTGCTTCGCCGCTGCAGGAGGTGGGTTGGCGGCACTGCCCGCCCCTTCGCAGTGCTTCGCAGACCCTGTTCCTTGCCTGGGGTCCATGCTCATAGACTGACAGTTGGTCAGCTGTTTTATGAGGCGCCCAGACCGCTCCCGGCCTCCCGGGGTCCTGGGGTCCTGGCCCTGGCCTGACGGCACTACCCATGACGGTTCGGCGGCGCACGTACCCATAGTTTTTCGAACGCCACCGTCCAGTCCGACGAGTGTGTGTGTGTGTGTGTCCTTGCGCGACCCTCATCATGCAGTGGCGGGGGCAGTAAACAACCCCCACCCCGGCAGCCACAGCCCCCAGAGGAAAACCCCCCCCTCCCCCCCCCCGGTCAACTAACATGCCATTACCAACATTCTGACGACATGCCGAGACGAGATGCCGCCTTGGAATCTGCCCTGCGCTGCCCTCCGGTGACCCACTTTTGGGGAATGACCCACCGAGGCGGCGGGCGGCGGGGCGGCGTCAGGGAACGACCGCGGGCGTCCCGACTCGATGAGAGGCAGCGGGACTCCCGGACTGCGGACCCCGGGAACCGGAACTCCCCGCCCGCTCCGGCCAAAGTAGTCTCAGCCCCCCGTTCACCGCCGATTCGGGTCATTCTTAAATTCTCCCTTCGACCCAATTCACCCCTACGAGCCGGCCGAGCGCCTCGGCGATGAGCCGCACTGCTGGGCCCCGAGTCCGGGGGTCCCCTGCCCTGCCCTGCCCATTGACCTACTTCCGGCGGGTGAATTGTGTGGAAAATGTGGGTAGTCGCTGGGCCCAGCCCGAGGCAGCCCCCCCCCCCCCCCCGGCCGCTGCTGGTAAAGAGTGTCCCTTCGGCTCGTAGGCAGCCAGCCCCAGCCCCAGCCCGCCCCGCGACACACATCTCAGAGACGCGGACACCGCGGCGGACGCGCCCCGTGTGACGATGCACAACGAGGCGAGCGAGAGTGAGAGTAGAAGTGAGGCGCACACAGACATTTCCATTTTATTTTTTAGCGCCTCCGCGCACCTTGAGGCTCGGGCTCATTATCACCTTTCTAACGCATGGACAAGCAGCGCTCAGCGGCCCAGCACTTGGCATCCAGAGCTGCTTGTCTGCCTGTCTGCCTGTCTGTCTGTCTCCCTGGTGGGCCGGCGACCAGGTCACGAGTCGCAGCCGGCGGCAGCTCCAACTCCCGGGTGCATTACTGCTTGCCTATCTCGCTGCGCCGCAGAGCCGCAGGCCAAACTGCAAAAGTTTGTGACGTGTTTGTCACATCTCCCTCCCTTCCCCCTACCTACCTACCCCGTCCCCCCTCTTGCGGAGCGAGTGCGGCGGGCGGCGGGGGTGAGCCGGCGGAGTCAGCGGAGCCAGTGAGTGGAGTTGAGAGCGCCCCCGGGAGCGCTGGGGTTGAGGGAGCACGGGGGACGGGGTGGGGACAGGCGATCGTGCCCTGCCGCTGCCGCCGCCGCTGCCGCTGCTGCTGCCGCTGCCACCGCTGCCGCCGCCGCCGCCGCTGCCGCTGCGCTGCCCCCTCAGCTGGCGGCGGCGTTGACCATGCGTCTGAAGGTGAATTGGAAGCGAGTGGGCGTGGCCGGCAGGACTGGGGCCGCTGGTGCTGGGGGCTGGGGCTGGTGTCCGAGATAGATAGGTCCTTGCCACCCGATGCCGGGCCCCGCCGGTCCTCGCACCCCGGCCGGACACTGTCCAGCGGTCAGGCCGAATGCCCCAATGCCCCCCGCTCCGCCCCGCGCGGCCCCCGCCCAGTCTGCGCCCCGTGGCGCCGACCCTGGTCCGCCTGGTGGCGCTGGAATTGGACACATTTCCATACCTCGGGGGAGAAATCAAACCGAGCCCAGCCCAAGCTAGCCCAGCCCGGCCCCGCACTGCCTCCAACGGTCTCTGGCCTGACGTCTCTCAGCGGCGCGCTCTGTCTCTGTCTGCCCTTTCTGTTTGTCCCCTCCCCGCTCTCTTTTTATTTCTCGCGTCGCCCTCCCCCCCTCTCTCCCCGCCCGACGCCGCCATCGCATCGCTCCATCCCTTACTGTCTGCTGCCCCTGCAACTTATACGCCCCCGCTTATCTCGTTACACCGCCATAAATAATACCCCTTCTCCTATTATCCCCGCCGTCGAGAGTCCATGATGTAGTGCCGGCGACGCGCAGCCGGTGCAGCCCGTAGGCGCAGCCAGTAGGCATAGCCAGTAGGCACAGCCAGTAGGCACAGCCAGTAGGCACAGCCAGTAGGCACAGCCAGTAGGCACAGCCAGTAGGCACAGCCAGTAGGCGCAGCCAGTAGGCGCAGCCAGTAGGCGCAGCCAGTAGGCGCAGCCAGTAGGCGCAGCCAGTAGGTTGCAGCCAGTAGGTTGCAGCCAGTTGCAGCCAGTAGGTTGCAGCCAGTAGGTTGCAGCCAGTAGGTTGCAGCCAGTAGGTTGCAGCCAGTAGGTTGCAGCCAGTAGGTTGCAGCCAGTAGGTTGCAGCCAGTTGCAGCCAGTAGGTTGCAGCCAGTAGGTTGCAGCCAGTAGGTTGCAGCCAGTAGGTTGCAGCCAGTAGGTTGCAGCCAGTAGGTTGCAGCCAGTAGGTTGCAGCCAGTAGGTTGCAGCCAGTAGGTTGCAGCCAGTAGCAGGTTGCAGCCAGTAGGTTGCAGCCAGTAGGTTGCAGCCAGTAGCAGGTTGCAGCCAGTAGGTTGCAGCCAGTAGGTTGCAGCCAGTAGGTTGCAGCCAGTAGGTTGCAGCCAGTAGGTTGCAGCCAGTAGGTTGCAGCCAGTAGGTTGCAGCCAGTAGGTTGCAGCCCCCCCTCCCCTCCCCCCCCCCTCTTCCCACCTAAAGCATCGGCCCCTCACTCACTCTCTCCAGGTGCGAAAACTCCCATCCCACTTCGACAAAGCTTCGCACGGGGGACGCAAGCTTTGCGAAGGATTCCCCGGCTGCCCCTGTAGTCCTCTGGCGTAACGTTTTCGAGGAATTCTGGTGGCTGTGTGCGCGGGGGCCGCAGGACCGCAGGGCCGCAGGTGCGTGCGCTGTGCAGCCCCCACACGGCCCCCGCCCTAATATGCTTACGTTTGAACTCAGCAGTCCCTCCGGGCCCTCCGGATCCGGACAGTTCGCGCACGCGCTCTTCGTCCAGCCGAGCGAGCACCCCGCGCCCACCAAATTAAATAATATGAAGCGGGCAGGGGGTGTGAAACAGGGGAAAAGGCGAGGGCAGATGGCGGCAGAGTGGGGGAGAACATAAATTTCCAGTGCTCTTTCCCTTTCGCTCCATATTGGGGTCAATTCTCTGATGGGACGCAGGCGTAGGGGTCGTTGCAACCCCCTGGTCCGGTCGGAACCTCGCAGGGCCGTTCTCGTTCACCTAGTTGGCGGGCTTCCAGCACTGCGCGGTCTGGGGTTGGGGCCTCGCAGTTCCGAATTACCCCCCCCCCCTTTTTTTCCCACCCCCTCATCGACCTATCCGGCCGGTGCGTTACAGTCGTACTACACCACTGCAATGAACGCGTTTCATCAAACAAGCGGACGAAAAAGTATAATTGTGCAAATCTCTCCTCACTGGACTCTGCAAGAAAAGTAATGCTCTCTCCGGAAATCTCTCACTGTGACATTCGTGGCGCTGAGTTGCACTGTGCGGCCGTGTGCCTTTGTGTCTGACATGGGCGGGACGGCGGGACGGCCACAGAGCCGCCTGTGCAGCCCCAAGTGGGGCAGCGGCAGCGGCATACATAGCACGTTTGCGACCACCAACACCACCACTCTTCCTCCTCAGCCCCTCAGCCCTTTTGTTCCTTCGGGTCAAAAAAAAGTCGCAGACGCCCTTCCCTTTTCCACTCGTTCTTCGCGTCCTCTACGACTACTACTACTGTACTACTCTACTACTACTACTACTACTACTACTACTACTACTAGCACTACTACTACTACTACTCTCTCTCTCTCTCTCTCTCTCTCTCTCTCTCTCTCTCTCTCTCTCTCTCTCTCTCTCTCTCCCTCTCCCTCTCTCTCATGTGTTACCCGCTCTTTGTCTGCACTTCATCTTGCCGCTCGCCGGTCGTGACCTATTTGCCAACCGGATTTTTCTGGAGAAAAGGATAAACTCTCCGGCAGTCTCATTCTAGGGTGGGTGGGGGGGGCGCTTTTAGCGAGATGGGCCCTTTGAAATTTAGAGCGCAGCCTTTGGCAGCAGCAGCCGGGTAAGGGGGTGGCGGGTGCGGACTGGAAGGGCGGGGGGGGGGGGGAGCCGAGCAGAGGCCGGCGGGGGCCGCAGCGCCGCACTCACCGGACGGGGCACAGCAAAGAGTCATGGAGTCACGGCAAACGGCGGAGGAGTGAGGAGGTGGGGGGGGGGGGGGGGTTGCACGTCTCGGAAAGATGACCGTCACAATATCGATGTCCGAGACACGCAGTGCGCAGCAGGCGCGGGGCATAGCAGCCGGAGCTGGCGCGGTCACGTACGGGTGGTCAGGCGCCCCGCGTCATGGGGCAAAGGGCCTCCTTGGGCACGGGCAGGGCGGCGGGGCGGGGCGGGCAGAGTGGCGCCGGGATGGTCAGTGCGTGCTCCTCATGGACCCCCACGGACCTCATGGCGGCGGCGCCCTGATAGCGGCGGCCATCGCCGGCGGCCCCCGAAGGCTTTCTAGCTAACGCCCGGCGGCCGGCGGCCGTCCCCCCTCTGGCCCCACGCCTCTACGCCCCACGCTCTCACCAGGACTGTGTGGTGTGACATTTCACACCTGCGCTCGCTGTGCGGCCGCGCTCCCCAGCCCCGTCGGGCCCCGTCCTGTCCGGCACGGTGCAGCGGCCGCCGCGGGGGTCACGGCCTTACCTCGGGCCCTCCGGGACCCTCGACCAGCCCAGGCCACAATGCCAGTAAAGCAGTGCCGAGCGCGCGCTGCTCGCGCACTGCCCGCGCTGCGCCCGGGACAATGGCGCGCACGGCACGGGGCTGCGGCGGGCGACAATTTCACGCGGGATATCAGGATACACGGCCACAGCCTGCGCCCTGCGTGCGCCCGCCTATCAGTTTCAAACTTCGCACCGGGCCGGACACCCGAGCCGAGAGCAGAGCTGAGCATCACCCACCCACGGCCGCGGGACCCGGGACCGCACACAGCAGACCTTCCCGGAAGCTGGAACCTGGACGATGAATGCCCCGTGTGTACCGGGACCCCACTGGACCCCACCGGACCATGTCCCCCCCTGATGGCCGACTGGGGCGCACTATCTACTAGGCCACCCGCTGACCGACACTAGCTCTAGGGACTATGCACCCCCGGGGGGACACACAGGACTGGGTACCGGGGTCACACTGCCCCTGGCAATCCACGGGGACCTATACGCGCTGCGAAGGAAATTATTTAAATTCACCATGTCTATAAATGGTGAAGAAACTATATTGTTGTCCATTCACTTTCCTATTGATGCCATTGTAGCTGCATATTCGCACTGGTGCAGGTGGGTCAACTGGCGCTGTCCACCTGAGAAATACCATGAGTCTGTGTTAGCCGTGTGGTCTAGGGCTGCGTTCCAATCGGACTGAGAGGCCGGGGTTCGTCGCCCGGCGGGAGGTGCGACGTGTATTCGTAAATCTCGAACCCCATGTTCTTTCTCCTCGCTGCCTGGTATGTGTCATTTACAGGCCGACGTTGTTTTTTTCTCGCTGTGTAGTGTGTCATCCAAAGACCGTTGTATCCCGTGCCGTAGTATCTCCCTCTGATAGCCGCGTGGTGTGATGCACAACATTCTGTGCGGCTGTCGGAGGTTCAATTCTAGAGGGCTTCTAGAGGTGCTAAGAGAGAGCACCCCGAAGGCCCGCTACTCGTTACCTATGGTATTTGGTACAAGCCGTTTCCAGCTAATTGGCGCCTATGACAGAGGGGGTCTGCAGTCTTCCTATCCCTACCCTTTTGCTTTCCCAAATGTCAGCCAAAAATAAATAACAAGGGTGAGTGGGATTTCCTTCCATATTTTCCGTCTTTTTACTGTCCTTTCTACGCGGAACCCTTTCTATTTTTATTTTTTTGCAAAGCTACGCCGCCACGCGTTTGTGGAAGTTTCTGTACAAGTGGTGGGATGTACAAACACCCAGTTGATGGCCCTCCATTCCCATCGTACGGGCTGCCAATTAGTATGAATTATATCTAAATTGAAACTTTGCCCTCTGACGTGATAAGGGAAGGCGATAACTCCGTCTGATCCTTGACGCGAGTTTTATGTGCTTCCGAACTGGAGTCGTCCGTGATACGGATAACCCCGGCGACCACATTAGGCCCCGGCGCGGCGCGGGGGTCAGGACGTATGCAGCGGAGCGTACAGCATCGTCGTGAGAACCATTTTAATGATGGTAAGCAGACTGTGGGCCCCCTGCGCCCCCAAAAGCACCGCCCTGCGCGTAAACACCATTTCGATGCATCGTCGATCACGGCCGGGGCACAAACTCACTTTGATGCACTCAAAGGGCACAAACTGCAGCGGCCGCGGCGGCCGGCAAAGGAGCCGCGCCCCGCACTGACCAGCAGCGCCTGCAGCCAGCGCAGCCAGCGCAGCCCGCCCGGCAAAAACACCGAAATAACCAGATGGCTGCTGAGTAGTAAGTTACACAAAGCTGTCAACGTCCGCGGTGGGAATGAAGCCCCCCCCCCCCCCCCCCGATGCTGTGCACCGGTCAGCCTGGAGTGGCTCCAGGACTGGACTCCAGGACTGGACTCCAGGACTGGACTCCAGGACTGGACTCCAGCACCCTGCGCCCCATGAGCCCCCATGAGGGCGATGACCCTGGCCGCCTGCCCAGCCAGAGAGCTCACTGCGCCCGGCCGGTGCGGTACTTAGGCAACCTGCACCACACCCACATCCTCCTCCATAATAAATGCCGGACGAAATTCGCTCTCTCGCCCCACTCCGCCGTTCTGTATTTTTAATTGCGAGGCGTTGGTGGGCCCGGGGTAGAGTCCGGGGCCGTCCGGGCACTGGGACGGGGAGCGGGGAGGCGATATGGCGCCCTCCATGCCCGCCCTGCGCCTCTGTGCCCGCGTGTCAGCAGCAGCGGGAAGGACGGGACAAGGACAGCACCGAACCGAGCGGACCTCAGCAGATTGCCGAATGCTGTAATTCCGCTAATCTGGGACCTTCCTCCTCTCTGAGTGAGAGTGAGAGAGAGAGAGAGAAACCCGCGGGGATTCCTGCACAGTCTGGCGCCACGCCCCGCCCCGCCCCGCCACGCCCGGACATGCGCCGGCATGTGGCATCCTCTGCCTAACGACTGCATAATTGCCTTCGAACACTTATCATGACTCGACCGGCACGCGCCAGCGCCAAGCCGCACAGCGGAGGGGAGTTATGAAAGTAGGAGAGAGAGAGAGAGAGAGAGAGAGAGAGAGAGAGAGAGAGAGAGAGAGAGAGAGAGAGAGAGAGAGAGAGAGAGAGAGAGAGAGAGAGAGAGAAAGGGTTCGGCCTCCCCGCCGCGCCGCCGCCGGGTGTGTCACGTGGCACTGCATAACTACTTCCTATCGTCTCTCTCTAACTCAGCGCGGGGCAATAGCCTCTGCCACCCTTCTTGTGAAAACTTCACCCCTCCCCCACCCCCTCCTCCGGAGCAGGCTCACCGCTGAGCGGGGGTGGGTCTAGGCGGGGGCGGGGGCGGACACCATTCTCAAAGCATTTTCCATAGTGATTTTCCCCTCCGTAGATAGCGCCACAGTCTCCTCTCCGCTACAACCCCCTGGCTTCTGGTCTGGCTCTCCCCCCCCCCCCCCCCCCCCCCCCGCCCCTCCTCCCTCTCCCGGCCTTCCCGATTCAGCCTGGCTGGCTCGTTCCCCACCCCACCTGACCCCCCTCCCCCTCCCCAGGTCGATTCGAGCCGAACAAAGCAGGGCCGAGTCTAGCCGAGCCGCGCCGAGCCGCGACGCGCCGAGCCGAGTCGAGGCGCCTCCAGCCTCGCCGCCGAGCGCGCTCCCTTCCTCTCTCTCCCCGCCCCCTCCTCCTCCTCATTCTCTCTCGCTCAGTCAGTCAGCTCGCTGCGCCCGGCGGGAGAGGACGTGAGGAGTCCTTGCCGCTGGTCGCCGGTCCGACTTTCGGTACGCCCCGCGGCGTCACCGGCTCGCCTCGCCTCTCTCCCTCAAATTCGTCCCCGGTTCGCCGCGCGCCCTGGAGAAGGCCTGGCCCCTGCGACCACTACTGGATTACCTGGTCCTTCCCTGCCCTGCCACTGGATTACCCCTTTCGACCGCAGTGACATGTGACTGTGTTGTTGTGGCTGGCCCATGCCGGCCGAAGAGCGGCCTAAATGAATTGAACGGCGTGTCAGGACGCCTCGCCTCGCCACGCACTTGGTGCTCGTACAACGGCCTAATTGCATCTGTCGGCGGCGTGTGTGTGTGTGTGTGTGTGCGCGCTAGCGAGTGAGTGAGTGTGAGTTCGCGGAGGGCTGTGATTGGCCCGCGGCTGCCCGGGAATGCGCGAGTCTTGGATACCTTTCCGCCAAGGAGTAGTACCAGCCCCTGCACCGGCAGCAACATCGACGACGTGAAACATCTAGCAGGCGTTCCAAGAGGTGAGTGTTGGAGCCGAGTCGGGGAAACCTGTCCTGTCCCGGTGCCGTCCCCGTCCCCGCACTATCAGCGACTCAGATCAACGACTTCATTTAGATACAAGCTCATGACGTAGCCTACAGCCGGCACCGGCATGGGTCTGCGATACTGTATCGCACGCTGCCTGCCGCTGTCACCGCCGGTCCTCCCTGTCCTTCCCCGCTGTCAGCTGTTGGGTCCTCGCGGCATGATGCATGATGCGCGGCCGGCGTCTTAACCCGGACTGTACCCATAATTGGAGGCAGAATTTATTACTACTCATGCTCGGAACATTTGTACAACCGGTACCACCTCGGCCTCAGCACACTGACTCACGTGTACACACACACACACACACACACACACACACACACACACACACACACACACACACACACACACACACACACACACACGTGTGCAGTGCCCACTGCCCAGGGCCCAGCTCGGGAGGGGTCCCGGACGGCTCCAACGTCGTGTTTGTTTTATCATTCGGCCCGTGGGGTCGTGCGCTGGGGGCCGTGCCCCCCCCCCTTCCCCCGCTGCCCTCCGTTTTCTGTTTGCCTGTCCGTCTGTCTATTTCGTCGGGTCTCGTCGTCCCCCTGGCCGGTAATTGATTGTCTGGACCCTTATTGATAAATTTTTCAAGGCGGGGAGTGGGCGGGCGGGGGCGGCGGAGGGCCGGGCGGGGGCGCAGGGCGCAGGGCTGTCATCCTGCAGCCATCGACGCCCACCCCGACAGACGCGACGCGACGCTAGAGAGACGCGTGTTGATTTACGGATAAGCTAGAGCCGTCTTTCCCTCGACACTGCACAGCGCAGCGCAGCACAGCACAGGCGCTGCAGCCGCAGCCGAGGGTCCGCGAGGCACGAGAATGAGCATGAGGCTGTTCGGACCAGCAATATTTACGTTTCTCTCGCGCGATGTCGGCTGAAATGACTGGCGGACGCGTTATGTGTGTTCGGAGGAGAGGGTACGGCCACAGCACGAGGCGAGACGGGTCCCCCACCGCGCCCCTCCGCGCCCCGTGGCCGACACCGGCACTCCACTCCGCATGCGAGCCGAGTCAGCCGAGCCGAGCCTGTTAGGTCCGCGACGCACGCGACGCGACGCGACACTAGAACACCACCACCACCACCACCACCCAGCAGCAGACGTCCAAACCCGCCGCCTCCGCCCGAGGCCCAGCCCAGGCCGGCTGCGGTTGTAATAATCTCGCCCTCCTGCAGAAGCTGCATTGTTTACTACTTATGAAGTGCAGTCAAAAACGGCGAGCTGTTGACGACTAGCGGCAGTGGGCTGGGCTGGGCAGTGCTGACAGAGGCACGCAGCAGAAATGATTACAGCCGCAGATACGTGTCCGGCTATAATACGTTCTCCAGCGGGACGGGGGCAGCGCGCAGCGGCCTAGCGCTCTCTGTGGCTTAGCGGGACGCCGCTGGGTGCCGCTGCGTTGTGTCGCCGGTCCGCTTGCAGTGTGCTAAATCGGATGGTGTACAAGTACAGTATATTTTCGTAGCCGTTTACCGGGGTAGGAATGGGGCCCATCTCGATCACCTGGCTGTCCTCTCTGTCTGTCTGTCTGTCTCTGTCTCTCTCTCCCTCTCTCTCTCTCTCTCTCTCTCTCTCTCTCTCTCTCTCTCTCTGTCTCTCTCTCTCTGTCTCTGTCTCTCTCTCTCTCTGTCTCTCTCTCTCTCTCTCTCTCTCTCTCTCTCTCTCTCTCTCTCTCTCTCTCTCTCTCTCTCTCTCTCTCTCTCTCTCTCTCTCTCTCTCTCTCTCTCTCTCTCTCTCTCTTTCTGACTTTACGACATCGTAAACAGCAGCAACGGGCTGCACACATTACACCTTGCCATTGCCGCTCGTGAGTCGCTGAAATCACGGCCTTAGGTCTCCAAGTGAGTGAGTGTGTGTGTGCGCGCGTGCGCGCGCGCGGTCCCATCGTGCCTGGGGGCATCGCCATCACTACCAGTAGCCAACGTCAACGTTTCGGATGGAATCTGTCACCGTTTTGGATGAAATAAGGGCGAGAATACTCGCCGCGTCGTCAGCCGCTCGCCGCCCCGGTCGCCGACGCCTTCACTGATGTGCCTGCTGCCCTGCCCTGCACAGGCCTACTCTACGCTCCCGTGATAACACTGTCATCTTCAACTATGATGGATGCTGCGCTATTCCGCTCAATGTAACTTCCATCTGCGCGGGGATCCGGGGAGGAGCAGGAGGCGGGACTAGGAGAGATGACACGGACTTATTGACCACGAGAAGGGTTGAAACAGTACGGATTGTCTCTGCAGTTATTTGTGGCGGGGGCCCCGGGGCCCCTCCAGCTGGCCCCAGGCCGCGGGTCTAGCAGGGCCCCAGGCTGCCCCAGGGCCCTGATCAGTCCTGGCGGGGGGCCTCTGGACTGGCATGGCCTGGCACTGGCCGGGCCGGCAGCCGCGTATACGCTAATTAAAACACGGGCCCCATGTCGGGGTCAATTGCGTTACACGGCGCGTACGAACGGCCAGAGCGCCAGGGCTGGGCAGCCCGTGCTGACCGGGGCCATTCATTCCAATGAAGAAATACGAGGGTGAAAGTGTGTGTCTGCCCGCGCCAATTTTATGATCATGTAATCAGATTTTCCGCTGCCCGTGTTGTTTGCGTTCAACAGACGGCCCGTTCCGAATCTTGCTTTGTCAATAGACACGCCGGGGGGAAAGATCTAGGAGCTGTGTCCCACAGAGCGCCGGCGAAGGAGCTATCGAGGCACCAACCCATCTGTCACCGTGGGGGGCCGAGGCAACATGCTCGCACGCACACACGCACACACGCACGCACGCACGCACGCACGCACGCACGCACGCACACACACACACACACACACACACACACACACATTCACACATACACACTCACACACACCTGGGCAGGGGGGGACGGCCATGCTCCGGCCGGTCTCATGAGCAGGCAGCCAGGGCATTCCTCATGTCACAGTTGGCCGTGTTCGTGTCTCAATATTTTGAACCCCCCACTCTCCCCCTCCCACTCTCCCCCTCCCACTCTCCCCCTCCCACTCTCCCCCTCCCCCTCTCCCCTCTCCCTCTTCCCCTGGGCCGTTCCCATGTCTCCTCCTCGGCCCCTATCGGATGATGATCGGGGTGATGGGTGAAGTCGGGAGCACACGATGAGGGCCGTGCTGCAGAATGTCGGGGCCGCCTGGGCTGCCTTGCTGCGCTTGCAGTGAACCTTTGCTGCAGCCCACCACACTAGACAAAGAACAGAGTAGACCGCCAGCGCCCATATGCACAGCACAGAGCAGGGTGAGAGCACATCTGGAGCTCCGGCCGGCGCGACGAGTTCGGGTGTTTCCGCCGTCTTCGGCTCTCGTTCGGGAGGCTGGCCCTAGGGGGCGGTCACTTATTAGCAAGTCGGCCCGGAGACAGCTACGCTGCGCCACGCCGGTTCGTTCCGCACTCGCCGCACGGGCTGTGTGACATCCCTCACCACGGGGGTCGCCCACGCCTCCGGCCGCATGTGCGTCTGCCTCACTGAGGGCCGGTCCCTTTCCGGAGATAGCCGAAGACACCCGAAGGGGCACTCGTGAGCCGAACAAAACTGCTCTCAGGCGCTGGCAGTCTACTCTGTTCTTTGTCTAGTCCCACCACTGTCTGAATGACTGCTGTGTCCCCGTGGTCCCCGTGTCCGTGCTCGCGCTCCCCCGTGCCCCCATGCCCCCCGTTGCGCAGGTAGAGTGCCGCCCTCGTGCGCCGCCGTGGGTTTTCTCGGTAATCTTATTCTCGTGTGCTTTGGCATGGCGTGGCACGGCACAGCAGGTTGTCGCAGAAACCATGGCTGCAGCTGCAGTCCGGCCCAGGGAGAGAGAGGGGGTGGGGGGGAGCGAGTTTGGAGTTCTCAGAGCGTAGCTGTCATTCCGATACAGGTTCCAGACACCCACGCTGCCCTCCACGGGGAGGGGGGGGGGGGGGGGGGCTGAAAAAAAGCAGGTAGACACCGGGGGCTCGGCGAGACGCCACCACGACGCAGCTTGGCAGCCCTGGCCCCCGCCGGCAGCCGCAGCAACTCGAATATTCAATCCACTTCTCCGAGTAATACTTGGCGCCTGCCGCACACGCAGTGCGTATCTGGTGTTCTCCGTATACCGATTTTCGGCACCGCTACTCGGTGAGCTGCGGCCCAAGTTCAGAAGAGATTGAGGGGGGAGGGTTAGAGTCCCGCTGGGGGGTCGTCGGAGAGAGGGCGCCCCCGTCAGCCATCTTTGAATATTCATCGGCATTTACAATGTATACATGTGTGCGTTTGAAAACGGGCCGCCGCCGAGAGACCGGCGTTCTTCTGGACTCGCTACGTTATCGAGTCGTTGGCAGGCTGCAGGGCCGCAGGGCCGCAGGGCTGCAGGTATGTGATATTGGTTCCCATGTTCTGATTCCTGCGCCGGGAGTCTCCCGGCTCCCCCCCTGGCCGGGCTGGCCGGGCTAGCCGGGTTATCGCTCACCGTTAATCCCGCCTGGCGATGAGAAAAAGTTGGAAATCTGTAGGCCGCGCCCTCTGATAGTGCTGCGGTTGACACGTATATCGATATATCCTGTCGCGTCGAGTGTTCTGTCAATGATTGTGCACCGTGAGGGATTTAGCGCACGCGCTCTATTGGTATATATATATAGTATATACCAGGTGTATCATTGGCCCCGGGCAGTTTCGGTTTTAGGCTGTCCCGCAACACACTATCTCCGTTATTTCTGGCTCGGCCAGACGCGTGAGACAGACAGAGACGGAGATAGTGCTTTGCGGGACTGCCTAAAACCGAAACTGCCCGGGGCCAATGATACACCTGGTATATATATATATATATATATATATATATATATATACACCGCACACATATTAACACTGCGTTTGCAGGAGTCCCTGGCTAGCTACGCCCTCCTGTCGCCACTTACTTGCCCCGGCTCAAACCGTCCGTAGCGGCGCCACGCCGCGCCACGCGCCACGCCCAGCAGCCCATGGAGCTCGAGGATAATTGGAGGTCCGTCCAGCAGCAGGGCGGTGCGGCGCGTGCCCACGTGCCTCTATGGCCTATGGCGAGCCCTGCCGGTGCGAGGAGGGGGCCGCGGGTTCCGGCTAGCCGGCTGGCCTCTTCTCATAGCGCACTTCTTGCATCTCGGATTTCGCTCTCTGTCTCTTCCCTCCCCCCTCTCCCTCTCTCTCTCTCCCTCTCTCTCTCTCTCTCTCTCTCTCTCTCTCTCTCTCTCTCTCTCTCTCTCTCTCTCTCTCTCTCTCTCTCTCTCTCTCTCTCTCTCTCTCTCTCTCTCTCTCTCTCTCTCCCCCTCTCTCTCTCTCCCCCTCTCTCTCTCTCCCCCTCTCTCTCTCTCTCCCCCTCTCTCTCTCTCCCCCTCTCTCTCTCCCCTCTCCTCTCTCACGGCGGCGCGGGGGCTTGGATTTCCTCGCCGTCTGCACCGGGTCCGGAGGAAAGTCCCTTTGACAGTGGGGCCCTCCATCTCCTTTACCCTGCCGGCACCCCGCCTCCCGCCCTGGGGGTGGCTGGCGTCGCTTGCGCCGTGCCGCCGCCACGCCCTGCCTGCGCCACCTGAGCGCCGCCGCCGCCGCAGCCGCCGCCGCCGCCGCCGCTTCAAGGGAGGGCGTTGTTATTGTTGTTTGGCTGTGCGGCGAGAAAAGTTTGAGTGGCGTGCTTGCCTGGGCTGCTTTGCTTCTCCGCGGGCCGTGAGGACATGCACTATAGTGTGTGGTAGCTGAGGGTTCGCGGCGTCGGGAACCGTCTGTGGGAATCGAACCCACCGGGTCCTCTGGAGTCGGCGAGGACTCCACGGCCCGTTGCCAATGACAGTTTGCTCCCGACCGCCACCCTTTATCCGGGCTGGATAAGATAAGAAGAGCCCGTGGAAAATGTCACGTGGTTTGTGTACGCTCCCTATATGGAGAAGTTGGCGCTTGTCGCAGTTGTGTTGATGCTGCCTTTGTGTGTGTGTGTGTGTGTGTGTGTTTGAAGCAAACGGGGGGGGGGGGGATTTATATCGACACACGCGTACACACACACACACACACACACACAGCCCATGCCGCAACGCCATACCAAAGTAGTGGTGGGAGGGGAGGAGGGTTACGGAGCCGTGCTCAAAGTCGCGGATATTGTGTTGTGGGCGCGAAGCCGCCCGCGTTGTTGGAGCCACCGCTGCACAACAAGTCCAAGCAGCGCCAGAAAAAGGGGCTGCGAGGACAAAGTCGGGGCCCCGCATCTGAAAGATACAGTGAAACCAGGCGCGGATCCAGGAGCGGCCCAAGGGAGGGGCAAAGTACCACTTTTTGCCTATTTACAGGCGGAGAGGTTTCGCAGGTTGCCCACCTTTCAGGCGCCCTGCGGGCGCCGATAGGCCCGAAGGGGGGGGGGGCACTTTCCCCGTGCCCCCTCCCCCCTGGATCCGCGCCTGAGTGAAACTGGATCTGGGAATTTCAAAAACGATAAATTTATTTAGTTGATTTTGCTGGAAAAGGGTATTTTTTAGTCAATCCCGACACCAGCAGCGACACTCCTACGCCGGCTCTGGAGGAACAGGAAGAGGGAAGACGGGTGTCTGTTGTTACCTTATATGGGGCGACAAAGCAGGGTGTAGGGTGTACTATAGGCATGTGCGGGGGGCGCCGGGCGTGGCCGGGCCGGGCCGGGGCTTACTTGAATGAATGGCGTGTGAGTCATTGTGTGGGGGCTGAGTGCGTGCGTGCGTGTGTGTGAGTGTGTGTGTTCCTTGCGGTTCGGTAATGGCTCCTCCCTTATCGATCAGGGGAGAGAGAGAGAGAGAGAGAGAGAGAGAGAGAGAGAGAGAGAGAGAGAGAGAGAGAGAGAGAGAGAGAGAGAGAGAGAAATATATACAGGCAGGAGGAGAAATTTACAAGCGCGACCGGAAAATAGGCTGGGAGGGAAAAAGTGCCGGGGCCGAAATGTGCCCCGAATGACTCGGTGCTGCCGTTTTGCGGCGTTACTTCTCCCGGGGCGGCGGCGGGGCGGCGGCGTCTAGGAAACAAGAATGCTCGGCGGCGGCGCGGCGGCACGATGGCGCTAAAGAGATTTGCTTTTGCAGTCGGCCGTCGTCGTGCACAAAAATTGTGAAGCGTCACGGAAGATAGAATTAGCGCGTAATGCGGCGGCCTTTGGCGGCGTCTTGTCTCTGCGGGGGCCGCGGGGGCCGCGGGGGCCGCGCCGTGGAGCCAGCCCGCGCTCCGGATCACGACTTTGGCCCAACTAGTAGTACCGCTTGTTTGCTGCCGCGCCGTACCGCGGGCCGGCCGAACACTCTGCGCGTTCAGGCGGTGCTGCTGTCTCTCGGGCTTGCCTCTCGGGCTTGCCTCTCGGGGACCTTTGCCCCCGAATGTAGGCAACCCGGAAAGCTTTGCCCCTGAAGGTAGGCAACACGTAAAGCATCGCCCTCCCCTTTCATCAGCCCTAATTACGCCATTGCTCGGTCTTGCCTCTCGGTCTTGCCTCTCGGTCTTGCCTCTCGGTCTTGCCTCTCGGTCTTGCCTCTCGGCCTTGCCTCTCGGTCTTGCCTCTCGGTCTTGCCTCTCGGTCTTGCCTCTCGGTCTTGCCTCTCGGGCTGCCTGTGGCGCCGCCACGGCCCGCGCACAGAACTTATTTACTTCAGTGGCTGCGTCACGTGTTACGGGGCTGGCTGTTTCACGGATATACAAAACCCAACCCGCGCGCTGCCCGATTCGTATCAGCGCGACCAAAAGGACTACCAAGCAGGCAGAGAGAACGGGGAAAAGGGCCGTTAAAAAAACTGGCGAGGCTCCACAGGCTCCGTGCCACTTGACTCAATTTGTCAGGTTGACAGCGAGAGAACAAAACGAGTTGCATCCCGACACGTCCGAACGAACGAGTAGGAGGAGGGGGGGGGGGGGTACTGGAAGAGCCCCACTCTGTCGCGTATGTATACGGGCAGCGCCCCAAACAGGTTTCTCCGTTCCAAAAGGACTTTATTTATTTCATCATCATTATTTTAAAATGAGGCAAGACGGAAAGGGGGAGAAAGGTCAGAGTATATGCAGTGCTGCAGCAAGGATATCGGGGACGACAAACGTACGCGGAAAGCGTGCGAGGCCAATGGAATAAGAAAAGGGAAGCTGTTTTTGTTTCTTTGTTTTTCCCACGCATTGGCGGGGTCGCGTGCGCCAGGGGCGTAGCTCACGTCCGATGAATGAGGGGGGGGGCCTTAATTCTTACAGGTTCCCTGCCCAGTGTAGCGCGCGCTGCATACTTGTCCCCCCTTCCCTTTCCCCCCCTCTCTCTCTCTCTCTCTCTCTCTCTCTCTCTCTCTCTCTCTCTCTCTCTCTCTCTCTCTCTCTCTCTCTCTCTCTCTCTCTCTCTCTCTCTCGCCCCCTTCCTAGTCCGCCGCAACACGACCCCCACCTAGCCCCCCTCCCCCCGGCCGCTTAAATTTAGACATAAAAATCCCCTTTCCCTCTGGCATTCTCTCTCCTAGATGATTTGCCCCCCATACGGTCCGTGGGGCGCCGGCGTGCATGTGCTGCCGCATGCATACAGATGATGTCCCCCATGGATTTGCTTTTTTTTTTCACTTCCGCACCTTTTTGCGCGCGTGCGTTCGGTTCCCCTATGGCAGCTGGGCGGCGGGCTGTGGGCTGTGGGCCCGTGGGCCCGCTCACATGCGTGCCGAGTGCTTTTTGTCATCGCGCCGTGAATATTTTGGTGTTCGGGGATGGGGCTCTATCTGTCCTGTGGTATCGGCACGGCTCCCGGAGCCGCGGCCGCATCCGGCGGCGTGTGCCCGGCGTGTGCCCGGCGTGTGCCCGGCGTGTGCCCGGCGTGTGCCCGGCGTGTGCCCGGCGTGTGCCCGGCGTGTGCCCCGTGTGCCCGGCGTGTGCCCGGCGTGTGCCCGGCGTGTGCCCGGCGTGTGCCCGGCGTGTGCCCGGCGTGTGCCCGGCGTGTGCCCGGCGCGCCCGCGACATATATAATTCTGGGGCGGCGCGCCCCCGCCACGCCCCCCGCCCGCCACACCCCGCTGCCGGCGTCCGCCCACTATAAATTTGCGACCTCCGCACTCCGCGCATTGTCCCTCAGTCGTTGGAACAGGAGCCCCCGCAGCCCCCCGGCAGCCTCGAGCCGGAGCAGATGAAGCACTGCTGCTAGGGTTGTTGTCGGGAGTGAAGGGCGGGGTTGTGGGGGGGGGGGGGGGAGGCTATAAATTAAGTGCAAGTCCAGTCCGCGGCGTTGCGGGCTCGCGGGCGTGCGCTGGGGCAGTGAATGAACTCCTGGCAGCGGCGGCAGGGGGACGGGGACACGACACTTCAGCCCGCCCGGGTACCGGTAGCTTTTCCCACGTTGAATTATGAAGGGCGCGACGGCGCAGGGTATTCGTATTTTTCCGCGTCCGGGTTACAGTACCGGGAGGCGGCCCCCTGCTGGGGACCCTGGAGCCCGCTGTCCGAGGGTGCCCCGACCGGTCCGGTGTCCGTGGTCCCCGTGGTCCCCGTGGTCCCCGTGGTCTGTGTGCTCGTGTGATTGTGATCACACGGTCGTTACTCCTGCTGCAGGCGGGGTATGGCGTCAGCAGCCTCAGCCCGCGGCGTCAGTCTCAGATCGGAGATCCTCGCGCTGCTCTCCGCCGCCTCCTCGCCTCCGCTCAATAGGAGAAGAAAGCTGAACGGGATGCATTTTTAGTCGGCAGGCAGCCGATGCCCCCGATAAGTAACCCCCCCCCCTCCCTTCCCCTATACTCCCCGCTTTTCTTCAGGACGCTCAAGCCACACAATTTTGTCATTCGACCTGCTGCTGCTGCTGCTGCTGCTGCTACTACTACTACTACTGCATGTGGGGGTTTCAATAAGTGTATTATGACGTGACCCGGCCCAGCCCGCACCTTTTGATCGTAATCCAATAAAGACGTCATTGTGCTCTTGTACTTCCAGTGACGGAAATGTGAGCAATTTTTTTTTCTTCCCGCCGTACACGTGTGTGCCTGTGTAATGTGTGTGTGTGTGTGTGTGTGTGTGTGTGTGTGTGTGTGTGTGTGTGTGTGCGCGCGTATACGCGCGCGCGCAAGTAGATGCACTTTGTCTGAAAGGCCCCGCCGGCACCGACGACGACCACGCACATGACGTGATTCATATCGTCATTCAGATTTCATTGAGCAGCGCACTGGGCATTTTGCACCCGCTTCCAGTTCCCGTTCCGCTGATGTATCTCTCAACCCCAACCCAACTCATGGCACACCGTCGTCATGTGACATCTCCTGCCCGTTCGGTACGGGTATTGTTTTGTTTCCCCCCCTTCGTTTTTTCCCTCTTATTTCCTTTCTTTTCATCGTCGCCCTAGGACAAAGACGCGACGGGACAACTTCACAGAAACTGTCTCCGTCCCGAATCCCTCCCCTGCCATGCCTGTTCCCTCACGAGCTCCTCGTGCCCGAGCATTAGTCTTGGGAAGGACCAAGTTGTTTGAAATCTGTGCTGTGACATTTGTGTGTGGAGGGGGCGACCCCCACGTGTTTATCGTCTTCTACCGTGTAAAAAACAAAACTGAGATTTCAAAGACCATTAGCTCTTTGGAATGCTTCAAAATTTTCATTCATTTTTTTTTTTAATATGTTGGCTCTGCACTTCCGCTTCTTATTCTGTCTCTGTGTTTTCGTCCGATTGTCAACACGAATCCGAATTGTCCATTTGGAGATTCACGATATGGTTTATATTTTTTCCGCCCTTGTCGTTGCTTTAATTAATTGCCCCCACACACGGGGAACGCTTTTGGGACGCGACTACCTGCCATGCCGTGCCGGACTGGGCTGGGTCTCCATGGGGCCGGCCCCCGCTAGCCCCCGCCGCCCTTGCATCGCCTTGTGGGCAGACTGTCACACTGGTTGAATAGTGCGCCCCAACATTCCATTCAGAGCAATGTACACAGTACGGTTCACTGAAGCAGGCGCAGTTCTGAGAATTTTTTTTTTTTTCTGCTCGGAAATCGCGCTCTTGTGGTGGAAATTGAACAAACAGTGTGTTGGGTGTGAGTGTCTGATTGGGCGTGATGTCGAGCACCTCTCGCCTCTCGCCCCCTTTATTTTCGCTTTCCAACAAAGTCACCAAAAGTGCGCACCTGAGGTTTGCCTGTCCCCCGGCCTTGTTTCTTCTCTATGAAGTGTGCAGAAAATGGTCTGGTGGGACAAGGGAATTCGAGGCTGATGAGAGCGAACCATGACCGTTGGCAGTCTGCTGGTGTGCTGCCCTTTGTCTCTGCAGCCCTGCCGGTCTGTTGCTGGTGCCAATAAATTCGGAGACATGCGTGAAGGCCTCGGACGTGACGGCCGCGTCAATGAATAGCAATACGAATATTGTTTCAGCGAGGGTGGCCTGCTGGTGCTGTGCCCCGGCCGGCCCGGTGGCCCTGGCCCGGCCTGGGACAATGGCCTCTTGCTTTGTTCCTTCAGGACACGGCCAGGGTCGACACGCTTTCCCGATCGTCGCCACAAGAAAAAAGGTTGCGTTTCCCTGTTCATGCGAAGGAATAAGTGAGATGTTATATTGCTAGGGGCTCGTTTGGCTGCATCGCGCTGTCAGCGCGCATCCATGAAAAGGGGGGGAGGGGGCGTGCACGGCAAAGGATTGGCTGGCTGCCGCGCTGTGCTGCTGGCAAGCTCCGCGCCGCGCAAGGGGAATCGGAATGAATTTTGAACGTGTCCCGGACGTGGCATCCATACTGCTTGGTGCGGTGGGTGCCGTTTGCCCATTGAAACATTTTGGCGCGCCGTTCTTCGGCCTGCACTTCCCAGAGCGGCCCTTTATAAGTGTTTCCGTTTGTGTGATTGCATTACTACGGTCGGGAGCAGCGCCCAGGGCAACGCCTCCGGCAGCGACAATGGCGTCCTGCTGCCTGCAGGCTCCTTGTAGGTCCTTTGCCGTCGCATGTTGACGCAACTCTGTGGGGTGCGAGGCGTTTATCGTGCGGGAGCAGCGGACCACGATCAATTGATTGCACTGCAAAGTAAAAACGACTCGGGTGAGACTTTATTTTGTATATTTTTATATTTTTTTGGCTGTGCTTGGCGCGGCCCCACGAGCGTAATTCCAACTCCGGGAACTCCTATCCCGGAGGTTCTTGCCGGGCGATGGGGTGCTGCCGAAAAACGGCTTGATTCGCCGTGTTCTCGCTCCCAACCCTCACCCCCCAGCCCTCGGGGGGCTCCCTGAGCTTCTCAGGGCGTGATGAAGGTGTAGCAGTCCTCGGCCCCGCCTCAGCCCCGCCTCAGCCCCGCCCGCACTCTCATGCTGTGTGCCCGGCCGGGCCTCGCCGCGTGCGGGAAAACATAGATCCTTCAATCACTGCCTAACATCAACTAACCTCACTACTTTTAGACCACACCGGCTAGCCGGCCGTGTGGGTGTGGCGCAGGCATTCGGCTGTGCGTGTGTGTGTGTCCAACACGTACGTGCACCTCCAAATGAAAACACATCGCCGCCGCTGAGGCTTGTTATTGGCCCCTCTCCTCTCGGGCGCGCGGTCGGCGGGGCGCCGTGTAGGGCGGCGGGCCCGCAGAGCAGCGGGGCGCAGCGGGCTGCCTAACCACCCGGCCGGGCGGGGCAGAGAGCCAGGCAGAGCCGAGAGGAGCACAGCCAGCAAGGCCAGCCGCAGCAGCCGCCGTCCGTGTTGCCGCGTTGTTGCTGGGCGGACGCTCTGGGAGAGAGAGAGAGAGAGAGAGAGAGAGAGAGAGAGAGAGAGAGAGAGAGAGAGAGAGAGAGGGGGGGGGGGGGGGTCGCTGGAATGTCTCGGCGCCCCACCCGTGCAGTACGAGTGCAGTGCACACGATGTGCGCCCGCGGAGCGGGACGCGGCGGGGCGGGGCGCACTCTTGTTATTTTTGTCTCCAGTCTGCGCTGCTGCACGCACGGCTCATTGCGGAGGGGCGCAAGTGGTCGCGAGTAGAGTGGGTGTCGGCCGGGTGAGGGCAGGGCGGCAGCCGCCGTACCGTAAACCAGGCACGACCGATGCTGCCCGATTAGCGTCCGCTCCGCTGCCGGTGAGGGCTGTGAGGGCCCAGCACACTGTGTGGCAGATTCTCATACACTTGAACTACGCAGCGCAGAACGGCAGCTCTGCCTCTGCTGAGCTCCGGAAGTGCGTGACTTAATTTGTGGATGGCCCGTCGTCCCGTCGCCCGCCCTGCCCCCGCGGCGGTATTTGTGCACGCAGAGCGCGGAGCGGAGGGGCGGGGGCCGTGCGGTGGGACTGGGCCCATCCGATGCCGATTCCTCCCCCTGGCCTGGCAAATGGCTGTTTCCCCCGCTATGCCGGCAGACTGTGCCTGGGCTGTGCCTGGGCTGTGCCTGGGCTGTGCCTGGGCTGTGCCTGGGCTGCGCCTTGGCTGCGCCTGGCCTTCGTCCCTTCCCCGTGATAGACTGCGCACAGGATGTTTTTCGGCACGGGGTGTGCGGCGTAAGGGTCTGCCGGGGCGTTAGTCAGGCCTGACGCCGGGGGAGGGGGGGGGGGGCTGCTGGCCTGCCGGGTCCCGAGGGCTGTGTGTACAACGCGACCCTAAGTGGCGCGCGCGGGCTGACCGGTGCACCAGATCGATACTACCTCTCCCGTCCTGGGCGCGAGAGGAGAGGAGAGGCTAACGCCCGGCGGCGGTAGCGGCAGCAGCGGCGGCGGCGGCCGGCGGGGACCTCATTGCGTCCGTGTCCAGTCCTGGTGGGGTAGCTTGGCTTTGCCCCGGTTCCCCCGGCTGTGCCCCGGCCCCTGTCGTGGTGTCTGTGCTGTGCTAGTGCTCCAAGCTCCCGCCCCGAGCTTTGTGGGTGATAGCGCACTGTGGCGGGGGCGGGAGCTGTCGCGGCGTGGGTTTGTCTGGAAATGTTTGGAAACGCCGCATGGATTGAGCGTTTCGGGTGGTCGCCGTCTCGCCGGCCGGAGCCGGGGCTGGTGTCCGGCCCAGCCTCGCGGCCGATAATAAGCCGATCGGCCCGGGTAGGAGGACAGGACGAGCCGCTCCTGCTCAGCTCCACTCGAGCCAGATATCGGGTTACGCGTCCGAATCCGAGTTTGGGACCGTCGCGGCCGGTGCTGGGGCCGGCGGGACCCGACCAGGGGCAGGGGCCGGCAGGGGCCCACTCGTGCGGCCGCACGAGTGGGCCGCAGTGCGCCGCCGGGAGTGCCCCGTCTGTCTGCGTGCGTGTGCGTTGGCATCCCGCGACTCATTCTGCGACAAATTTGGCGTCGCCGACTGCTTGGCCAGTTTACGGCTTTTCGGCCGCGCCAGAGTGGAGCGGCGCCAGACGACTCTCTCGCGGTCCGCCTTCCTCGTCGCTATCGGCTTGGCCGCGGTGCGGAGAGAGCAGGAGAAGGAGAGAGTAAGAGAAAAACCGATTTGGCAGCGGCCGTCCTGCCCCGCACCGTAACACTCCGGCTGTGACATTTTGACGTTCTCCGGGCCGCAATAGCAGACGCTCGCTTGTGTGATATGGTCGCGTCTGAGTGAGCACATTATTTACACTGTGGCTGCGCGGCGGCGAGCGTGGCGGCGTTGGAGCGCGTCTTCGGTCCAGCACTGGTGGGCCACGAACGGTCCTCCTCCATCCATAGCGCCCGGCAGGCCCGGCACATGGCTTGCCATCCCCTCTGCCCTTCACCCCACCCCCTTCCATCGCCCCCGCCATTACATTAAAAGCACCGGTGGCCCCCGCACGGTGAGGGGCCGTGAGGGGCGCCCCGTGGCACCCTCGCTTCCCTAGTTCTTCTTCCCTTGTGTTTCGCCCTCGGGTCCGGCGCTGCCGGCTCGGCAGTCCTTTGAGATGGCTGCGCCACTCCCGCCACTCGTCGCGCGCCGCACACAGCTCAGCCGTTAAAAAGTAACCTAAACTAACCATTTCATCTTAACCCTAGCTGCCCCACCTAACGCTTGTAAAAAGCCAGTCTAAGTGACTGCCTGCAAAAAGAATTAAGAAGTCGCCTGCCCCCTGTGAGATTTGAACTCACGACCCCTGGTTTACAAGACCAGTGCTCTAACCCCTGAGCTAAGGAGGCTCGGTGCACGGCGCTCGCGGCGTGCTGACTCTACAGTGGTGGCGGCGCGGTGTGGCCGACCCGCCGCCGGCCCGGCCGCCGCGTTATCTCCGATGTCTTCGACTCTCGTCACGTCTGCGATGCGCCTAGCTCGGCTAGAACCTCGGCCACCTCGGCATGGCCTCTGTCCTGGTCCTGTTTATCCAGCAGTGCCTCGGTTGAGAGGCCGAGGAGTGGCCGAGGCCAGCCCCTGCGTGACGGGGCGGGCCGGTTTGTTTACGCTCCCGGTGCCGTCAGGAGCTTCAGGAGCCCGGTGCGGCAGCAGGAGCGGCAGCAGGAGCGGTAGCAGGAGCGGCAGCAGGAGCGGCAGCAGGAGCGGCAGCAGGAGCGGCAGCAGGAGCGGTAGCAGGAGCGGCAGCAGCCGGCGGGGGCCGTCCCTAATGCCTCCGGCCTTATCGCCAGAGCGGAGTGTGTCGCGGTGACATAACATCTCTATTGCCGTGATTTACGCGCGTTTAATTGATGCGGTAATAAAAGTGTGCTGCCCGCGCGGTCCGAGCGAGCGCGGAGAGCGCGCACCCATATGGGGGGGGGGGGCAAGGGTTGGCTGCGCTGCTGCTGCCGCCACTGCTGCCGGCCCTCCCCTCCCCACTTCCCACCACAATGATGACAAATTACGTCGTCGTTGTCGTCCGCACTATGTACCGTGCCGGCTCTTTACATCGATTGATGAACTGGTACATATTTTGAAGGGAGCGAGCCGGCTGGAAGGGGAAAGGGGGAGGGGGGAGGGTGACACGCGACATCCCCCCCTTCCCCTCCCCTGAATCCATTCCTCCCTGTCGCAGCGGAGGCACCAGGTGTTCGTCGTTGGCGGAAAGTCCCCCCTCTCCCTTTCCGTCAGCCCTTTCTCCAAGGCCTTTCCCTTGCTGGCCTCCCCTTCCCGGGGGTGCGAACTGGATGCGATGTTACAGTGTGTGCGTGCGTGTGCGCGCGCGTCTGCATAAATCGCCCGCTGCCTTCACCAACTGCCTCTCTCTCTCTCTCTCTCTCTCTCTCTCTCTCTCTCTCTCTCTCTCTCTCTCTCTCTCTCTCTCTCTCTCTCTCTCTCTCTCTCTCTCTCTCTCTCTCTCTCTCTCTCTCTCTCTCTCTCTCTCTCTCTCTCTCTCTCTCTCTCTCTCTCTCTCTCTCTCGCTCTCTCTCTCTCTCTCTCTCTCGCTCTCTTGCTCTCTCTCTCTGCTCTCTCTCTCTCTCTCTCTCTCTCTCTCTCTCTCTCTCTCTCTCTCTCTCTCTCTCTCTCTCTCTCTCTCTCTCTCTCTCTCTCTCTCTCTCCCCCTCTCCCTCCCCCTCCCCCCGCGTATTCAACCCCTTTTGCCAGTTCTCCCTGCGTGTCTGCGCCCTCTGGTGTGCCGACGACCCCCCGCTGCGTACTACAAGTGTCGGCGAAATGCAGAGTAGTCGTCTGTACCGGGGGGGGGGGGGGGGGCACCAGACCAGACGGCGAGGCCTTGGCTGGCTGGGCCGTGGCCGGCCTGGTGTCGGCGCCGAGGATGTGGAGATAAGCCCGCACCCCGCACCAGGGCCCCGGCAGGGCCTACAGCAGCAGCGGAGCAGGCGTGAGACGGGACGAGCAGGTCACATCCGGGAAGCCCTGCAATGCGCGTGAGGTCCGTGAGGTGCCCCCGGGCCGAGTCCCGCTGGCAGCGCGGCCACGTCCGGTGCCGTCCGGTGCGGCCGGCGTAGGCCAGCATGGAGGGGCCGCCGCCGCCGCCAAGGGGTGACGGGACAGGGTGGGCGTCAGAAGGCTGGTTCACCTCAATTGCCCTCTGCCGCCCCCCTCGACCCGACCCGGCACCCACTGTGCGCCAAAGTTGGCATACGTACACTGTTGCGAGACTCCGGTCTGGTGACGGCTCTCTCTCTCTCTCTCCCTCTCCCTTCCCTCTCCCTCTCCCTCTCTCCCTCTCCCTCTCCCTCTCTCCCTTTCTTTCTCTGCCAGCGCCGAGCCAGCAACCCCTTGCTTTCGACGAGTGATGGACAACCCCGTCCCTGCCTCCCCCTTGCCGCGGCATGGCGATCGGCTGGCTGCTCTGGTCGTGCCGCGCCGCGCCGCCCGCCGCCCTTGCTGGCCCCGCCCGCCCTCTATTGACCAGGGGTTGCCAAGTTTCACAGCATCCACAGTACAGAGCGCGCCGCCGCCGGCCCGGCGTTTGTCGGCGCGTGGTGGGGGTGAGTCACGAGGGGGTGGAAATCGCGCCGGGGAAGTTGGGGTGAGGGAGGGGGGTGAGAGCGACACCAGAGGACAGGAGGCGAGGCGGCCGTAGTACATACAGACACACATGCGCATGTTGCACCGAGATAACGCGATGCTCAGGCACGCGCCCCGTCAGCACACACACACACACGCACGCACACACAATCATGGGAGAGCTCTCTGGGCGTGCCCCCACCCGACCATTGTGGTGACATTGTCTGTCTGCTTGCTGATGAGCGCACCTGTGCAGCCGTGCAGCATGCAGTCCCCAGCGCTGCTGCTCAAACAAGATGTGACACCCAAAGCCAAAGGTGCGTGTGAAACTCGGTGACACTCCGGAAGCGGCGAGGTGAGACCCGCCCCGCCCCGTCGGGGCCTGTGGTGTGGAAGGACAGTGCGTGCGGCCGTTGTGTGTGCGTGCGCCGGGGCGTGAAGCGTGTGAGTCGCTGTCAACGTGCGTGCCGCGCGTGAGTCACGAAGTGTGACACGGCGGCCGCGAGGCGCCATAGCCGCGGGGTCGCATCCTCTGTGGTCCCCGGCCCTCTGCTGGTGGTTGCCGGTGGGTTCTGCTCCGCCAGCGCACGGCGCAACGGCCGCTGCTGGAATCAGCGGCACGTCCCAACGTCCCGTGCCAGTCTGTGCGCACCGGGATGGAAAGGGGAAAGGGTGGAAGCGCGTGCGGCGTGCGGCGTGCATGCTCCGGGGCCAGAGCCAGCGGGCTCAGGTCTGTTTGCTGTTCGTGTCGATTCATTAGGGCGCTGTTTTCTCATGCGTTGCTCCTCCCCCTCCCTCCCCCCGCCTCGCCCCGCCGTGTCCTGCCTCAAGCGTGACCTGCATCGGGGAGCCCCCGCTGCCCCGGCCCAGAGACGGGCGTGCGTCGTCTGTCTATGCCTGCCTCGACCGTGAGGGTCATGGAGGAGATGAGAGGACCTGGCGGAGGGCTTTTGTCAATGTGGACTTGACCTGAAGCGAGCCGACGGCGGCCGGCGGTGGCGTGGCGGTGCCCGGTGCCCCCGAGGTCCGAGATGATGTATGTGTGCGCAGAGGTGGTGTGCGCGTGTGTGCGCGCGCTATCAAGGGGTCGCGAGGGGGCAATGACTCAACCCGCCGGCACCGCTCCCCGCGCCCCGCCAAGCCACACATGCCATTCTCCGGGTCTAGGCGGGCAGGGCGCCATGCTAGAGGCGCCACGCGGGACTGGACTGGGCGGGGCAGGGCGGGGCGGAGGGGCTCTGTGATGTGACGCCGACTTCATGGGGCTCGCTCCAGGCCTGCCCGGCCTGGCCCGGCTAGCTGGCTGCTATTTTTCTTGCCGCCCCTTCATTTTTCTCCTTTAGCGACCTCCACTGTGCGACACATGCCCGTTTCCTTCCCCCGCCCTCCGTTTCTCTCGCCCCCCCCCCCCCCCCCCAGGTCCTCACAATCGATGCATCATGGCATGGCAGGGTGAGGCACGGACACGGACATGGGATTACTGGCTCCGGGATGAATGGCGATGATTCGCCCGCGCCGCCGCCGCCCTGCAAACATGCGGACAAATGAATGGGGTGCGACTCGCCACCACGCGGCGGGGGCGGCAGGCGCAGGGCGCAGGCAGTGTCGGGGCAGTGAAGTGCATGACGGCTGTTTTTGTGAATCGGCGGCGTGTGGGCCTGCACCGCGGCCGCCGCCCGGGGTGGGGTTGGGGCCCCCATGGTGGGGCCGTATGGGGCCCTGTGGGGCCGGGCCGCGTCGCCGCGTGTCACTTGCCGCCTGACAGGTTTGACGCGCCCTGGGAGGAGAGCCCACGGCCGGCGGCCGGCTGGCGGGAAGTGCGCAGTTTGCGGCGCGCGAGACCCCCCCCCCCCTCCCAGAGGAAGAGAGCCTTTTAGGAGGCGCGGGACGTCGTGCAACTGGCGGGCCGGGGCTGGACCCGAACATCCAGGGGACGCAGACGGCCCGCATGGCGGTGGACCAGACCGGACGGCACCCAGGCCGTGCCGCGCGACGGTGACACTTGACAGTCGACGGCCTCCCCTGTGATCGGGGCTGCCACACGGCCTGCACTGCGGCCGCCGCCGGGTGGGTGGGTGGCTGGCTAGGCCGCCAGGCCACGCCAACGCGCCGCATCCGTGTCCATCCTGGACGTGCCGCGAAGGGTGATGGATCGACGTGACGCATCCCTCATCTTTTGGCCGCGCCTCCGCCGTGGGTGGACAGGGAGGGCAGGCGGGGGGTCGATCCCTTTTAACTGGTGAAGCCGAATAACGGGCGACAGGGGAGTCTGAATTAAAATTGACAGAGTGGCGGGGGGGGGGGGGGGGGGGGGGGGCTGCCTCGGGTGGTCGGTCCGGTCGGCCCGTCGTGTCCGGGCCGTGTGATTCAGTCGTGATTCAGACTCGGTTTCGGGTTGACTTCTGGAGGTGGCAGTGGCAGTAGCAGTGGCCCGCGGCTCCGTGGTACCCTCAAGTATCACGTCGTGGGCGGTACCCCGCCCCGCCTCGCTCCGCCCTGCCCCGCCCCGCCCCGCCCCGCCCCGCTGTGTTGAGTCTTGGGCGCGCGAGGCGGTCAGAGTGGAGAGCACAGAGCACGTTTTATGTGGCGAGCCGTGGCAGCAGGAGCTGCGCGAGCCCCGCAAGTCGGAGCGGGCCGGGCTGGGTTACAGTACGTAGACCTACTTGTTGACCAGCGCCCCGCTCGCGCGCTGATTTGGCTTGTTCGGAGGCCCCTGCAGTCACGCCCCGAGGCTGTGCCGCCGTGCATTAGGCGAAGGGTGCGAATCGGTGTGTGCGAGTGTGTCGGGCGGGTACGTCGTGATACAGGCGGGGCTGGGTAGGAAGGGGGGGGGGGACCAGGCCCACCGGCCACCGGGACGGGACCCTGTTCTTCACCGCTTGTTTGGCACGATCGCACGTTCGACAGGCAGCAACGAGTTGCACTGCACTGCAAACAGCGACAGCGCGGTGAACGACAGCATCATTTCCTTTCCTACCAATTCGATTAGAACGACAACAGAAAGTGTTTTGTGTTGTTTGTGGAGTGCGCCTAGGAAGTAGGCAACGCGCCTACACCCTACACGCGTGAGAAGCGGGTGGCTCGGGCCTCGGCTCCCGGCTCAGCCTCCCAACCCTCGTCTCCGTCTCCGTGTCCCTAACCGCGAACTGTGTGTTGTGTTGCAGGCTGTCACCATGTTGCTGCAGTCGTTGGCGCTGCTGGCGGCGCTCAACGCCGTGCTGGCAGACAAGGGGCTGGGTCTCGGTGGCCCCCACCCGGGGCTGAGCCCCTCTGGCGGCGTCGGTTCGGCGTCGGCGGCCCTCGGCCGCTGCGAGGAGATCACCATCCCAATGTGCAGGGGGATCGGCTACAACCTTACCTCTATGCCGAACGAGCTCAACCATGACACCCAGGTAATAATTTCAATAATTATTGAAAAATTTATTAGGTGACAATGACTTTAGGAGTACGGTTTACGTACAGGGTTCACAAATCATAAGTTATCACAAAGTTAGCCCATAGACAAGGCGACGGGCGCTCTCAGGACTCCGACCCGAAACGAGATGGTAATTTATTTAATTTTTGTTGCAGGACGAGGCTGGCCTGGAGGTGCACCAGTTTTGGCCCCTGGTGGAGATCCGCTGCTCGGAGGACCTCAAGTTCTTCCTGTGCTCGCTGTACGCGCCCATCTGCATCCCGGACTACCTGCAGCCGCTGCCGGCGTGCCGCAGTGTGTGCGAGCGTGCGCGCGCCGGCTGTGCGCCGCTCATGCACCAGTATGGCTTCCAGTGGCCGGAGCGCATGAACTGCGACAAGCTGCCTGAGATGGGCGACCCCGAGCGCCTGTGCATGGAGCAGGAGGGCCGGTCGGCTGCGGGCGCGGGCTCCGAGTCTGGCGGCATGGGCATGCCCGGGTCCGGGTCTGGCGGCAGGCAGGGCCCCACCAAGAAGCCCCCAGCAGGAGGCCCCAGCCTCTTCCCGACGGCGCCACCCAAGTGCAAGCCCGGCAAGAACGGCAAGGGCTGTGCGTCGTACCCGGACAGGGACAGGGACCGCGGCAGCCTCGGCCCCGGCCCCGGCCTCCTGCCGCCCGGCAGGGACAGGGACTGCGCGTGCCGCTGCCGCCGGCCGCTGGTGCAGCTGGAGCGCAACTCGACGTGGTACAACCGAAACATCAGCGTGGCGGGCGTCGAGAACTGTGCCTTCCCGTGCCGCGGCGTCTTCTTCTCCCAGGAGGAGAAGGACTTCGCCGAGGTCTGGATATCCCTGTGGTCGGGGCTGTGCGCGCTGTCCACATTCATGACCATCACGACGTTCCTCATCGACCGGCAACGCTTCAAGTACCCCGAGCGGCCCATCGTGTTCCTGTCGGGCTGCTACCTCATGGTGAGCGTGGGCTACCTCATCCGCGTCGGGCTGGGCCACGACGAGGTGGCCTGCGAGGGCGCCATGATCCGCTACAGCGCGCACGCCCATGGCCCGCACGCGCTAGGCGCGTCGCAGGGCCAGGGCCAGGGCCCCGTGGCGTGCACCATCGTGTTCCTGCTCGTCTACTACTTCGGCATGGCGTCGTCCATCTGGTGGGTCGTGCTGACGCTGACGTGGTTCCTGGCCGCTGGCCTCAAGTGGGGGAACGAGGCGATCGCCGGCTACTCGCAGTACTTCCACCTGGCGGCCTGGCTGGTGCCCACTGTCAAGACGGTGGCCGTGCTTGTCATGGCGGGCGTGGACGGCGACCCCGTGGCGGGCATCTGCTACGTCGGCAACCAGAACGCAGACAACCTGCGCGTGTTCGTGCTGGCGCCGCTGTTGCTGTACCTGCTGTTGGGGATGTCGTTCCTCGTGGGCGGCTTCGTGTCGCTGTTCCGTATTCGCAGCGTCATCAAGCAGCAGGGCGGCGTGGGCGGTCGAAGCAAGGCCTATAAGCTGGAGAAGCTCATGATCCGCATCGGCATCTTCAGCGTGCTCTACGCAGTGCCTGCCACCATCGTCATCGGATGCCACCTGTACGAGAGCTCGCTCTTCACTGACTGGATGACGCCGTTGGCCTGTCAGTGCGGGGCCACGCCGGCCACGCCGCAGCGCCCGCTCTACTCCGTGCTCATGCTCAAGTACTTCATGGCGCTGGCTGTGGGCATTACGTCGGGGGTGTGGATCTGGTCTGGCAAGACGCTGGACTCGTGGCGACGCCTGTGGGCGCGGCTGTGTGGTCGCCGGCCCCTCGGCGGTCCCGGGGGCGGCATGGGCACGAGCTGCGGCGGCAGTGTGCTCATAGCGAAGCCCCACCACCCGCATCAGCACTCGCACCCACACCTGCTGCCCATGCCGCTGCCACACTCGGCTGTCGGCGTCGGGTCGTCGCTGCTGAGCGCGCCCAGCGTGCACGTGAACCCCCACGGCCACGGGGCGCCCAGCGTGCAGAGCTCGCTGTACCTCAAACAGCAGCCCCTCAGCCACGTATGACAGAGGCAAAGCCCCGAGGGGCCCCGGCAAAGCCACGGCATGCCCCATGGCATGTCCCATGGCATGGGCCACGACGAGGACATGGACATGAACGATGTCATGGATGAGGTCCGGCACGCCCCGGCCGGCGGCCAGGGCCCTCTCAGGGGACCTCTCAGTAACTACGGGCCCATCTAAGCTAGGTGAAGTGAGAGAAAAGTAAAGAAACATTTGGTGCTAGTCAATTCCATGTTTAAGTAAGGACGCTGCGCCCTGTCGGCGTGAAGACGTAGAGCAATCAGAGTCAGTGTGGGGAATTAAGCAATATTTGAAGCAATTTTGTTTTGTTTTTTCTTTGTTTTTGTTGGGGGGGGGGACAAAATTGCAGTTTTGTGGTTCTAAACACTGCTGGCAAATGGGGAAGAATGAAAGGAATGTTTTATTTTCTTTATCTATTCAATTCCCCATACTGACTTATAAGTCAACTCAGATCTGTGTATTATGTATGTCCATAGTGTGTGCACTTGGCAAGCTTGAGTTTGTGTGTGTGTACGTGCATAGAATTTCATTAGAGTATGTCAGTATGAGAGCAGTGCCATAGTCCAAATCCCTCTTTAGAACTTTTGCAAGGCTGTGTTTAACCAGTATCTTCTCAGGCGAATAGTGGGAAGAGCCAAGTCAGGTATTTGAGTCATGAAATGAAGAAGACTGCTCTAAGCAATCTATGCTGTCTTGGAAAACATAGGTAAATTGTAACGTACTGAAAAGAAATGTTAGCACTTATTGTAGTCAGAGTTCTCTTTTGTTTGTGAGATATTTGATGATACATGTACAAAATGTAAGAATGGAATAGTTTTTTGTGTAGCTTTACAAGAAGAAATGGCCGTTGTGAACCACAGTCATAGAAAGTCTAAATGTAAATCAAAATCAGATAAACAATGGTTCTCCCTTATCTCCCTTTGTCTTAAAGAGTGTATTTTGTAAATATGGAAGAATATATAAGTGTATAGATCTATATACATAATGGTATAAATCTATATTGACATATAGATACTTACAGGAAATTTTACTGTAAATTTTTCAGTGGTGTTGCAAGAGTATGTAGATTTACCATAAAAGGCAGTTAGATCTTCTCTGAATGATATGTTGTTCTCATGTATCCAAATTTAGAATTTTAAAATAAATAGAGAAATTACCCTTGGTTAAGAGAATTGGTCAACGTAAACATATTTCAAATGCAAATGTATTCAGCAATGTCTTTCAGAGATCTAGTTTAAATGGACTTGGGTATAGTTTTCCTGTTTAATAAAAAAGTGAAATGATCTAGGTGCATTCACCCAACAGATAACAGACCATACCAATGAGATTAATAAATATTTATTGACAACAAGACTTATGCAGGTTTCTTGCTGCGTTCCACATATGCTGTAAAATATTCAGGAGGGTATTATTGTGGTTTCTAATTGGGTAATTTACATCGGCTTCTTGGCAGTTTTCCAATTTTTTAAATGCTTATGACTTTGCTTCAAGCATGTCTAGACTGTAGCTTTCAAAGATAAACAAATTAATTTTAGAGGCTAAATTCGTAAAGCCTGTCATCATAACCAATCACCCCCATCAATAATTGTCTAGTTGTAGGAGATGGAGTTAAAAAGTCCAAAGGCTCCTTTACCGTTCTGTAATGATGTAGAACTATTGTGAGTACTGCCTCTTCTGATTTCTTAATTTTGCTACTGTTGTGCCATCTAACTATAATTCAAAGTTACTTTGATTTTGTATTAGTACTTGCTAGGAGTTTTGCAGTGAGGTTGTTTTTGAAAGATTTAATTAACTCAGTGAAAGGAGTAGGTCTTCCTCGATAAACTGGGGCCACAGGGTTTACCCATAATTCATTCACACTGAGAGACAGTATTGAACATGCCTTAAATACGTAACTTTCAAGTCGTCATTTTATATTCATAAGGTTGAGTTGTGTGATCTACTCTGCTTCCATTATGGCTTATTGATCTTTTGTTCCTACAAATTCCTGTCTTTGCAATGATGTGGGGAGATGAGGCTCTTTGCTTGTTTGTTGCTACAAATACCTCAAACATATCTTTGCATATCTATGTTCAAGGTATGCATAGGTCTTGATTTTAACTCTCAATTTTTCTCTTGAATGGTAACTCTGAATATTATTGGCATTTAAAATTTGATGAACTGTGATTCGTGATTGTCCTTTTCGTTCTTTTGTGATACTGACCCACTTTTCATGTGCCATTTTTGTTTACTTTCGCTTGACATACATATCAGCATCTTGTTATTAGAGCGTTAGTAGTTTAAGTTTTAATGTCCTCCTAGTTTCTCTTTGCTCTTCAACATTTCTTTGGAGTTTTGTAGTGTATGTTATGCCAAATATGGATGTGATTCAGGTGCACTCTGGCCAGGAATTTTCCTATCACTTGCCGACCAACTGTATACGATTAGCTAAGCTGTACAGGATAGTTCTGTTAGTTATTTATACTGTTACTATTTGCAGTAATCATGTATAATGTCTGCATGAGGTTGTCAGATTTGTATGAAATAAACAAAGGCTGCCTTATTAGTACTCGACTTTTTCTTTCATTGCAGCAGCTCTTTGTCATTCACCTAGGAAGTTTATTGATATCAAAATTAAAGGATTATGTGAATACAACATAACAAAGTAACCTATACTAGACAAAATATTGTTTCAATGGTTTCTTCCTGAAGCATATCGAAGCCACTTCTTCACATGTTGCTCAATGTCGCTTTCCAGCACTGGCTGTGGTAACATAGGATTGCGACGAACAGCATCTAAAATTAATTGTAATATTTGTTAGACAATTCACTTAATTTAACACAATTAAAGTATGACTTCATAAAGAAATCCTTACTGATAACTAAATCTTTGCAACGCAATTGTCGAAATGCTCTCTTTGGTGGGCGTCCTGCCCAGTTAAAGGCCATTGCTAGACGATTGGTCATCAGTTTGCACATTACACGGCGTGTCGTATCAACAGTGTCACTACCACCCAAAGCTCCAAGGAATAAAACCTGAAGAAGGAACCAGTTTTTAAATTATTCATACTAAGGAGAAAAAGCTATTATTTTCAACTAAATGAACTTACAAGTTGTTTGAAATAAGTATCTTTAAGCAACAGAATTTCAAATTCATCTACTTGTGCCATGGTTGTCAATGGTAAACAAGGGAAATCAAGTGGTACTTCAATTGGTTGCACAGGTCCAAAGTCAGTCATATTCATACTCATAGGAGTCATGCTCGGACAAAGCTGATGCACTTGATTTTTTGTATCAATACTTTGCAAAACATTTTCCAATGCAGCTGCATCTTTGGTAGCTGCAGCAGCTGAAAAAGAAATGTGGGAGAGAAAATGAGATATTTGTCGTGCAGGGAAATGAGTTTCTGGAGGATTACACTGAGAAATTTTCACTTGTGATCTCATAAGAAGTGTTTTTATTTTCATTGTTATTATTATTTTTAAAATTTTTGTTAACAACACTACAAGAATTCAAACAGGTATTAATTTTCTTTTATTGCCTACAAGTTACATTTGTACATTACAAATAACCTATGGAATTCCAAACATCCAAGACGAAGAAAACAAAAAATCTTGTCACTAATAAGAAAAAGATTAATTTTAATGATTTTGATGAGTTCGCATATGCAACATAAGGTTGTGCTTATGCTTTGATTTCTTGTGACACAATGGACACTCGAATTGAGGCTCCACTCCACATTCAAACTGTAGATGTCTGTTTAGACTGTGACGTCGTGCATACACATTTCCACACCGGGCACACTTGAACGCTGTTTCAAGTTCTTCTCTTGTTGATTTATTCATAAATTCCAGACCTGTCTGATACGCATATGATGAGAATGAACCCGCTAATTTATGTAGATTTATATCACTGTCGCTCTTCAATGATTTATCAAATGTCTCATAGAGGAGGTGACAGTGTCTGTGAATGCGGGAGGTATCTGTGACAAGAAAGTGAAAACAATCAGAAAAACTTGCTAGAATGTGGACACATACTGAGCAGTGACTTTACAATTGCTTTATGGCACATTAAGACTGATAGATTGATATCATATGACAACTCCTTGTGCCAAAAAGATTTGTCCCCTCCAACATATTTGAGGGTTCATCAAATTTAATTGAAAATTTAATTACTACATTGAACTTGAAATAGAAAAGAAAAAACAAACAAACAAAGGAACAAGAATATCAAAGCAAACAATTTAATATTTCACAGCTTGCAGTTTAAAATATGATAAATTAGGTCTGTCATAGATAAAGCATACACCGACATAATGAAAGATTATTACACTTTTAAGTTGAGTTAACAGTAAAATTATGAAAGATTGTAATAATGATTTATAAAGGAAGCTGGGCTATGTCTTCCATTCTTAAATGCAGAATAAAGATCAGTATCTATAAAGAAGTTGATGATTAGAGCTCTACTATTACTGTTAATCTGCATTTCACAAACATAAATAGACATGGAATAAATGGGTGCAAGGGTATGGAGAAATGCTACAAATTTAAAACAGATCTAACAGAAAAACAATCATTGAACAAGCGAAGTGAATTCTTTGCATGACTTCTTCATATGGATCTGCAAGTCATAGTTGTGCTTGAATTTTCTGCCACACATTGTGCACAAATGTCGAGGCTGCTGACCACACTCATACCGCAAATGGCGAGTAAGAGAATGCTTTACACGGTAGGACTTCCCACATTGTGGACAAGGATAAGCACCGCCCTGTGCTTTAGTGGATATAAGCAAAAACTCCACATCTAAATGCTGCCCTCTCATACTATTTTTTGCTGAGCTCCTATGCTCTGAAACGAAACAAAGGACATTACATTAGATAAATATTGCATTCAAACTACACGTGTCTCTAGGAAGGAAAGAGTAGGTGATTGTTAAGATCTTGACAACAGTTAGATAAAGTGAGAATGTTGTCTGCTGTAGGGAAGTATTACAAAACATTGATTTTAAGATAAACTCACATTCTCTTTAAAAAGCTATTTATTTAGATTAAAAATACATAGTTATATCTAAAAGAAGGAAAATTCAAGTTGTTATTCAATGATTAAGATTCATAAAACTTCATAAAACTCAAGAGGCGAAGTCTAAATAAAAACATAACATTTTATGTTCAAGCCTCAACCAATGACAAAATACTGAACTACATATCAAGGTAAAGGATTACGACGATGTGTTAATAAATGAGAATTCAAGTGGTGCTTGTGTCGAAAGCAACGCATACATGTATTACAATGAAACCTTGGTTCTTGACCACACTCAACCCTCATATGCCTCTGTAGAGATATCTGCCACTTATATGCTCTGCCACAAATATTGCAATGGAATTTTTTGTTCTTTTCTTGCAGTGTGGAGGCAAACTCTGGTGGCATATAAAGTTGTCCAGATCTTTCAGTTGACCCATGCAGTTCAAGATTATGAGACAGATTTTGAGATCCTGCAATATGAAGAGTGAATTTAAGATCAGTTCAAGAGCTTTCTCACAATAAAAAGTGGAAAACAAACACATTTCTGCCTACACAAATAAAATATTAGATAACAGTAACACTAAAGGACTGAAACCTGCAAAGACACAGACATTTTAATTAATTTTTTTCTTTACGTCTCAGTTTAGGAAAAGCATGCAGTAGAGCCTGGTTTGTCATATTTTTTTGTATCCCATGTGCTTTGATTGATGTATGGTCATGTCATTCATCTGGGCGGATTAAAGTCAGTTTAGAGAAATGTTCTTCATTGGTGTCTGCGTTGATGTTCTCTTCTTCACGACAGACTCTTCCTTGACTAAAAAACACAGTACTTTCACAACATGGAACTGTTAAGTTTAAGATCAAAAGAAAACAAAACTGTTTGAAGCTGAAACTAAGGGTCAAAGAATTATAAAAACAATGAGACAATTTTTCTTTTATTCATGAAAAAATAATTTAACAAAAAGAAAAGGAAGAAAATGTTGTTGACCACCGATTCAATTTCTTCCATTCAGTCTTATTGAACTAGTCACCTGTAAGTGTAATGAATCAATTTGTAAAACAGAAATCTTGCATGAAGATAGAGAAAAACATACACTGAAGCACTTTTTATTTTCAAGACATAAACAAGCAGAAGTTATCAGTGTTCTTAATACAAAAATAGAATTGTTAAAGTAAGGCTTGTCTATCTACAAAATGTGGCTCTGAGAATGGATCTTTGTGTTTCAAGCGGATATGCCTCAGCATTGGAGCTTTTTGTTTTGTTCTGTAGGAACACTGAGGACATAAGAATCTGGGTTCTAGTCCACATTCTTCTCGAAGATGTCGCACGAGTGAATTCCTCCAAAAGTATTTGCGGTTGCAACCAGGTGTAGGGCAAGTCAGCATTTCCTTCTCACGTTGTTCCTTTCCGGTTTCAGTTTCAGCGTGACTTGGAGATTCTGTAAGAAAAGCAAAAAAAGTAAATGTTAGTTACATAAAAATAACATCCATAAAATATTAACAGATGTGAATCGAGTAATAAATAATGTGTGACAAGTATTAAGAGTCAATCTTTTTATTCCTGTGTAAATACAACTAAGCTTTGGACACATCAGAAAAAGATCATTAAATCTGACAATTAAAAATAATAATACAGAAGAAATGATTCACATTAAACAAGTGCCTTCTGGTGGATGACTTCTAATATGTCTCGTTAGGTTTGATTTGATTTTCGTTCTGTAATCGCAATGTTCACAGTTGAATTGTGGCTCCTTTCCACATTCTGTTCTTTGATGACTGAGTAAAGAGGCTCTCCACTTGTAAGCACGGTAGCACTGAGCACAAACCCAAGGTTTCTCAAGTGTCCACCCTGGTAAAGAGTGCATATAAGAAGGAATGCCTGAAAAACAGAAAATGCCAATGCATCATAATCTTAAACAAACACAAGTCACCCAAACCCATCTAGTATTTTGTTTTATTCCTGAAATTACATAAAAAGGAATGGTCCTTCATAATCCCTAATAACTCAAGATTAGTTAAAATATGTCCAAATCTTATATATCAGGCCATGATAGTATTCAAAAAGACACATAAATTTGTTTAAAACCCTTTCTCTCTTTATTTTTTCTAGATAAAATGTTTAGAAAAAAGGGAAAGTTACAGATCTTGAAAACACTTTCATTTCAAAAGTAACAAAACTTTCATAGACACCAATACCATAGAATTTCTTTTCTTGAGGGTACAACTCTGATCCCAAAACCACAAGCAATTATTTGTCTTATGTTGCAACTAGAACAATAGAATATAATTATACCAAATTCAACTGAGGACAAGGATTTAAAATTTATAAAACATAACATTCTAGTAGAAACATCGTCTACCAACCAGAATTCTCAAAAGATATAAAATTTACATTGAAACAATGTACAGATGATCAAAACAAAGTTTATAGAACACAGCATGCATAGCGTGTGCATGTATGCTTTTGAGAGTGTAAGAGGGTGTCACAATTGAACGTCCTAGCATTCATTGACTGAGTAAATGCACTGTTCTAACAAGTAAATAAATCATGCTTTGCTAGAGAGAAAACACCACAGTCATACACTAATTAAAGTAGCTTCTTCAACAAAGACACAAACATTGGTATGCACTCATACTCTCAGAAGTAGACTCGTAACTATTCACACATGGAGCAGGAACAAGAAGATGTTATGTATTGTGCGCTATGAGTGGATTAATCGTCATCATTTACATGTTAACTTCTATGCTGTGTCAGCAAAAAAAAAAAAGTTCTTTTCTTTCCCCTTGACCACAGCCAAAGTAGTATCTGTAGATCCTATTTCTCACTAATGTCCCAACATTAAATGTGTGACGAAGAACAATATCAGCAAAACTAATCCAAAACAAGTACTGAGATGGCATATAAACAAGTCAATTAGCTTCACACCAAACAAACATCATTAAGTGGGCACAGATACCACAGATGGATTCTTACTGTATGGTCCTCGAAAACAAACAAAACAAATAAGTATGTTGAATCTTCTTATTTAATTATAACGATCTTACACCCTTTGAAAATGGAATTTGATTGAATAAATTATTGAAATACTGGGCAAGGACAAGCACAGATTATATGATATGTTGCTGAAGTTAACAAAAACAATATTAACACACAGGATATCCCAAAAATAACAATACATAACCAGACCATCTTATGAATATGGCAGACTCACACCAAGGGTAAGCTAACAATGAAGTTGTTCTAAAATGTAAAAATTAAGGGTACAGTTAGTAGACAAGCTTATTAGCAGTACACAAATGTTACAGAAAGCACAATTAGTACAAGCAAATGACAATAGAAAAGGAAATAAAATAAAATAAAATAAATAAAGGGCGATATCACTTGCGCATCCTCTCATCATCTACTCCTGCAATTTGTTACCACGTCCTACACATTTTTTAACTAGACATTCTCTGTTCAGAAAAATTTTACTCTGCTCCAATCTTACATGTGGTAAAATAGGGAAGCAAAGAGTTGGACTGCTTTGAAAAGTGGAATGTATGCAGCACACATTTTCACTATTATGGGTTGAAGCACAGCATACCATGGACAATGTCTGATATATAAAAAATTTTGGGACAAATATCACGTAATGTGAATCAGAGGTTTCATTGCAAGTGACTACCTGGCAAAACATGCTGAATCACTCATGTTATCATGATATACATGAATATTTCAGAAAATGTTGTCCAACAAGAAACCTACATTTATGTTAAAAATAATACTTACATGACACGTAGATCAAGCATAAATATTAAATGGGTTTGCATACAGGATAACTCTCTCAAAGAGGAGGAACATCAGCACAAGTCTTTGAATTTTCAGAAGAGGATACACTTTGCATCCACAATGCCACAAGAAGAGAAGCATCCGTAGAGATATTAAAAAATCTCTGACATAGTTGACTTTAGGACAGTAATCTACTGTTCTAGAAAATGGATGGAAATTCTTTCAAATCCTTTACCCTAAAAGTTCTAGTAATAGGCTCATGATACATTCATGAAAGACAGAATGAGAAATTTTAAGTTTCTCTAACTTTCTTCCACAACAGATGTCCTAAAGCTTGTTCCATTTAATCACAAATGACAGCACAAATGAAAAAAAAATAAAAAATGATAATTATTATTATTATATATAATATAACAAGGGAACTTGAGATCGCAGTTCATCTTGCATACAGTATGCCACTTACCAGCATAAAAAGTCTCTAGAACAATCACCACAAAAAGGTATGCTACTCCACCATGCCACAAAAACCCTAACAACATAACAGAGGAACAATAGTGTCATAGATTTCCTACACTTGATCAGTCCTGACCAGTATATTTTAAAAATAAATTGATTTCATTTTAAGGCACATAAGAGTTCTGCCTGTGGGGGAATGCATGGAACAGTAACATTGTTTTTAAATACAAACACAAGCCTTCATCCAAATCCCACACACACCAAAAATTGGTAATAGCAAGCAATGGAAAAAGAATCTGTCCCTTGACTATATTTCACAATAAACCATACTAATCAAAGAAATAATACCATTTAAAAAAAATAGTGACAACAAGCAGTCCAAAATCCCACAATTAAATAATATGAGGCTAGCAAAGGCCAAACCTAAACTTAGCCATATCACCAATTTGATCACTGACAGTCCCATTCGGGTTGATGAATGGTAAATGTTCCACTTGTATGATAGGAGTGGATACTTGAGTAATGTTTCTTACTGTCAACTGAGACTAATAAGTGAACAATACCACCCATTTTTTCTTATCTACATTAGAAATTTGTAAAGAGAAAAGAAAATCTAGCTCACCTAAAGGGTGATTTTTAAGAACAATTTCGTTCTACACTGTCACCACAGCAAATCTTTTTAAAAAGTTTTTTTAAAATCATTAACACAATTACGAGGAATGTACAAACTCCATTCTCACACAAAAAAAGAAACAGAAATAAAATAAACAGCCTGTTGTTCTAATACTGTCAAGAATTTTAAAATAAATAGTCACATTTATTTCCTTCATTAACATACTTCCAAATGACAGCCACAATTCAGTACTCACACTGTGATAAAATACACCAATACACCCACATCTATGGCTTAGTCAGAAGAGGCACCATAAGCCGCAATCTTTTCTTTGTGCATTCTTTCTACATGGCGCACAACATGCATTTTTTGTTTGGCTCTGTATGAACAGAAAGGACACTGAAATTGCGGCTCTTTTCCACATTCCCATTTGATGTGGTTACGCAATGAGCTCTTTAACTTGTACCGACGACCGCATCTTGAACATGCTTCAGCCTTCTCTTCAGACCGACTGAAGCTGTCTTCCAGTCCACCCGCGCCAAACGAATTTTCAGCCGTGCTGCTCCCACTGAATGGAGAGCCATTAGCTGCACTACCTGGGAAATGCACAGTACTGCCTGAACCCAGATCCAAGGGGGAACTGCTTCGAGCCAACATTATAGGCATTAATGGATGCTGCATTGCCCACTTCTCCCAATTGACTATACTACCGCCGCCCCAGCTAATTCTTTTTGGACTGTTCTCTCGGCTACCGTCACCTGTAAAAGATAAAAACAGTGTTAGTGTAAATACACAAAACAAATATCCCAAGCATCAAACTATTATCTCGTGCAATTGAGGAATATTTGTATCAATACAACAGACAGATTCATATCTTACATGTCAGTTTTTATTAGCCATGCATGACATACCAAAATAAAAGGCAAAGACTTTCACCAGTGCAAGACCAGCACCAAAGAAGCATGAGACAATTTGAGTTTAGCTCAACAATATGCCATAACAATTGTATTAAGACTTTTATTCAAAGATTCACAGACAGATAAATATTGACCACTTATGAAAGAAAACATAACAGCCATTTACATAAATACTCTGCACCTTGATTACAAAACAAAAGATGGTAATACTGTAATGTAAAAAAGTGACATTCTTGTAGTTCACACAGCTCTGCTGTTCTGTTCCTTCTATCACATGGTAACTTTCATCATAATCATACACAAGTTTTATAGCCTATGTTACACTGTGAATTCTTGATTAATTGTAGAACACTGGGGTTCTTAACTATACTGTTTGCATAGGAAGAAAAAAAAGATTAGAGTTTAAGTTAAAAAATTAATGTTTTTGTGACCAAATTATACGACATCTCAAAAGTAATTTTCCTGTTGCAAGTGAAGTACAGGGATAGCCTCATGCTCGACACCACAAGCATGTCAGGATATACGCTACACATTATTACATAATCAAAGACGGAGAAAGGATATTGAAGGAGCTTAAACAGGAACAGTTGTACTAGAAATATTCTTCACCCAAACTTACGCAAACGGTATATTAACCATAACTTTAAGATATCATCAGTCTGCAATCAATTTCTCCTGAGATGGCACTGAAAATAGTTTAACAAGGCTAATTAAGTAAACTTTAAATCCTCGCAGGATTAACAAGAACAAGAGAAAGACTATATGACAGCATACAACCAAAGACAAACCAGCTAGAACGAGCTCCTGCTCCAAAAATAACAACAAGAAACTTTTAACATAATATGAAGAGGGCCCACCATGTTAAAGTAAAATAAAATTAATAGTGAAAAAATATATGATATATATAGAAATGGAAGGAAAACTGTCTTGGTGAGTAACACAATCGAAACCTCTCACATAGGTTCATACAGCGACTTTGGTCACTTTAAACGGATTCATTGGATTCAAGTGAGCAAATGGTCTAAAGGTAAACGCACATTACTTTAAAATGGGTTTGCATGGAGATCATATCTTCAAGACATTGGAAAATACTGTCTCACCAACATTTTTGACAATTTCAGAATATAACAACAAAATAATACTAAGTTTTTTTGTTTTTTTTTGTCATAATGTATCAGGAAATACTTTAGTAAAAATAGAATTATTCATTCATATTTTGAATCATCTACTCAGATGAGGTGTCATGTAAAGAGAGTTGCTCATGAACATTGAGCTAAAAATTAAAATGTACAATTACTCCTAGGGTAAGAGGATGAGTAATGCCCTTTCTGCTCTCTCCTACTTCAATTTTCAAAAATTATTTTTAAGTGTTTAATTGAATAAATACCTTACTCCTCTACAGAATGAATCGATTCTGAAGTTTCTAGAGCTGCTAGGTAGCAAAATCTAGGGGTAGCCATCACTGTTCGAGAGGGTCTCTTAAGAGGGCCATCACTGGTCCTCTTACCTTACCTTGAAGTTAGTAGCTCTCATCAAAAGCAGTGAAATAAGTCTTTAAACATAAATTGGGTTAAAAATTATTTTTTGTAGAATCTACAAATTCTTGGCATGGATTCTAGAACAGAAGGCGAAAACAAAGAGAGCAACCAAACATCTTTTAACAGCACTGGGTATTATCTTGCAAGAGAAGTAAATTTCCTTGATAATTTCCTGACATGGTCTTAAACCCGAGGTAGTAAGTCAAATGGAATTTGAAATTAGCAAACAGGTGAAAAAGCTAATGACTCCTAATGTTGATAATCAGTTGATAGGCTGGATTCATGCATTCCTTGATCTATCATTTGGTCCATCAACTCCGTTTCCAATAAATATTCTAGCCCAGATCTGTTTCAATCACTTCACCAATTCCTGTAGTTCGGTAAACAGATGCAGCTTGTCCTGATGTTGACGTTGAATATGCCTTAACTGATGTGACTTCCGTTTGCATTTTTGAGGACAGAAGGGGCATTGAAACTGTGGCTCTTTTCCACATTCCCATTGAAGATGGCGAGATAAAGAGTCCTTGCGGACGTATGTACGCCCACAGCGATCACAAGGGTATACACCATGATTATGAAATCGCTTCTTATTGGGCTCAAAGTCACTCATCACAATTTCACCCTGTGAATCAACCCACATTTTTCGGGTTTCTTCATCCATCTCGGAAATGTCTGGTATCCCTGCAAAAGAAAATGAATGTTACTCAGTAAAATGTCAAGATAGACATCAGGGAGAACACATGCGATTATGAGCAGGCCACAATGCTAAGAATTGTACAAGGTATAACAAAAAATACTCCAATAAATACAGAAGTCATATTCTGCTGCAAATTTACTATAAAAAATCAATAGAAATGAAAACTAATATACACTTAAACAATACTTTATTATGTGAATGATGACTAGATTAACAAAGATCATGCCCATGAATGAGAAGTGTAATCATAGAGGAAAACCTTTAAGGAATACGTAGGACTTGAGACCCACTGAGAGTAAAGATATACACCAGAAACTAATAATAACACAAAGGTCAGAAAAAACAGCAACATCACTTCAAGTGTCTTGTGGTAAAGAGGCCATAAACTCTTAGTTAAGTGCTATGACTCCACAAGACATATGCATGCATATACAATAGCATCCTCTAGATTTACCAGGTCTTGTACACCAAACAATTAGCTGATGCTACACGTTTTGAAACAAAATTTGTTAGTCTACACATTATATGGGCACTACCCAAAGTCCTAGTAAGTTACTAAGCTCTAAATATTATTTTATTTAAAACGAAAGCTTAGTAATGCGACACCCAATAAGAGAGAATACTCAGAAATAAAAACGTCACATTACATAAAATTTGAAATTAACCAGCTGATTTATATTACTTTGTCACTGAACATAATCTGATTCCGCATTTTCCAAAAAAGCAGGATCACGAACAATCTCTGGTGGTGAATCAACAGATGAAATGGATAGTTCGGCAGCTGCTTCAGCAGCAGCTGCATTAATGAAATGACGGTTGTGTAAATGACGTAGAAGACTATGTTTGTGTTTGCTACGGAAAGGGCAAAAAGAACACCAGAATGAAGCCTCTTTCCCACATTCCATTCTCTGATGACGACGTAAGTTATCACGCCATCTATATGACCGACCGCAAATAGAGCAGTCATAGGAAGGACTTAAAGGGTCACTGGTCTTCTTGCTGTAGTCTGCACACTCTGAAAACAAAAAGAAACACAAAACATTATTTAGTGCGGATGGAAGAAAATAGAACAAACACTCTATGATTCATTGAGTTACTTAACCAGTTGACAGAAGTAATACAAAAAAAGTTCTAGACATAAGGCCACACATAAATAAGTAATTTACCTTTGATGCTTCACTTGCAGTACATTTATTGCAATCACAGGAAATATATAAGTTGACAAAAGAAATGCAAAATATATCACTGAGGCAACTTAAAAGGTAGCACTGTAGCAAATGTATACATTCAATAGTAAAAATATAATTGTCTAGTACTATTAATTCAATGACAAATCATTGAACTGGCTGTCAGTTCTGCTAAGTTTAATAATGTCTTTTAGCATAACATGTTTCTGAACTTTTATTTTTAAATAAATAGAATAACAAACCCAAAGATGTAGGTCAAATAAGAGCTATTAAACTAGCAATTTTTCCCACTAACTTTTTTTTTAAAAATATTTTATTTTATAAAAAAGGTATTTGCTAATTTCTTAATTAAATAGGCAAATTAATACTGATAACTTATTTTAAAAAACAATGGCACACACAAGGAGAAAAAGACATGAGAGTTGCAGTACACAAAGAATACCCATGTAGTCTCTTAGTTCCTTCAACCTCTGATATAACAGCACACAAGTTTGAATTACTGACAGGCATTTTGCCTGCATCCTAAGTAACATCAGATTAAAAGATCTGTGGAATGTATGCAAAAGAACCTATATGGTTTCTGGCACAGCAAAGAGCACAAACTGAGATTTAATAAGCAACTACATAAAACCTAAATCACTAAAATCAGAAGATTTCAGAGATTCTTGACTGACAAAAACTGAGATCATAAGTAGAACCATCATTCAATGAATAATCACATCAATTACCAACAGTTAATCTCTTACTGGAGGAATGTGATTGTCAACAAGGGAGGTGGAATGATACTTGCGTATGTGGACTCCTAAGTTGCCCCTTTGCCGAGCACGATATGAGCAATGTGGACACTGATGCATAGGTTCTTTGCCACCACACTCATATTGTTGATGTCTTGTCAAAGTAGATCTCCAAAGATAGGTCTTCCCACAACCTGAACATTTATGACCCTCTCCAGAGCTATCTCCAATGCCTGACCGTCTTGTGGCTGTAATTTCAGGCCGTTGTAAGTTAGGAAGCCACCAGCGCGGTAACAACCCCAGGGCCAGATCTGGAAATAAAAATGAAAAAGTATGTCAGAGAAGACAGTGTACGCAAGTTGCAGCCATTAAAAATAAGAATGTTAGTATGACAGGTGAATATGTTCCTCTACCATTATACCATCAACAGGAACATGGGTAGGCACAGTTGGATAGAAAAAGTTGTGGCAGACAATAAGTACAGAAAGAGGATCAGAAGAAGGTAGAGCAGGACAGACCTCATTGAGTCAGAGAAATTTTTTAATAGCTGCATATACACAAATAATCCAAAAGCACCAGTACTAACAACCAACTTCTCATACAAGTAGTGTGAAATCATTTCCCAAGCCCTTTTTTAGACAGCTTACTTCTATTCAAAGAGCACATTTATTGCTTACCACTGTAAAATACGGAGATCTTTTACATTCACAGAAAATGTGACTCAACACTGAAATGCGAAGAAAAATCTTTAACAAGCCAACAACTAGATAACTAAAAGCAAATTCTTTTTGTCACTGAATGGCAAATTCTGTTTTGAAGAGATGCAAAGAATGAACAACCAGACAAAACACAAAGAATAGGGCATCCTCCCCTTACCTCCATAGGCAAGGGGTGCACAGTGAATATGAAATCCAACCAGCTGGTCAAAACCAGTATACAGCATTTCCACACAAAGACTAGAAGGTCCATCGAATTACAAAGACACTTATGAAGCATTTATCATTAAGAAACTAGGTAGTGGCTGGCCATGGAGAGCAACCACAGCAGATGATCTAGAGCGCAAAATGTAACAGTGAAGGTTGACCTAAAATATTAAACAAGTTGCTTTTATCACAGCGAGCATACGTCTTCACTACTTCAAATCATCAATGGTCTTTTGGTGCTTTGTGCTGAAGTGCCTCAGCAGATCACATTTGCGTTTAGTCTTATATGAACAATGAACACAATGGAACTGTGGAGATTTGCCACACTCAAGTCTCACATGACGACGCAGAGTTGATTGATAACTGTAGCGCTTTCCACAGTCTTCACACTGATATAGTCCAGGTCCAAGTCCATCCTCTCCACTGATTACACCCGCAACTTGCACAACAACAGGTGGGCAGCTCGCCAGAACTTCAGTCCCTAATAAATCAAGATCTGGAAAAAAAATGGAAAAGGTGCCCATGAAGTAAATGAGAGATTAAGTTGAAGAAAATTTCAAGACATGTGATAAGGGGATAAGCTGCAGTTCAGATTCCAAAACATAGGAATTTAAGATAAAATGTCACACCAAAAGAAAATCAGTTATTTCAAGACATCAGTCAAATTAAGAAACAGTAGTTTCTGTAACAAATATATATTCAAAGAAAATAAGCCCAGCCAAAAGGAAGAGTAGGATTTTATACCAGACTACCAGGCGTGTACTTAGGGGAGGGGCGATGGGGGCGATCGCCCCCCTCTTTTGGGTCCCCGAAGGGGACCTTTGCCCCCGAATGTAGGCAACCCGTAACGCTTTGCCCCTGCAACATGTAAAGCATCGCCCCCTCCTTTCATCAGCCCTAATTACGCCACTGCAGACTACATTCTATCACTTGGTCTATTGCATATAAAATCTCGATGATGCCACAGCAACTGGTAGTCCATGAAAGTCTGCTTGCACTCAGGGCAATGGAAGTGCATATCTTCTAGATAGAAACTTCTATGGGATTGCATTTCCAAAATAGACACTGCAAAAAAAAAAAACAATATTTTAACAGAGCCAGTAGGAAAATTACTGATGAGGAAGACTCATCTTGCAACTGCAACCGTTATGAAGCGATCAATTCATACAACATAAAGAACTGTTCTCATTGTTTTAATTAAATAATTTTAAAATTGGCAATAAACACTCAAAGGATATAATACTGAAATAAATAACAGAATAATCCTGAAATACATTTTAAAATGCTCTAAAACTGGGTTAACAAATATGTTCTTACAATTTTTTTTAAAAATATGAAAAAGTTAACAGCATTTCTTCTACCAATAGGTAAAACTAGAAATTTCCACCATTTTTTGAAGTACTGTCTTCAAAGGTTTCACAAGTATACTTCAAAGTGTCATTTTCTGTTTGTTTAGAGGAGTGGATTCGTAATATGTGCACTTTCAAACTACTCTTTTGTTTAGTCTGATGGTTACAATAAGGGCAATGAAATTGAGGCTCTTTGCCACATTCATAATTTCTATGTCTCCACAACGATCTATTGCGCAGGTACACTTTTCCACAAGTTGGACAAGGAAACCGGCCACCAGCAACTTCATTTGAAGAACGAGAGTGAAAGATGGGTTGGAGATCTTCATGCCATTGCTGGATTGGCTGTTGATGAATGTATGTGCCATCTTCAATGTAACCTTCACCAGCTCCGTTACTGACAGATGGCCAGGACACTGGAGAAAAGAGATAGGTACAATTAGATCCAATATCAGATATTTCTGTTTCTACTATTGCAAAATCTACTATTGGAAAACAAAACTCAATGCTACGCAGAAAATTACCATTGTATGATGCAACAAGAAGTTCTTAAGAACGAATTCATTACAGGAACCCTTAGAGGACAGCTTTGGCACTAAAATAACACATAACTGGGTACTGAACAATCATCCTAATAATATTTATTGATAAACAATGGTATTTTCCACATTACAAAAACACCTAACCAAATCACAAGAGGGCTGAGGAAAACAATCACATTAGGACTAGAGCAGCAAGCAGCCACAGACAAAAAAAAAAAAAAAGGGAGGGGGGGGGGGGAGACAGGGGAGTTCCACTGACTTATTGTGTACCATGGCTTGCTTATTTAGCCTTCCCCAAAGAGGTCAGCCAGCCCCATGGGGAAGCATGGTGATAATTAGGTGCAGAATGTCACATACTGCCGCTAATCAAAACCACTCATGCTATGGCACAATTAAACATGAAGGTTTAAAAGCCGTGATTACATGAACACATTCACCACTACTCCTTATAATAGTTTTTAATGACGCAAAAAATTGACATCAGCCAAATTGTGAAGCAATTTCATGACTTAACCAATGGAAAAACCAATGTAGTACCTACTACCCATTATCATTTAAATGAAAGCACCAGTAATTAAATTGAAATAATTCCTTTCAAAATTTTATCTTAATTCTGCTCATACTTATTCTGTCGTATTAAAGATCTGAACTAGCACTAGCTTGTGCTGGTTATTTTTCTTTAACATGACTTGAAATGAGAGCAAAGCCAGTTTCAATGGAGCTTCCCAAAAGTGGTTCCTTCACAAAATGATGATGTCAAAGCTTAAAAAGAGAAATGCAACATGGCACACATAAACCCCAATATACACACATGACATAAGTAACAATATCAACCAATAAGAATTTTCCACGAGCTAAAATAACAACAACAAAATGAAGTTGACCTCTTAGCAACTAAACAACCCATCCAGCGAAGATCTGCTACAACTTTTCCAATGACGGTGTGAGCACAGACTAATTGCACTTGATTATCTGTATAAATAAACATAAGATTTGAAGGTCAAGGAAAGATTAAGGCACTTCTTTCGACAATGGCAGTCCTCTTGACCAAAATATTCAGGCTATGTTGCTTTGTCCGTGTTCTGCATGTCGTAATTCCACAAAGATTCTGCAAGTAAATAGGAGGAGCACAATAATATTTTCACCATGTCACAGGATTAGGGATGGTGCTAACTGGTCAAGAAGACAAAAACATTTCTTCATAACCTCACGTAAAAATATCAAAAACACATCAAGATGTATGTGGAGAAGTAAACAAATTGAATTCATACACAAGTCAATTTTGTTTCTAAATTATTTCAAGTACACCATTACTATTTAAATAAATGTTATGACAATCTTAATTTTAAAAACAAGACCAGAGCTGCAAACATTTTAACACTAGGATGTTACTTTATTAGCTTACTATACAAAATCTCAAGTTAATGACTAATACCATTAGATTCCTCAAACATTTTCAGTGACTAGCTCTGCAGTCTAGTAAACAATGACATAGAAATCATGTCATACACATGGTTCAGTGTTAAAAATAAATGAGAGATAAGAGTAAAAAACCCCAAAAGGTCCAGTTCACTACCCCAAAATATTTATCCTAGAAATGAGTGGAAACATAAGTGCACATTACATAACAATAGAAAGGTGTTTTAAAGTCCAATGTAATTACAGTCCAATGTAATTACAGCAGTTACATGACTACTTAAACACAAACACTTTCCCCTGTGAGTTTTCCTGGCACCTGGTTTTGAAACTCGATGCAAGTTATGCCCTTCATCACATCAGAGAACGGCAAGACAGAGCCCTTCAGAGCAGAATGGATGCTGATTAAGCCACAACCCCCCCCCCCCCCCAAAAAAAAAAAAAAAAGGGGGGGAGGGGAGGGACATGTTAACTGAGTTAGTAGTCAAAAACATTCAACCCAATTTTTTAAAACACCATACAGATTAAAGACAATGACACCAAACAGAGGAAGAAAATCACTTGTTTTTAAAAGATGTGAACTAAAATACTAAACCAATGACCACAGAATGCCATCAAGAGCACAAACCAAACTTAAGAGAAAATTTGAAAAGAAAGTAATTTGAGATTCAAATGGATAGCTGTATAAAATGAAAATGTTGATTCCCTATTTTGTAAAAGAAACCCATCTTTGATTTTTTTTTAAATTGACAAAAATTACATCACAAATCAAAACTGAGACAGGTGATTTAACACATTCAGTACAAGATAATGCATTAAATCCACTTAAAATATCCAGACAAGAGATAGAAAATATAGTATCCTGATTTAATAATCAAAGCACATTTATTAAGAACACATAAAAAAAGAATTTGCCACTTCACTAACAATGAAACATACAACTGTCTAAGATAGTGAGAGAGTTATGATGTGTCATCATATTTAAGAATGGAATCTGATGACCCAGGTTCTACATGACCCATATCAACATTATGAATAATTTTAATGTGTTTGTTAAGGTTGCTCTTACGTTTTGACCTATGAGAACAATAGGGGCAGCGAAATTGTGGAAGTTTACCGCATTCATAATTGCGATGCCTCCACAAAGATGCATATTGTTGATAGGCTCGACCACAGTCACTACAGGTGAATGCTCCCATACCTCCACTACGAGGCATTGGTCCATGCATGAAGTGTGAGCTGGGAACTGGAAGGACCAGCGTATCGTGTATCATTCCCTTCCAACAGTGACCTGTAACAGAAAAAATCTGAATGAGTACATTAACACCATCTGCTTTTTGGTCCAGAAGCAGTTCTGCCTAGCAATGACAATTAACACTTCTTTGACAGCACAGCAAGTACTACAAAAGGAAGGCCATAAAAGCACAGCATGCTTCATAACATATTTTACACTTAAAGGACAGTAACAATAAAAATGCACTGATTCAAGAAGTACCTGTTTATTTGATTAAAAATTAACTTGTACACACAAAAGTTTGAAAATCATAGAGCTGGTAATAATTCAAGAAAACTTTGACTGAAGCATGTCACCCCTTAACTTTTCTTCATAGCTACAGCAACTTCAATTAAGCTCACTAAACACAAATATGCCAGCATACTGAATATTGCGGGACCAATGATGCAACAGTTGTAATTACATGTCCTCTGTTTATGAAAAGAGGCAAAACAAACTGTGAGAGACATTACAAATAAATGTATTGGTTTTGCTTGGATATTAAAGGCAACAACAACGTCTTTATGAAGCAAGAAAAAAAAATTGAAATAGACCTTAAACACACACAAATACAGAATTGACACATTTCCTTCACATTTGGCAGAACCAGTCACTCATCCTGCAACAAATTAGAATGGATATGAAATATATGAGACTTCAAGTTTCCTTTACGTTTGCATCGATGGTTGCAATGAGGGCATTTGAATTGAGCAGATTTTCCGCATTCAAACTTTTGATGATTTCTCAAGGACTGGAGGTGAGTGTACACACGGTTACAGGTTGAACAAGAATAACCCTGTACTTGAGAAGGTAAAATACTCTCCACATGACTAGACATGCTATTTTGGTACATCCAGCCACCTGGAAGAGAGAAACAAAAAATTAGGCATTCATCAACTATTCAAGTGGAGTAAACAGTCTATATTCAAGTTCTATGCATCTGTCTTTCACATCTCATACATACCATTGTAACTTAGATATGAAAGAAGTTCAAAAATTCAAAGTACAACAGCTTCTATAAATATACAGTAAAATAGTTTAATAATTTTATTAGACAGTCTAGTAACAAACATTTTGTACATTTCTTCCCTTTTGATGCTGTTTTACAATACAAGATGCACACAGCTAACTCACAACTGAGCTTCACTGTAATTTGAATCAGTTGCTGGTGTCCTATTTAGACTATGCCGTCTTTCGACATGCTTTTTCATGTAGGCCTTCTGTTTGCAGCGGTAAGAACAAAAGGGACAGTGAAATAATGGCACTTTCCCACATTCATAACGTCTGTGCCGCCACAAAGAAGGATATTGTTGATACGATTTTCCACAACTAGTGCACTGGAATGGTGGTCCTGTCACAGAAGACCTTGTGGGAGGGCCAGGGGAATGAACATCAGTCAATGCATGCATATTGTTAAGCGAAGAATTGACGTCCAGCAAAAAGTCTTGCCTTCTATTCCTTTCCCAGACACCTATGCCATCTGAAAGAAACAAAAGGTAAAATTAGCAAAACAAATATATGATGCACACATACATGAACTACTACCTGAAATACACCTGAACAACTTCCAAATCACTGTTAGAAATGAGAGCAATATTGTGATCTGATACATTTTTAATTAAAAATTTCCTATACACATAATATCACAGATAAGAGGTCTGTTAAACATTAGACCAATCGAACATAAACACCAAAAACTTAATCATAAATGGAGAAAAAAGTTATTAAAAAATACACAAGCTGAGTTCTATCAAGGGTCCAAGTCCTAAGATTTCACAAATATGTAATTCTATCTGTACCATATAAACTGACTTAAAGAACAGAATAGACAAAAAACGTTGCTTAATTTCTTCCACTACACATTAGCTAGTCCTCAAGTCAAGGTTGTCAGACACCCTATCCATAACATGCATGCACAAATAACCATGAGGGAGTAGGTAGCAAATGGATTGATGAATTATTAAATCCAACCCCCATACAAATCCAGTCAATAAAAAGGTCCTAATTATTTCACACAAACCGTACAGAATGGCCTGAGTGACAGAATCAAATAGGCTAACACTAAAATCAGACACCACTAAAGATAGAATTGGAACACCTGCTTCCAATTGCATTACATCTTTTTCGACACAATGATCACTTGACAGAGTGGTTTACCCTGATAAGCAATTTAGTTTCAAGTCAGTGCATAGAACTTGTGGCACTTGCAGATTGTACCTGAAAACTGTCTGCAGTGATTGCACCATCAGGAAAGTGCATAGTTGCCAAATGTCTCTTTAAGCTGCCTTTACGATTTGTTTGGTATGAACAATGAGGACAGTGAAATTGAGGATCTTTACCACATTCATATTTACGGTGATTCCACAAAGAACTGTCATGGAGGTAGCCTTTCCCACAATCTGGACAACGGTAAAGACACAACCGATCGTGAGATCGACGATTCTCGCCCCTTTGATGCCAATAAGATGTTTGTATTAGGTTATTGGTATCTCTTGAAGGAGCATCAGTTCTTTTCTGTGATCCATGAGTAAGCCACTTTCCATCAATTTCTGTAACAAACAGTGAAAATTAAAAAAAAGAAAGGAAATAAGATAATAAGGTTGCCTTACTGACTAAAGTGATGCAGTACCATTTAAAATTGCAGTCTTCACACATCAGCAAAATACTATCTAATGGTGTTGGAAATTATGACAATGATGTACTTATACCGATAACAGGGTTTAATAAGAAAACAGTCCATTAACAAATTTCCAAACTAGATTACTCATGAACCTCATTATACAGTTACATAGCAATGTTTTGAGACAAACTTGTAAATACCAGAACTTGTTGGACCTCATTATAAAATTTGTGAGAAATATGAAAGCTACACATCAAATTTGTGAATCCGTTTCATGTGAACCAACAAACTACTTCTATGTTTAGTTCTATGACTGCAGAAGTTACAGGAGAACTTTGGCATCTGATGACATTCATATTTTTGATGTCGTTGTAAAGATCGTAACTGCTGATAAACTTTCCCACAATCTTCACAAGAATAACTTCCAGGTTTCGGAGAAGCAAAAGGTACAATAGATGAAGAATCTGTGGGCTGAATGGTGAGAGTTGGTTGCCACCGAGACAGACCCCAGGTTTGCTTCTCCAATAAAACTGAAAGGAAAACAAAAAACCAATTTAGTTATCATGAATGGCAGAAGATACAAGTAAAGATATTTGTTTGCTTTCGACACAAAAGATAAGGATAAAAGCTACCTGATAATAAAAATTAAAACATTCTGATCTCGCTTCTAATGTTTATTTACACTATCGGAGCTGTGGAACAATAACATGTAGAGGACTAAACATTGGCCAACAAGTACCCTCCAATCATAGGGAGCCAAACATTTCAGGATGTTTTCTACGCATGTGGCCTTCCATATGTATCTTCTGAGGGAATTTGCGGGCACAATGGAGACACGAGAAAAGTCGTTTATTTCCACACTCATACGAGCGATGTCTCCAGAGAGAACGACGGCGAAGGTAAACTTTACCACACGTTTCACATGCATAACCACTTTCATCACACTCTTGTTCAGGATCAGGTTGAGTACGCCTGGATTTCACACCAGGGTCGCTCCTCACGCTGATCCAGATCTCTCCTGAAACAAAGAAATTAAGGAGTCAAGTCAACTATTATGAACTACTGAAGGAAGTTTGGCCAAATTGAGTAGTACTGACATGGTATACAGAAATATAAAACAACTACAAATAGTTCAAAAGATTTATTCATTCATCTCTATTATTAATACTTAACATGCAATGTGATTAAGACTCCTTAAAAAATTTAAAGAATTCATGATAAATTATTTTGTAAGTTACCATTTTCCTCAAAATGACATGACATACCAATTCAGATGATACACTGTAACTTTTCAGTTGAGTCTCTTTTGGTACCATCAAGCCGAAGACAGAATTTCAACTCAAGGGCTTTTACAAAATCAACATATGTGGTAATATTTGTTATGTTTTCTTAAAACATGTCTTTTGAGATCAGCCTTTTGCTTTGTTCGATGAGGACAAAATGAACACGAAAATTGAGGAGTTTTGTTGCCACACTCATACCGAACGTGTCGGTTTAATGAGGTGTATCGCACATAACTTTTGTTACAATCTGCACAGGTATAATCTCTTTGATGAGGATCAGATGTCTGAACTGCTCCAACGGAGGGAATGCAGAGCTCTTCAACTGTAGTCTTCCTGCTCTCAGCTGCTTCGTCTTCACAACTCAGATGGCCCCACACTGCAAAGAAATAAAAACAAAAAGTTAGCACCTGTGCAACAATCACAACATAAACAAGACTTAAAAAAAAAAAAAACGAAATGCACCAAAGTAAGGCAGATAAATGAATAACAAGACAAGTCATTGGCTTTAAGTGAACATTTATATTCTATTTCAGAAAATGGCATTATGAAGGCTACTAGTTCCAAATGCATCACACAAAGTCTTACACATACACTCTCAATATCTAATTAGTTCTGATTGAATTACGTTTAAGAATACACAGTGTTACAGAATCTGGTTTCATCACACTTCATCAACATTTCAACTGAATCACACAAGTCTCCTCAATCAGACAACTTTTTAAGTTGTTTTTCTATATAGCAGTCAACTCTATCTTAGAAAGATTCACGGGAGTTCTAAACTTGAATACAACTGCATAGTGGAAATATACCACTGCCTTTATTTTTAATTTTTAAATAAATCTGTAGCAACAAATAACAAACAAAATGTGTGTTACAAGATGAATACTTTTGAAAAGTCACAATTTCCAGGAAAATAATAACATATTATTTTTGGAGTCAATCACATTTGAAAACTGCGGACTAATTAATGACAAGCACATAATAATTAAAAATATACTGCTATACAGACTGCAGAATATTTAATAGAGAGGACCTTATTATAACAGAAAACTTCACAAATAAGGAATAATAAAGTACAAGAATATATAAACAAACTGTTACTGAGTCTTATAACCTACTTGATTGTTACATTACATGCACTGGTTATCATCGGGGCTGCATCAGTGTTATGAATTCGTTTCATATGCCGTTTCATACTTCCTTTCTGATAAGTACGCTGGGGACAAAATAGACATTTGAAGGTGGGAACTTTGCCACATTCAAATTTTTTATGACTGTACAGTGATGAGCTTAATTTGTACACTTTCCCACAGATTTCACAGGCATATGACTTGTTTTCACTAAGGCCTTCGCCAGCTGCTGGTAATAATGAAGATGCAGGATGTTGTTCAAAATGCTGAGGTATGAACCCAGAATGTGGCTTTCCCCAGTCAAGAAATGAGCTGCAATGCTTGTAATATTCGTCTAAGGATGAGAATGGATCTACATCATTTGAAATATCTCCATCAATACTGGATATGTGTCCATCTTTCCACAGTCCTCCATTGTCCTCTGAAAAAAATGTATACAAGAGTTAGTAGTTGCCTGACGTCAACAAATGCAGAATATGATTTTAAGTAAATGGAAACTAAATACATAATTACATACTACAATAAAGGGGAAAATTCAGCCTTATTCAGACCCCAACCAGACCCATACTATTAAGAGAAAAGGTGCAAGGGATATCCGACCTGGGGTTCGATCCCAGAACCTTTGGCTAAGAGCCAATGCTCTTCCAATTGAGCTAGTCGGATTAGAACCCCCAAGAGGAAAAGAAAGCAAGAAGAGGTCAGCACATGAGAGAACTCCAGGGAAACCATGATCAGCCTCACCTTGCATTTGAAAACCATACTGTAGGTTTGAAAACAGCACATACCAAGAACATATAGTTTCTAACCCAAAGATTAGGATCTATATAAATAAGCAATTCTTTCTTTGACAGCAATAAGGAACTGTGAGGCACCAGCTCAACTCTAGCGCACACCCACATTTTAGAAAAGCGATAAACTTTTGATAAACAATAAAATAAATGTGTTACTTTGGTCTTCCTTCTCTTCACTTAATATTTGGTAGCAATTGTTCATTTCTGTGGCTAAGTTCATTAAAAACAAGGGATCCTGAACAATACATGTTTACTATTTTTGAAAGGCATTTACTATTCTGTTGCATTTTCTAATGCCCACCACCTTATCATAATGTATAAATTCTGTGGACTTTTTGTTCTGTGCTGTCCAACCTGGCCAAACTTTTGTCTTCTCAGACCATGTCTGAAATTGTCACTGGAACATAAGTCAAAAATGTCACAAGTGACTTAAGATCAGTTCAGTGTGCTCTTGAACACTGTCATCACTGGCTTTAAGTCAAATGATATATCACACCTATCAGAAAACAGAGGCACTATGAGATCATCACTGTAAGGCAAATAGAAATATATTGTCACTGGATGAAAAGATGGTGCACATATTATCTGGGGAAAAGGATTAGGTTATGTTTTCTTTCTCAACATGACACCTCATCACCAGAACAAGATTTCTACTAGATACATGAGATACTGGGCATTGAGCAAAAATAATAAAACAGTGTGATTATCACAGTGCAACCGCGGCGTGGTTCCTGAAACATTTGCCAAAAGTTAAAATTTCACTTTGCTCTGTTTCCATGACACTTGACAGAAAGTTCCAAAAAGATAAATGACCCAAATCAAAACATCTTATAATTGCTCTTTAATGAGACTGCTCTTCAAACACTCTGAAGAACATATCTAGCTAAAGTGCCTCTGGTCATAGCAAAATAGAAAATTGTCCTCGAACAAAAGTTTCAAATAACACAGAACCCAGCTGAAAGCGGCAGCCCACACTTTTCAACTGTGTCAATTTCGACAAGAGGGGAGCAAATAAATAAAGAGAAATGTTGGATGAGCTTACTTGTAATCGGTGAATTCGTTCACAAACCGAGAAAGTTCAGTTGATCAACAAAGAGTCGTAAGGTGAAAGTTGTGCTTAATACTACAGGGGTTAGTTCCACGTCTGATGTCAGTCTGCGATCAGAAAGCCGATCTCGCCGACGAAAACGCCTGACAGCACGAAATAGGCTCGGGGATTTATTTCAGAAGAGACCGGAGGCTTCAACTCAACGATTTTGGAATTTTTCTGGATGAAAACACCGAAAAATCTACACAATTCAAGCTCCCCGACAGCAGAGTTTAGCAGTTAAGACACATCTGCCTTCTACAAAAACACCAAACAACTGAACAACTAGAAGTCGTCGGTGGGGTGGAAACTGGAAGGGCGGTCGTTTTGAACTTTACTTGCCGGTTCGTGTTAGAGCTGACGAGGATGAAATGAAACCTGAGACTATGCCCTGAGACTATGCCAGGGATGGGAAAGAGAAAAGGGAGAAAGGAGTAAATATTTTTGATTTCAAGTGTTGTACGTGGTACACCCGGGAACGCTCGCCCCTATATTTTTATTTTAGTTTATGCGAAGAGGCACTGGGAACCTGCTTGAGCCAGTCCCAGTCCCGTATGCTTCGCCACGGCTGGGAGAAAAAATTAAAGGGCCTCATAACACAAATTGGAGACTTTTTATCCAGTCGCCGTTCTCAACTCTTATTTCCGTTATATGCTTGGTCTGAAAATTATGGCGACACGCGTTCTTTATTTTATCCAAATTCTTAAGGTGCTATACCGCAGCAGAGCACCTCCAGAATTTATTGTTTTCGGAGCAAAACAAGCAACTCCTCGAGCGAAATGCTGTAGTACTATCATTTTCAGGGATCAACATGAGTTGGAGTAGTGAACATGTCAAATCACGTGTGATTCTGCATTCCTCTATTTACGAAGAACACCTCTCCATTATAGAAAAACGTGGAGGGTACCCTAACCGAACGATACCGAAAAAAACAAGCATAACAGGCATTGATTTCATGTGGCTCATGCGCAAACGATTCTAAAGTTATAATTTTTTACACGCGATAAAAACGAATTAGACTCCAGGGATGCGCCATGTTGGCCAGACACCAGGAGCAGGAGTCCTCTCCCTGGACCGAGCTGCGTCGATGCGCATGCGCAGTATGATTTTTTTTATTCCCTTAGGTTTATGGTGGTCAGGAGGGTAAAGTAACCGAATGCTACTATTATTTCAAAGACAAATACCTTTTGTGATCTGTAAAAATTTATTTTACATGCATTTAACGGATAGAGTTCGTAGTTTTTGCCGTGTCGGAAATGAGAATACACACAGACCTCATCGACCAATCACAGCACACCTCCGACATCACGTACCCTAAAGTTTGGCAAAATCAAACTTTTTGAGTAAAAATAACTGTACAAAACATATGGAATCCTAGCATTTTATACAGAAGTTGTGTAAATTTGTATTAATGTCAGCTGGCTTAGTCAATTTCATACTTTCGATTTCAATTCCGATAAAATCCTTCAGTGTAACCGTGACCTGTGATTGGTCGGCGGCTGTATGGTGGGGGAACTAGCAAGCTTGGTCCGTGCCCTCTCTCCGTCGTGAACATCAGAACACCTCCACCTTCTCCAGAGTTCAGATCGGGCGCCTTATTTAGTTTGGAAATGTAAGTATTGATGGTCGAAGTTGCTTGTGGGTATCCTTCTCGTGGGTTTGACTCTTGTTTCAATTCCTCCTTGAGTGTGTGGGGTGAATTGGTTGTGAATAGTCGCGTTTATTTTCGATTCGAAACGAACCCGGTGGACACGCGTTGGGAATGGCGCTTGGGTTCACCTGTCAGTCTCGCAGCGTGGTTGTGCCTGTTCCAGTCAGTTTAGGGTCACTTAAATTTCCAGTGTATAGTTTATGGATCTGTTCGTTCACGCTTTTGATCGTGCAGTGGGGCGAGTGAGGGATTTCTGAACTTGCTTTCGTCTCTTCGAGTTAGTCACGCCGGGTCACTTGGCACTGGTATTGCTTTGCTAGTATTGTTGGGCGAGGCTTCCAGTCTATAGTGTTCGCGGCTGCTTCACGGCGTTCTGTTCTGTGTGTTTTAACCGAAATACCGAACTTACCTAACGTGTGGCGTGGCTTGCCGGGCAGTTTCCAGCTCCGCCATTTTGGTTTCCAGGGCTCCACACGGAGTCATCTCAAGCCCCACGATTCCTTCGTTCTCGCTACATGGTTTTGGGTTCGTGTTCGTGTTCATTCAGACCCGGTGCCTGTGTGCACTCGTGTTTTGCGTAGCATATTTAGATGCTTTCCGTCGGGCCGGCCGGTCGGTGAAGGGATGGTGGCGTCTGTGTCTAGATCCGCCATGCTGTCGCTTAACCTGTGTAAGCCGTCGTGAGCTCCTTTCATTGCCATGCTTCGGTATCCGAATGGCATTATTTTGACTGATCGCACTTCATTCCTGTTGCAGCATTGGGTACTTCGTTAATATCAATGTCGGCTTTTCACTGTGGGTGGACCTCCGACTGTGTTGCTTGTTTCTGTGTTTTAATGGTTTGTATCTGTGTGTTGCAGGATAAAATGGCGGAACAATATTGTTTAAGATGGAACAATCATCAAAGGACCCTTATTTCAGTCTTCGATTCCCTGCAAGAGCGGGGATGTATGGTCGATTGTACCTTATCTGCAGAGGGGCGAAGTCTTCAAGCCCACAAAGTTGTCTTGTCAGCATGCAGTCCTTACTTAGAGGTGAGTTGTTTAGTTTTCAAGTTAAGGTTCCTTTATGTCAGCATGCTATTATACTGTTAGATTGGGCACAGGCACCTTACTTGTTGGTCTGAGTTAGGAAATGCTTTCAATCTTGTTGATACATCAATCAATCCTTATCACCCTGGGGTGGGTTTGTAATCAAAAGTCTTTTGCTGGATCTATCCGGACTAGTTCTTTGAGGGATGTACCTAGTATCACCTCATGCCTATTTAATGTAGCCCATCAGCTCAGGGTGCGACTGGTGTCATCCCTGAGAACTCAGACAGTTCGCATGTTAGGTTGTACTGCTCATCGAGAATCTCGTGCTGGGGTATGATTTCAGCCTCAATCATTGCAGTGACTTAATTTTTTCCCTTTCTGTTTGTCTTAGGATCTGCTGACGAAGCACTACGACAAGCATCCTATCCTGATTTTGAAGGATGTGAAGTTCGAAGAATTGAAGAGCATGTTAGATTACATGTACCGAGGGGAGGTCAATGTTGCCCAAGACCGCCTAAATACCTTCCTCAAAGCTGCAGAGAGTCTTCAGATCAAGGGTCTGTCAGACGGAGGAACAGATCCACCTGACTCAGGGGGGACTTCTGGAGCAACCAAGAGGACATCGAAGGGTGCCCCTGTCTCCGTCCGATCGGAGCAACTCACAGTTAGGACAACAAATTTAAGTGACAACACTTCAAGAGACGGAAGTGTTTCACCTAGTCTTAGGAAACGAAGAAGACGACGAGGATCAGATGCCTCTGATCATGAAACAAGTTCTGTTGCTGAGAAGCAGTCTTCAGCCACTCCTGCTGCGGGTCCTCTAGCTTCTACTGATGTGTTACCTTCTGTGCCTACCTCTGCTCCAGCAGATGCCTCTGCACTTTTATCTATTATGGAGAATGAGACTGAACCGACTGATAGTGGTATATCCAGTGCTTCTAATCCAGTGCCACTTCAAGAAAATGTGATAAGAGAAAAGGACTCTGAATCCCTTATTGAGCCCAAATCTGAGTATCTTGATGATGATACTGCTCAAGATCTCCCTCTTGAAGAAGACATGTTCAGGGCTGGCCCCTCTCATGCTAGATCAGGTGTGTATTCTGCTCTTTTTATGCCCCTTTCCATTGCATCCTGTTCTGTATTCTTATTGTGTTTGCCTTCTTTGCAGGAACCTTTGGGGGTGATGAGGACGTATACATGGCTCAAGATTCAAGTGCTAATGCACAAGGTAAGATCAGGTACACGTGTCAGAGAAATCTTACCCTTGCTTCAGAGGTTCTAACTCTCGTCAGTTTCAAATTGCTGTTATTTGGTCTCATAACCTCGGAAGCAAGGGCTTTGGCAATGATCTTTGGAAGAGTGACTTAAGTTGTTTGAGAGCTTAGCAGTGAAGCAGGTAGACATCCCTATGTATTAAATTCCTCACATCTCGTCTCCCAGTTCAGAGAACAGCAGGAGATGCTGATGCTTATGGTCCATGGAGTGCCCACCTGTTTCCAGACTGTTGAAAGCCTCTTCCACAGATTAATGCTTAGACATTCCAATGCTAGAATTCTAGCCATTTGATTGTCTAGTAGTTAAATACTGTAGTTTTGGTTTTGTATTTTGGTGTCTGTATGTGGTGCTGCATTATTTCTGCTCACGGTTGCATGTTGGCCTTGGGATATTTCGAGTGCTTCTGTTTCTCGCTTTGCCAGGTTTATTGGTACCTGCTGATTAGGCTAACTGGGTGGGTAACAGATTGTGTGGCTCGTTTTTGAGGAATTGTCTCCAATTATTTCACGAAGAGCACTTTTGTGCTGAAGATCGTTTAGTCTCCTGGTTAATGTTCCTGGTCTGCATCCGTCCTGGTCTTCAGAGAGTATTCTTCTGGATCTTCATCTACAATTCTATGGTAATGTCCTTATGAATGTTTCATGTTACTTTTTGCTTCTAGCTCAAATGATTCAATTGACCTGTACACTACTTTATGACATGTCATGTGATTGGGTTCTCCAGTTAGTGGCTTTTATCTCGTCAAAGTTTTCAACTGAAGCTTAGTTCAGGTCTCTGTAGAAAGTTCAGTTTTGGCACTTGTGAGAGTTTTGGTGGTGCTTTAGTCTTGTCTGTGATGTTGTCATTTTGTAGCTTTGGTCAGGGCATGAAGCTACAAATTGGCCGCAGCTATGACAGCACTGGCTATCCAATTTTATGACCAAGGGCATCTGTACGGACTTGCTACTTTGATCAGCTTTAAGTTTCTTTGTTTCTTCTCCCCTATTGGTACCTTCTGGAGAACTCAACTGCACGTGTTATGTTTGGGATATCACAATTATGGGGAGGGGACTTCCATCCATTCACACTTCCGTTTTTACCTCCATCGCTACAATGCAATCATCAGTTGGTCCTCTGCGTTGAGTTGACCAGTGACCACTTTGTTTCTTTTTGCCAGTAGTCTCAGCTTTCATTTTTTTTTCCCGAATAATTCTTTGAATCTCTCAAGTATCATTGCTACCATTTTGGTGGTTGAACTGGCAGAAAGAAACATGGTCTCACGCCACATTTACACCTCAAGACGCTTCAAGATTCTTCAAGATGCATCAAGATCAGAAAATGTATCAAAGAAAAATAAAATTTCGTTACTCTCACCCAGTGTTATTCCTAAATGAACAATATCCTTTCCTTTCAGTTATTCTGTTCGCATTTGCACAACTTCAAGGCTGAAATCGCCTGGCCTGATGTGGCCCTTTATTGGTTTTGCAACTTTCATTTCACACAATCTCAAAATTAGAGTAGTGTTGGTGTCTGTGGTCAGGAGAAGAATGAACAAATTTGAGACAAATACTTTATTCATATCAAAACATTTTACACAAAATCATTAGGAAAGAATCCAGTATAAGTTCCTAGAGGAGGCTTTGATTCTGGCCCGTGCTTTGCTGTGGCCCTGGGAGGTTGCCAGTCGTGTTGAGACCTCATGTGTGAGTGGAGAGCTTGCTTGTGCTTCGTCCGGTGCGGGCAGAAAGAGCAGTGGAACTGGGGCTCCTTGCCGCACTCAAATCGGCGGTGTTTGCACAGCGAGGGCTGGTGGCTGTACACCTTGCCACAGTCTTTGCAGCGGTAGCCTTCTCCAGGGCGGCGGGCATTGCGCAGGGGCAGGCCCAAACTGTACGAGGCACTCGCAGGAGGAAGGGGCGGACGGAGCAGGGGCAGCGACCGCAGTGCCCATCCTGTACGAAACCAAAATCAATCCTTAGCTGTCATTGTTACGTGGTTCTCTCACGAACGGGTAACGGGGACTCGATCCGCAAAGAAAAAATGCCTGATAAACGAAGAGATCTATTTATTTTTACTGGAGTACAGATTTTTTTCTTGGATTGAAAATAGGATTCCGGTGCCGGGAAACAAACCCGGGCCCTGAGTAAGCCAGAAATCCTCATTGTTTTTTTAAATATATTTTTTCGTTTTATCAAACCCTTTACTACATCTTTACTAGCCGCAGCCTCCTGCCCGATTATATATTTTTTTTTCTTAAATTAGTGTACAGTACAATACAAGATTTAACAGTTCAGGTGAGAGCAATCACGCTGACACCTGCTGCTGCCCCGGCACCCATTGGTGTATGGTCCTGAGGTGGATACGGAGGGCGTGTCTGTGCTTGGTTCGGTGCGGACACAAGTGGCAGAAGAACTGCGGTTCCTTGCCGCACTCGAACTTGCGGTGTTTGCGCAGTGACCCCCGATGGTTGTACGCCTTGCTGCAGTCAACACAGTGATAGCGCCCGTCAGCGCGGCGCGCACTGTGGCCGGGTGGGGGCGGGGCTGAGGGCGCAGGCGGCACCTGGTAGGGCCCAGAGAGGGGCAGGGGGGCAGGGAACTCGTCCCATTCTGAAACAAATTCAAAAGAGCTGTATAAGTAACTGGTAGCGTCGGCGGCGTTTCGTTGATTCCCTACCGGTACACAGAGCGGGGAGGAATGGGAGGAAGGGTACGAGTGCAGCACATGGTAACTTCTTTTATTTCCTTACGGCGAGACAGAATTAGTTCTAAGCAATTATTTCCGTGTCACATCGGCGGGTGACCGAGGTCGTGCCCGTGCCCGTCGGGGAAGTACTCAAAACCGTAGCGGCTCATCTTGGGCAGCTTGGTGTCGTGCAGCTTCTTCATGTGGCGGTTCAGGTTGCTGCGGTATCGAGAACGGTAGGGGCAGTAAGCGCACACAAACGACTCGGTGGCGCTGACCGAGCCTGGCCGGACTACATGCGGGGCTGGGGGGCCCCACTGCTGCGGGGGCGGGGGCTGCCACAGGGGTGGGGGTGGGTGCGGGGGCTGCTGCATGTCGAAGCCGCCAGCGCCTGCAACAAGCCATGCACACGTGAGAGCAAGTTCCTGACGCGAGGGAGTAGGAAGGGTTGCCTACGACCGAGGGGTCCGCAACTCAGCCCCAAAGTGTACACTGTTGTGTCGCTTGTTGCTACTAATTTGCAGGAAATTCCAAATTTAAGTCTTTCGGTGGCATTTCCCGCCTATGTTAGCCCTATAATAATGTAGCTCAAACCAACTTCTAGTGCAGTTTTGAAGATTTTTAATCGATGATTGTTTGATTGTCTCAAAATGTGCACACTTATTGTCTCGAGTTGTGGACCCCTCGGTCGCGACGGCAAGACTTTTAAACACTTTCGTAAAAATAACGCCATCGTAGTCTCCACTTGGATTTTGATTTAATTTAATTCATCGGAAAAGACAGTAGAAAATGTAGATTGTCATTGGGGCTCGTGGATGAGTAGGTGGCGTCGAAGATTGCCCTTCCTCTTGCAGCGGTGCGGGCAGTACGGGCACTGGAACTGCGGCTCTTTGCCGCACTCGAAGCGGCGGTGGTGCGACAGCGAGGACCGGTGCACGTAGACTTTACCGCATGACTCGCACGGGTGCGAGTTACGCTCACGCGGCCCCCTGATGATCCGGGGCGGCTTGCAGACGGTCTGACTCGGGCCGCTCGGCCCCGTGTCAGCGCAGAACTGCAGGGGGTCCGCCTCCTCCTCCTCCCCCTCCTCCTCCTCCTGGTAGTCGTCCTCCTCGGGACTCCAGCCTGAAACGCACGCCGCCATTAGTGAGGAAAGGACACGGTACCTCGCGCGAACGCGGTCTGGTGAAAACAAAGGGTGAAACAATGAGAACAAGATCGGGGGTAATCATATGAGAGATCGTTTATTTGTGCCGTAACTGCAGGTGTTTTCCACGAACAGGTTCAAAGGCAAGGTCTCGGGTCCGGTGGGGTAGGGTAGGGTCTTACAACCAGGAGCTCGCCGTCCCCGTGGCCAGGTTCACGTGTGCCGAGTGCGGAGGTGGCGCGAGAAGTGCCCTTCAGAACGGCGTTCATGGTCCGGGCTCAGCAGGGGTACGGCGGGGGCGGGTCCGTGCCGGCCGGGCGCCGTTTGCTCTCCAGGCTCATGCCGTGCTGGGCCTTGAGGTGACGGCGCAGGTTGCCCCGCAGCTTGAACCGCATCGGGCAGGCCGGGCACGGGTTCTGGGGCTCCTTGCCGCACTCATAACGCCGGTGGTCGCGTAGCCCGCGCTCCCACATGTACGTCTTGCCGCAGTCACTGCAGCAGTAACGATCCTCCTCGGGGACCCTGGGCCGCTCGTCGGGGGGGAGGGGGTCCTCACAGTAGCCCGCAACGGGAACGAACTCAAAGCCTGCAAGGTGCGGGAAGGAAATGGAAAGTGTTAGTCACGGTGTCTTCAGCATCCATTGGTGGACAGCGAAGGGGGGGGGGGGGGATAACTCAACTGCGCTTAGATTAATTGGACTGAAAGGGTTCCATACCTGATGCAACACGGTTTTATTTTTAACAGTCAATCACTTGCAAAAAAATAAATACAAAACATGAATCACAACAAAAAGGTCAGGAATAGATTTTGTCGAAAAGTTAGCAGCACGGCCGCGCACGCCCACGCCCACCTCCGCTCACACTTGGTAGGGATGCTGCGTGCGGAGGTGGCTGTCCAGATGGTGCTTGCGCTTGGCCCGGTAGATGCAGTGCGGGCAAGCGAACTGCGGCTCCATGCCGCACTCGAGCTTCTGGTGGTTGCGCAGCGACGGCAGGAACTTGTAGGTGCGACCGCAGCGCGAACACGCGTAGCTGTCCCGGACGTGGTGGTGACTAGGGCCGGGGCCGGGGCCGCGGCTGGCGTGCGGCTGCCGCTTGCTGAGCCACGCCCGCTGCATCGCCAACTCCTGGGCCCAGCTCGACGGGGGAACCCAATCTGCAACGCACATGCCAAGTTAGAGCTCACAGTGCCGTGCACTCGCTGACAACCTCTTACCAATATCTGATTCAGGGGTTCGAATGAAAGCTTAGCATCAGTACATATCTTGTCGTGGTTTAATCGTGGAAAAAGTAACAAACGCAATATACACGCAAGAGTCAGCAAATTGTTACAATAGTTAAAAGGAGTGCATCTGAAATATGTTCGGCACGTTGGTATGAGCAGATGAGGCGAGATCAGGGGCCCAAGCCCAGCCAGTCCGGGCGCATGTTGTGGATGCTGATCATGTGGTTGTCGCGGTGGTGCTTCCGCCTCCCGCGGTACGGGCACATGGTGCAGGGGAACTGGGGCTCCTGGCCGCACTCTAGGCGCAGGTGGTTGCGCACTGACGTCGAATACTGGTACTGGCGGCCACACCGCGGGCAGGAGAACGGCGGTCCGGGTCCAATGGGGATGAGGCGGCCGTTCGCACCTCCTGTCGGGGCAGAGGAAAGCGGTTAGCGCCAAGTGCCTGCCTGAGGGTAGGCCAGCCCGCAACGCACGACGGCGTAACAGAACTGCCTACCCACCAGGGGCTTCGATGAGCAAGGAGCGCCTGACGACGGAGGGATAGGCCAGCCCGCAACGCTCGTCAGCGTAACAGAACTGCCTACCTATCAGGGGCCGTAGGATGGGAAGCTAAGTTCGTGTACGCAGATCGATGGAGGTGCAGTATTGGCGCGAGTCGGGACTCAGTAAAGAACGAGACCGTCAAATGGGCGGTATCTGAGAAGGAAAGTGTGCAGGAATACGATGTTTATTCAACAGATTGATCCGAACAAGATGTAGAAGACGAAGTCGAGATGGGCGGGGGTCCGTCACGTCCCGTTACGGTCTGCCGCCGTGGCGCGCTTGCAGGTGGTACACGAGGTGGTGCTTGCGCTTGGCGCGGTGCGGACACAGCGGGCACTGGAACTGCGGCTCGCGGCCGCACTCGAACTTGCGGTGCTTCCAGAGGCTGGGGTGGTGGCGGTACATCTTGCCGCACACCGGGCAGCTGAAGGGCGGCCCGGCCGTTGCCCCGCCCCCGCCCCCGCCCCCGCCACCAGCAGCGGCCCCGTAGGGATGCGTGGGGGGCGCCACAGCAGACGTCGCGTACCAATCTGCCAACAGGGAAACGAAACAAGACAGTGAGACGGACCAGCTGAGTCGGGTCGGGCCGCGGCGGGCGCAGACACTGCTACCTCTAGGACGACGCGGACGTCGAAGGTATCGGGTAGCCCTGGTGGACGGTGCCGACGTGCCGGCGCAGGTGGGCGGCGCGCTTGAAGCGAAGCGAGCAGTACGGGCAGCAGAAGGACGGCTCCTTGCCGCACTCGAAGCGCCGGTGCTTCCACAGGCTCTGGGCGTGCTTGTACACGTTGCCGCAGCCGTCGCACACCTTCCTGACGGCGTGCGGCTGGTCCAGTGCCGCGTGCTGCCCGTGGTCCCCGTGGTCCCCGTGGTCCCCGTAGCCCTGGTGAAGCAACAGCCACGACGCTGCGGGAGGGAGGGAGAGACGAGCAGTTAGCGCGAGCAAAGCCCACCACAGAGCGTCACGGAGAGACAGCAGGGCGGACACCACGCAAACAGCCGAACCAAAGACGTGTTGGAAAAATAGTTTTATTCCAAACGAAACAGTAACAGTAACAACAAGGGAACGGGGAGGGGTGGGCGGTTCAGAGGGCGTGGCGGTGCTTGCGATGGATGTGCAGCTCCAGGTGCTGCTTGCGCTTGGCTTGGTGCGGGCAGTGCGGGCAGAAGAAGGACGGCTCCTTGCCGCACTCGAACTTGCGGTGCTTCCAGAGGCTCTGGCCGTGCTTGTACGCGTTGCCGCACTCGGTGCACACGTAGCGCCCCGCGTCCTGCCCGGCGCCGCCGGGGCCCGCGCGCATCATCCACAGCGGCAGCGGCACTGCGGGCAGCCAGCAAAAGGGGACCAGCATTAGACCAGCTCCATCTACTCGGCGTGCACGGGGTCGAGGCGGGGGCGTTGCGATAAAGAAAAAGTAGTCAGTTTAAGAAAATAAACGAAATCGATTTATTACACACGCGAAATACGACGGTACCACATGGCCATTTGGCTGTAATCACATAGTGCTTTGGTTTTTCGACAGTCTGGGTTTCGGGTTCCGGGTCCAGGGCAGTGTGCTGGGGACGGGAAACGATCACAAAAGTCCGAAGCACGCAGACTCAGAGCACGTTACTGCCCCTGTGGTGACGGTGGATGTGGAGCTGCAAGTGCTGCTTGCGCTTGGACCTGTGAACGCAGTACGGGCAGGAGAACTGGGGCTCGATGCCGCACTCGTAGCGCCGGTGTTTGGACAGCGACGACTGGTGCTTGTACACCTGGCCACACAGCGGGCAAGGGAACTTCTGCTGGCCGTCGACAGAGTCCAGAGAGGCAACAGCCAGGGTTACCACCGAGCCCGGTGACGAGGCCGACCGCCTCCTCCGACCACCCTGCGCCGTCGCCGACGGTGCCACGGCCGGGGCCGTAACGGGGGCTTCGAGCGGCGTCAGCAGCCATTCTGGAACACACCGTCGTCTGTGAGTTACACGGCCCCTCCCCTCATCACGGCGGAGGCAGTAGGCAGTCCGTGCCGTCGGCTCATGTGGAGGAGGAGCGTTCTCTTGCGCTTGGTGCGCTGCGGGCAGTGCGGGCACTGGAACTGGGGCTCCTTGCCGCACTCGAACCTGCAGTGCGTGCTGAGGGAGGCCCTGTGGCGGTACGTCTTGCCGCAGCGGGGGCACGGATACGCTCCGTCCAACTCGAGATCGAACACTGCAAAAGAAGAGACGTGCCGGTCAATTTTTATAGATATAACACACAGGCTGCTCAGGTGTTTGACAGGCCTGTAGGGGAGCTGCAAACTGAGGCCAAAACAGGTCAAGAAAAAACACCAGCTCATTGTGGTCAGTTTAATTCAAAATTGAAATAGGAAAGAATTACAAAAAAAAAAGAGAGAAAAAACACTACAAATTTGGATGAAAAGTATAAACTAGAAGAATGCACACTGTGACCTAAAGAAATGCAAATTTAAATAAGAGATATTGTTCCACAAATAATGAATATCACGAGGTAATAATGTAACATACAAGTAGCATAATCGATAAGGGAACGTTCACAAACCATTATCTTGCAGCCTGTAAAGGTAGTGCAAGGAGCAAACTGTCGCTGGTGCAGCCTCAGTCTCTGGCTCGAGGCTCGGTGGGTTCGATTCCCTCAGACAGTTCCACGCACTTGCCTGCAAGCTTGCACCACATGATTTATGAATGGTCTCCAATAGTTAGATGAATACAATTAATATCCTAAATAGGTAGTTTTTCAGAACCAAAGGAAATCTACATGTACACAAAACACAATCCATTGAACTAGCTCCCTGTCATCTAGCCATATCTCATTGACAAAAAGGGTTGTGCTTGTGAGACATAGGGAAAACAACTATAACACCCTGTAATTGTTTTCATACGTAATGTAAATCAGTTCCAGAAAAGATTGTGCAACAGCACGTTTGAACACAAGGTATTTATAATAAATATCAGACTATCATTTAAAGTACAATAACAAGCTATTTTGACTAGTTGATTTGATTAAGTGTATGTTCTGACTATTTGGTTACAGATGTATGAAACGCTCTATATACACAATAATGTAATTTTGTAATTAATGAACACAATATGTGGTATCCATCAGCCTTTCATGCCGAACACAGAATAACCAACCAAAAAATCAAAACAAAAACAACACGCAGGAAGTGATTACATTATCACCATCCGGAGGTAATAAACACTTCTTTAGACACGTCCATAAAATACCAAATTCTGAGACCTACATGAGGATGGAATCATTCATATCTCATCACCTAGGCCACAGACATCCCATCCGAGGGCTACAGTTAAGACAATATATCAGGTATTCAGCACATACTTCAATCTTAATCATATATGACTCAACACCAAATTGAAGCTTTCCACAAAGTGAGAAACTGCCTCGGATATGGAAAGCTTATCACAATAAAGTAAAGGTAGCACTTTCGACAACGCCAGTGTAAGCGCATATATTATCACAATACTGATTAGGTGGGCATTCCCCTGCACTCCCGCATCGATGACGCGCCAGAGAGGAACAACCGTGCCCTTCCCAGGAACAAATGGCTTCCCGTGTGTGTTGTGTAATCAGTCAAGAAATAGATGTTGCCCTCTTGATACTACAGGGCATGACTTCACGGGCAGCAGAGGCACGGGGACGAGGACGAGACGTCCGGCACGCCGCCTATACGCGGGAGCTACTCGTGTCACAAAAGGAACTGCGTGAGGTCGATGGTGGGCAGAGAGGTGCGTGAGTGGTGGTGGGGCGACTGCGGCAGCGGCAGGCCGGGCGACGGCGAGGACGAGGGCGTGTTCCACCGGCCAGTTCCAGAACCGGGACCAGGCCCCACGGTGGGGCCCATGGTGGGGCCCATGGTGGGGCCCATGACAGGACCGCGGATCACGGAGGTGGCCGAGGAGGTGGAGTGGGGGCGGACCATGAACGGTTTCACGTCCTCGTCGGCATCCTGGTCGTCGTCGTGAAGGCCAACGGGGAGGTCCACGGGCAGGCCAAGGCGCGGCCACCCTGTCGACAGAAAAGCGGAGCGTTAGCGGCCTCTGGGCGGGATCGCCTTGCGTCTCGAAGCCCCTGTCCTGTCGCCGAGACCGAACATGAGTCGGGGGCTTCAAAAACGCCGACACATGCCGCTAGTCGTACGTAAGAAAACACTGCGACGCTGGAAAATGCGTCACTACAGCCCGGCCCGCCTATCGCATGAGCATGGCCTACCTCAATGACGACGTCCGTCCAAACTTTCTACAAGCACTGGTCCGGGATAGGGTTCTAGGGCTAACAGTCCAGTCACAGTCAATGGGAGGGTTGCAATTTTATTCTCGAAACGCAATGACTACACAGTTCAGAAAAGGTGGTGGCGCCAATCCGCGGCCGCGCCCGCTGCCACGTCCACCGCGGCCTGGCCGGCCTGCAGCTGCTTCATGTGCCGCTCCCGGACGTGCTTTTTGAGGTTGCCTCTCAGCTTGGTGCGGTGCGGGCAGTGCGGGCACTGGAACTGCGGCTCCTTGCCGCACTCGAACTTGCGGTGCTTGCGCAGCGAGGCGGCGTGCTGGTACGTCTGCGAAGACAGGCAGAACAGAACAGGGGGTAGCACAGGACGGGACAACGCCGACAGTCTGAGCCCCAGCCCCAGCCCTAGCCTCACACATACAGACCTTGCCGCACGTGAGGCAGCTGAACGCTTTGCACAGGTCGCCGGCTCCGGAGATGTGCTGGACGGGGACGGGACTGCTCGCCCTCGCCGTGCTAGGGTCCCACACCGAGAACACGGACGGATCATCATAATCTGGAAAAGATGACAGTTCAAAATGAGATCAACCACGACGCAGAATTGCCCTGCTGTAAATGTAAAGTACCATACGTTATCACATGAAGGGCAGCAAATCGGAGACGCGATGTACCACACTGTAAGGGGCAAATTTCTAAAACGAATGTTTCGTTTGTGAATGGTTAGCGACAGGGCGCTTGATTTCTACAGGAAATGAAAGCACACCTTTGAATGTTCTAATTTAACTTGTTTTTTATTTAAAGAGCGTCAACTGTCGGTGAGCGCGAACACGTTAGGGTACACGGCCAGCCCAATCCTGTGGCACGGCCGAGAGCGTCGGATGTGTCGGTACAGCGAGCGGCGGTACTTGTAGCCGTTACCGCACTGCGGGCAGCTGAAAGCGAAGGCCCCCGATGACCGCCGGCGCGGCTCCGCGGCCTCCGCACCAGGGCGCGCACCTGTGGACCAAGCAGCAGCAGTCAGTAAAGGGAGCCCTGGGGACCGGGCTCACACCGGGTGCACAGGGAAAGGAGCGGAACAGATGAAAACGAGAAGATGGAGAGATAAAATAGAAATGCTTTATTGATGGCTGGAAAATGCAGGAACAAGTCAAGAGTCCTCGGCCTGGGGCTGGAGGTGCTTCTCGCGGACGTGGCGGATCAGGTTGGAGCGCAGCTTGGCCTTGTAGGGGCACAGCGAGCAGTGCTGCTGGGGCTCCATGTTGCACTCGTAGCGCAGGTGGCGGATCAGCGACTTGCGGTATTTGTAGGGCTTCCAGCAGTTCTGGCACACGAACGAGGCGCCGTCCGCTCCACCACCTGAAACACCGGGGCGCGTCGCCGGTTAGACCATGCTTCAAAGCCCTCAGGCGCATCCGAATAAAGTCTTATTTTCTCTGACAGCGATGGCAAAAGTGAGGAAACGGACGAATTTAAGAAGACTATATTTATTCCCAGTTGTCACAGTCGTCAGATTGGCCGCGGTTTCACACAACCCACACCGCGTTTCAGCAACGGGAGACGCCGACGCGCTGGCCGAAGCCTCACGGCGTGTAGAGGGGCGGCCAGCTGTGCGCGTTGCGTAGGTGCTTGGTCAGGTTGCTCTTGAGCTTGGTGCGGTGCGGGCAGAAGGTGCACTGGAACTGCGGCTCCTTGCCGCACTCGAACTTGCGGTGCTTGTGCACCGACGAGTAGTGCAGGTATTCCTTGCCACAGTCCCCGCACACGTACGCGCCATGGAGGCGGCCCCCGAAGCCGCCCTCGCGGTAGTACCAGCCGTCACCCGCCTCCCGTATCCCCGCCCCCGGTCCAGCGTATCCGACAGCACCCAGGGCGGGGCCCAGGGCGGGGCCCAGGGCGGGGCTCACCAGCAGGGCATTCGAATGGAAACCTGCAACCACAAAACCTCATGACGACCATGCCGGGGCCCACACCCCACCTCGCTGATGGAAACTGGGACATCGGACATCGACACAACGAACGGTGGAGTGGAGTGTTTACGGAACGGTGCTTTTATTGTTTCCGGACGCCAAGTACAAGTACAATAAACAGGCCCTTCGGCTACCCCGGGCTGCCCCGGGCTCCCCCGAGCTACCCCGCCCCGTGGTCCGCGGGGTCGCCGAGGTCCCCCGGGAAGGGAACGGGGAGGCCGTGCTGCTGCTGCCACATCTCGGCGGGGTGCACGGTGAGCAGGTGCTTCTGGAGGTGGTGGCGCCGCTGAGCGCGGTGCGGGCAGAAGGCGCAGGGGAAGCGGCGCTCGGTGCCGCACTCGAAGCGCTGGTGGCTGAGCAGGCTGGTCCGCCAGCGGTAGCCCTTGCCGCAGCGCGGGCAGCGGAACGGCGACGAGGATGACGAGGACGCGCCCGCGAACCCCTCAAAGTCGCCGCCGCCGAACAGCGCGCCTGAAGCATGGAAAAGGGCTCCTGTCAATGAAGGACGAACGGGGCGGCGCGAACAGGGTGGGTCGAGGGAGGAGGGGGGGGGGGGTGAAAACATGAGCGCGTCCGGCTGAGCAACAACAACTTTATTTCACGTCATTGGCCGGCGAGGGGCCCGATATGAGGCCCGTGCCCCGGCCCCGGTCCGCCCAGCTTGGCCTGCTGGCCGTGGGTGAACATGTAGTGGCGCTTGAGGTTGTTGGACTGCGTGTACGTGACGCCGCACACCTGGCAGCGGTAGGGCCGCTCGCCCGTGTGCGTCATGAAGTGCCTCTTGAGGTTGCTGGTGGACGACAGCACCACGCCGCACGTGTTGCACTGCAGCGGGTTGCCAGCGGCGGGCATCGGCATCTGCAGCGGCAGCGCGGGCAGCAGCACTGCGACAGAACACACTCCGGTTACTCCTGCCCTCCCCTCAGGCCGTGCCGTGCCGTCAGATTAGGGATCACCCACGAGGCACGTCCATGACACTATCGCAAAATCAAACCTGTTTTTGGCTAGTCCGTACGAGGATGGTGCCCGGTGGGTAGGCAACGCCGACTTGGGCATGCACGCGTGTCGTGCGGGCTGGCCTACCCTGGCACTCGCGGGCGCTCCGCATAGCCGTTCCAGCCGTTCGCAGTCTTCGCAAGAAGGGAATTTGGACGTACAGTGAGGACGACGACCTACATTCAGCAGGGCCCGGAGAAAAGGGAAAGGGGGGGGGGGAGCCGATATTCGCACCTGGAACACTCCGGAACTAGAGTGGCTGACTTGAAGGGTCGGTTTCGGAGTACCCGGTTCAAATGCCGGCTCTGGATTATGTAATAATCAATCTAGTTCGAAAAATAAAGTTGAATGTCGAGATTTTCAAACCGAATTTATTAGTTTACTGGCAATTAAAATTGAATATGTATACACGCACTCGAGGTCATACAATAAACGCAGAAAGATCGCAAGGATTTTTTTTTAACCGGCATAAAATGAGTCATTTACTGATTTTTTTCTACACAATTTGCCATTAGTACTGACACAACATTCACTTCTTGTGGTGATCACACGTCAACTTAGAACACAGATCCTGCCATTTACAACTAAATAAATAATTTGCTACTAAAATTGCCTTACACTAATGACTTCTGGAATTTACAATATAAATATAAACAACAGCACAATATATTGCACAAGGGACTTCCCGTCGTTATTCGAAATAAGCTGTCCTTTCATGGCCTATTTTTACACATGGTAACGTTTTGTAAAAAAAGGGTTACGGTATGAGGCCTCCAATGACAGAGGATTTCAAATTTGATAATTCTCCGAAAGATACGCGCATGTCCTTAAGACAAAGAGCTCCGGAGGAATCCGACGACAAACTGGAGGGCCCACAGGACATCGAGGGTTCCTGGCGAGCCCGGAGCCATCGCCATGGGGACCCGAGGGAGGGCGGAGGTCGTCTCCAAGGACCTGGGGAGCGGGAGCAGCGGCGGGAGCAGCGGCGGGGGCAGCGTTGGGAGCCCCGCGAGCCCCCCAGGACGGCGGCAGGGGAGGACGCCCCCGGAGTCGGAGGCTCAGAAGGCCCCGCCGGCGGGCTGCGGCCGGCCGTGCCGGTTCCGCATGTGCCGCTTCAGGTGGGAGCTCTGGCGGAAGCAGAGGCCGCACTCACGGCACAGCATGGGCTTCTGCTGCGAGTGCGAGAGCGCGTGCCGGCTGAGATAGTCGGTCCGGGAGAAGCCCATGCCGCAGTCGGGGCACTTGTAGGGCCGTTCGCGCGTGTGCGTCAGTTGGTGCCGCTTGAGGTTGCTGGGCGTGGAGAAGAGCACGCGGCACAGGGAGCAGCGCAGCGGGTCGTCCGGGTCCACGGGGACGTCCAGCACGTCATCTATGCAGAGAGGGTCAGCGTGTTAGTGGCGGGCTGGGCTGGGCTGCGCAGGCTGGGCCGGGCCGGGCCGGGCCGGGCCGGGCGGACTGGGCGTGCGTGCTGGGTGGGTGGTGGGAAACGGCAACGGTAAACGTCAAGTAACTTCACCTCAAACTTTATTAACAAAAAAAAAAAAAAAACAAACATTGACTTCTCTGAAACAATTAAACACAGTTTATCACCTAACAACAAAAAGAACAAGACATAATCACTGGCGGTAGTGGCGCTTGGCGTGCTGCTTGAGGTGCGCGCTCTGTCGGAAGGACACCCCGCAGACTTTGCACGGGAAGGGCTTGGCCTTGGTGTGGACCAGCTCGTGCCGCGACAGGTCCCCGTTCTTGGTGAACGCCATGCTACACAGGCGGCACTTGTACGGCCGCTCGCCCGTGTGGCTGCGGTAGTGCATTTTGAGCGAGTGCCGCGTGGAGAGCACCTTGAGGCAGATGTCGCACTGGTTGTCCTCGAGACGGATCAGCTTCTGAGCCACCTCGTCCACCACGTACCGCCCCGCCGGCGGCAGCTGCAGCGTCACCCGCGATCCTGGGCAAAGCATCACAATGTTAGATAGGGCCCCATCGCAGTCTGCGGCCGTATTTTGTCTCCACCTAGGAAAAAAAGTCACAAATTATTTCCTTCGTACAGCTTGCATAAAGATGCAGCTTCAGATTTAAGCGCTGACGGATGTGTGAATTGGATTGAAAGTAAAAGACACACGGATAGCAAAAGTGGAATTCCTTAATTTATTCTCAACGAAGTCAAACTTCGACATAAAGTTATACTACATGCTAGTCGGTGCTGAGAGAATATCTTTGGTCTTAACTAATTACAGTATCCTAATAGACATAGAATATTTAAAGATTAAATCTGACCAACAATCCCCAGGCTGTCCACTATCACAAGTAAGAGAATTATTATAACTCAAAATTAAATTATGGCACATTTCTTACATGCAGTTTTTCAACGACAAGTAGAGTGGGAACTCAAGCGGTGTTTAGTATGAATTAAAAACACCGGTAATACAATACTGAACGCACAATACAAAGAAATATGTAAAAAAGAACTTGAAAACCAACCGAAAAACGGCACAAGTGTACGGTTCCCAGCCCCTTCACCGAATGGGTGCCCCGATGAGTCCCATGAGAGATCCTTCACGCAGCAGCGGTACCTCCCCGGGGGTGCCGGCCCCGGCCCCGGCCCCAGCGCCCCCACACTCACACTGTGGGCACCGCGATGGGCGGCGGGCGTATGCCGTGCTGCTCCTGACAGTGCTTCTGGATCTCATTGTCGCGGAAGAACGCCCGCGGGCACCTGGGGCACTTGAAGCGCTGTCGCCCCTCAACCTTGTAGTGGTAGCGGTACTTGTGGCAGAGGAACGATTTGGGCGTGAAAATTTCGTCGCACGCAAAACAATATTTTGCCTTCGCCTCCATCTTGACGGCGGCCGCGGCGACTGCAGCCTCGGCGGTAGCGACAGCCGCGTCGTAGCCGTGGTCGCGCATCCAGTGCTCCTTGAGGACGCGGTGCAGGTTGAAGCGCTTCCCGCAGCGGGTGCAGCACATACGGCCGCGCACGTGCACGTCGTGCAGGTGCGCAATGAGGTTGTCCACAGCCTTGTGGCACTGATAGCACCAGCTGCTGCGGTAGCTCTCGGCGCCAGCGACAGCGCCAGCGGCCCGGTTCTCGGTCTTGGCCTCCTCTACAGTGCTGAGAGCGTTCTTCTCCGACTGCGATGATCTCCCTGCCGCAGAGTTGTCGGGCGTCAGTCGGCGGACCAAGCGCCTCGAGCCGCTCCATTGGTGGGCGCCGAACTTGTGCTTCCCCAACCTTAGGAGCGGGGCCCCCTGAGGCCTCGCGGGTTGGCCGGGCCCGGCCACCATCGCCTTTGGGGGCCTGCCCCTGCCCCGCTTTTGGGCCGGTGCGGGGGTGGTAGAGGTGGTGGCAGCGGTGGTGGCAGCGGTGGTGGCAGTGGGGGTAGCAGCGGGGGTAGCTGCGGGGGTAGCTGCGGGGGTAGCTGCGGGGGTAGCTGCGGGGGCGGCAGCAAGGGTGGCAGCGGGGGTAGCAGCAGGGGTAGCGACGGGGGCTGCAGCGGGGGCGGCGGCGGGGCCGACAGAGGTCGCCGGGGACGGCTGTTGGCCGGCGTGTCCGGACAGACAGTGTAGCCGCAACAAGTTGTGCGTGCGGTAGAAGGTCCCAGGAGGGCACAAACGGCACGGGAAGCGCTGGCCGCTGGGGCCGCGGTGGTTTCTCAGCAGATGCTGCTGTATCCTGTCCACCATCGACCAGCACAAATAGCAGAGCGTCTTCGCCGGGCATTGGTCGTGCGCGTGCGGTTCCACTTTCAAACTTCCCGCTGCAAAAAAAAGGAGCGAAAAGGAGATAAGATAACGCCCCCCTTGTAAAGCTAAGCAGCACAGCCCAGCACCGACAGGTGGTCTGGCATGCTTACCGTCGCACGCCGTCTGCCCACTCTGCCCCGCCTCTCCATGGTCCAGCCGCACATGGTCGTAGAGCTGGTGGTTCTGGTCGAAGCGTCGGTCGCAGCGCGGCAGCGGGCACCGGTGCGTGTATCGGCCTACATGCAGCGCACGGTTATGCTCCAGGCGAGCCTTGAACCCGACCACCTTCACTTCGCACGAGATGCAGAAGTACGGCGCCTCGGCGTCAGCGTCAGTGGCGTCCTCCGCCTGCTGCTTGCAGGGGCGGCCCACCGGCCGGGGACCTGGGCAGCGAAAGAGCACAGTGTAGGGGCATCTCCATTTACGTGCACGTGCAGCAGCACGGGGCGCAGCGCGGCGTCTCACACACCTGGCTCGGGTGGCGACGGTGCAGCCGGGGGATCCTGTGTGGTCGCAACGGCGGCCTTGCCGGTGGCGTCGGCAGAGGCGGCTGGGGCCTGAGCGGGGGCCTGAGCGGGGGCCTGAGCGGGAGCCCCGGCGGGGTCGTTGGCGGGGTCCTCGTCCCGGTCGCCGCGTTCGGGCTGCAGGAAACTCATGTTCCCTGGATGGGAGATGAGCATGTGCCGGCGCAGGGCGTCATTGCTGCTGAAGGGTTGAGGGCAGCACGGGCACGGGTACCACGGGTCCCGGTAGGGCGCCCTGTGGTGGACCGCTTCGTGGTTCTCGAGCGCCGCCGCGCTGTCATAGGACATGCAGCACGAGTGGCACGTCTGCGGCAGAGCCGGGTAGCCCAACGTCTCAAGCGCCGCGGACGCACCGAAGCGCACGCTGCCGGGCGCGATGCACGGCACCCCGTCGAGGCCACCTTCGTCGCCGTGCTCCCACGCGTCGATCTCTTCGTCGACAGGGTCGCAGTGGCCTTTCACGAAGCCTGCGGCATTTTCAGAAACAGAAAGACGGATGCCGTCGGATATCAGTTTTCGGAGGCCTTCCTCAACTCACACATACGAGCCCACGAACAACGATAAACGCTTCAAACCAAAAAAAAGTATAAACACGAATTGGTGACCGGTATCATGCACAAACTGACAGCCAACAAATTACTGAATTACCAGGCATGAAACTACTGAATTAACCAGGCAACAAACTACTACTACCACTACTACTACTACTAACACTACAACCAACCACGAAAAAAAATTGGTTTTAAAATGTAATCGGGCGGACCCGGACTCGTTGTCCCACAACAAGAGTGGACAACAGCTTCACTACCATCGGGACGATCCGACCCCACTACTTGGGGCACATGAGCTAGACCCGGCAGCATACCTCTGAGGTCGAATCCACCCTGTGCCGGGGCCCGGCTCTGTACACACGGATAGGGCCGGGTCTTCGCCGTCGTGGAGATGAGAAACGAACACATACAAGAGAAGAATACGAGTCGGAGGTGCCGGCCGCGCTTCGTGAACACCTTGAGACTGGGTCTGGAAAGTAGCACGCAGTAAGTAACCGGTACAACTGGCAAAAGCGGGCGAGAGGGCGAGGGCACAAATGAACAAAACAAAACGGCGCTTTACATATTTCACTTTATTCGAACTATAACAAGGTTTGCATGAAGGCGTACAAGAATGAATGAAAAAGCATGCTAATAATACAGTGGATGAGAATCACGAAGGTAGTCGCACGTTACCGCGTCCGCCACCACACCAAGCCACACGACAGTTTTCCCCCGCGTAGGGTGCCGGGACCCACGAGGGCAGAAACCTGCGAGTAGCCGAGCCGGGCGCACCACTCTCGTAGGGCGACAGCCTGCACCGGCAGCCCGCACAGCACGCCTTGCTCGCCTACTAGCAGGCCTACCCTGGTCCGGTCCCGGGCCGGACCAGCCCGGGTCGGAGGGCACGAGGTCCCCCAGAGCGGCAGCCGTGCGCGTGCACCTCGACAAGCACTGGACCTGCCCAAGCCGCCGCCGCAGCTGCCGCAGCTGCCGCTCCTCCGAGGGAAGTGCGCTCATCGGGCCGGACCGGGCCGGGACGGGCCGGAGCTCGGCTGGGCGGTGTCTAACATAGTTCTGGGTGGTGCTTGCGGACGTGCATGCGCAGGTTGCCGCTCTGGGAGAAGCGTGCCTGGCAGACCTCGCACTGGTAGCGCTTGGCTTTGGTGTGGACGACGCGGTGGCGCCGCCAGTTGCTGAGATCGGTGAAGGCGGCGGGGCACACGTTGCAGCGGTAGGGCCGCTCGCCCGTGTGGGAGCGGACGTGCACGTTCAGCGACGTGCGGTTCGACAGCACCTTGCCGCAGTGCGGGCACTGGAATGGCTTGGCGCCGGGGGCGGCGCTGGGGGCGGCGCGGTGGGCGACGCGGGAGGCGCCGCGGGGGCCGCGCGCCGACGGCCCCGACCCGGAGGCAGTCCCGAGGCCGAGTCCTGGCTCAGGCGTGGTCCACTGGTAGCTCATGCCTTGCTGCTGCTGCTCCTGCCCCATCCACGGCGTCCAGTCATCTGCGTCAAGAAGAAAACCAGTTAGTACCGCTGAAGAAAAGCACCTACCTAACAAGTACTTCAAGGAATGTTATGGAGGTGTGGGCCTTAATGTCCAGAAATTCGATGGGATGAGGATTGAATTTGTGCATGAAATGTATACAGGTCATGTGGCAGTATGGGACATCCTATTGCTGTATGTGAAAGAACATAATTTTTGCATAGATAAGAACATTTATTTTTAATAAATCCGTGACTACAGCAACAAAAGAAAGTACAAGAAGGAATTCCGCAATTTTAAAAAATAACAAACTTTAACAAGCCTTGAGGCTTTCTCTGATTCCCAACTGGCAAAAGCACAAAACAAGCACAAAACAAGCACAAAGAAAAAATTATAAGAAAACATACATACATAACAGGGAGTTCATTGTAGTCCTGCGTTATTGTATTATCACAAAAAAAGGAGAACGATGTGATAAGGATAATGAGTTCATGGCAGAGAACATCAAGGCGGCACTCACTATACACTGCTCATTAGAAACAAATATATGTAGCAGTGACTAATTCAACGACCAAAACGTAACGGAAAATATTGACATACACAACATGACCCAATTCCAGACTAAGTAAGGCACAATCTTGTCAGTGTTGACAAACCATCTCCAGCTTACGCTTCAATCAACAAAAATCTAAGTGTTGAATTAGAACGGTATCATTGGCTAGAGTAACAAGGCACATACACTCAAAACCAGACTCGACAGGTCTCACTGCAACGTACACATCGCATAAAAAACAGCTTCGGAAATACATGTAAAGACACAAACAGCGAGAACCTTCTGAGGTCTGTTTGTTACTGGTTTGTGGTGTCCTCGGTGGCGGGCTCTGCGGGCTGCAGCTGCAGGGGCGTGGCGGACGGGGTGGTCATGGCGAGCGGGTTGCGCTGGTGGGTGGCCATGTGCGAGCGCACCCGCTGCGGAGACGACAGCACCTTGCCGCACAGCGGGCAGCCCAGGTTGCGGCGCACGTAGCCGGACGGCCTCTTGGCGCCAACCGCGTGCACGGAGTTCATGTGCGACTCGAGCCGCTGGCGCGAGGACAGCACGCGGCTGCACTGCAGGCACTGGCGGGCGAAAGGCGTGGACTTGCGCTCCTCGTCCGTGTGCGTCACGACGTGGCGATGCAGGGCGGACATGGAGCCCACGTGCAGGTGGCACACCCGGCACCTGAACGAGCGCACCCTGCCCTTCTTGCTGTTGGTGCCGCGGTTGCGAGCCCTCGCCCGCGCCGCCCGCGCCGCCGCCCGCGCCGCCGCAGCCGACGTGACATGCTTCACGTCGCCCCCACCCTCTTCCTCCTCTCCCACTTCCTCGAATTCGTCGCCCTCCTCTTCCATCTCGATGTCCGCCTCGATGTCCGCCTCGATGTCCGCCTCGATGTCCGCCTCGATGTCGGCTTCCAGGACAGCCTCGTCTATGTAGTCCTCGGCGGGCTCCTCCTTGATCGGGCCGGGCATCAGGGCGTTCCACACGTCGCTCTCGTCCAGGTCGTCCATGCTCACCTCGATCACATTGTCCCGCTCGACGGCGTCCCTGGTCCCCACCTCCTCCACCCACACCGCCGGCTCCTCCTCCTCCTCTCCCTCTTTCGTTGCCGGTTCGTCCCTCGGCACCGTCACTGGGATGGGCTTGGGCAGCAGCTTCCTCACCAGCTTGGCGGTGCGCTTCGTGGTCGGCAGCGGGGCCGGCTTCGACATCAGCTTCCTGGACGGCTTCTGTGTCGCCGCCGTCGTCACCCCCTCGGCCACGGCCCCGGCGCCGAACGAAAGGTGGTCCTGAGTCGACTTCACGGGCTCCGGCTCAACCCACACGTCCGTGCCCTGGGCGCGAAGGAAGCGCGCCACCGGCGCGGCCGCGCCTGCTGGCCCTGCAACAAAAGCCGCCATCAGTCCGGTCCGGTCCGGCGGTCCTTCAAGTGCACTATGTACTGCTGATGCCACACGGCACCCAGTGGCACCAGATCCAGGACATGGGCTAAAACGTGCACAAGCAGAAAGCAAACCCGCACAACCATAGACAGACCGCCCCCCGCAGGCTCAGAGCGACATCTTGATCCCAGTTAGCTGCAGAGCTCGGCCCGGCGGCAGCGTGTTGTGGCCAAAAGCTTTCACCCCGACCTCCACCCCGTTTTTCACGATATCCGAAAATAAAACCAAGTGCAACGAAATTCTTTATTACCCACATCATTAAGATAGCAATACATGAACCAAAATCACAGATGTCAACAGTAAATCCACACGGAGCAACCCCTTCCCTTTCCCCTTCCCCCTCTCCTCAGTCCCTGGCGTGGACCGTGCTGTAGTGCCATTGCAGGTTGCCCTCGACGGCGAAGGTCTTGCCGCACTGGGAGCACATGTGCAGGCCGCCGCGCCCTCGGTGCTCCTTGGTGTGTGACTTGAGCTCGGACGGCAGACGGAAGTCCTGACCACACGTCTGGCACGAGTACGGCTTGACGTTCTTGTGCTGCACCTTCATGTGGCGGTAGAGCGCACTGTACTCGGGGAAGGAGAAGCCGCACACGGAGCAGGCGTAGGGCCTCGGCTTGGTGGTGGCGTGCTGCATCAGATGGCCGCGTAGGCGCTTCTTGTTGGACAGCACGCGCCCGCACAGCCCGCACTGCGTGTCGTTGGCCCCCGGGTCGGCCAGACGCGCCAGCAGCTCGGCCACCGCCGTGTCGTCCACGACGAGGCCCTTGCGCGTCAGCTGCGGCCGGTCCGGGTCCCCGTCACCCGGGTCCCCAGCGACCGCCCCCGCGCTGCCGGGCGGCCAGTCCAGGTCGTTCCAAGGCAGGTCATCTGGGCAGAACACAAGCACGGCGTCAGTGGTGCATGCGGCCCAGTACTCACAAGGCGAAAACCCAAGTTCCCGGTCGTGTGATCGCACATTGGCACGTAAGAAGTAAGCGGTGTAGGTGTATAGTGGAGGTAGGAGGGGGCACATCCAAACACACCCAAACAAACGGGAACCATTAGATTCAGATATTTACCAGAACACGATGAACACTTGAAATATACTATTTTATTAAACAGATTAAGCGATGATCACTAATACACCCAGAGTGTGCGAAATGAACATATAGTTCCCAGCGAGGTTCCTAGTTTTTGAGAGGCGAAATGAATGTCACAGTTCCTAAAGTACTTCAAAAACTTAACTTACACGTGAAAAACACGAAATACAGAAGACGACAGCAAAAAATCCAATATCCGACAAATTTTGAATAAAACTACTTCTAAAATAACACCCAAGCAGACCCGGCAGAAGACACCCGTATTTTCGCTCGCGCTCGCACTCGCTCCGTCTCCGTCTGACGTGCTACTCGAACTGCTTGTTAAGCCTCCAGATGGTGACGGGGTGCACGTTGTACTCGACGGCTAGCCGCTGACGCGACTCCCCCCGGCGCAGACGGTTCACCACGTCGATGCGCTGCTGCGGCGTCAGTCGGCTTCGCAGCTGGAAGGACACGCCTACACGGCCGAGTACGTCGCCGACCACCTGCTGTCGTCCGCCCGGCCCGCCCGGCCCGCCCGGCCCGCCCGGCCCGCCCGGCCAACCCGGCCCGCCCGGCCTGCCTGCAAGACAGACAACTGAGTTAGCGTTACGGACAGTTGCTTTATGCGGTTTCGTATCGCCAGGTTTATGGCCTGACCGCTGCGGTCCTCACGACGGAGTGGAAGCGGGATCTAGAACTACATCGACGTCACATCTGAGGAGAGAGAACAAGAAGTTGGCCGTCGTCCTCGTTCCCGCAGTCGTCCACGGGGTAGCCCATGGCGGGGTCCACAGTGGAGTCGTTGCTGTTGCTGTTGCTGTTCTCTTGGTGGGCCTCGGCCTCGGCTTGGCTGGCGGCATGTATGGGGCCTTCTGGCACCAGGAACCGGCGCCCGATGTTGTAGCGTTTCTTAAAGTTCCACAGCCAGCCGCTGCTGCCGGTGAAGTCCGACGGCCCTCCCATGCAGCTGTTGACCGCCCTGGCGCGCCGCTGCACGAGGCTCGACGACGTGCCGAGGCCCTTGGCCGTGCGGCGCTGCAGCCATGCTAACACCTCGGCCTCCATGCGTGTGTTGGCCGGGGTCTTCAGGGTCATGCGCTGGTTCAGCTGCATTTGGCTGCCGGCCGTGCTGCCGACGAAGTCCTGCAGCGCCTCCTTGTTGTTGGAGAGGGACCGCACCCGCCGCCGCATGCTCTCCCTGGACACTCCATGCTTCCTATGTGAGGAGGAAGAGGGCGTTAGTGCTGCTCCTAGGGGCCCTGGTGGAGGCGGTGGTTGTGGTGGTACACCTACTTGGCCAGCTCCTCGATGGACACGCCCGACTCCACTTGATGCAGAATGTCTAGCCGGTCCTGGAGCGACAGCTTCTTCTGGCGGGCGAAGCCCACCCCAGATTGGCTGTCGCCGTCCGTGTCCTCGTCCACATTCACAGCTACAGCCTCCGTCGCGGTGTCCATGTCGGCCTCCATCTGGCGCCGAGCCTGGGCGGCGGCGGCCACTAGGTATGAGTCGTCACAGTCCCGATTGTCGATCAGCAAGTACCCGATAAGTTCGGCTTGAGCAGCAGCGACGGTCACCTCGGCCTCGACACCGTCGCCATCTCCTATGTAAGCGGCCTCCGCGGCCGCGACGAGAATATCAGAACCGTCGCAGTCCCGGCTCTCGTCCACGAAGTCTCCGACAAACTCCATAGGCACACTGGTGAAATGAATGGCACCTGAAGAGAACGGCAATGAAAGAGTGGTGAGGTGAAGAAAGAGACCTTTCAAGTGCACCACCGTGCAAGCACAAATTTCAACAAAACTTGAAGAACGAATTCTGAAGGGATGGATCAAAAAGAAAAGGTCAACAGCTTCACATAAATTGCTTTCGGGGAGGACTGCATTAGTACTTAGAACACACTAGTAGTCACGAAAATTTTATTTGTAGTCATCGCATGAGTGCTTCTCATACATTTAGTACAGAATTTAATACGGTAACTTCAAAAATAATTACGAAGCCAAACTTCAGGCACACTGTCTACTGAGCAGCTGCCAACTGTAATCTCATAAACATTCTCTTCATCTTCTGTTCTGACATAGGGTTGCAATTGTGAACTCCTCGACACTCCAACACTTCACAGCAATCATCACTAAGAACAATTTTGGCATTGCAAGTACTCGAACAGCACCTGGTAGGAAAAATGTTTATCTTTGAGATACAGTAAAGTAAATATTATGCTATTTAAAATAATTGAGATTGCAAAGTCAACTTACACCCATGCCCTCCTAGGTGGCTTGGTACGGTACCTGTACCCATGATACAGAACACATGGTTTACCCAGATTGGTTTTAAGAAGAATGGGGCGTTCAGAGTTGTAGCTCTGGGCCAGATCCTCACCAGCACCCAGAAAAATCTCGTTAGGGTGAGCATTGAAAAAGCCTGGGAAGAAAACATAACAAAATCAGAACAGAAAAACACAAGTGTGATTAGATTTATCACAGTAGTACCACACAGATCACAGATAGTACCACAAACTTAAAAAACGACGTCAAATGGATCACTTAGGAAAATGTATTTATTGGCCGAACTTTAACAGTCATTAAAAGACAGTCAACACAACAAGTTCATTACACACAACAAAGCACAGCCATCGAGAAAACACAAGAATGGGGAAAAATTTAAAATGAACACGTCAGTATGTATCTCCACTACAAATCACTCTAACGACAGCAGTCCGTGGCAGTGACACCAGTCATGGCCACTGAGTCTATGGGTTTGGTGCCGCCGGCGGTCATCAGCCTCAGCCTCCACAGGACAGCTGATGGTCATCCCGGGAGCCTTCAATGTTGTAGCCTCTGTTACAGATGCCACACCTGAACAGCAGCGCGTCGGTGGCCTCCTGGTGCTCCTTCTGGGCATGCATTTTGAGCAGGGAAGGCAACTTAAAGCTCTCACCGCACACTGCGCACGCGTACAGTTTGGCGTTGCGGTGGTATTGTTTATTGTGGTGGTACAACCCGCTGTACTCGGAGAAGCCCACGCCAGGGCAGATGGGGCACCGGTACTGGAGCGGGGGGAACTCCATGTGGCAGTACATGTGCGACTTGAGGCGTAGCTTCATCTTTATCACCTTTTGGCAGATAGGACACCGCCAACCCCCGACCACACGGTGAACAGACTTCCAGACGCCCATACTAGAAATGACCTCGGTGGCCAGGTTGTCGTTGAGTTCGCAAGCCCGCGGGTGGGCGAGCTCCGGGTGTCTCTCTTTACAGTGTGCCAACAAGGCGCCATCCCCTTCCAGGATAGCGCGGCACGACTTGCAGCGGAAGCGTCGGGAGGTGGGCCCGTCATGCAGATCTAGGTGGACCGTCTGATTGTTGTACTTGTTCGGGTTTGGCGTCGAGCTGCTTCCCTCGCCGCCCTCGGCCTCCATCACGGCCTCGGACTTGGCATCTGCTTCGGACGTCGCCTCGGCCTTGACCTTGACTCTGGCCGCACTGGCCTTGGCTGCCTTGGCGGCCGCCCGGTTTGCTTTGCCGCCGACCTTCGACGGACGTCGTGGTTTGCGGGCCGTTTTGCCCGGGCGCCCAGGTCGCATCTTCTTAGGAAGAAAGCGAGCAATTAAGTTGGCCACCTCGGTAGTGTGGTTCTCACAGGGGGCTCCGGGCACGCAGCAAGCTCGCCGCGGGCGGCCGGGGCCACGCTTCACAGGGACCTCTCCGCCGTGGCCGTTGGCCGGAGACTTGACGATGGTGGGCTTGGCGACGGTGGACGTTGGGGAGGGCGTCGGCGTCCACGAGTCCACGTCCTCTTCGTACTGGTCGCAGTCGACATCTCCACCCTGCAGTGGATCCTCCACCTGCGACACGTCGGGAAGCAGTGCCTCTTCGTCCTCGTCGAGGATGACGGACTCGCTTTCATCCACGAAGGCGGTGTCCACGGTGGGCGGATGGGAGTAGTATACGTAGTAGCCTGTAATCAGATGACAGCAGGTAAGCACCGAGCATGATATCTAAACAACTTCTGAACCACTATTAAAAACAAGCAAAACTAGGACACCACTGCACCCACACCAAAAGCACACAAAAACCAACTTCCTGTCACAGAAGACCACTTACAAATGTGTCTTCAGAAAGCACCACTCCACCACTCCTACGTAAATGTTCCCAGAAAATAAAAACATACATACTAAAAGAGTTAAGAAATTTGTAGAGGCGCCAAAAGTTTAGATGTTTACAAAAAGTAATTTTTATTTCATCTGTATTCTACATACGCTTAAAATACAGTGTAACAATGGGTTTGACATAAAAGGCAGTAGATGGAATCTTTGTCACAATATTTATATATTACATCATGATAGGGGTTCTATGAAGATAGCAGTACATTCTATAAAAATAATCAAGATAGGTGACCAGTATAATAAATACGCCTTGCCATGTTCTTTAAAATTTCACAGTCTAATCAAGGCAAGTGAAGAAATACACACTCTCTTCAAAGTAACTAAACGTTATATCTATCGAATCTATTGATTTAACAGTCAACATGAAAACATTTTAAAATAAGGAATCACAAAGGTAATCATCAAGCACTCCAAACTAACTTGCATCATTCAGCCCACTCCACACAACGCAATAACAATAATAACAAGAGTTGTCAAGGATCACAATTATTTTCTTCTTAGGAAAAACAAAAAGAAACAAGTCACATTTGGTTTAACTCAACGGTAGTTTGAACCTCCGATGAACCATTAAAGTCAAAGGTTTCCGACGAAGTGCTGAACTCGAAGGCCGGATGGTTTTCCGACGAACCATTGACTAGGTCGGATGCACCACAGACCTTGGTGATCATAAAAGGGGGAGCCTCATCGTCCTCGAAAGGCAAAATACTCCCGACGGCCTCCGCCAGTTCCACCTCGTCCACCTCCGGCGCTTCGCTTCCTGCTGGCACGCCGACCTTTGGGGTTGCATCCTGCGGCACGGCTACCTCAGACGCAGCCGCTGCCGCAGCCGCAGCCACGGCCGCGTCCGTGTCCAGGGGACACGCCCCCTCGAGGGCGTCTACCGCATCGCCGGCGACGCCTACACTCTCTGGCATGTCCAGGTGGGTCGACGCGGTCAGCGAGATCTCCTCCATTGGCTCCGGCGGCTGCGGTGGCTGCTGTTGCGGCGACTGCTGCTGCTGCTGCTGCGGCGGCGGCGGCGGCGGCGGCGGCGGCGGCTGCTGCTGCTGCGGCTGCTGCTGCAGCAGCACTTCGTCGTCATCATCAGGAATCTCCACCACTTCGACGGGCCGATCGCCGCGGCGGTGCTCGCCCAGAACCACGATGTCCTCGGAGAGGTCGATCACTTCCGCGTCCTGTGTCGAACTAACGGCAGCCGGCGAGGCGTTGCTCGGCTGGTTCAGCCCCACCGTGTGCTCGGCCTCGATGTGCCAGCGAAGAGTCTCTTCGAGCGCGAAGGCGCGGCCGCACAAGATGCACTCGTATAGTGAGCCCGCGGCCAGACCCGCCCCCGTCTCGTGCTCCAGCTCGTGCATCTCGAGCTGCATGGCGTGGCGGAAGCTCTCGTCGCACTCGGTGCACTTGAAGAGGCGCGCGTCGGGCGGAACTTCTTGCGCCACGCGAGTCGTCTCGTCCTCCACCAGCTCGTCACCGTCGTCATCTTCCTCGTCCTCGTCCTCCTCTGTGCCGTCGCCCTTCCTCGGCGCACTGTCAGTGTCTTTGTCTTCGTCCGCGTCCTTCTCATTGTCGCTCTCCACCTCCTCCATGAGTTTCTGAAGTGGGCGTTGGCATTTCTTCTTGGAGGCCTTGGTGGGGGATGAAGCGGGCGCTGTCTCTGCCGCGGCTTTGGGGGGCCGTCCGATCCGTGCCCCCGGGACCTTGGCGGGCTTGGGCTCGGCCGTCACGGTGGCGGGCTGGGACAAGCTGGACGAGGGGCTGGGCCGGCACAGCAGGCGGTAGTTGCTGCGCTTGACGCGGCGGAGGCGGTTGGCCCGCAGCGCCACCGGGCCGGGCCCGCCGGACCCCGGGACGGTCTTCTTGGCCTGGCTGGCCGCGGCACGAAGGTGCATGCGCTTCTTCAGCAGCGCCATCTGCTTCTTCTGCCGTGTGTTGACGAGCGCCTCGCTCTTGGCGCGCACGGCGGCGGCCTCAGCGTCAGCCACGGCCTCGGCCTTTGCCTCGGCCTTTGCCTCGACGGCGGCCCTGCACTCGATCAACCTCTCCTGCTTCGCCACCACCTTGGCCTCCGTCTTGTCCTCGCCGCCACTGCGGCGCCGCGTCAGCAGGCCATCACTGATGCCCATCGCGATATTGTTGGCGTGCATCTTGCAGTAGTGCTTGGCGAGCGACGTGGCGAACCGAAACTGTTCCCGGCACTGCATGCAGTGGAAGGGGCGCGCCTTGGGGTGGAGACGGTACATGTGGTTGGCCATGGTCTTCATGTTGGAGGCGCGGTAGGGGCACATGACGCAGCAGATCTCCCGCTGGCTGGACAATGGCGGCGCCTGGGCGGGGGCGGGGGTGGGAGCGGGGGTGGGAACGGGGGCGGGAACAGGAGCGGGGGCGGGGGATGGTGGCGTGGGGGCGGCCTCCGTGCTCTTCAGCTTGCCCTTACAGCTGAGCACCCCCCGTGTCAAGGCGAGGTGTCGCAGCAGCCACTTGCGCACCCGGAACCGCTTTCCGCACATGTCGCACTCAATGCCCTTCTTGTCCTTCTGGCCGCTGGGGTCCTTGGGCTCAGCTTCGGCTGGGCGTCCCTGGCTGCCCTCCCAGTCCCCGTTGGGCAGCGTCTCCACCGACTGGATGAGGAGGGTCGGTAGGCCCCAGCCCTTTGAACCTGCAACAAAGGGATGGTTAGTGTGGTCACGCCACAGCCGTTGGGTCCCAGCACCGCACACACCACACGCCAGGCAGAGCATGCACAATCAGGAGACAGAGGAAAAAAAGATTAAACAACCGGTGGCAAGGAAACATTTATTGGCAAACAGAGGGGCAAGACACAAAAACACTCGCGACGTGCTGAACGTCAAGTTTAAGGAACCTGGAATTTAACATAAAATGGAACGTACGTTGAAATCTTTCATTTCATAGTTTCATTTACACTAAATGAGTCAAACTCATTTATGCACTGTACCGGGGGAAACTAAAGAATTGGAGGTGATCGAACCCTCTCCCAGCACGCACCTCCTGACCCTGACTCTAGCACAGCGGAGGGCACACATCCCCGTCCGGGTTGTGCCTCAAGCGTATGTGGCGGTTAAGGTTGTACTTCTCGACAAACTTAGCGTCGCAGCACGGGCAGGCGTGCGACTTGAGGCCCATGTGGTAGCGGATGTGCCTGTTCAGCCTGCCCTTGTGCGTGAACATGCTGTTGCAGTACGGGCATGAGAACGTGTGGGATGACTCGCCCTGAAGCCGGCCTGGAAACAGAGATCAATTCGTCAGAGCACAAGAGACAAGCCAGCAAAGTGGGGTAGATATAAAACAAAAACAATTCATGGTTCGATAGCAAGAAGGAAGGAAGGAGAGATTGGGAGCGACTGGTACAATAGCCGAATTTATTTCCCCAAAAGAATGAACAAAATAAAGGTAACAGATAGAAACAAAAATCAGACTAGTCCTTTTTGAAAACCTCAGATAGCACACATAGTAGCGCAGTATTTGTCACAGGTAAGTAGGTACTAATCGTCCTCCGTGCTGCCCTCCTCGCCAGAAGGCGTGGCGTCTTCATCGTCGTCTTCATCGTCGTCGTCGTCATCATCATCATCACCATCATCATCATCAGCTAGGTCTATAAGTTCAATGGGTGGCCGATACACGGGGATCTCCATGATATCATCATCAGTGCCGCCGGGTGTAGCATATTTGGTACAAGAAGTAGGCGGGTTCAAAGGTGTGAGGGTAGAGGTTGCTGGCGGGGTGGTTGGTGTTGGTGGGGTGGTTGGTGATTTCGGGCTGGTTTGAGGTGCGGTTATAACATTAAGGCCATCCCACTCGGCTCGCACTCTCTCCACATCCACCTTCAGTCTGCTCAGCGGTCCAATCTTGGGACGACGCCTATTCCCGGATTTCATGATCTTCACGGGATGCGTTGCATCTGAAAGGACACAAAAAAAACAGTGTCATGAAGTACACTTTGAGGGGACACATGAACAAACCACTACGGCCAGTGGAGTAAAATTACTACTTCCCCAGCCTGAAACGAAACATCAGATATTAATACTACAACACAATAACATTCATGAAAGCCCGCCACATAGCCTAATTTCGACCCTTCATTGGAGCTGGCTAGTATCCGTTAGCAGTTAGGAACAACAGTAGAGAGCAGAAACAAGTGAAACAGTTCTTAAGGAACGACCTGCAAACGCAACCAATAAGTAAAAACTAACAGAAAACGACATGGTAAATAAAAAGAAAACAACTCAAAAATATTTATTAGTCATTTAGCTAAACAAAGACTCCATATAAAAATATTAAAAAAAAAAAAAAAAAAAACTGTGGAAATACACCTGAATCTTTACAGAGGCACACTTTACGAACGACTTTTGGATAGTATCAAGGGTCGACGTTTTCTCTTCGCGCGGACTCCAGAACCTTGTTCTTCTTCTACTCCTTCGCCGTCGACAAGATCCACAACGACGACGGGTGGACGGACGACGGGGACCTCAACGATGTCGTCGCCGTCGTCCGCAGCCAGGCTCGCCAGGCGCGTGAATTGGCGCCGCTCGAGCGCCTTCCGGAGGAGGGCACAGAGCCGCTCGATCGCTGGGCTGACGGAGCCGTGGTCCTGGCGGTCCACCTCTCGCCCGGCCACCTCTACGGGCACTTGGCTTTTTAGACTTTTTTTCTTGGCACTACCATACACGCGGACTCCCGCGTCTCGAACTCGAACAGCCCGTTCTTCTCCTACTCCTTCGTCGTCGACAAGATCCACAACGACGACGGGTGGACGGACGACGGGGACCTCAACGATGTCGTCGCCATCGTCCGCAGCCAGGCTCGCCAGGCGCGTGAATTGGCGCCGCTCGAGCGCCTTCCGGAGGAGGGCACAGAGCCGCTCGATCGCTGGGCTGACGGAGCCGTGGTCCTGGCGGTCCACCTCTCGCCCGGCCACCTCTACGAGCACTTGGCTTTTGCCCAGCATGCCGCCACCACCACCACCATCCTGCACCTCAATCTCGGGTTCCAGGCCGGACACGCAGCTGACGCCTGCGGGACAGAAAAACAAACAGCGTAGAGCAGTTGGGGTCAGAACAGCGATGAGCTGCACCAGCAGAGCCCGGCAATGCTAAATCTGAGTTAGGTGCTGTAAGCTGGGCCACTCAAAACAGTCCAGGAAAGCACAAAAATAATTAGACCAACAAGCAATGTTAAGCGATTGGACTGGCATATAGATTAAAAGTCATCTCGTACAAAGAAAACAAATTATACATGCGCATACCAACAGAAGCAGCGGGAAAGCTATATAAAAACCAAAAATATATGAAAACATAAAATGCATGGCTTAGCACATGAAAATTGACAATCGAGTCTGCAGTGTCTCTTTTCCAGAAGTACAAGGGGTATGGGAAAAACAAACGTAACTCCGGCGCTCACTGCTCACAACTTTATTTAAGGCATGCAGTTTGAATAAGGCACATATGGATCACATAAGGGACATATGTCACAACACACACGTTTGGTTTCATCCACAAAGTACGTCCATGTGGTTCCCGCGCGTTTAAGTTAGCGAGTAAGCCCCTTCTGGTCGTGGCGTAAAAGACGCCTGATGGGTAGACAATCCCGACACCGGCATGCACGCGCGCCGTGCGGGCTGGCCTACCCCGCCATTCACAGGCGCTCCACATCGTCAATCGGGGCGCAATGTACATTGCTCGACATTTTATTATTATTATTATTGAGAAGCGATACATAACTTCTGAGACACCTGGCTGATAACTGAGAGGCCACCACCCCAGTTTTAGCAAGAAGAAAACTTGGACGAACTTTATGAACGACTCCGAAGCACCTCAGTCGTCGTCCGCGATGTCCATCACCTCGACGGGTCTCCGATAGACCGGCACCTCGACGATGTCGTCGGTCGGCTCGCAAGCGTCCGTATCATCAGGGTCAGCGCCAGCTTTGCTGCACCTGTGGCGGCGCCTGTTCCCAGGGGCTTTGCTCAGCCGGAGGCACTTGGCCAGCTTGGCGCGGCTCCGCTCCGCTGCAGCCTGTTTCCGCTGCAGCCGGTTCTGGTACTCGAGGTCCTTTCGACGACGGGCCTCCAACCGCCGCTCCTGGCGCCGCTCGTGCTCCAGCCGCCGCCGCTCCTGCTCGGCCAAGAGCAGCCCGCGCCACCGGCTCTTGACTAGCTGGGCCACCTGGTCGGGGCGCACCTGCTCCGCCTGCTGCTGGCGCTGAATCTGCTGCTGCAGCCGCTGCTGGCGCTGCATCTGCTGCTGCAGCCGCTGCTTGAGGTGCTGAATCGACCCCCGGCGCAGACGCGACTGGAGGTCCTCCTCCTCAACCACCGACGCGGCCTCGGCCACGGCGATGGCCCTAAACTCGGCCAGCGCCTCGGTGATATGCTCGGACTCTGGTTCGGCTTCATGGTCAGTGCTGCAACCGCAGCTCCTCTCGTCGTGCGGCAGCGGCCGATCTGGAAAGCAGAGAACAGGCATGTTAGCATCTAGTGATGGTCTAGACAGCTTTTCTTTCCTTCCCAAATGTGGCAGTGTATCGGTCAAGGATACCGAAAAGAATGGAAATTGGCCTGCTGACTGTATCATATAATGCTGGTATGAAGCCATTCATTTTTAACAGAAGAGTGGTTTTCAGGGATGTCACTCTTATGTGTAAAATAAACAGCACCACACAGAAAGGCAAAAAAGACAAGTTATAAGAAATAATGATTTTATTAAGTAAAGCAAAGTACAAATTGGTAGAAAATAGCTACTTAGTGGTCAATAAGTAATACTTTCAAACCAAGAAAATAAACGAAATGGTGGAGAGTTACAATAAAAATTATGATTCAAAAGATAGAAGCTTTTCATGTGTAATAACATTTGAATTAAGATTATGAAAAAAAAGTGAGTCCTTAATGCAGACTTCGTCGGCCCCGTTTTTTAGGAACGGTCTCCTCGACACCGGGTTCCACCTTGATACTTGTTAACCTGTACTGACTATTGCACGGATTCGGCAGCAGGGTGAGACGCAGCGATCGCCGCTGTTTTGGTGGTTCACTGGTAACCTTGGGGACTGTCCCAATATCTACCTTGGAGACAGCCTTGCGCGCAGCCTTGCTTCTCGCCGCGGTGTCAGCCGTTCGAGCCACATTGGAGTTAGCCTTGGAGCCAGCCTTACTCGCTGCCTTCAAGACCGACTGGGAAGAATACTTAACTTCCCTTGGTTCTACTGTCCCTAGGACGGTTCTAGGCTCCACTACGGCCTTGGTTGTGGAGCGCCTGCTGCGTGGTCTCTGTTCGGCTACCTGCTGGCTGCGGGACTCGTGTTTGTCAGACGGAACCACTGCCGTTGCATCCACCCTGGACAGGGACACGCTACTTTCTCGGCACAAGTCTGTCGGCGTAGGCAAGCGGGGCCCGGAACTAGAAGCAGGGCGGGTCTCCGAGGCAGAGGCCGGACGATTCCCCGATGCAGAGGCCGGACGGGTCTCCGAGGCAGAGGCCGGACGATTCCCCGATGCAGAGGACGGACGGGTCTCCGATGCAGAGACCGGACGGGTCCCCGAGGCAGAGGCCGGACGGTTCCCCGAGGCAGACGCCGGTTGGCTGCTGTCATCCTCACTCTTCTTCAGCGAGAACCTGGGTGACGCAGTTGAGCTGGAGCGTCTGCGCACCTTCTCATACCCGTAGCCATCCCGATGCCGGTCCAAGTGGGCGGCCAGCGCCTTCTCCCGACCGAAACTTGTGCTGCACAGCTCACAACTGTACTTTTTGCGATTGGCTTCGTCGTCTTCAATAATAGTAATGTCCATTTCTTCATCTGGGTCTCCATGGGGGGCCGCGGCCTCAGTGCTGCAGAGGGTGGCGGCGCTGGCGGGGTGGACCTCGTTGGTGGCAGTGCGGGTTTCGTTGGTGGCAGGGTGGGCCTCGTTGGTGGTAGGGTGGGCGGTGATCTCGTGAGTCAACAGGTGAGCTGAGCCGGGGAAGCACTCACCGCACTTGTTGCACACGTAACTTAGTGGACGGTGTATCACAGTGTGCTCTTCAAAGGACTGTTGACTCTTAAAGGAGAGATCCGGACACAGACGGCAACGACGGACATCTCCGAAAAGGTATGCTTCGAAGTCCAGCACGCCTCCATACATTTCTTCCACGTCCGTGCACACGGCAGCCGGCGTTGACAACCGGGGAGACATGGCTGCCGGCGAGTGGCTGAGGTCGTCGACGCCAGGCGCGACAGGCGCCGGCGAGCGCAGCAGCAGCGCGTCCCCGTCCTGCTGCAGGTCGGCGGCGATGGCTGAGATGCTGTCTGCTGGGGCTGCTGCTGGTGATGATGGGTCACGGGGCTCCTCCGTCAGGCTATGGGGGCGGTTGGTCACAATATGCAGCGGATCATCAGCTTGTACCGAAGGATTTCGCGGGGGGCGGGACAGATCCGGGAGGATGTATGACACAGCAGACGTCACTGGACTGTCGACCATGTTGTCGATGGAGAGGAACATCCACGGCCCGCCTATGGCCTGGCCGCTGGTGAACTCAGTGCCGAACTGGCCGACTGTGCCGAGCTGGCTGCCGAGCTGACCAGCGCCAAGCTGGGCCAAGTACTCTATCGTCTTCGATGGGGATCCCAGCAGACTGGCAGCGGAGCTCGGGTCGGGGGAAGAACTCCGAACAGAAGTTGAGATCACTTCCGGGAGGTGCTCGGTGACGTCCTGGAGGCCGGGCGCCGCATCTGACACGAAGCTGGTCATCGGTGATGCAGCTGCCGTCCGTAGCTGGGGCTCCCGCGGACCTGCAAGCAGAGAAGCAAAATGACTCTCTTGCAGCAACTACGCCCAGGTATGATGACCTTGGATACCACCGGATACATGCACATGCCCGTCGGCCTTACTGGCCCTCATGCTCATAAAAACTACAATTTCTAATAGCTACCAGGTGGGGAGAAAAGGGGGAGTTACAGAGGAACATCACAAATAAATAATGTGGATACCAAAGACAAAAAAAAATATTATTCCTATTGAAAAAAGAGTAAATAAGCACACAAATTGTATATTGACAATGAATGACGACAGAAGAAGCAAAATCTACGCTGAAGGTCAACCTGCACAAACAGAAAAAAACTATTAGATACACGAGATGAAAATGCATGCTTACATACCTCATTAGAAAATACAGAAATAATAAATCAGTAGCAGAATAATTGGTTAGTGTTTTTATTAGCCATTCAAAAGCTCAATACAACATAGAGAGAGCAATAGATAAAGAATAAGTTCATCCTGGAAAAACAATGTACAAAATAGCAATAAGAAATTAATTATTTACCTACCCAAAACTCATAAGGGGATATATATTTAAAAACATCAGCTCACAAATATTCTACTCAATCAGACAGAACAAAAGTGGCTTAGCTTAAATAAGCAATGCTTTACAACTTTTGCTCTCCTTCTCAAAAATCATTGCAAAATTAAAAATCTATCTTCTAATGGGCAAACCACATTTGTGTACACCATCAACATACCATTAAAATATATTTAGAAAGGCACTAATTCCTTGCCTCAGCCCTCTCGCAGAGAGGCATGGGCAGAGGCGCATCAGCAGAGGTCCTCGGCCCAACGCGCTACACCACAGCACGGCAGGGCCCCGCAGAAGTGGCCGACGACGCCATTACCTGCGGGTGCGCTTGGCTGACATGGTCGAGGCACTGCTTCGTGTTGCAGAAGCGCCGGTCGCACACAGAGCACTTAAAGGCCATGAAGTGGATGGCCTGGTGGCGCAGGACGTGGCTGCGGGTGTGGAAGCGCTTAGGACAGCGCGAGCAGGCGTGCGGACGCTCTACCGCGTGCACCTGCTGCAGGTGTTCCTTGAGCTGGTCGAGAGAACCCAGCTGGATGGGGCAGTAGTAGCAGGTGAGCTCGTTCCGGCCGTGCGCCTCCCTCAAGTGCACGGCGAGCAGCTTGGCGGAGGTCCTGCGGGCGGGGCACGCCTGGCACATGAAAGCGGCGGAGCGCACAAGCGCAGCTGACTTGAGGACGCTGGCGTCGGTCGAGCCGTGCAGCCGCTTGGCGTGCTTCCTTAGCGCGGGGCGGGAGCGGAAGCTGGCCTTGCAGGTGGCGCAGCGGTACGGCTCCTCGCCCGTGTGCAGCAGCACATGCTGGGTGAGGCGATCGCGCCTGTGCCGGGGGAACGTCTTGCCGCAGAGCTGGCACATGAGCACGCCGCCGGCACCGCCGGCCGGCATGTAGGTGGGGTGGGACAGGAAGTGCCGCACCGCCTCGCTCACGTCCGGCATGGTGAGGCCGCAGATCAGGCACCTGCGTGCACAACAGTGAACACAGTCAGACCATGAGGGAAGATGAGTTCAGGCCGATACTATTTCTAGAGAAACCTTTATAAATTATTTCTTAATCTGATTCAAGAAATAGAAACGAGCCATGGTTTGAATAGGTGAATCGAGGGCCAGTGGCCAGAGATGGTTTCCTCGCAGCAGACAACTTACCTGTTGGGGCTGTTCGCCTGATGGGCCTGGACGTGCTTCTTGAGACTGGACTGCAGGTGGAAGGGCATCAGGCACAGCGTACACTTGACCACGTCTACGGCCGGGGTCTTGGATCTGCCCAAAACGATCCTGGGCATACCCGACACCGAAGTGACAGCTCTCAGCGTCTCCGGCGTCCCAGACTCTTCCCTCTCCTGCTTCCGCGAGCAAGACAAGGACCTGCGGCTCGTGCTCTTGTCCCTGATCCGGCCGTTGGGGGGCGCCACGGACCGCGAGCGGACCCGCCCACGATCGCCAAACGCGTGAGCAGACGGAGAAGGGCTGCTGCGGGGAGGGCGGGAGCGGCTGCGGGGAGGGCGGGAGCGGCTGCGGCCGGCCCGGGAGGCGCTGCCGCCGCTGCGCTCGGTGGGTGTGGGACTGCGGCTGGATATCGGTGGGATCTGAATGCCGTGCAGCGGGGTGCGCTGGCGACGGCGCGATGGAGCCAGCATTGCAGGCCGCAGGTTCTCCAGGCGCACGTAGCAGGGGCGGACGGTCCCGGGGGGCACAGAAACCACGGGGGCCATGAGGTTCCCAGCAGTGGCGGAGGTCTCGGAAGCGACGGGTCCTTCGGCCTCAATCGCCGACCTCACGAGTTCCTCGCCGAACCACTGACTGTACTCGTCAGGGTCCATGGGCTCCAACTTGACCGCTTGCCAGCGGCCACCTGCGGGGAGCAGAGAAAGAGATGTAGCCGTGTCAGCATAGGACATGGGAAACGGTTATCATAGACAACGAAATTATTTGGCAAGCATGAGCATGAACTAGCAAAATGCATTCTTGGCAATTTTTATAGTACAGGAAAAGGTCTACGAACAACTAACACAATTAATTTCCACATCATACCATTCACACAACACGCTGACGGGTCCTCCCCCATGCACTCACAGACCACAACCAACAGAAAAGCTTTGAGAGAGAAGGCGCAAGAGTAGAACTGACGAGGCTCCCACTGTAGAGGGTCAATAAAAATAATCTTTCAATGAATTCCGTTTAATAAATAATGACAATGCCGGCGGCTTTATATGAAACAGACTGCTCAGTTCAGGGTCGACGGCACCGACGCGTCGGCTCGCACTCGGCCGCGATATCGGGAGAGTCGACGGCGAAGTCAGCGCCGTGGCGCCGCTTCATGTGTTCACGGAGCTCGCACAGCTTGCGGCCGCGGTACGAACAGCCCGGCTCGCGGCACGCTAGCGCCAGCGGCTTGCCCGTGTGAGTGTACATGTGCTCCTGCAGTGACTGCTTCTTCCCGAAGCGCCGCTCGCACTGGTCGCACTGGAACGGCTTCAGGTGGCGCAGCTTGTGCTCGTGCAGATCGCCCGAGACGGCAAACGCCTGGTCGCAGCCCACGAACTCGCAGCGGAAGGGTCGGTACGTCGAGTGCAGTCGGGCCAGATGCGCCTTGCAGCTCTGGCGGGTGCGAAACGCCTGGCCGCAGACAGAGCACAGCACGCCGAGCAGCTGGTCACCTGCAACAGGGAAGGGTGTCAGCAAGGGGTGCGCACACGGGGCAGGAGGAGGAGGGGAGGAGAGGGAAAGCAGTATATTCAAAAGCGGACACTCGTATCAGGGGTCATCATTTACTGGTTATTATTTCAAAAAGTCACACATTCACACACGCGCGGGCGCGTTCACACCCAAATCTCATCAGATCAGTCAGTATCATTACAAATCAGCAAACTTATCCTAGCTCACAAAGTTAACGGTTGTTCTGGGTCATCTCCACCATCTCGGCAGGGTGCCACTTGCGCATGTGCGCGTGCCGGTTCGAGATGTCGCCGAAGCCGCGGTCACAGAACAAGCACTTGTACGGCCGCTCGCCCGTGTGGGTCCGCAGATGCTTGCGGAGGTCGGCCGGCCTCGGACAGCTGTAGTCACAGTGGTCGCACCGCAGAACCTGCCGGGGAACCCGACGGGGAGGGAGCGCGGCCAGCGCGGCAGCGGCCAACTGGGACCAACCTGCGAGGAGAAAACCTTAATTAGTACAACAGCAACGATACTTCAGGAAAGATACCGGATTTTTTTTTAAGGGGGGGGGGGGGTGAGCAAACATGACGTTGCCCAACTTATCTGATTTTAATATACATGTTTCTTTTTTAAAGACAAGAGGTGTGTAGGAAAAATATATATACAGTAAAGCATGACACGTACCTCATACATGACTTTGTAAAAATTATATGAAAGGACTAAGTAAAAATGTCATTTCAAAAAATAATACAATTGTGTTGAGTATTTTCATTTATTTCATAGATAATAATTTGATGATAAAGGCATGCTTTGAGACATCCAAGAGACATCATATCACACATTACAGGATCACAACACTGAGCTAGAATCAAATCGCAACCGGTGCGGAGTTACTAAATACTGATGGAATGGCTCTCTGGACTGTGATTTACAGGCACTTATAACAACAACAACCACCACAGTAGATATTACCAACGAACAACAAGAAAAAAATTTATAAGGAAAACATAATGGACTCCACACAAAATAATTACTTGACTTCCTTACTAACTAATAATATATTGCAGTCAAACTTGCCATTACAACGGAACACAAGGAAATATCAAAGCACATCAAGAACTATTTAAAACTAAGGACCAGACAGTGTGCTAGAACGAGAAGGAACATGGCTGCACAAAGGAGGCACTCTCGTTCTAGGACAATGAGACTTGTTACCCTTTCCATAAACAATGATTAACAGAACGAACAACAGACTATATTAGAATGTGAAGCATGCATGACTTCTGGTTAGTTGATCACACGTCTAGCGTTCAGCGCCTTCTGGAGGGTGCGTGGCACGGATGTGTACCTTGCGCGCCGCGGCCGACGCGAACTCCCTGCGGCAGTGGCGGCACTTGAATGGCTTGTGCGACAAGTGGGCCTTCATGTGTCGCAGCAGGTTGCCGGCGTTGGTGAAGCGGTGGCCACACTGCTTGCACTTGAAGGGTTTGACGAAGGCGTGCACGCGCTGGTGAGCGTTGGCAGACGGGAGGGACGTGAACACCTGGTCGCACTTGGCGCACGGGAAGCTCTCGCTGTTGGACGACGAAGGAGTGGACGACGTGGCCGCTGGACCAGGGCCCACGCTCGACTCCGGCTGCGCCTGGTCATCCCCGAGGGCCTCCCCGAGGTCCTCCCCGAGGGCCTTCCGGTGGAGCTCGGCGTGCGCGCGGAGGTGACCCCTGGCGTTGAACTTGGCGCCGCACTCGTCGCACGGGTACATGCGGTTCATAAGCCTGTGGGTCTTGAAGTGCGCCCAGAGCACGCGGCGGGAGCTGAAGCGTGCCGGGCACTTGCTGCACTTGAAGGAGCGAGTCCCGGGGGAAGCAGCGCTGGTGCTGGCGCTGAGGACGCGCCTGGGGCTCTGGGGCAGGGGAGGAGAGGGGGCGGGGGCAGAGGAGGAGGCGTCCCCCTCACTCTCTGAGTGCAGCCACTTCATGTGGTTGAACAGGTTGATGCCGTAGGGAAACGTCAACGAGCAGATACTGCACTTGAACTTATGTGTCTCTGCGTTTATCCTGGAGTGAGTCGCTTCGTGATTGGCCAACTTCATGCGACTCTTGAACCTCTGGGGGCATTGGCTGCACTTGAAACGGCGCCAGCTCGGAATGGTCGCTTCTGGCCTTGGTCTGGATTCGGCCGCGGTCGCGGTCACGGCAGGGGCAGGGGCAGGCGCAGGCAGTTCTGGGGCTCCTGCTGCTCCTCCCTCGCGGTGGGCCGCCCTTATGTGTGCCCAGTGAGTCTTGCGGTCAGGGAAGCTCTGCGGGCACTTGCTGCACCGGTACCTGCTGGCGGCACTCTCCGCCTTCTCCTCGTTCATTTTCTCTTCCGTTAGCGACGCACTGAACTCTGGGTCGGTGTGGACCCGGTAGTGCCACCAGTGACTTTTGCGATCTGGGAATACCTCCGGGCACTTGCTACAGCGGAACTCTCTCGCCCTGGGCTTTTCCTCCACGGCTTCGTTCATATCCTGCTCGCTGGAGTCGGCCACCTCCGACGCCCCCGGTGCAGTGCCATGCGCAGCTCGGAAGTGCACAAAGTGACTCTTGCGGTCGGGGAACACCTCCTCGCACTTGCCGCAGTGGTAGCCTTTCGGTTTGGGCGAATCCGTGTTGTCCGTCACCTCGACGGCGGAGGGCTCGGCCTCGGACGCGCTCGTGTGGACACGGTAATGCCACCAGTGGCTCTTGCGGTCCGGGAACACCTCGGGACACTTGCTGCAGTGGTAGCCCTTCGCTTTGGCCGCGGGCCGTTCTTCGGTCGAGTCCGGTGGCGCATCCAGCGGGTCCCCGATGGCGTGCGCCTCCCACAAGTGTCGCCGACGCGCTTTCAGGCCCGCAAACTTGGCCGGGCACACGCTGCACTGGTGCCGCTTGCTGGTTAGGGGGTCCTCCTCTGGGTTGTCGGTCAGCTCCACGATCAGGTACGTCTCCGGACCGACCGACTCGGCGCCGGGGTCGTGCACGGTCTTGTAGTGCCACCAGTGGCTGTCCGCGTCAAGGAAGATCTCCTGGCACGCGTTGCACTGGTAGCCCCGCGGCTGGGTCGGGTCCATGAGGGCGGCGGGCAGCGGGGTGGGGCCGGCGCTGCGGGGCGTCACGTGGACAGCGCAGTGCAGGAAGCGGCTGCGGCGGTCCGGGAACACCTCGGAGCACTTGGAGCAGGGGTATGTCTTCGCCTTAGCCTCGGCCTTCTCGGGCTCAACCTCCTCGCAGACGACCTCATCGACGTGCTGACGGTAGTGCTGCCAGTGCGCGTCCGCGTCAGGGAACCTCTCGGGGCACTCCACGCAGCGAAGCACAGTGAGGTCGGTGCCCGGCGCGGCTTGCAGTTCTTCAACGGCGTCGTCAAGAGCGACGGCGTCCATGTGGGTCCGGTAGTGCCACCAGTGACTCTCCAGGTCAGCCGACTCGGTGGCGCACTTGAGACAGCGGAACGAGCTGGTCACCTCAGCCGCCTCCGCCTCCGCCGCCAGCTCTACTTCCTCGCAGGGGCAGCCGTCCCAGTGCTCCTGGTAGTGCTTCCAGTGGCTGTCCGGGTCAGGGAACACTTGGATGCACTTGGTGCACCTAACCGGTCTGCCAGCGTCGGCCGGGGAATCTTTCCCATTCAGGTGACCGTTAACAAGCACCTCGCAAAGTTCGTCAGCCACCTCCGCGCCGACAGCAAGGAAGTGGTCACGGAAGTGCCACCAGTGGCTGTCCTCGTCGGGGAACGTCTCAGGGCACTTGGCGCAGCAGTACTCAGTCGGCCACTCCACCGCCTCAAAGCAATCCGAGACGTCTGCGGAGTGTCCTCGGTAATGCCACCAGCGAGTCCTCTCGTCGGCAAACACCTCGGAGCATTTAGAGCACTTGAACGCCTTGTCGGGCAACGGATCTACTTGACCTTCAGCAGAAACCACTTCTTCCGTGTTACTGAGCTCCATTTCCTCTGCCTGAGAATGTTCTCGGAAGTGCCACCAATGGCTTTCGAGGTCTACGAAGACCTCTGGACACTTCCGGCAGCGATACTGGCCGATGTTGTCTGTCAGCTCACCGTTCAAGGCGCTCACCAGGTCGTACAGCTCGGGAGCAGGTGTGTCAACGTGCTTCTTGTAGTGCATCCAGTGGCATTTCTCATCTGGGAAAGTCTCTGTACATTGCTTACAGCGGTAGCCCTTCTTCCCGTCTGTTGAGCCTTCTTCAATCGGTTCGCAGATCGCGTCTACGTCATCCATGTGCACTTTGAAGTGCTGCCAATGCAGAGCCTTGTCAGGGAACAGTTCGGTGCACTTGCTGCAGCGGAAGTACTTGGCCAAAGGATCCAAGTCATTACGCGAGTCCGGACGCTGGGTCCACTCTCTGTTGCATGTGTCTTCGGGTTTCTCGTCGGCCATGTGCACCTGATAGTGCCACCAGTGGCTCGTTTGGTCCTCATACTCTTCTGAACACTTGCGGCATTTGAATCTAGGGCCCAGAGGTGGGCATTGCAGACTGTCAGACGGATCCAAGGGGTCCATCTCGAACAACTTGCATTCAGTCGTGTGCACTTTGTAGTGCAGCCAGTGACTATCAACATCAGGGAACACATGTGGGCATTTAACACAGCGATACATCTTTGGCTTGGTCTCGGGCTCCACCTTGATCACAGTTTCGGGATGGCCGGAGTGCACCCTCTCGTGATGCACCATCTGACTCTTCTTGTCTGGGAAGACTTCAGGACACTTTCGGCAGCGGTACGACCTGCTGTTTGAGCTCGCCGTGCCCGTCGCTGACTGCGGGGGCGGGGTGGACGAGGCAGAAGTGGCGGGTGGCGTTGGCGGTGCGGGTGCGGGCTCACCCATGTGTTCCAGCCCGGCCTCCACGGAGCAGAGGTTCATCTTGCGATGCGCCCAAAGGCCTTTTCTGCCGCGGAACGCCCGACAGCACTTGCTGCAACGGAAAGAGTTCTTGCCGTACATCTTGGAGCCCTTCATCTTCTTGACGGAGCGGGCGCCTACAGCAGCGTCGCTGTCTGTGGGATGGTCGTCGCAGTGCGAAGGGCCGGGGGTCGGGGCACCCTCGGCGTCAAGGCCCCCGCTCATGGCAGCGTCGTCGTCCACGCTCATGACCACCATGGCGCCTGAATGGGTCTTGGAGTGGACGTGTAGCGTCTTCCTGTCAGGGAAAGGCTTCGAGCACTTGCCGCAGCGGAAAGTCTTGGTGGGGCTGGAGGTGGCTGCGGGTGCCGCAGGCTCCTCACTCGCAGCAGGGTCCTCGTCCGCCTCCTCGGGCTGGGCTTCGGGCTGGGCCTCGGTCGTAGGTTCCACCTTGATGGCGTGTGTCTGCGAGTGCCAGTACAGCTTCTTCCTCGTCCTGAAGCGCATGCCACACTTGCCGCATGAAAAGCCACTGCCCAAGGGCTTCGTAGGGCGTGCGAGTGTGGGGCAACCACGCTTGCGGTGGGCCCACAAGGCCTTGTACTTGTCGAACACTATGGGGCAGGTTGTGCAGGGGTACGTCTTGACTTGGTTCTCGACCTGGCTGGTCTCCACGGGCTCCTCCTGCTCCACCTCGTGTCCCTCCTCCTGCTCCCTGTGGGTCTTGAGGTGCGCGTGAAGGCTCTTGCGCCCCACGAAGCGCTCCAGGCACTTGCTACATCGGAAGTACAGGTTGCCACCTTGCTGGCGGTCGTGCGTCTTGAGGTGGGCGAACAGCGAGCTGCGAGCAGCGAAGCGGAGCGGGCACAGCTTGCAGCGGAACGCCAGCGTCTTGCTGTGAATGCGCAGGTGGCCGCGCAGACTCATCCAGGACCCGAAGTGGACCGAGCACTGCTTGCAGTGGAAGCGGCCGCCCGAGCCGTGGATGCGCGAGTGCGCCCACATGGCGTTGGCAGAGTGGAACACCTTGTCACACACGAAGCAGGCGGTCGGCTGCTTGGCCACCAGGTCGCTCTCGTCGGGGCGGTGCTGTTGTTGCAGTAGATGGTGTTGCAGGTGTGGCGGCAGCTGTGGCGGCGGCACGATCCCGTGCTCCACCTCCTCGTGGTGCTCGAGCGCGGCCTTCGACTCGAGCAGGGCGTTGCAGGTGGTGCACTTGAGCGGGCGCTCGCGGTGGTGTTCGTCGCGCATGTGGGCCGACAGGGTCTTGGCCAGGCGGAAGCGGCCGCCGCACAGCTCGCATGAGAAGCGCAGCCCGCCGGAGTGCTGGCGCTCGTGGGCCGATTTGGCGCTGCTGTGGCGGAAGCGGCGCGGACAGAAGGCGCACGTGAAGGGCTTCTCGCCCGTGTGCCGCCGCATGTGCACGAGCAGGGACGTCTTGGTGGTGAAGCTGGCCTCGCACGCCTCACATCGGTAGGGCCGCACGCTGGGGGAGCCCACGCCCGGCCGCCGGCCTGGGCCCGGACCCAGCGCCCCGAAGAGGGGCTGCGGCTCCACATGGATCTTCTCCAGCATCACGACGGGCTGCATGTCGCCATGGTCCGGGTCGTCGGCGGGATGTTGGGCTGCCCAGTCGTCGTCCCACTCGTCATACTCGATCTCGTACTCGTCGTCCGCAGGGTAGGAAGGGCCGGGCCGGTACAGCGACACCACCGAGTTGATGAGCAAACCTGTGGACAACAAGACGAAGGGCGTGAGTGTCAAGGCGCCGGCATGAGGTCGGGCCCCGCCCGCCCCTCCGCGTGGTTGTGGCCGGGCACACTGAGGACAACCAAGGAGAGGGGCGTCACAGGTATTAACCATCGCACAACAGCATGCACACCGAGCAGAGACCCCAGTCCACAGCCCAAATCTAGTCAACCCAAGCAGGTAAGCAGGTTCACCATGATCCCACACAAGTAAACAAAAATGGCTTCTCATACTTAGCTTTATTGAGCTTTAAAGTGATACCAGAGGGAACATCATGAATTAAATACAGCTGACAAAAGGAACATGACACACAACATATGACAATGAAAAATGAGATCAATGACCAAGTGTTTGGTCAAACTCAACTTGGGTCCATACAACTGCTGGTAACATTACGGCAGAGGCTGAGATCACACGGTACACATCATTGACTACCTTCAAAATAAAATGGCAAGCACATTTACGCAAACTAAAACAATAGTTACGTACATAATTCATTGTTTAAAACACCAAAGACCTCGACAAAACCAAAACCCGAAATCGACTAGAATCTGAGTCAGTGGAATGCGAAAAAGTCATTGCAGTAACCATTGCCTCTTCATAAGCAGGAAGGTGGACCCCTTGGGCTTTTCAGGTGATAACGGATTCCGAGATCTCCATGGGGACACGGGGCTGCTGTGGCTGGATAGGGGACTGCGCCCATGCCGAGGAAACGTTCATGTCCACGTCCGCTACAGCGGTGCCATGGGCTAAGCGCTGGCCCAGGGCCTGGCCCAGGGGCTGCCCCTGGCCGACGCCGACGCGGTGGACCTTCTTCATGTGGCTGCTGAGGGTGGCCTTGTGGCGGAAGCGCTCGGGGCAGAGCTCGCAGGCGATAGGCTTCTCACCCGTGTGAGTCAGTAAGTGCGTGCGCAGGGTGCTGCGCTGCGCGAACGTCCGCCGGCAGTACTGGCACTGGAAGGGCCGCTCGCCGGTGTGAACACGAATGTGTGCCACCATGTCGCCGCGGAGCCGAAAGGCCATCTGGCAGTGCGGGCAGCGGTGGGGCTTCTCGCCCGTGTGGATGCGGAAGTGGGCGTCGCGGGCGGCCGTCTGTTTGAAGCCGCGCCCGCACACAGAGCAGTGTGCGCGCATGCCGTCGGCCCCGGCACCACCGATGCCCACGTCAGGCCCGGACGACGAACCCTGCTGCATGTGCGGCAGCTGCTGAGGCTGTTGCTGCAGTTGCTGAGGCCACACCTGCATCCCCATTGCCGGGCTGGGGACTACCTCCACGTCCACGTCCAACGGGGCGTCCATCGCCATCCCCATTGTCACCTGCGGCACGGTCACGGGGCCGAGGCACGGTGCTGAGCCCGACATCGCCACGGCCTCCAAGCTTTCCTCCTTCAAAAGACAGTCGCCGAAGAACATGGCGCTACCTGGGGAATAGAAAAAACGATGTTAGTGATGAAAGATGAAAAGGGTCACAACAGAAAATAATGCAGAGTGAGGTGAGGTGTGAAAGGGGGAAGAGCACTGAGAAGTTTACATTCAGACAGATATATTTAAATAAGTTTACAACACTTCTACATATTTAACTCATTGTACAATAATCCAGGAGAAAGAAAGAAAACTTACATGGCACATAATCTCAGGCATACATTTATAAATAAAAAAAGATGTTAAATTTGAATATAATAACAATGTCAATAATAAAGTTCAACAATAAGAATAATCACAATTTGTGGATTCACCCCCAAACTCTGCACACACGAGAGGGTAGCCACTTTCACGTGGCACAAAGTCCTCAAAAGAAAAACTAATTAAAAGAGAAAGAAAGAAAAACTGCAACAGTGTGTCACTTGAATTAATGTGGAAGCGCGTCACTCGATAGTTCGACAGTATAGTCCTTCAGCGAGGTCCTGAGCTGGCCCGTAGAGTGGATCACCAGCCCGCTCTTCCGCACGAAGCATCGCGGGCAGCTAAGGAGCTGCTCGCCCGTGTGCAACTGGCAGTGGTCCGCCGGGTACTGCTTCTGCTTGAAGCGCAGCGAAAACTGCGCTCGGCATCCTCCCGGCAGTCCGGCCGATCCCTCACGGCCGCTCCTAGCCCTCCTCGTGCAATGGGGTTCTCTGGTGCGGCCATGGACTCGAACCCCGCTGCACCCAAACTACAGTCACCGGGTAATCTGTAAGTCTAGGAAAGTTTAGTCCAGGAAATCTGTAAGTCCAGGCCAGCTACTACGACTGAAAAGTACAATAAGAAGAGTGACACAGGAAATCATCTCTCAATAATATTTCTTCTTCATTTAGTCAGCCAGGTGATTGGTGCCCTCTCACATTCAAATATAAATGAAACCATTGGACATCATCAGTTATGAAGTTGGGAAGAGAACGTCAACAAGTTAAGAACGATAAAATTAATTTAATTTGTAATAGTTTACAATGGAAGTCCAACACCACTTAAAAGCGACTACTGACGGTGAAACTGTCATGGCAATATCAATGGTTGAAACACACTATAACAGGAACAGGCCTCCTAAAATAATACACGATGGCCAACATGAAATCCGCACCAAACGACGCACAACATGATTTTACTGTTGCACTGGATTTGAGAAGTGTAAAGGGACCAGTCACCCAAGTCACCACTTCCCCGGCGGCCCGGGGGGCGGCGGCCCGCAGTTTTCCTGCAGGAATTTCTGCAGCTCGTGGTCGCGGCGGTGGACTTGCGCATGGTAATCCTGACTGCTGCGATGGCGGAACGTCTTGGGGCAGTGCGGGCACTTGTACGGCTTCTCGCCCGTGTGCAGGCGATAGTGCACGGCCAGGTGCTGCTTCATCTTGAACTTGGCAGGGCACACGTTGCACCACCAGCGACGCTCTGGATCATCCGCAGACACCGACAACCCGGCAGTGGCGGCAGCTGCAGCTGCAGCCGCACTGCGATGCGGCGCCGCGCCGTGCCCCGAGTCAGACATCGGCCGGAACAGCTCGGCCCGCAGCATATCCAGGGGGCCGGAGGGACCGGAGCGCCAGCCACCTACCGGAGACAAGAGCACAGAGTTAGCGACGAGAAGAGGGCGCGGGTGCGGGCGCGGGGCTGGGGCGATGGGAGTGAAGAACTGAGGAATGCAAATAGAACAGTCATTGCCACGAACGCTTGTATTTCCAAAACAGCTCGGTTACACAAGGCTACGTCATCGCCGCTTGGCGGAGCCGAAGGTGATCCGGTGTGCCGCCTTCTGGTGTTTTTCGAGGTGGGACTTGAGGTTGCTGCGGAAGGAGAAGCGGCTGGGGCACAGGTGGCAGGGGTAGGGCCGCTCGCCCGTGTGGATGCGGATGTGGTCGGTGAGCGTGCTCTGGCGCGAGAAGCGCTGGCCGCACCAGGTGCACGCGTGCGGCTTCTCGCCCGTGTGCGTGCGCGTGTGGATGGTGAGGGCCTTCTTCGACGGGCAGGTGCGCGGGCAGAAGCCGCACTGGTAGACGGCCTTGCCGCCCAGGCCAGTGCTGTCGGCACGGCCGTGGTTGGCAATGCTGGGGTGCTGGCACACGTGGCTCTGCAGGCTCTCCTGGGCGATGGAGCAGCCGCACAGCGGACACAGGGTCAGCGACATGTCGTCTGCAACGGACAAGGGGCACGCATGAGACCAGCGTTGACAGCGAGCACAACAAGAATAGCACTGCCGGCGCAGAGGTGTCGGGGCACACTTCAAATCATACACCACGTGACCATTTAATTCGTTACGCGATTACCACTTCGGGTCGTTTATTCAATCACATACTTGTTACATGTATACAAACCGTCGACGACGGTACATTATATAACACACACACACACACACACACACACACATGGAGAAACCAGATCAGAACTTAACATTCCTTCTGATGAGATATAATATAAAATCTACTCAGTAGACCCTAACATTGCTGCCGCCCCCCCCCCCCACACACACAGACATGACATACAAAGTCTTAAAGAGGGTAAAATCACCCCCAGTCCCACAGCGTCGGATCAGTGGGCAGGCCTGGAGCTGGTCCCACCCCCACCCCCAGATCCTTCCCCGTGTCGGCGCACGTGCTGCAGGAGGTGGTCGCGGCGTCGGAAGCGCGCAGGGCACTGGGTACAGCCGTGCGGCAGCTCGCCCGTGTGCAGCAGTACGTGCCGCGACAGGTGCTCGGAGCGCTTGAAGCGCATGTCGCACAGGGGGCAGGCGTGCCGCCGCTCCGAGAGGGCGAACTCGCGAGGGTGCCGGTGCCGCCGGTGGGACAGCAGCGCGCGTGCGGACTGGGTCTCCTCGCCGCATTCGGGGCAGGTGAGGGGGCCCCCCCTCGCGGCCGCCGGCACCACCCCTGCCGCGTCCTGGGCCCGTCCCATGGCTCCTTCCAGGTCCCACAGGTCGAGGGACTTATTGTCCATCACATGCATGTCGTCTGCAACCAAAGACAGGGCCGTCAGCAACAACAATAACAAACACAGCGAGCAACGCGAGCGACGACAGGAAAGAGAGGAAGAGGAAGGTAATGCAGGAGGAGGTGAGGTAAACATCAGGACACAAGGAGAACATTCGGTGGACATCTCTCTTTAATGATCACGCAGAGTCCAGCTGGGCGTGCTTGAGCTTGGCGTGCACGGCCAGCACGTCGCGCCGGCGGAAGCGGGCCGGGCAGTGGGCGCAGAGGAAGGGGAGTTCGCCGGTGTGCCGCAGCATGTGCCGTGACCGGTGTTGCGCGCGCTTGAAGGACACGTCACAGTACGGGCACGGGTAGGGCCGGTCTACCTCCAGCTGATCACCACGGCGAGCCTCTGCCCTGGAGGAGGGCCTCGACGCTAATGACCTGGACAGACGCACCGCCGACGGCTCTCCCGCGACCAACTCAAACACGGACAGAGACCCTGTAGAGGGGCAGAAATACAACAGTTACAACAGCATCAAGCAGGTCAATCACGATGAATTGCTGAGTTTGAAATACGTGGCTCTACTCCGGACGAGGTATTCAGAGTTCAGTACTCACACCTAAATCATCTTTCCTGTTTCCTTTTAATCGCCAGGACATACACAGATAATACAAATTCATATCAGTCAATATGTGGCAACAAATTCGGCTTGACACAATCAAGAACCGAACCAACAATTACTCATCTAATCTAGCGAATATAAATTAAAGAAACAATTGCCTATGGCATGTCAAGTACTGATTTGAGTAATACATAGTAAGTGACTAGGTAAGAACAAAACGCTTCCACAACAACAAATCAAAAAGCTTAACATAACTTTGGGTATATCTTGAGGTATAAATAACACTACATACAGAGGAAAGTATGAAACACCAGAGGAAAAAACACAGTTTTGGAAGAAATCCTAAAAGCAACCATTTGTACTTATTTTCTAGCAAAGCTCTGCCTTAAAAATGAGATCACCACGTCACTCTCACTAGAATAAATAGCTCGCTTTTTTCACCCTGCTGGCGTTTGGGGAAAAAAAAATAGAAAAAAGTAAAAAAACAGCCATCGTAGAAATCGGTTGGGCAATAGTGACGCCATCAGACCACTATGGCAGTGTGCTTCTTCACGTGCTGAATCATGCAGTCCCGGCGGCGGAAGCGGCTCTCGCAGTAAGGGCACATGTAGGGCGTCTCGCCCGTGTGTCGCAGCAGGTGGCGGGTCAGGTGCTCGGACCGCTTGAAGGCCGCGTCGCAGTGCGGGCAGGCGTACGGCCGCCCACCTTGGTGCTTGCTGCGGCGGTGGGCCATCAGCAGCCGGAAGTTGGGGAAGTGCAGGTTGCACTCCGAGCAGGACAGCGGGATGAGCGAAACCCCTGCAAACAAGACGAGGCGGTCAGTGAGGGGTAAGGCGATGAGAGACGAGGTGAGGGCAGCCGCCTTGTGTGAGGGGGCGTCGGCGGGCAGAGAAGGAGAGGACATGTAGTTGGTGCTGGAAGAATACTTTATTATGGTCAGGTACGGGAGCGCATGCTGAACTAGATAAGGCCGAACTAAAGGCCCGAATGCGAGCGCGCGTGCTCGTCAAGGTGCGCGCACTCGGCGAAGGCGGCGGGGCAGAGAGCGCACTGGTAGGCTCGGGGCCGGGGCCGGTGCCGAGACCGCCGCTGCCCTCCAGTCCCTCCGGTGCCGGTGTGTGTCAGCTGGTGCCGCAGCAGGTGACTGCGCTGGCGGAAGCGTAGCGGGCAGGTGGCACACCCGAAGGGCCGCTCGCCGGTGTGGGTGCGCTCGTGGCGAACCAGGTGGCTGCTCTTGGCAAAGCTGGCTGTGCAGAACGAGCAGCCGTAGGGCCTGGAACCGGGTGCAGCTGGAAGGAAAAGGCAGGCACGTTAAAACACGGTGTGAACAGATATTTTCACAAATAAGAACTTAACAGAAAAAATTCTTACCTCGGTGCGTTGATGGTGGGATTAGTAGTGATCAAGGACATGAGGGACAGTTGCGAAATAAAACAACATTGAAATGACGTTCTAAGCCATCTTTTATTTCATTTTTAAATGCTGGCACATAAAAGAAAATTCTAAACTAAGGCACAAAAGTTAAGACACTGATAAAATCCACCATTGAAACAACCAATTAAAATGCACTTTTGCCACAATGACAGTTTGTAGCCAGTGGAGAAAACTTCAAAAACATCACCATCGTAAATAGAAGATCCATGTGCCAAAGTCTGTTCAATTAAATTCAACTTACAAAAGCATGAAATCATTTTAAAGAAACCAAGCAAAACTTAACATCTAACAATTACTGAATGTACCCTACTACCCTGATGATACCAAACAGGAGATATGAATATCTCTTCAATTCCACACACTCACTTCACATCCGTTATCACACGGAACTATTTCAAAGACCCAATGAAAAACTAGCAACATTAAACTAGAAAAGTTAAGACTGCAATGTGGAAATGAAAAACACACAAATTTACAGAGAAAGCAAATTATCAATTAACATATATAAAATAAATGATGAAACTAGGCAAATTCACTGGTTCGATGAGAATTTTGCTTTCTTTGTCAACTTGTGTTCTTCATTTCCACTGCAAGACTTGGAGCTCTATGCAGACAACGGTAACAAAGTGAGGTAAATACTTGACAAACAGAAACAAAGCCCAATAAAATAAATGAAAATAGAAAAAAGAAGCAGGTCCACCAATTCACAGAAAGACTAGACCAATATAGACATGCTTAATGTGATGCCACTGCAAAATCACACATCAATTACAAGTCTATCTTTCTGTGCAGAGTTGGACCACAAAATCCTCAACATAAAAATGACTTAAGCATATTTAAAGAAAAATCAGAGTGTCACTAAACACTACAAAACTATAATCTCACTACTACTGGAAGTCAATCAAGACATACCAAAACTAAACATGCAAAGAAATCGAGCTGACAGCGCTCGGAGTGAATCGGCGGCTTTCGTCCGCTCTCACTTCTTCTTGTGCGCCTTCATGTGGCGGATCATGTGCTCCTTGAGGGTGAAGCTGGCCTCGCAGTAGCCGCAGAGGAAGGGACGCTTGTCCGAGTGGGTGCGCATGTGCTGCTGCAGGCCGTAGTCGGTGCCGAAGTTGAGCGGACAGTGCTCGCACTGGAACAGCTCCTTGTCAGCGTGGGAGCGCAGGTGGCTGTCGAGCAGAGTCTTGGTGGGGAACGACTCAGTGCACTGTTCGCACCAGTGGGCCTTGATCTTCTTGACGTGGTGCGTGCGCATGTGGTCCTGGAGCTGGTAGTTGGTCATGAAGGGTGCGCCGCAGTCTGAGCAGTTGATGCCGGAGCTGGACGAGCGCTTGTGCGTGCGCATGTGCTTGGCCAGCTGGCTCTCCGTCTTGAAGCGAATGGTGCACTCCTCGCACGGGAACGGCTTCTGGTCGTCGTGCTGGCGCATGTGCGCTGTCAGCTGTGGCTTGAACTGGAAGCGCTGGCCGCAGTCGTCGCAGCGGAAAGCGCCCTCCGTGTGCGTCTTCTCGTGCATGTCCAGTTGGGCCCGCGTCACGAACACGGCTTGGCAGTTGCCGCACTCGTACTTCTGCTCGTGGCTGTCCATGTGGCGCAGCAGGTGGTAGTTGGTGGCGAACACCTTGGGGCAGAACTCGCAGCGCAGGTGCTCGTCATCGCTGTTGTGCGTGAGCATGTGCGTGACCACGTCGGAATGCGAGGGGAACGTCAAGTCACACTTGGTGCACTTGATCTCCTTGGTGTGGGCCTTCTGCATGTGGATAATGAGCTCCTGGCGCGAGTCGAACTGGTCGGGGCACTCCTGGCAGGGGTAGTCCTTCTCGATGTGCTCCTTGGCGTGTAGCAGCATCTCGAATGAGGTCGGGAACTGCCTGTAGCAATAGTCGCACTCGTGGGCCGGTTCCACCACCTTGACCTCCGGGGCAGGCGGCGGTGGTGGTGGTGGCACGGGCGGCGGCGCCGTAGGGTGGTTGGCGCGCTTGTGCGCCTTGAGCTCGTCCTTCCCGGTGAAGCTTTCCGGGCACTCCGAGCACAGGAACGTGTTGAGCACCTTGTTGTGAGTGCGAGCGTGGATCTTAAGGCCGTGCAGCGTCTGGAACACGGACGTGCAGTAGGGGCACTTCCAAGAGTGCGTCGGCATGTGCTCCTTGAGCAGGGTCGCCGAGGAGAACGTCTCGCCGCACTTGTCGCAGCGGAACACGTCACCCGTGTGCACCACGACGTGCTGGCTGAGGCGCGCCTCAGACGGGAAGCTGGCGGTGCAGTGCGGGCACCCGAACGGCTTGTTGGCGTTGTGGATCTGCTCGTGCTTCTTCAGGTGGTTTGGCCGCTTGAAGTGGGCCGGGCACTGCTTACAGTAGAACTTGCGCTTGGACCGACGGACCTACAACAGCGAAAAACACTGGTTAAAATTCAGATTTGGACAGATTTTATAGGACAGGATGGAAAGGAAAGTCTTAAGCCCTACACAACGTACAACGACCAGAGCAATCATTTCAAAATTATTATTTATCCCTGAATTAAGAAATCTTTCAGTGATGGTTTACATCTAACTACCCAGAAATTTAATGGAAAAAAATCCCCACTTACTTTCTCCCCTTCTACCTCTGGTCCAAGGTTCCAACCGTGCGAGAGCCATTTCCAAATCTGAATTATCCAGTGGCGGGAATTTAGAATTAATAACCCGCCAGGGGGGAAAAAAACAAACAAATGAAGAGAACTGCACTTCTCACAGAAATCCACGTGTCGCGCAGGGCGATGCAAAAACACAAAAAACTGGGGAAAACGAAGATCCCGGTATTTGAGCCCGCGCCTGCAGAACACATGGATTTACCAACGAAAAATGAAAATACGCACCTGATCCTCGCCTTCCTTTTCTTCCTCCGGCCCATCCTCCGCAATGATGTCATCGGCAGCATCATCGGCACCGTTCGCGTCGTCGTAGAGGTGTTCGTTGCTGAGGTTCGTGGTGTCGCCGAAGACCTCGTCGTGGACCTGGTCGTCGTTCTCCTCGGGACGCGGTAGAGGCAGCCCGTTGTCCATCAGAACCTCTGTGTCCATAGGCTCCGGCTTGATCGCCACATCTGCAGCCAGCTCGTCTTTGACAAAGCCCACGGAAGTGATGATGGGTATGTTGGCGGCGAGGTCGGTCTTAATTTTCATGTTATCCTTGATGGCTGAGGCCATCTCAGCCAGTACCTTTATGTCCACGTCTGCAACCAAAGCCATACGAATAAACTGAGATGCGAACCAGAAGAATGAGTTCATTCAAAGCGTTAGGATAAGCACCCAAGATCAAACAACTACAGCCACCAAACCCAACCGCTAAAGCAACAAAGCAGGCCCCATGCACACTGCACTCAAGACTGGCACAGGAAGGGGGAGACCAGGCGCCAGAAACGCAACTCGGTCTCTCCTCAAAGCGCAGACTTGCAGAAATAAAGGAGCACAGGGAAATAAATTACGTAATCTGCAAAATACGTTTATTTCACAACAGAATGCTACACAGATATATACAAACTCCGTTCTTCCCACGCCATGAAGTAAAACGAAAACGAATCCGGATTCAACAACACACTGTAACACAAAACGCTGCGAGCTGCCCTCAGGCAATTTAGCCCTAGTCACACACAGGCGTAGCAGGCCACACCATCTCAACGAAATGAATTTCGTCTAATAACCAATAAATTTAGTATTAAATACGTAATCAATCGGAGCTCACAGGCGGCTCAGGGATAGGGCCGGGGTGGGCAGGGGTTAATCGCACGGATCCCTGACAGGCACGGCCGTGCGGGAGGCCCCGGCTGAGGCCCCGGCTGAGGCCCCGGCTGAGGCCCCGGCTGAGACCCCGGCTGAGACCCCGGCTGAGACCCCGGCTGAGACCCCGGCTGAGACCCCGGCTGAGGCCCCGGCTGAGGCCCCGGCTGAGGCCGCTGGAGAGACCGCTGGAGAGACCGCTGGAGAGACCGCTGGAGAGACCGCTGGAGAGACCGCTGGAGAGACCGCTGGAGAGGCCGCTGGAGAGGCCGCTGGAGAGGCCGTGGCCGTGGCCAACTCCCCCACACTCGGGCTACGCTGGCTGTGCTGCGTGCGGACGTGCCGCCGTTTCGAAGGCGAGTTGGTGAAGCGCTTGTCGCACTGGGGGCAGGCGAAGGGCTTCTCGCCCGTGTGGGCGCGCTCGTGGCGGCGCAGCGAGAGCGCGCGCAGGAACGCGTCGCCGCAGGACGAGCAGCGGTACGGCAGCGCCGCCTCCTCCGAGTCCTGGTGGGCGCGCGAAGCGTGGGCGCGCATCAGCTCCTTAGTCATGAAGTCCTCGTCGCAGCGCACGCACCTGCGGACACACCGCGCACGTGAGCGACAGGGACACGGGGGCAACAGGCAGCCCACGGGCAGCCCAACAGGGCACACTCAGGTCGGTCACGCACTTGTACGGCCACTCGCCCCGGTGCAGCCGAAGGTGGGCCAGCAGCTGGTCGTTGCGGTTGAAGGAGGCGCAGCAACTGGTGCAGGCGTGGGGCCGCGAGCCCAGGTGGCACTGCAGGTGGCGGGTACGGTGCTCGGGGCGCCAGAAGGCAGCCGGGCACATGGGGCACCGCACCGTCGGTCTGCCTTCCTCACCCGACGAGCAGCCCTCCACGTCCACGTCGTCGTCCGCGGCCCCGGGCGGCGGCGTGGGCGTGGCCAGCACCCGGCGCACACAGTGCGGTCGGGGCCCCGCGCTCAGCGGCGGCGGCGGGCTGCCCCCATCCACGTCCACCTCGTCGTCTCCGTCCACCCCACGGAGCAACACCACTTCTCCGAGGTCGCTCAACATTTTAGATCCTTCGCCGTCGCTCACTTCCGCTTCCCCGTCGCTGGCGACGGCCTCCACTTCGCCAGATACCGGCCCACAGTCTGCCCCGTCCGGCACCAACTCTACGTCCCCGTCGTCAACACCAGAGCCAACGCCCAGCAAGCCGTCTGCAATAGAAAACATAATGTTAGCCGCGCTACGACGACGTGCAAGCACTAAGCAAGAGATGTATGGCAAAAGATCGGGAACCTCAGAAAACCGACAGGGTCGGCAAGTGCTCTCCAGAAAGAAGGAACTCAAGTCGACACACGTGCCTCTACTTTTATTTTTATAACACAATTTCCACCGACCAAGGCGACATAGTACATGCACAATAAAAACAACACGTCAAACCAAAAACAAAAAAAAAAAAAACACACACACAAGTCGGCCAAGTGACTCGCTACTGAAACGTGTTCAACCGATCCGCGGACGCTGATAAATCAGGTCAGTACAGAAGCAAGACCGGCGATAACGCGGTGCCGTGCCTAGTGGTGGCTGACGCCGTGCGCCTTGCGCATGTGCATGTAAAGGTTCTTGCGATAGCGGTACACGCCGGTGCACAGACTGCACGGGTATGGCATCTGGATGCCGTGCGTCTGCTTCAGGTGGCTGTCCAGGCCCACCTTGAAGCGGAACACCTCCGGGCACTGCTGGCACTGCAACATGACGACCAAAGGCACCCCCGCCTCGGTCACGGGCGCCGGGCCCAGCCCCCGCCCCAGGGGCCCCAGCCCGCCGCGCGGAGCGGGATGCGCGAACATGTCCCCAGTCGGACGGAGAACACGGCGAGCATCTGTCGGCAAGACGAAGGATCGTGTCAGACGCACACAGCCGGCAAGGCCAACGAAGCCGGGCTACGCTCTGGTCAGGCGGGCAGAACGCGGCCGGAAGGGCAGGGCTGTCCCGTCCAGACGCGAAGTGCCACGCTCGCACACCGGCAGCAGCCCGGCCGGCCTCAGCCTGACGGCGGGGAGGGTAGGCAGCACGCCCGCACGGCGACGCGGCATGTTGCCTACCCTCCCGACCACAGGCGCTCCCAGCGAACAGCTGATCCGGGGAAAGGGGACGCCACGCAGGCGACAGACAAGAGCCGGGTCATGGTGAAACAGGTTTAATGAGCAGCACGGTGGCGGAGTCACGGTCAGAGCGTGTGCGCGGCGGCGGTGGTGGCTGCGGCGCTGTCGGGGTGGTAACGGCGGACGTGCGTCTTGACGTGCGACGCCTGGCTGAAGCGCGCGCCGCACGTGTGGCAGGGGAACGGCCGCTCCCGGGTGTGCGTCAGGCGGTGGCGGTCCAGCAGGGAGCGGTACTTGAACGAGGCCGGGCAGAAGTCGCAGGCGTGCGACCGCGCCACGTGCACAGTGCGCCGGTGAGTCAGCATCTGACGGGCCGTCTCGAACACGCGCCGGCAGAGGCAGCACGTCCGCTCATCGTAGTCCGCGCCGCGGTCCGCGCCTGCAACAGAGGGCTGTTAGAACGCGTGCTGGACACCTACAGCACCACTCGGAGCCTCACAATAAAACCAACCAATCAAATCAGACCAAAAATGAAAACAAATTACAAAAACTTTATTGTTTTAACAGACGCATTTCATATTACAAACTGAGCCGCAACAACGTCGAGGCGAATAACAAAGCAAACAAGCTGGTCCGGCGCTGTCCTTGTCGCACAACACGCACACTTCACTGGTCCTTGTCGCACTACACGCACACTTCACAGGCCTCAGTACACGTGCCTCTTCTGGATGCAGTGTCGCTTGAGGGTGAGCGGGGAGCTGAAGAGGGCGGTGCAGGTGCGGCACGGGTACCGGTTGAGGTGCGCCATCTCGTGCGCGCTCCAGTCCCCGCGGTCCACGAATTTGGCTTGGCAGAAGCCGCAGGAGAACGGCAAGCCGTCCGACACAGCAGCCTCCTCCTCATCATCGTCGTCGTCGTCGTCGTCGTCCTCCTCCTCGCCACCACTGCTGTAATCATCCTCTTCCTCTTCCTCGACGGCCCCGTCCACCTTGACGGCGCACAGCTCCTGCGGTATCACCTCGGACTTCATGTCGGCTAGGCTCCTGACCTTGACACGGGGACCAGTGGCGGCTGGCGCGGCAGTCGCGGACGGCGCGGCTGGCGCAGCCGGCGAACCATACCGACGCCCTCTCCCACCCATGGCCGAGGCTGGAACAGAACCCCTGCGTTAGCATCGTCAGCAGCAGAGGACTCAAACGCAGACAAAATCCATACCAACACCAAAACCGCACTCGCGCCATGCTTGGAATGGAAAAAAAAAATTCGGGATCACCCCTTAAATTATAGACCGTTCTGAACAATACACATACAAACGAGATAAGGTTTACCCAAATGAAAACCACGACAGATGAAAATAATCTCAGCACTTTAATCCAATAAACATCAGCTTTCAGACAGCGAGAGAGAACGCAAATTGTGCGAGACAGAGGCAGCGCGCAGGCCTCCTCCCTGATAAGCGGTTCGATTCCTGACAATCATTCAGTTTTGGAGGCCTATGTCGCATTTATTTACGGATGGTCCTCGAACGAGAAATGTAACTCCTGTTTGCAGCACTGACGTCAAAAAAAAATCCTGAGGTAGGCAAACTCACTGCGCTCGGGAGGCCAGTTCACCCCGCTGCTTTCAGATCGGGGGGGGGGGGGGGGGGGGGGGGGGGCTAAGGCGGTGGCTGGACACCGTGGGCGTCGAGCATGTGCTTTTTGCATTTGCTGCGCTGGGTAAACGACTTGTTGCACAGCTCGCATGTGAAGGGCCGTTCGCCTGTGTGTATCCGGATGTGTGGCTTGAGGTTGGACAGCCTGCTGAAGGCGGCGGGGCAGAGGGGGCACTGGTGCGGCCGCGGTCGGTCATCCGTGTGGCCCCGGTGCAGCAGCACGGGCACGCTGGGCTGGGACGTGTGCGGCAGCTGGGAGTGCTTGTGCAGCGCGTGCCGCGAGTTGAACACGGCCCCGCACATCTCGCAGATGTAGCGGATCGTGCGCAACTGCTTCAGGACCTTCGCCGCGGAGGCCGGGGCCACGGCGCGTTCCAACACCAGGGGTTCTTGAGGGCCCAGGGGATCTGTCGGGACAGCAAGCAGACAGGGTCAGCGTCAGGTCATGCCTCCACGCCGTGCTTGAGGATGGTGTGCTGCCGCCGCAGGTTTTTGCGGGTGAAGCGCTGGTCGCACAGCTCGCACTGGAAGGGCTTCTCGCCAGTGTGCGTCCTGATGTGGTACGTCAGGTGGCCCGAGTGGCGGAAGGCGGCAGGGCACATCGGGCAGCGGTGCCGGCGGTCTGCAACCAAAGCACCACGCGGGAGTCAGAGACAGGCTTCCCGGCTTCCCACAAGGAGGCTTGAGCTTCAGCGTCCACATCCAAATGTGGGGTAAAAAATGACGAGATTTAGGACTGTCGGAGAAAACAAGTGGATCAACAAAAAGTACATTTAATGGCAGCGGCTCAAAGTGAACAACGAATAGAAGGCACTTTGACAACGCGAAAAGAAACGTGGAACACTTCGGACTAGAGCAAACAGTTATGGTCGTACAACAAAATGTAATTTAAAAAATAAAAAAAGGGCCTGGGTGGGCACACAAATCGCTCGCGTTCACTGGGGCCCCTCGACACGCAGCTGATAGTCGCCGCACTCGGCGTGCCAGTGGCCCCGCCTCAGCTGGTGGCGGCGGAGGAGGTACGCCTCCGAGAAGGCGAAGCCGCACGTCAGGCAGTCGTGCTGCAGCTTGCCCAACGTGTGCGCCATCTGCATGTGCTTGCGCAGCTTGTACTTGGACGGGAAGCCCTCGCCGCAGCCCTCGCAGCAGTGCGGGCCCTGGCTGTGGCCCCGGTACGGGTCTGGCGGGGGCACGGAGTCGTGCAGCGCCCGCTCAGTCCGCTGCCCCCGGATGACCCCTGCCGTCCCGTCCCCGTCGATCCATAACAAGGTCGTGGTTTCAGCAGTTTCAGCACCTACGGCGAGACAACCAGTCAGCTTTCTTGAGGACATAATACACCACCCGTAGCATTGCACCAATACTTATGTTTTTAAGCCCAGGAAAATAAAAACGACAAAAAATTGTTGAATAGGGGGGAAAAAAAGAACAAAACTTAGGATTGGAGGTGTACGAATTAATCGTCGGTTGCAAAACACGGTGCAGAGGAACCAGCTTTAATGTATAAAAATATAAGCACATAAAGGTGCTCGACAAAACGACAACAATCACCAGAAAACAAAATAAATATCATTTACATATACACAACACAACACCAATATAAAAGCTATTATTACAAAACGTATGACAAACAACTTATTATCTTCATGAACACGAAAAATGTTAACCAACAGCACAAAATAGCCCACAAAGGGAATGATTTGTTAAACACTTGAAGAGTTAACCAGCCTCGGGCCGGGAAACCAGCAACAAAATATACATCTTCAAAAAATAACATTGAATCGACGGCTAGGTGAAACAACATTTCTATTAGTGAGCCCTCTCGCCAAACACCAACGAAGATATCCACGTGGCTGTAAGTAACAACTATGTGGATCAAGTGTTAAGATTTGAAGCGCGGCGGTACGCCTCAAGTGAGAATTAAGTGAGTCAAAACGTGCCCGTATACCCCAATAATGCCTACGATCATGACAAGAGGACGTGTTGTTTCACCTCTCCGCCAACCGGCCTTGGCCTTAAACAGAAACAACCTACTGGTCCGCATGGAGTCGGAGGGGTCTACGTCTACGTGCAGCCGCGTGCTACCGAGACGGCCGCACGTCCACGCCGTGCCGGATGAGCACGTGGCGCCGGCGCTTGCTGGACTCGGCGAAGGTCATGCCGCAGAAGGCACAGGCGAAGGGCTTGTCACCCGTGTGGATGCGCGTGTGCACGTGCAGGTGCGTGCTCTGGTTGAAGGCGGCCGGGCAGACGCTGCACTTGTAGGGCCGCTCGTTGGTGTGGCTGCGCCGGTGTCGCAGCAGGTGGCCGGCGTACGCGAAGGCCGCGCCGCATGTGCCACACTGGTAGGGCTTCTCGCCCGTGTGCGTGCGCGCGTGCTCCTTGAGCGAGTTCTTGGACGACAGGAACTTGGCGCACACCGGGCACTGGAACAGCGTGGCGCCCAGGCCGGCCACGGCGCCGGCCGGCATCAGGGCGGGCAGCTCCGGCAGCCCCTGCAGCTCCGGCACCAGCATCACTGCAGACAGCAGACAACGGGCACGGTTAGCACCGGGCGGCAGCGCGGCAGCCGGGCGGCGGCATGCCCACGGCTGCCCAGGGCACACCCGCTCATCCCTGCCCATTCCATACATGAGCACCTTTCCGAAAAGTTGCCAACAAGAGCGATTCAAAGCGAGGGAGTCACCAAATGACGACCAAGAGTTATCACATTCCCAAAACGCGCTGTACATTTCGCTTGCATGGTGCACACATTTTCAGAGTATCTTACATTGCAATGGGTGAAGAAGCGATTCGCACAGGAAGAGCTTACCCGGCCATATCAACAGGCAAGGCATTGCCACCACCACAGCACGTGACATTGAATTACTACAAAATCACGTTAAGAAAGAAATTGGGGAATGCGAGGGAATAAATGTTTATTCAAATAAATGCAATATTAAGGGTTCTATTCACTTCCATTCTCGAAACAAACGCGACAATACAATAGTCTGAAAACCACGGACAAATTAATAGGTGGCTTGGTTTCATTGAAGCCTGCTCACAACTTCACTCCTGGCAAGATATGCAGTTCTTGAAAGCACTTTGTACACATGTAGGGCGATCCCGGACACCAACGGCAGATAGTCGTTACTTTCGGAGTCCTTCGACGGGCGAATTCCCTTCCGAATTCGTTTCTAATGCTGCTATAGCAGCTCCTACAAAGTCTTCTAATGCATCTGCAAGCAAAAGTCCAGTATTCTAATTTTAACAACCGCTTGATCAAAGGAGGGTAGCAAATGTAAATAATTCTCTTACTTTTCAGATCTTTTATCATGAATATCCTCTAAATAATGCTCGTTTTCACCTAAAATCATAAAAAATTGCGTCAATTATGGAGTATGAGGTAAGTTGAAGCATGTCAAATTTTAAAACCAGCTTGCTGAAAGTTTCTCTCAATTCCATCCACTTCATACCTAAAGAATCACTAATCAAGATATCTTCAAGGAGAGACTAAATATGCTTTATCATACACTCATTTATTATCACAGAGAATTATGGCTCCATAATGGAATTATCAATACAAGCCATAATTTAAAATTACAAAGGGAATGTATCCCTACATGTAATGTGACATTTCACACACATCTTCAGAGATTTTTTTTTTTTTAAAGTGTTAATTTCAAACTAAGTACAAGACACACAATGAAGGAAGACTAGAGTAAACAGTACAACACTACATTGCAAAGCATTTAGAATGTCACATATTATTGTCTGCTCAGATCCCGATGTTTTCGGTTGATGTGCATAACTAGATTATCCTTTCTGAATGTCTTCTGAGGGCAATAAGGACACTGATATGGTCGTTCCTTGTTGTGCGATCGCTTGTGGCGAATCAGATCTCCTGCATATGCAAATGCAGAAGAGCAGATGTCACACTGATATGGACGTTCTCCAGTGTGAGTTCTCAAATGGCCCGTCACAGCAGCTTTGGAGGACAATTTCTTGCCACACACGGGACACATCGTGTCTGGATTGGACCGAGGTGCCTCCTCCAAGTAATTGAAAACATCCGGAAGTTTCCCTGCACAAAAAGAATTAGTAAGAACTGGAAGAATTGCATCTTGAATCATCGCAACATACCATACAGAAGGATCCAATCTGATCACATTTAAAATAACGAAAATCTGTCATTCATGGTCAAAAATTTTACAACTTCTAGTGGAAGAGCAAATACAGCAATCAAACTCTTTTTGAACACTAACATTTATTGCAGTCAGGTTGGGGTTGTATACGAGATTATAGAATATAGTATTGATCCCACATGCAAGTCATAAAAATAATCAAAATATACATAATAGGCACACTAAATGCCTAGCTAAGAGATTTAAATAATGATTTGTCAAATTTCTGAAACACTGACTCCGAATATCATACTTAGACTCTAGGAACACCACTCATTTATTAGGTCTTACATCTATCGCGATTTCACTGCTCTATTTTAATGGTATATGACTAGCCAAAATAAGATGAAAATGTGAAGATGACTAACATTTAGGTAAAATAATTAAATGAAGAAAGTACATAGTCAGGTACAGAAGCTTAACAACTATTTGTAGGGAAAATTGCAGAGGAAAAAGTCAACACATAATATAATTTGGCACACTGGAGTGCAAAGACACAATAATACTCTTATTCCGTAAGGTTGTGAAGGTACATTCAGGTATATGGGGCCTTTTAAAGGAAGGTAATAAATAGATACACACAGATTTTAATATGTCCTGAAGAGAAAAGGTAATGGATTTTAAAAACAATTTTAGAGATATGCTCGGCTCTCATCTCACTTGAACGCTGCTATGGGTGAGTGTGCTGTAGCAGAAGAAGGTTTAATGAGATCCTCCACGGGGCCAATGAGTTGACTACCATGCTTTTTTAAGATATGTTTAGTTAAATTTTCTTTGCGTTTAGAACGATGTTCACAAAAGGCACAACCATACTTAGGTTCTTGACCACACTCTTGTAAATGCCGGTCAAGCCCTTTTTTCCAACGATAAATTCGTTGACAATTTGGGCACGTCTTCTCTTCCATACTGTATCCATCATGTGCCAAGTCTGTAAAAAGAGAATTATCATTAGATCAATCCACATGCCAATCATACTTGCAATGTTTCAAGTACCTGATAGTTCCAATTTTCAAACAAACCAAACTTAAAATAGAAATCAAGCACTGATGAGAAAGGGGTTATTTGTACATTGAAAGAAAGCCTGAAGGATCAATTTTTTATTACAAAAATAAAGACGCAGTTAAACATGGACTGAAAAATCAAGGAGCTATGTTTAACAGAGGTTTCAAAAATTTTCCTAACAAAATAGCAAGGACTTATCTACAATTACTAGATTTAAATTAAAATTAGCCGTTGTAGGGTAAACAAATAAAATTATCTATTAAGCAAGTACTTTTGTGCATTTTCATGCTCATTTTACACAATAATTACATGCGACAAATTCTTTCCACTTCTAAACAAAACTGAATGGATTATAAAGAAGACACCAGCACATCAGCAGGATTCAACAGACCATGTCTCCGGCTCATGTGTTTAATAAGGCCTTCTTTCCGTTTACACCTATATTCACAGTAGGGACAGGTAATTTTTGGATCCTGGCCACACTCTAATAAATGTCTATCGAGACCTCGCTTCCAGCGGTAAACTTTCTTGCAGTTGGGACAAGTTCGCTCTTCTCTGGTGAAGCCATCTGCACCCACTTCATCATCCCCTGTGAAAGAGCAAATAAGGTCAGTTCACAGAACTAAAGAGGACCCACATGACAAGAAGTGGAAAAACAAATAAAAGTCAATAAATAAAAACCTGGAAAGTTCAAATATGAGACATTAGACTACTGAGTTTTGCTGTGACAGAGGAAGCACGGTAAAAAATCTTCAAATGGTACACCAGAAATGAAAAATTTATTGTTGAATGCTTAGGGTTTGTAAACATAATTGTGAAAGGCTGGCCAGAAAAAACAGCTGGATTGAGCTTAAGCAATACAAAACCCATTAATAATAATGAAGAGAACGAACACATCACGGATACGAATATATAATGACTAACGGCACAATACTTTTCATGGGATGACATAAGTTATATAAAATTATAGCAGTCTTTATCTAAAGGGACACATGAGCGAAATATCAAAACATATCAAAGTATAATGAACTGCCAATGTTGACATAACAAACACATGTGCACACGTACATTTGTACGATTCACGACCAGCGTGAAACTGAAATGACGGCAGCACTCCGCGCCCGCGCCCAGTCGTCACGTGACGTCACGCACTGTCCATCGCATGGGTGGGCGCCACCTGCCCGCCGTGGTGAACGCTGATGTGCTGCGCAAGGCGGTCGTTGCGCTTCGAGCGATGGGGGCAGAATGGGCACTGAAAGCGGGGGGCGCGACCGCACTCCAGCCGCAAGTGCGCTGAAAGGGTCTTCTTCAGCTGATAGCGGTGCTGGCACCGCGGGCAAGCGTACATGCCATCGTCGTCCTTGAACTGCTCCAGGACGCCGCGCGCGTAGGGCTGCCACGCCATCTCCCCGGCGTCCAGGTCGACAATGGCCTCCATGGGCACGCCGTTAACGTCCAGGGACACGACGCCCCCCGACCTTGTCATGGCCTCCACCGTGGCCGCGTCCACGGCGAGGAGCACCTCTGAAACATGAGCGCAGCGTGAGAGACCGCAGCTACGGGTGGGCTACCCTTAGCCTTCCGCTACACCCGGGCACGCCAAACGAGGACTTCGTCGTCGTGGGAGGCGTCTTCTTCAAAGGCGGCAGCAGCATGCACGGCCACCTACGCCGACATGCTTCCAGGAGCAGGGCAACTCCTTTGCCGAGTTAAGTCTTCGTGCATTGTCGATAAATACGCAGAGAATCCCATCTGGCTTTGTCGATAATAATGGGATGCTACGCGGCCAATAAATACGCGACCCAAAGACGAACGGCGACAGTACCGTTAGAGCACTTACGGACCGTCCCCCTTCCAACAGCTGATCCGGGGAGGGTTGCGGTGGGGAGAGGAGGTACCGCTGTCGCTGTACGAGTGGAGGTGGGGGGGGGGGGGGAGAGCAAGGAGAAGGGGGCATCGGGACATGCGCGTTCGCTCGCACGCATACCATCACAGTAACGCCGAAAGTAATCTACGCCACCGAAAATTTGAACGAATTTCGATGTCCAGCACAAAGAGCAGAGCTGTTAAATCTGACTAACGAACAACACAGAACTAATTAAATAATTTGGCACAACCCACATACTAGTGAGTCTGAAAGAAGAAAAAAAAAACAAGAAAAAATAACATCACCCCCAAGTTAAGCACTTCTCTTAAGACACCGTTCCCTGACATAAGGACGTCTCTCTACACGAAGAAATGCTTAAACTTGAAGATGATGTAGCTAAATCCGCCAAATATCCCACAGAGAGTAAGGTGGGCTGTGCTCGCACATCTTACACCTAGCGCTCAGGGCACTGACAACAAAAGGCCCCCGGCCGGACAGACAATTGCAAGGATACAAACGCTCATGGCATTGACATTGACAACAAATGGCTCCCTGACAGAAAATTAAGGTACGCAATAGAAATCTTCTCTGACTTACGAGACCAGCCAACAGCAACGGGGATGAAAATACCGGAGTGCGTTGCATCTCGCTCAGAAGCGTCGCCCAAGCACAAGTAATCCACAGGACGATGCTGACGATGCTGAGGAGATTGGACACAGCAAACTTGACGAGTTGGGCTCACTAGCACGCCTACACATATTTTCGCACCACCACGGAACGATTCGCGAATAAAACCTCCGCCACGACCGCGCAAAACAAATCACAACATGAGCAAAACATGGATAACGCGAGGTTATGTTGCCCATGGGTAAACAATCCAGCGTGCTTCGTCGTCCTTCGCAACTGCCGGCCGGCTGGGGCCCGGTACGGGAGCCGAGCCGAGCAGAGCCGAGCGTGCCCTGCCCGGTTCCGGCTCAGCCAGCTGCGGAGCCGCCCAGCCCAGCAGCCCAGCCGAGAGCCGAGCCGAGCCGAGTCGAGCATGCGGCCTGCGGTGGCGACGGCGACAACTGCCTCCCCTCTCCTCCACCACCGTGCCCCGCCCCATCCTTCGTCCGCAGTCAAGTGAGTCACGTTGACCTTGCCTCTCCCCTCCTCGTCCTTCGTGCGCCTCCCTTCCCCTCCCCACCCCACTCCACATCCCTCGCCCGGGACTGGGGCAACCCCAACCGGCGGTAAGGGACCGGGATGAAACACAGGACAACTACCACCCGGCGATGATCCACAAACCCCCCACAAAAATTCCCAGATGTTATCAGAAAAACAGCACACATTTCTATATAATTTGCATATATTAAATTAATCGCGTTAAACGTCTAATAGTTTGGGGTCTGCTCCTGGCTGGCCCCGACAGCGGTGCCAGCTGCGCCAGCCCTGTCATGCCGCGGCTGCGGTGGCGGCGAGTAGTTGTGCTTGACGCGAAGGTGCTGCCGCAGGTTGTACGGCTGCTTGCAGCGGTACGAGCAGTACGGGCAGAAGTTGGTGGGCTCCTTGCCGCACTCGAGCCGCAGGTGCCGCAGCAGGTTCTTGCGGTAGTTGTACACCTTGCCGCACGCCTTGCAGGTGAACTGCTGGCTCTGGTCCTCGCAGCCCTGGCCTAGGCTTTGGGTCCGCGGGGGCGAAGCCTGCGAAGCCTCCACCGATACGGACCAGAATGTGACGCCGCCTGCAAGCACGACTCGGTGTTACAAGAGGGGGCGACGCTTGGGGCGACGGCGGTTGGTGAAAACGAGATGTGGCGCACCACGGGAGGAGGAATCCTCGCTAGGGCGCACGCTCTGCCGAATGGGTGGGCACTCACCCGACTGCATTACCTACGCTTGCGCTCGGCCCACGGGGCAGAATGAAGGGTCAAGAAAACGCAATGGAAACACACGCAAATTTGATGAACTATTTTTTATCGTGCCTTTGCCAGCGGCTGGTACAAATCAATCAGCGAGACTAGGTTTAACAATTGTATCTGCAGTCCCTGCGCTACGCTGCCTAGGGTGGAGCTACGCCTTTGGTCGTCACGTAGATCTGCTGGCCGGTGGGGGTGACGGCTATGGTGGTGATGAGCCCCTCCGCCTCATCCTGGGTTCTGAGCGTCACTGTCCTGGGGCCGCCGGGGACAGTCAGGGGAGTGGGTACCGCAGAGCCAGCAGAGCCAGCAGAGCGCACCGCGGGGGGCCACGGCTTGGTGGCTTGGTCGGGCAGTCGCAGAGGGTCGTCGCCCTCCTCGACGCCTAGGTCACCCAGCTCCGAGCCCGGGTCCTGGTCTGACGGGGCAATGCTCAGCCCCAAGTGGCGGCGCTTGCAGTGCCGCCGCAGGTCCGACTTGTATTTGGACACGTAGCTGCAGTAGGGGCAGTTGAAGCGCGGGTTCTGGCCGCATTCCTGCAGCATATGACGACTCAGGTTGCGCCGCCAGCGGTACGCCTTGCTGCACATGGGGCAGTGGTAGTTGCCGGGTTTTTCGAGCCTCGGCCTCCGACACCTATTACCCGTTTCCTCCCTTTCCGCCAGTTGAACTACGATATCTGCAATGACAGAGAGAAAAATTAGGAAAGGACCAACTGAGCTTCATCCCCCACAGCCCTTTCTCTTTCACTAAAGCCCTACTGATATTTCCAAACCAACCAGCAGAGAACCGCCACGACATTTTAGACACAATTACAAAGGTTTTTGTATTTTTATTTTGTCAGAAAATATTGCAAATACAGCACAACTACGGCCAAGTTGCTTGGCAACGCCAATTTTTTTCCCTGAAAAAATACAGTATATACATTCAGAAGGGTAAAATTTTGTGCCCCCCCCCCAAAAAAAAAGGAAACCAGAGCACGGTAGGTCCCTGTTGGAGTGTAAATCCTACACTAACAGAATTTAAGTTAGAAAAGGGGAGAAAGGTAATAGCTATGAACTAAAATACACTTGCTGTGCAGCAACCAAAGAACTACGAACTGACCTAAAGTACAAGAATAAGTCACAATAAATAAATACACCACAGGAATACTGTAAGTCTAATTATCTCATCTAGCACAAGAACTAAGTGTGATACTGCACACTCATGTTCCTTAAGCAAAACCCTTAAGTTTAAAAATTAACATAATTGACTTTTTGAAAGCATATTATGAGTATAAAGTCTGCATAATAGATCTGAACTTGGAACATAGAAATAAAAGTGACCTAGATTAAAACACACATCCCTTTTTTTTCTTCTTTTTCTTTAAAACAAAAAAACTCTTAGAGTAACAAATAATTTCAATGACTGCCAATTATTTACTACCCGTACTGTCATTTACACAGCACATTCTTAGGTGCAAAAATGAGATCGTAATTTCATTTGGTTCAAAGGCACACAAGTCTTTGTTTCATCCTTGTCTATCTCTCAAATCTAAACTAAGGGTATAAAATTAATGATAAAGAATATCAAATGACTAATACGTAATGGCACTGCAGGCTCCCATTAATATTTCAAGTCTTTATAAAGATTGGCTATACAAGTAAAATTCAAGTCTTTGCAGCATAATTTGGTGTAAGCTCAGGCTTAAAAATTAAATAATACCATAATTCAATACTTAAAAACAAATCATTTGTAAATGAAACACAGCAAACATTCTTGACAATATAAAAAGAAAGTACAAACTTGAGTGTTTTCATAATATCTTTGGTTGAAGTGCAGATCAATACAATGGATATACTTATATTTAGGTCCAATACACCTTAGGACTACAGTTATAACACAAATTAAAACTATATATGGCCATTAAGGCGACTGTGCACATAACACAAAATGAATAGTGAGAAAAAAATTGCAATGGGTACAGAAGTAATAAGTCCAGTGAAAAATGAGAAAATTGGGAATCAATCAAAGATTACTCAACACCCACCAAAATCACTTCACTCAAGCTTACAATAAGGTTCCGATCCGAAGTGGAATGCCAGAGAGACAAAACTGTTGAGATTGTCACGGACATCTGACCTCTGTTGACAGATTGCCAAACATTAAGCAAGGTTCTGTAAGTAAAACTAGATCAATCAAAATTTTTCCGCTTGGCGTTTCTCGCCTGATCCGGTGTCACTGCAGGATGGGCATCTCCACCCGCTCGCCGTACAGCTGCTCCTTGTGCTGGCTGGACACGTGCTGCATGAGGCGGTCGTTGCGCTTAGAGCGGTGCGGGCAGAAGGGACAGGGGAACTGCGGCTCCTTGCCGCACTCGAGCCGCGTGTGCCGCAGCAGGTTGTTCTTGAGCGTGTACTTCTTGCCGCAGTTCTTGCAGTCGAATGACGGTTCCGTCTGCCGCCGCCGTACCGAGAACTGCATGTTACTCTTGAGGCGATTGATGATGCCATCCACGTCCAGCAGGGCTCCACCGGCGCCGCCGCCACCCCCGTCAGCGGTGGCACTGAGGTCAGGGTGCCGCGTGATGACAGAGGGCGTTGGCGGGGACGTCATCACAAACGGCAGCGCCGCCCCCCCGTCAGACTGGGGCACGGCCTCCGCCTTCACCTTGCGGCCCTGGCTGAAGCCCTGGCTCTGCTGGATCTGCTCCAGCCATGCCGATAGCGGTACGGGGCCCACGGCTGTAACAGAAAACACGGAGTCAGCACCGAGGCGGCCCACACACATCGCACGCTCACACGCATACACTCACACACATGCACGAGCACGAGCTAAGCGGCGGGACCTTGGCCATGGCCATGGCACCAGCACAAGTCACCGCACTCCAAATTTTACGTTCACACACTGCTGAAACTACTGGCATGCCGGAGTGGCTGGTCGGGCTGGGCCTAGCTGGGCCGGGGGAGGGAGACTGATAGAGGGCACCAAGGCGTCTGCTCTACTCTGCTCTCTTTATTCGTCAGCGCCATGCTCTGCTCAGAGGGGGACAGGGGCGGAGCTGGCCGTGCCGGGATGGCGCGACAGGATGTGGCTGTGCAGGTTGTTGCGCCGCTTGCTGCGGTACGCGCACACGGGGCACTTGAAGCGCGGTTCTTGGCCGCACTCTAGGCGCATGTGGCGCTGCAGATTGCGCTTCAGGCTGTACACGGCGCTGCAGGTGGGGCAGACGTGCGCGCCCGCGCCCGCGCCCACGGCCCTGCCATCACCCTTGCCAACACCCCCGCAAGCGTCTCGAGCGCTACCCCTCGGGCCCGCAGGTGTAGGGCCCCTTGGCGGCCGAAGACCCATCCAGCGCCACGCCGTACCTGGAAGGCAAGAGCAGTCAAGTTAATGATCTGTGCCCAGAAACGTCGGCTTAATAAATATTACGAATCAGGACACTACTTTTTTATTATGATTGCGTAACGTGTATGAATTTCAGATCGGTGACATCATGCCACAGTGCACACCATTAGGGCTGGGCGGTTAAACGGTTAACCGGTTTCGAAACCGGTATTTTTTGAAACCTGAACGAAGGTTTCGGGTTTGAAATAAAACCGGTTAACCGTTATATCGGTTCATTCCGGTTAACCGTTTTGGCATCGGAATCGGTTAACCTGTCAAAAGGTTTCACGGGTTTCACATCATAAATGGCTTCCTCTTGCGTAGTGGTAGTGCCGAGCGGGGCAGAAAATAAACAGATTACAAAAAAATTTAACGGTATATCATTCTTTGTCATACTCCTTGTTGCGAATAGTTGAGGTTTAACCGATTAAAACCGTCAAATCGGTCTCATGAAAAACAATTTGGGAAGGTAAACCGGTTCATACCGAAAAACCGGTTTTCAGGTTAAAACCTTTGGGAAGGTTAACCGGTATATACCGTCAAACCGGAAACCTAAACATCAAACGGTTTTTCCTGAAACCTGATACCGGTTTCAAAAACCCGTAACCGCCCAGCCCTACACACCATCACACAACCATTTTAAACAAAAATTACTTTATTCACATACATATTGGCATCACACGTTTCTGATAAAAACACAAAGAAGCAATAAAATGGTAACTAAGCTCATATATTATTGGTGCACTGCACATTTATGTATATCTTTTTTCTGAACAAATATTAACGGGGCTTCATGGGATCTCATGAAAATGTGGCAACAGAAAGAGTAGCACAAAGCCTGAAGCTGTGATCTAACACTCTGACCAGGAGAGTCCAACGTAGTCACATCAACTGCATCACATACTTCAGTGGAATCGCATTTAGTCTCTTACCGTACTAGACAGGTACACTGTTAAATTCCAGATTGGCATAGGCCGACTAGCAGAAATAATACCACTGCACCACAGATAAAAGCAACAATCAAGGTTGGGTCGAGTATTAGAAAAAACTGAATAATAATGGGAAATACTGAAAAACACTGATTAAGAAAGGCATCTAGAACATAATATGCACAAATTACAAACGAAAGTTGAAAACCATTTTTTCCACAACACAGATTTCGTATTGTACCAGGGTCTTTCTCTTCTGGACATCCTGTACAACAACAAAAAAAAAAAAACATAATTTGCAGTTACACAAGTTAACACTCACACAGAAAGAAAGGCTATACCTAAATCACATATGCAATAAAATATTTAAGGGTATCACAGGGAAAACTAACACAAATGTGTCATTAAGCATTAAAGCACACAAAGCTATCAACCACACGTAGTATTTTTCAATTCAACACATAAGTGGATACAACAGACTTATTATTAAAAAATAATTAATGATTATGACACGATTGGCAAAAAGGTAAGCGAATGCTGCCATCAGGAGAAGCATTCAGCCTTTTACCCTGGATATTTTCATATCACTGCGTAATTTTAAGTCTGAGGGAAAAAATCCCTTAAACTCTCGAATCAAAATAAAATAAAATATGTATATTTATATATATCACGCTTTTCTATCACAATTGGAGGGAATGTCAACCCATCCTTTTTTTAATGTGCTACAAACCACAGAAAGCAGTGCAGCCAAATGGTAAAAACTCTGCTAAACAGAGGCCATATGTGGACACCTTGAGAGAAGCTCTTTCACTTATAGTCCAGTGAATAACATCCAGTCTATCGGTTCACCGTATTCACTGGTCATATGATTTGAATAGTAAATAAGTCTGAATAGGAATACAAAGGACACTTGTAAATCTTCTTCAAACATAAGTAACACATGACCATCTTATGCGTATCAGCCGTCAGAGTAGTCTGGGGTGCAGGGCTGGACTGGCTCTGTGTTGCTACTCCGGAGATCCCGGAGGAGACGGGACCGCCCGGGCGAGGCCAGGGGAGTTTGGGGTCCCGTAGCTGCCATGGCCCAGCCCCGCGATGATGACCTCTGGCGGGTGTTTGGCGAAGAGGTGGGCGCGCAGGTGCGAGTTGCGGCGGAAGCGACGCACACACTGTGGGCACCGGAACTGCGGCTCCATGCCGCATCGTAGCGGAAGTGCTGCAGCATGTTCTTTCGGTAGCCGTACTCCTTGCCGCAGCGCTCACACGGGTACGAGCCGGGCTCCAGCGCCGGCCTGCGCCTGCAGCGCCGCCTGCTCGCGGGGCTGGAGCTGTCGGAGGCCAAGGCAACCATGCCCGCGTCCAGGTCCACGTCCGACCCGGCAAAGACCACATCGTAGCCTGCAACCAGAGGGTGCACGTCAGCACACACGCAACCAACTCATGGCAGTTCCGGTAAAGCCCCCCGCCCCCTTAAAGTGCGTCCATGACAGCTTCGGGAGGGTGATCCTAGACTACTCCGGCCATTCTTTACACATATGACGCCTGGTGAGTAGGCAACCACAATACCTGCATGCACGCGTGCCGTACGGGCCGGCCTAGCCTGACACATGCAGGCGCTTGTCGTCGTTCGCTGTTCCACCTGGAAAAAAGTTCGGACGTTCTTTGTGGGGAACGCGGTAGGGCGTCCAAGACAAATGTAAGAAAAGAGCACAAAGGATAGACGACGAAAAGGCTCCACCCATACAGAGTCATCATTTATTGGTATACAAGTGTTAGTCATTGACTACAGCGGCCACGCCCGGGCAGCGTCCTCTCCCTCCTCCCCTTCCCCCCTCCCACCGTGCCGTGTGACTACATGTGTCTGCACGTGGTAACTGTGCTTGGCTGCGTAAGGACAGAGGGGACACCGGAAGCTCGGCTCCTTGCCGCACTCCAGCTTCTGGTGCCGCACCAGGTTCCTGCGGTAGCGGTACGTGCGGCCGCAGTCCGGACACGAGAGCTCTGGGGTGGGGACCACAGCAGCAGCAGCCGCGACCCCAGCCTCAGAGCATGGCCATCCTGCAAGCAACAGACATTTCAGTTGAATACAACAGGCTGAATAAGTTCGAAAACAAGTTAAAGATAAAAGTTGTGAGTTAAAAATTGAAGCGCAGATCAAATGCTTTTTGTTCTGTAATTCAACAGGGTTTACAAATCAGATATGGAATGACATGATGTACAAAATTCAGATGAGTAAACCTGATCACACTTGCACTACTTGCACCATGTTCATGGAATGCGTACCCTTACCACAATTTAACAATGGCAATGGCCTGATTTCAGCAAATGGACCAAAGCAAAAAAATATTACATTAACAAGACAATATAGAAATCTTAGTATAAAAATACCATGACTGAAAGATGACATGTACGTTTTAATCATAAAGTAAATGTCAACATCATAATAAAGGCCTTAAACCATTACAAAAATATTTCACAACTTATCAACGCAACATAGTTCATTCTCAAATTTGAAGTTATGAGGACCTAGGAATAAAAATCTCACACACACTTAAGACACTGATTGAATAACTCTACCTATTTTTTTTTCATAGAAATTTGGAGTTGATAGAGTTTCAACAAATACTAGCACGTCCAGTTCGGTTCATTGTGCCGAGAACGAACATGGTACAACAGGTCATGTTTCCGCTTAGAACGATGATTACAAAATGGACAAGGAAACTGGGGCATCATGCCACACTCCAATCTTAAGTGGCGATTTAAAGTGGTTTTCCTCTGATACACTCTGGTACAATTTGGACAAGGAAATAAATTTTGGGAGCCTGCACTAGTTTGTACTAACTGAAGAGCAGCCACTACTCCATCCGATAAGTCTTCATCTTCATCTTCTGAAAAAAGAGAAAAGGGAAAAAGTCAGAAAAAGAGTGTCATTCTCATTTAACAAGAACACAAACTTGAGAGACAAAAGAAATAACTGATTCAGTGTTACACCTAGCGAAAAATAAATGTTGATTTTATTTTCAGCACCATAAATATTCAACATAATGTATGATACAAGTTAATTTTTGTAATGGAAACATTAATCTACATGCTGGGAACTAAATTCACATCTCGTATCCATATGCCTCCGCATGCTGCTTCGTTGAGTGAATCCTGTAGAACAATATGGGCACTTAAACCTGGGTTCTTTCCCACATTCAAACTTTAAATGGCGCTGCATGTTTCCTTTCCATGAGTACTTCTTCCCACACTTTGGACAAGGATAAATAGGCCTCTGGTTGTGGGGAGGACATTCTTCCATTGATGTAACATCTGCATAACAGCCATCTAAAATGAAACAAAGAAAAACAGAAAATGCAATTTCAGTTAAAACTTGCAGCACAAAACATGTTGGAGAGCAGAAAATACGAGGTCTAAAAAGTGTACTGTCTGAAAATGATGTGGAATGATTTGCAATATACTTTAATTCATAATAAAAAAGAAAATACAATAGAATATGCATCAGCACACATATCATAAAATTACAAGCACAGGGCCCAAAACAGTTCTTTTGAATAATCAGCCAAATTCCTAACACCCACCTGCCAAGAACAATTAGAAACTATGTGACATTCAGCAGTACTATTTTAATACTTCATCATGAAATAGTCATCTGAAAGTCAAAGGCAGCGAACAAATATGTTCAACACTAACAGAGATAATTAAAACAGTCCAATCAGGGATTACATTAGTGACAGTCCAGCAAGCTAAAATGCCTGTGAACTGGGAAGGTGCTGATTTTAATAAGATATACATAGAAATGCCTTCTTAATCACCAGAAGCATCGTACCCAAACACCTTTTTCTACCCAGAAGTGTGTTAACAAGGATTCACACATAATAATTAAATAGATGTGTGTGTGTATAGTATTATAATGAAGTGCAACAACACTATAGAAATTATTAGCAGTCTAATACTCTTTGGTTATTTACAAATAATCAAAATAATTGTCCAGTAACAACTAAGCTCTGTAAATCCTGGGATCAGCATGGTTCTCAACAGCAAAATGATAGTGTTTCTAAGCTGCATGTATATGTAAAAACATACATTATTGCATACACAACATGAAAAGACATAATTTCATAGATCTGTTGCATCTATGTTTATCGCAATACAGTATAAATCCATAAAAATAAACATTAAAAAAAGAAATTGAAACCTAAAAGCACACGGTACAAGAACAATTGACAGCATCATCTCAGACAATCACAGAGCAGAGCTCCTGAATAATACTTGTAACAGAAAGCCATATCTAAGGATAAGTACATAAAAATAAATAAGATAAAATTGTCAAGTTACTGTGCATTTACAGCTAATTTCTGGGTGCAGTGCTTCATGTAAGTGAATCCTTGGTTTGATCCCTCTTTTACCACCCATAAATACTATCAATAAATACGCTATTGGAAAAATATTTTAACTACAAAGAAGTTGATTACAAGAAGCATTGCCATTCGGCATTGCCATTATTGTGAATTTCAAATTTCTAGCCATTCTTTCAGTCATGTAATACACAATTTACACATACAGCTGAGTAAAGATCCGAGAACACCGTTCTCATGTTTTCCCAGTTATTCCAACACCTGAAAATTTCTTAGCAAAGAACGTGATAATAAAACCAATAGTCTAAAGGTAACAGTCTGACCTAATTTTCATTTAGAGCCAGGAGGCCCACAATCATTTCAAAGCATATTCTGACGGCTAATTCCACATGAAAAAGAATATCTTTATCAAACAGGAAATGACTGAAATATCTTGTGGTGTTTGTAATTACAGGCCTAAGGTATATGTCATAAAAAACCAGTCTCCTTGAAGATATACACAAAAAGGGATTTGAGACCCTTTTGAACATTTTCCCTAACAGGATCCTTAACTTCTATGGCAGAAATGAAAACAACCCTTGGCGATTGTACCAATTTCACTTCAAAATACTTGTCATGTCTAACAAAAATTAGCTTCATTACTGAAGCTATTACCTCATGTACGTTTCACCAAGAGAGGCACAAAACTACCAAAGTTACAAGGTTTAACTCAGTATTGTGTGAATGCATTAAATGCCAGTATACTTAGATGATGTAATTATCACATAAAAAGAAATTTCATCTTTGGTCTTTAAAGTAACTTACATATAGCTCTTGAAATCATAAGTGCTGAGATTTCTTGAATTTTCTCATAAACTGAAGTTGAAATACAAACAACTGGTACCATGATATTTTTGAGAAGTGTCTATGATTATACAATTATAGGTCCACAAAACCAATTTACACAATTGGAACCACTCACACTATTACATGGGAAGAAATAATTGAGTCTAGATTGAGACATAAGGATTTAAGGCACTTATACAATACAGAAAGTTGATGTAAGGAGAGATGTTTTAAGATTTTGTCTGAAGACTTACCTGTAGATTTCATACAAGTAACAATCCTTTAATATCTACAAATCACATTTAAATCGCAAAGGAAAATCAGTCTTGAACTGATGACGCTTGCTTTTGACATGTGAAAGCATTTGGTCCTTTCGCTTGAATTTCATTGGACAAAGAGGACATGGGAACTGTGGCTCTTTCCCACATTCTAATCTTAAATGTCTATTCAATGTTATCTTCCACTTGTACTGTTTTCCGCAATGTGGGCAATCATGAGTTGGAGCACCAGGTAAAGGAGCCCCTGGGTGAGGAGAAGGCCGTGGTGACCACTGCTGTGACATATCCCACGGTGAGGATGCTCGTGCCATGGGGATATTTTTAGCCCAAACTCGACCCAATTTATCTGGAAAAGAAAGACAAAATTAGTGCCAGTTCAAAGAAATTGGGATAAATTGCAGTTTCTAAAGAGCTGAGGTTGTGGGTGATTTGTGTTTGTTTGTTTTTTCTAATAAGAACAACAAACATGATAATTTTTATGTTGGTATACTTGTTTATTCATAAATTCATTCCAGTAATTAACAATACTTCTATCGATTCTCTTGTCATCTCACAATCAGACAACATTCACAAAACCCACTTTATTTACAAACTCACATGCGATAAAGCTTTCAGAAGTGATCTTACATGAAGAATTCAGGTAAGTACAAAAGTTGTCTAAGTCATTACAAGTTCTTAAAAATATGGTATATTACAACTGGTGTATACGACTATTCACATGAGTCAGCATGTGGTCTTTTCTCTTGAACCGAGCTGGGCACAAAGGACACTGCCACTGCCTTTCTTTACCACATTCAAATCGCATATGCCGTGCCAATGTCTCTTTCCAGGTATACATTTTACCACAGTCAGAACAGCGATAGCTAGGTCCTGGTCGGGCAGATGGTAAGTGTGAACTTGAAAGGCTTTCATTGTCAAAAGAACAATTTCTTTCTCGATGAAGACCACTTCTTGAATCAGTCCAGCTTCTGCTATCAAAGCCTGTGAAATAAACGCAGTATTAATGGAGAAAATGTAGCAATCAAAACAAATGAGATTAGGAGTTTTAAAAAATTGACTGGTCTAAAACGATGGAAAAAAGAAGATATGTGGTGTTTATTGTGGCTAATAAAAGATAACATGCACACAAAATACAGTTTGAAAATTAACAACATATATGAAGATAGCAAGCATAAGAGAGCATTACATATCACAGGAACTGTTTACAGTTTCAGTGTTTCTCAATTTGTTAATCAAGGAACACAAACAAGTTACACAAAATAATAACACATAATTGAGCTCAATGCAATATAATTGTTATCAAAATATTTGAGGGATGAAACAAAATTAACTACACATGAGAGATGATTAAAGTTCCGGGGTAAGCAAACCACAGGCCTTAAAAAGCATCCAGTCCTGAGTGCTAAAATTAATCATACAAATTTAACGTATGACGTTTGCTATTCATATGAGCTTGAAGCTGATCCTTCCGTTTGAATTTCATAGGACAAAGTGGACACCTCAGATTAGGAACTTTGCCACATTCAAGTCTTATGTGTCTAACTAAAGTTTCCTTCCAGGTATATGCCTTTCCACAGTTCAAACACTTATGTACACGGTTATACACTTGGTTCTTCGATCTTGGAGGAACTGGAAACGTTTGGTGGGACACATGGATGGACGGATTTCTTCTACTAGAAATATCTATAGTTGACATATTCACCGCCTGGTTGAGCAAATATCCTGAAATACAAGAGAAAAGTTAGAAACACATATTAAGTAGGAATGCTATGATGTAGCTGAGATTCTGAGAGAATATCCAGGTGATGTTGAGTCCATGAAATGACAAATTTGAATAGAATGACAATATTCAGTGAGATAAACTAACCACATCATATAGAAGCTATTGCTGGAAGACCCAATGAACATACTGCCAACAGCAGGAAAATGATCCAGCAGCTCCCCATAGCACCCTGTGAAGTACAAAGCACACCACGAGCAAAAGCACAAAGGAGGAAAAAAAGCAAAGCTAAATCCATTCCCAGCCAAAGCATTAATAAAAAAGAAATAAAAAAAAATAAAAATTGGAAAGGTTTGCTGGACACATAGTCCAAATGTAATAAAACAGGACGAGCTGAAGCATATGGTAGTAACAGAAGTTCAACGCACTAAGTTAGATAAGGGGAAGATAAGTGCGTGACTGGAAATAATTTTCACCAGCAATCTCAGAAACAAATATTAAACTTCCAAACTGAATATTTATTGGGTAAATGTATAATATGAAAATGATAAGTAGATCAATGCATTTATTTTTCTGCACACAAACGACAAAACCGCTGTAATATGGGTGGTAAAAGTAACAGAATGGAGCTTCCACCATAGAAAATTAGCTAAATCAAGACTGGACATGGACGACCACTGAGGCACCACAGAAGCTACCTGCTCTCAAACTACATGCAGGCACAGGTGCATTATGAAGTCACAAATGTAAATAAGACAGTTTTCAAAAGTTTCATTAATTTATCATAACACAAAAACATTCCCTGATGAATAGACAAAATCACAGCAACCATGTCGTATTATTGCCGATGCAGACGAGAAGCATGTCGAAGCATGTGACCCTTTTGCTTAAAACGCATGGGACATACGGGACACTGGAACTGTGGTTCTTTGTTGCATTCCAATCTCATATGCCGGCTCAAAGTAATCTTCCATTTGTATATCTTTCCACAGTCAGGGCAAACAAATGTTGGCACAGTTTTCATATTGGCAGGTTCTCTACTGGAAACTGCTGTTGGAAAGCCACTTCGTCCAAGATTCCGTGTTTGAAGTGATGATGGAGCTGTCCAATCCATCCACACGAGGGGAGTTCCTGCAGAATAAGCTTTGTGTTACAATATGAATAATACAAGAGCTACTAGGAATCCTGGATTTTGTTCCACATAAAAATTAATCCTCCACAAATGTTCAGGGACGTCCTCAAAAACAATTTTTAAACATGACTCTCTTAGGCATCACTTTTCATGGAAGCAAATTCTAGAAGTTTACAGAATTTGACATCATTGAAGCAATATTTCAGATATACTAGGGGCAAAGGGTATTGCAATTCTAATTAACACATTTAACAATGTAACCAACAGTTTTCAGGAGCAGAAATGAGTAGAAATAGGCACACTTTATTGAGAAATACTTCACACTGATTTGGACAGGAAGCGATATAAGGCAGAACAAATTACTACGCCAATGCAACATTACCATACACAACTGGAATGTTGCATAACATCTTCATGAAATTTGTTGGAGATGTGATTAGACAGGAATTTGAGGATTAAAAAAATATGTTGCACACATAAACACACAAACAAACACACACTGTACATTTTAAAAAAATTAAAAAGGACAAATTTAGAGGAACATACTGTACAAAGCACATACTTTAATGTTCTTGTGACCAAGTATGAACCCTTTCTTTGGTTTCTCTTGAACTCTTTGTCTCTTAGAAAACAAACATATACTTTGAATTAGAAAATCAAAAAGATGAAATAAAAACTTCTTAAGACCAAAATCATCTACTTTTTTAAAAGCAGTGTTACGTTACACATGTACTAGATAGATACAGAGGTGATCTTGACTAGAACTAACAAAGCAGTTATTCACAGCACAAACAAATATAATGATCATTGTAGCAACAGGATCATGAAGTAGCAAATAAGATAGTAAAATAAAATTGTATTGAGGGTGATGAGAACCACTGAAACAAATTCAACCAGTGCTTACATACATGTACTACGAAAACTCTTACAAGTTGAGAACACGTAAAATGCAATAAAAATACATGACTATCAAATACTTTGGTGTTAGATATTTAACTAAAACAAAAAGACGTGGAAATTGACTAGCCATCAGGCTAACCCATAATTCCTCTGCGCTGTTAAAGTATGCTCCATCGAGCCAATGTGTACACACTGTGACATTTCCTGACAAAAAGTATCTGTAAAAGTTAAAATAAAATAAAATTGAGCCATTCACACTATTAAACTTGGAGTCTGCCTATGGTTCAGCACACCTATGGAACTTTGTCCCATTTAACAGACAGTTTAGAATAGGAGGCATTACACAATATTTGTAGAAAATTACATAATTACAATAAATAAATAAACCAATTATCCTTTAAAATACAACTAAAGGAAAGAAAAGCACACAAACATCACAATCTGACTACAGGACTGAGAGGCAAAATAGGTATACAAAGCACACTTGTCAATCTACAGACTTCCAGTGTCAGAAGAGCAATGCCATTAGAATAATTCCTCCACCAATAAACAGGCTTTTTTAGGAGGCACTAGCTGTTTTGTTTAAGGGTCTATTACCACAAAAACCCCACATTCATATTGAAATAATTGTACAAAAATAAATAAATTATACTTAAATAAGAAGTGCTTCACTTTTCAGGCACATAGATAAACACATCTTATCAGTGCAAATCCAGCATTCTATTCACATTTTTTGTTCAGTCTATAAGTTCTAGTGAGGTTACATTATTTTCAGACCTTGGCTATGTCTAGACAAAACACATTTAAATATTTTTAAAAGTATATCAAGAATAAGTCTCAAAATTGTCCATGCATGCAATAAAAAATAGACTGATTATGAAGATTGGTTTAAAATTTAACTAATTTTGCACAAGTTTAAAAAGAATCATGGTCACCAACATAAACTAGTGCCACGTTTATGTCCCAAATGGATTCTAAATGGGGAGCTTAATTTTTGGCCCACCGAAACCCAAAATGTTTAAGGAACAGTTGGGGTGTAAACGTGTAGCATGACGAAACACATGGCACTTTTGTTTAAACTTTTGTGGGCAAAAGGGGCACTGAAATTGGGGCTCCTTATTACATTCAAACTTTGAATGACGAAGTAAGTTTCTTTTCAAGCCGTACATTTTTCCACAATCAGGACACTTGAATGAATGTTGAACATGCATTCTATCCTTCCTGTTGCCTCCATTCACAGTCAAATTCAAACCGTTTGGATAAATACTGTCACTTGTCAATCGATTGGCTGCTATAAGAATTTTATTCTGTGCAGTTGCTCCAACATGCACAGCCTTGAGTACATCATCAGTATGTGACATATGGAACTCGGACTCCGAATCTGCAACAGAAACATGATGTTAGATCTATGTGGTTACGAGATTGGGAAAAGGGTAGTTTGAATTATGCATCTGAATTAAAAGAAGCAGCACAAAGAGGTTGCAAACAAGTAAGACTTTTAATTCATGTTACATTGTACAAAGCTGTCACATTAACATTTTATCCACTTCAAAGAGCTGCACACACTTACATATTGACTAAAACATATACACAGACTCCATCAGCACCGACAGAATACAAGAGAAGTGCCTCTCAACATAAAGATTAAGTGCTAAAGTTCACCTAATGATACAACAAATATTTTGGCTCATCCTAGAGAGGTATTTTTTATTTAAACTGCACCAACATGCGCTACATAATGTTACCCACATCTAAGCTCTAGAAGGATCAGATATGTCAAGTTCTTCCCACTTAAACTGGTAATTTACATCATTATGGGCAACTTTAAGAACGTGTGTTTTTAGATGGCTTTTTTGCTTGAATTTTTTAGAACATAGAGGACACTGGAACTGAGGTTCTTTGTTACATTCCAAGCGCAAGTGTCTCATTAGAGTTTTCTTTAGATAATAACGTTTTTGACATTGGTGACACTCAAATGGCTTGTCCATGTAAAGTCTTGAGCGCATTTGTTCGGCTCCCTGATTGATTGCAACAGTAACTAATTCCTCATGACTGCGTGATCGTCTATAGAGTTGTTCTGAAAAAAGAAAAACAACACAAAACAGTATAAGTATTGGACACATGTAAAATCTGCAAGAATACATGAGTAACACATAGACAAAGGCTGTGGGAGAAGTCTTTTCCTTTAATGGGAAGAGAGAGCAGCTATGAAGGTCACTATAGAAGTCAACAAAATTAGAGCGAGGGATTTGGACAACAGAAAACATGATATAAAGAGACAGGCAAACTGAATAAACTCTCTTTTATTCCCATTCATGATTGAATGCCGAACTTCATACATGACACGAAAAAACAAAAACTGTTACAAATTGCATTCTACAAATTGATTCAGACGCCCAACTTCTCTCCAAAAATGATTCCTTTTTCTTTTCAATTGTAAGATAATATCCTCCACCATGCTGTCAGCCTACTTTAAACTTTCTGAGGTGCCTGTCTATTCTCACTTTCCACAAATCTTCAAATGCGTCATCAAATGAATTTTTTGTCTAAACTTCCTTCCACACATTGGACAGGAAAATTTTGGATCAACATTGCATTCTAGATTAACATGACGCCATAAAGATTTTTTCAATACATATCGTTTCCCACAGGTATTACAGGCAAAAGGGCGACCACTATCTGGAATGGGATTATTAGCATGCCGCCCTCTTGGTTTCCGAAGCGGTGGTGGGTTGAAGATTGAAGACAAAGTTGGAGTTGTTAAGTCTGAGTGATCCTCTCCTAACGAGTCTGAGTGATCATTTTCCATGTCTTCTGTACAGCAGAAATTTGAATCTGAAAGAACACAGGAATGGATATCAGAAAACTTCATCCAGTTCTTAATAATTAAATTAAGATTTAATTTGACACTTGAATGGAATGACTAAATTTCATAACAAAAACTTGGCTACACTTAAAACCTCCCCTAAGATTATCATGTTGTTGTGTTGGTTCACTATGCGTTAAATATGTTAATGAAGTGACCGTGCGTATAGGGTGCCGACATACCCGGAGGCCGGACGGAAAGTGCGAAGGAGTGTCCGTTCGACTCCGACCCGCAGGATGTTATCTGTCAAGACCCTGCAGACCTATTCTGCCTTTGAATCAGGAATGTCAGAACAGAAGAATTTCTTGATATGGTTCAAGCCTGCTTGTGTAAATGTGTTGCTTCACGGAACAATAGGTTTTTCGCCTCCCCTCCTTGGTAGAGATCAGGCTGAGAGTCAGAGCAGGTCAAGTATATGATCTCGTGGTGTACACAGTATAGCCTTAAGGAATATTGATATCCCTCCGGTGTGATAACAGAAAAGAATACCGTGCTATATGAAAAGGACTAGGAGAAACTTAAGACAAATTCGACATTTTAAATAACTCATGAAAAAAGCAAATGTTTAATTAGCATAAATAAACATTTTCAACAAGGCGTTTACAAAATAAGAGCTGTTGCTTCAGACAACAAATTTCAGATGTAACCAACAAATTAGTTTTTTTTTTTTAAATGACAAAAGTGAGTGGCACATTTAAGAATACATTTTGTAAATTTGCTATCTAGCCTTAACACAAAGATTAAACTAAATGGCTATGAATAAAATTACATGTACATGTACAAGCAGAGTAGATTACTGAAAAGTGATAATGTAAGTCTAACATTTTCAATATTCAAAAAAACAAACTGTAAACACAACATTCCTTTGAAAAGAAAGAAACATTATAACAAGTATCAATAACAGAGAAAACTGTGAATTCAAGAGCCTGTAAATAAAATAGACAAAGAAGAACAATACCTGGGTAACCCTACAAGACCTAACACTTTAAATTATATCTTACTAAAACGGTGAATGGAAGGTTCCTACTGAAATGACAACTTGAGAGGAACTCAGCCAAATAATAGCCTGATCAAAATAAAATCAATAAATATCAAGAAAATTTGTACATGCTTCCATACGTGAGAGAGAGTGTTACAAGACACTGCTCTATCAAGCAAGAAGTTTGGCTCAAGCAGGTACATTGAAGTTGTACCTGAAAGAATATAAAATATTTCTAGTTCCTGAAGTAGAAATTCACTAAGGGATTATGATGGATGACCCACATCAACAATGTGACACAGTCATATTCCAGATACAATTAAACAAGCAGACGCTCAGATTTACAATATCAGCCATCTAACTGAATGCAGTTATCATGAAAGTATGGTGTACAGTGCACCATCACAGGGAATGCCTCTATCTGAATTGAACCCTACTCTGGCTATCGAACGAGACGGGGGGTCGCAATGTCAACTAGAATTCTACAAAAGAGCCTGAACTTAAGCTTAATCCAGGAAAAACTGACGAGACAACCAATTTACACATAAGAAACAAGCATAACAAAACTTTTGCTTTGGTGCCCTCAACATTGTAACAACCATCAACAGAAACACATGACAATCTTCAACAGCTGGAAAAGAAATAAAATTCAAATGAAAGTCACTAGACAAACATTGAGGGCCCTCTAAAGCAAGTTTTCTTAGTTTGCATGATTCTGAGGTGGAAATGGTTGCTTTCACTCACCGCACCGGGACCAGCGCTGGCAGTAGCTGTTCCATGAACGGATCACGTGTTGAACACTGATGAGAAGAGGAAGCGGCCAGTATCACAGCACATCACACGATCACTTTTTCTACCTCCGGGAATTTACAAACTAAGTAAGAAACGAAAAGGCGCGATACGAAATGATCGTATTGTGCGCTTCTGAATAGAAAAAACGTAAACACTGGATACACTGGAGGAGAAATTGCAGACGATCACACGAGACTCGAACTTTACGAGCCGTCTTCATCAAGGAAACACAAGATCGACAAGACACACAAAACACTGTGGCAATTCACTGCGATCCAAACAAGAACACTGGAGGAAGTTTGGTTATAGTGCCACTTCTGTTTCTAGCCTCAACATAAGCCTATGCACATATAGCGGCTTTCGCGCACGGGCCGCAACACTCACGAGCGAGGGCCGGCACGCGACCGGTCCGACACACGTCCAGCGCGACGACGGACGCGCTTCGCGAACAAATTACGGCAAATGTCCCGTATTTTGACACTTTCCGTGACCAAAACAAACCGTAATCGCGGACGGACGGCAGCCATGCCTGTTTGGGACCCGAAACAATTGACGCTCCCCTCCCCAACATGCAATGCAACGGTGCTCGTTGCGAACATGGCGGACGAATGCAACTTTCGCGCCGTTCGTTCAAAGGAAGCCCATACTAAAATCGAAGAAAATTGAATGGCCCAGAAATTGAAATGCCCACAGAATTGTGTTTCTTAGAAGATAAAACAATCTGAAGGTTGTTGCGTCACCTCGGATCGTCCATCACTACCTAGCGCACCTCCGTAGTAGTTAAATGGCAAATTGCCCCCCTTTCAAACAGCAGTGTCAGTTTTAAAAGCTTTGTTGAAAACAGTCTGTTTTTTTATTTTATTTTAGCAAGCTTTGTTGAAAACAGTCTGTTTTTTTATTTTAGCATGTAAAGAAAGACAGAAAAACGTTGCTATCTCGACGTATCCAGATTTGTTTTTGTTAATCTTTCGTTGCAAAATGTAGGCCAAAATCGCCCCCTGAATATCGCTTCAGAGCTTCCTGATATGTAACGTGTGATTATTTTAAGTGTCTACCGACTCTATCAGCCCCCAAGGCGCACAAGACTTGGAAGAAAATATATCATCCCCTTTTGGTACGTCTTATACCTTGCACAATTTCCCTTCCAGATAAATGTTTCAAAGAAAGGGAGTCAGAAGTTCAACTCCCCATTTACCCCGACCCGAAATCCCAAAATGAATCGTAGAGGGTGCAACAGTCTTGTTGAATCAGAAGCCACCGAAACTGAAAGTCATTGTCAACCAGAGTGAAGCTTGTGGCGTGTTGATTGATGGAGAGTATTTGAATAGCACGCACCCTAAATAACAACACAATACACATGCATGTTCTAATGCATGTCAATGGATCGCCGACTGCTCCCGGGCTAGAGCCACACCGGTGCCTCCCCCATGCTGCCCGCGCCCCGTGCCAGAGTAATGCCAACGGTCTCACATGCCGCAAGAGGGGTTACCCCGTCGACCTGAGAAAATATATCGTATTTCGTTTCAAATACACTAAATACAGTATTGCTCTTGGTGCACTTCTATTTTTTTTTAGTTTTCCGAAGAAGTAAGTTCATTCAGACTTTTTACAAAATTTATTTCGGTAGGCTGGCAGAAGATCGGACATTCATCTTTCTTCTTATTTATTATTTTTATTTATTTATGTGAAGCTTCACTGTGCTGTTGTTTCCTGTTTGTATGTGTGAGGTTAGAATTTCTGAAACTAGGGCCGTATTTTCGCTGCTTTGGACTCATTTATCTTTACACTGACATTTTTACAATTTATACACATACATTTTTTTGTTGAGAAGTGGATGGCTTGTGAATGAGGTGCACTTCTAGGACGCTACGAGATGGACGAATAGCACGGATTTCATGACAGAGCTTCGAGTTTGTGTATATTGCATCCTACTGCTGAGCATTTGTTCAGTTATTTAATATAAAATGTGGTCGATGTGTGTTTTGTGTTTGGCATCCATGAGTAGTGAATCTGTGGTACTTCAAGATATGTTTAAATTGTCCATGTTATGATTGGTGTTTTGGTTATGTCATGGTGTTTTGATTGGGCTTTGTTGTTTGTGTATGTCTCGGAAAGACGAAGATTCGTAGGTGTCTCGTATAAATTAATTTTGTTTTGAATTCGTGGCGGTGGTAAGTACTGACGCCCATTTCAACCTCGTAGCACCTAAGGCATGTGCATGGTAGTATAAGATATCGCAAGTACCTACGGGGCAACTACATACATTTCTTTTTCTTTTCAACAGATTTTTGTCAGTCATCAAAATCACTCCATTGGAGAAGCTCAGCTTCTATCAGTCGAACACTCAAGGGTCAATCAAGTCCTGTACTTCCATCAAACCTACGTATCAAACAGCCGGCAACAGATGAGGACTATCTGAAAGAAAGAGAGGCGGCTGATGTGTTAACATACTTGTCTAATGGTTCTACTACTCAAGAAGACATAGACCCAGTGTACTCAGAAGATGGTTGGCCTTCTGTAGGCAGTGATTCCCCCAGCAATGAAAGTGAGAATAGACTTGATTGGTCCTTATCGCAACAGAATAGACTGACCAAAAGATCTCCATATGAAGGTCCTGGATCTTTTCCATGTGAAAGTTGTGGTAAAATTTACAAATGGCGTAGAACATTACAGAATCATATAAAAGTTGAATGTGGAAAAGATCCTCAATTTCAGTGCCCATATTGTCCATTGCGATCTAAAAGGAAAGGAAATCTTACTGCTCATATTAAAGCAGTTCATGGTGCTGTGTAGAATTCTACTGACCTTGTGCCATTTGCCATTATATTGTCTTTTCCCATTTATCTTTTGCGGTATTCTTGTGTTCTCTAGTCATCTTGTGTTTCATAAGAGTTGGAAAATGTTTGTTGTCATTACATCCATAGATAATTAATTGTACATACTCTATTTTGCGAATTGATTACACAGTCTGATCATTATTATTGATTGGATCTCTAAAAACAACTTGGCAGTGTCAACTATGTGCCATGCATATTTTTTTTTGTCCCTGTGATTTCGGAGGGATCTTGTCATGGGGTCAGTTGTCTATCGCTGCAAATTTGCAGGTTTAATAATTCTTCTAAGTGTATTTTTAAGTACCGTTACTTTTATTTTTTATTCTGCATATGTGTTGTGTATTTTGCAGTGTTGTTGAGTACTTTGAGTACTTAATGGACTATTTTTTGAAACTTATTGTAGATTGGCTAACTTTTTGATGATCAAAGTGCTGTAGAATTGTTATTCCTAATAAAGTCTCCTCAACCTAGGTCACCATGCTAGTCTTTTCTTTTCTACTAGTTGCATTTTTCAACTAGTGCTCGTAAAGTTAGCTATATTTAGACCTGCTGCTCTTCAACCTGATAACTCAAGTATTTGTGGTAAAATAAAGAATTTTATAGCTCAATTTTGGCTTCACCATTCTGCTAAACTAACATCAAATAATTGTTTCCATCCAAAAAAAGCTGTTTGTTCCTAACATATTTTTTTTACTTCTTGTTTTCAGACATAGTGTGGCGTCCAAGTGGTGGCAGTACAACTCAAATTGTAAAGCCCGAAGAATTCTCAGTGGACTGTAACGAAGAAGAGTCTGGCACTGGCGATGTATCTGAACCCCTCACTGCCCCTCTGTGGCACCAGCTGCCCCACCGCCACCAGCCTCGGGGGCCACCTCCGCGGGTGCCCAATCCAGATGGCGGTGAGGAGGGCTTCTCATGCAGTCAGTGCGGGAAGCAGTATGGCTGGAAGAAGAACCTCATGCGCCACGTGCGGCTAGAGTGCGGCAAAGAGCCGCATGTGCAGTGTCCCTTCTGTCCGTACCGCACCAAGCACAAGAGCAGCCTCACCTCGCACGTCGCTCGGCAGCACTGAGGCGCCCGGAGGTCCCGCCGCCGCCCTGGGGTCCTGCTGCGCGCGCTGGTCAGGGGCGTGCCGCAGCAGGATCCCGAAGGGGCCCGTTCGACGCCAGATGCCGCCCATTCGCCGATGCTCGGTGCGGGTGCGCCTCCAAAGCGTGATTGTGTTTTGGCGGTGCACGGCCAGCGCTTCCAGCGCGGCTAAGGGGGCGTGCTCTGGGTTGACGGTCACGTACATTCCGCTTGGCGATCCGCGACGTCCGAAGTGCCGTCGGTTGCCTCCGCAGAAGAATCTATCTGTATTGGAACTGTTAGCAAATAATAACTGCCTTCGGGATTTTCCTCGACGTGTTGTGTTTTGAGTTCCCCTCCCTCTATTCCGCCGTCATTACACCGTTGCTGACATTTTGTCTCTCTTGCAGAACTGTCGCGGTTCTGGCAGAACCAGTTCCTGAAGGAAGCCCGCCGTGGGTCGTCCACCTCAGCCACGAACGGCTACCCCGTCCTGCCGCCGCCGCCCCCTCCGCCGAGGACGCCGCCCGCCGTGCTCACGCGGTCACCTCGCCCACGCTCCGGATCTCCGCGCTCTCCGCGCTCGCCCGCCACTGACATGGAGGGCAAGGTGTGGTGGCTGCCCGAGCTGATGCGGCGCCGTTCTCTAGACCTCGCCAAGGAAGGCGTCAGGGATGGCGTCAAGGACAGCGTCAAGGACTTGTCCCTACCCAAGGCTGAGCCCAAGGCCGAGCTCAGGGCGGTGGAGGACACGGTGGCCCTCGACATGAGTGCCAGCATTGTGATCCAGCACGCCGAGGAGCACGCTAAGGACGACCACGACCAGAGCCTGCTGGACGGGGCCCCCGCCGAAGGCCCCGCGGAGGGCCCTGGCGCCTTCCCCTGCTCGTCGTGCGGCAAGGTGTATCGCTGGAAGCGCACGCTGCGCAACCACCTGCGCTCCGAGTGCGGCAAGGAGCCGCAGTTCCAGTGCCCCTACTGTCACCTGCGCTCCAAGCGCAAGAGCAACATCTACGCGCACATCCGCGTCGTGCACCACAAGCCCGTCTGTAGCGATTTGAAATGGGCCAACGCGGGCGAGCCCAAGCCCAGCCCAGCCAGCCCAGCCAGCCCCGCCCAGGTAGAGAACTACAACGATCGAGCTCGGGTCGGCTCGTCCCCCCAGCCGCTCTCCGCCAGCCCAGCTAGGTCCGGTCCAGCCCGTGAACTCGAGCTTGGCCCGTGGGTTGCCGGCCGGGCGTCCGAAATATGCGATGAAGAGAGACAGTATAATAACACCGACAGGCATCTGTCTCGCTTGTTCGACTGACGATCTTGGCATCAGCCCCCGTCCCCTTTTGCGCTTTCATTTGGCAATTTCCGATGTAAACTGTTTCAGTGAGAGCCGCTTTGATCTTATGCTGTCCCATTCATTCATTCCAACATTTTGACTTCAAAAGATTTGCGGGCGTCTCTTTTCGCTCCCCTTGCTTTCTCTCTTTGTGTTTTGTAGAGTTGTGTGTATTAGTGTGATATGTTTATTTTACCCTTATGTGTGTTCTTGGCTCAAACTGCTTGTGAGTTTGGCTTGTAGGTTCTAGAATCTCAGTTAAAACGATCTCATGCAAGCCCTTACTGGCAAGTCAAAAGTTATATTGGTTAGTGTATACGGTATATAATTGTTTTCAAACCAAGTACATATATACCATCTTCTGTGCGATAACTTAGTAAAGTTGTTGATTGCTTGTCTTTATTCTATCTCTGGACATCATACTTTCTTGGAAATGAAAGTGTGCATGCTCCAAATTGAGAAAAAAGTAAGAATTTATGTTCAGCATTTGCAATTACTTTTATTTTGTTACTTACCCAGTTGTGTTCTGGGCTTAATTTTTAAATGTCCCAAATGGTAGAGGCAACATCAATGTTCTGGTGCATCAGCCCAATATTGTAGTTTTACTGGTTAGTCAGTTGGTCCCAGTATTTACTACCTGCTATCTTTTAATGCAAATCATGAAAACATGAACTGCTGTGAATTCTTCACTGTATGTATAAATCATCTATTCATAAGTTATCAGTATTTCTGGAAGTATTTTAGAGTTTTGTCATTTTTAGTCAGATTTAGATTTTCTATGTTGCTTTGACATGATCTTCATCTAAAAAAAAAAAAAAACTGGACTGCTATTTTAAAATCTGTCATATATGTGGATTGAAAAAAAAATATTTTGGGGAAGTTTTTGTGAGGAAGTGGACGTTTTCCTCGAGATTTGCTACAAATTTCATATATTTTGTAATATGGTCTTTTCTACTATTATGAATTTTGTCTGCTTATGACTGATGAAAGACATGCTGAGACTGGGAACTTAAACTATGTAGTTTTGGCGCACTAATTATGAATGTGTTTTAAGAAATATGTGCCAAAAAGTTAGTATTGCACAGTTTGCAAACCAATGTTCAACATATTCAAAAGTGCCATCGATATTTTGCAAGCTCACATGTTCTTCCACACTCTGACTTAAGATGTTTATCATTCATGCAACTTAAATCTTTTACCAATTTGTGTGCAATTTCGTTTTGTGGTAGTGTGTTTTATTTTTACATATTTTAGTATTTCAGTATGTATATAGGTAAGAAGAATGAGTGTTGTATTTGGTAGGGATGTAATTGACAACACATTTTAAAATGTGTGAGATATCATCTTGAAGGATGGGAATCTCTTTCATAAAAATGGCAGACGATAATCCAGCAATCAAACACAATAGTCAAGAAGGCCTAAGGGACCGTTCACAAACCATGTGACTTGATCATCGAAATAATTTTATTCCGATTCAAATCCTGTGGGGGTAAGGTGCGTCGGGAACCGCCTGTGGGAATCGAACCGACCAGGCCTAAAGTCGGGGGCGACTCCGGTCTGTACCAGTGACAGTTTGCTCCTAGCTCCGTTCCTCTGGACTGAATAAAAATAAATACCCGGAAAATGGCACGTGGTGTGTGAACGTTCCCTAAGGCTTCATGCCATATAACTAAATTACATCTCTACCACATACATGTAAATTGGGTGAAGAATGAGCCACTTGAGGTATATCTTCACCTTTTGTTTTTGTTTAGTATTTGTTATCAATATGGACTGCATTTTACATGAAGAATTAGTTTGAAAGATGCATTGACTATGATATTTTGTATTGATGGTTTTGTCATATTTTGTACTATGGAACCTCATTTGCAATTGATAATTTTTTTTATCAACCCCTGTATGTTGTAGTTGTTCTCTGTACTTTTTTGTTTTTAACCGTTGGTGTGTTTTAGTAGTTCATACAAACCAGTCATAGTATTGCTCAATATTTTCAGGTTGTATTTGACTGATTGGTGATTTCTTTGTATGTTTCAAGTTGATTACAAACATGATATTCATTCTAAGATCTACTCATAACTGTATTATGTACCCATATACGCACTTCTTTAAGCCACCAATTTTCATAATTCTGCATCTGTATGTACTGTTTTCACAGGATTTTCAACTTTTAATTTAATGTGCTTTGAGATACATTTCAATGACTCATGTTGATGACGAAACACATTCACACCATGATCTCATTTGGTTTGCTGAAGAACTTGTTTTCATCAGAGCTAATGGTGACCATTGTCAACCTGTAGTCAGTAGTAAATGACTTCCTCTTAACTCAGGTTAATCAATATAAGTATAGGGTATTGAACCCATGTGTTCCATGGAGTGCCATGTGTGTATTTATTTCTGCCAATTGTTTGCCATGTATTGATTAATAATGGACTGATTTTGGCCATGTGCTTTTCACACTATGTAGGCCTGTAAGTTGTCAAACGATTGTAATAAAAAATTAATTGGAGTGATTTCCTTGCCTGTTCCCACGTTAATGCTACCAGAGTGAGGCCCTCCACCCCCATACACTCACTGTATTGTTTCGTTTCATTGTTTGTGTGGTCATCTTAAGGCAATTTATCTCAACTCACTGCCTCGTTCTTTCAGGACACGGCCGGTGGTTCCTGCCGCCAGGGTCCGGTCTCAGCCACTGCGGTCCCACTGGTCCTGTCGGAGGCCCCACCGGAGGCCCCACCGGAGGTACCACCGGAGGCCCCACCCCGCCTGGAGTCCGGCTCGAGTTCCATTGCGGGACCTGCGGGCGCGGCTACATGCACAAGAAGACGCTGCTTCGGCACCAGAGGCTGGAGTGCGGCAAGGAGCCGACGCTGCCGTGCCCCTACTGTCCGCACCGCACCAAGTACCGCAGCAGCCTCATCACCCACATGACCAACAAGCACGCCCAGGAGCTGACCGGCAGGCACCCCGACCACCTCCTTTCGTCCTAATGCCGCTCTCTGTACGATAGCCGAATAAATCCCTCGAGTTTTTCACTCTCCGTGCCCGTGTTTTCCTTTTGCCCCACACAGTGTGACGTTACGGGTATTCCTCTCATTTCGTTTCTCCTTTAATGGGCCGTGGGACGTGCTTTCCGTTGCAGGTGGTGGCCGCGGCGCCTTCCCCTGCCCCCAGTGCGGCAAGGTGTACGGCTGGAGGAAGAGTCTCTTCCGGCACCAGAGGCTGGAATGCGGCAAGGAGCCCGCCTACTCCTGCCCCTTCTGCGATTACCGCTCCAAGCACCGCCAGAACGTGAACCGCCACGTCCAGCTCAAGCACTCGCGGGCGCGGGCCGCCGCGACCCTCTGGTGATGGCGCCCGCGAACTGTCGGGTAGGCAAACCCACAACGCACTCCAGTCTGCCGGGCCAGCCCAGGCGCGGGCGGCAGGGGCTCGGGCTCGGGGACTGGGAGGCTGGAGCTGCTACTAATGTTTTCGATTAGACGCTTGCTGTAAAATGTCGTGTGGATGTTTTCCTTCTCGGTGTGCGATGCTGACGTGGCCTGTTGTCCCCAGGTGAGATGCTGCTGCACCCGTGCCCCCAGTGCGGTAAGCGCTACCGCTACAAGCGCAACGTGAGCCGCCACCTGGCCGTGGAGTGCGGCAAGGAGCCCGCCTACCGCTGCCCGCACTGCCCTTACCGCTCGCCCTACAGGCACCACGTCCAGCGACACATGGCCGCCAGGCACCAGTAAAGAGTCGAGACGAGAGCATCAGCCCCTCCGAGTTTTCTTTGATGTTGTCCTCGCCACACACACGCACACACACACACACGCACACACACACACACACACACACACACACACACACACACACACATTTACGAGCTCAATCCTCTCCCCCCAGCCTCTTGAACACACTTCCCTCTTCCGTTGCTAACGCCGTCTTATTGTTTCAGCCGCCGCTGACCCATGGGCGTCGTGGCCCGCCCCCGTCGCCGCCGCCCTTGCCGCCGTCGGCCCGGTCGGTCCGCCCCACGGCCTCATCCATGCCGGCGGCCTCGGCTCTGGCCACAGCTCTGCCCACGGCCACGGCTCTGTGCACGGCCACGGCCACCAAGCCCACGCCGCCGCCGTCGCCGCCTCCACCTCCCCGACGGACAGTGGCACCGGCCCCTTCCTCTGCCCCAACTGCGGCAAGGGCTACACGTACAAGTGCAATCTGAACCGGCACATCCGCATCGAGTGCGGCAAAGAGCCACAGCACGCCTGCCCAGTGTGTCTCAAGATGTTCAAGCACAAGAGCAACATGGAGATGCACCTCCAGCGCGTGCATAAGCAGTGAAAGTGAATCAAGTGAAGGGAGAGGACTTTACTTCGCATTTAGTTTTGTTAAGATTATAGATAGGCGCGTGTCGGGCAGTATGCTTGCGGCCTTTTAGTTTCGCATTGTTTTGATTCGCCAATTCTGTCGTTTATATACCGACCAAACTTTAGGGCCAGTAATAAGTGTATCATTAAAGGAACCATTAAATTCGTCCTGGATGTGTCTGTTTTTCCCTCACGTTGCACGTACTGACTTTTCCGTGATAACAATTCACGCCGCTTTCTGCCTGCAAACCGACCCATGTTTCAACGAATCTTGGCTGGGCTCTTCCTCTTTAGATCACTTCGGTTTTGCTTGTCGTCCCCGGCCCGCGTGGCTGCCGAGTGCCTCTTCTTCGGTAACTAACTCGCCTGTTCTGTTTCTGCCCTTGCAGTGTCACTGTCCCGGCCGGGGTCGGGGCAGGGCGGACTGCGCGCGCCACGCGGTGTCGGCCCCTACAAGTGCCCCCAGTGCGGCAAGGCGTACAGCTCCAAGGGGAGCCTGTCCCGCCACATCAACATCGAGTGCGGCAAGAAGGCTGGCGTGCCATGCCCGTACTGTGACACCATGTTCAAGCACAAGAGCTCCGTCATCACGCACATCGTCCGCAAGCATCCATTTTGACAGTGCCACGACGGCCCCGCCTCGCCGTTCCCTAACATTCCTTGGCCGTTATTTTTGATAAGTGTTATTTTTTTGGCGTTTGTTGAGCTGCCGTGGCTGTGTAAAAGGAAAGTTACCTTACAGTGATATTGGAAGTGACTTTTAAAACGGGTATTAATATATTCACGGATAGAAGTTTGTGCTGTGCGTTTATTATTATCTACCTCAGAGTAATTATTAAATAAAACGGGTTGCTTTCTGATAGCCTTGTGTTTTGGGTACATTAGAGCTCCCTCCTTCTCATCTTACGCCGCGCGGTGTGCGTGCGGCGTGCGTGTGGGTGTCCCCCGACGGGATGCCCGCTAGTGCCGTGTCTCTAACCGCGCCCGTCTGCCCCGTGTGTCTGCAGGGCCGGAGGGGCTGGGACTGCCGCTGTCTCCGTGGACCCAGCTCGGCGGCGGCGGCGCCTCCCGGCTGCCCGGACGGTTCCCGTGTGCCCAGTGCGGCAAAGTGTACCGCTGGAAGTGGAACCTGGTGGCCCACCTCAAGGAAGACTGCGGTCACAGCCCGCAGTACAAGTGCGCGCACTGCCCCTACAGCTCCAAGCGCGCCCGCAACCTGACCCTGCACACGTACCGTGTGCACAAGAAGCCCCAGGGCCGCAGCGGCCGCAGCGTCAGTGCCAGCGAGGACAAGCTCCCCAGCGAGTTCTTCTTGTGACTGCCATGATGCAGCGTCGTGGCTGGGGCTGGTCCTCGTCCTCCGTGCCGCATTCTTTTTCGGGTTCTTTCTGTTTCTATTTCTCCCTTTCCAGAAGTTCGTTAAATGCGTTTATTGGGTTTATTTTTCTTAGGTATCTTTCCCTTTGTGACCATTAAGTTGTCGAAGCGTTCCGAAATACAGACCTTTCGTTTAATTTGTGCCCTTCTCGCCCTGTGTGGCCCTCTCCCACGTCCCGGTGGCGGGTGCAGTGGCGCGGCGTAGCTCGTAGCGCCCGTAACTAACGCCTGCTAACGCCAGCCTCGTCTGTCCTTGTTTCACAGGGCTGGTGCTGGACGAGATCGGCGGGTCGCAGAGCATGCGCGCCGTGTACCGGTGCCGGCAGTGCGGCAAGACGTACTGCTGGAAGAAGACACTTCAGCGCCACATGAAGCTCGAGTGTGGCGGGAAGGAGCCCCAGTTCCCCTGCCCCGTGTGCCAGTACCGCTTTAAGTACAAGAGCCACCGCCTCCGCCACATGACCAAGGTGCACCACGTGACGCACGAAGAGGCGCAGGCCGTCATCGACGACATGAAGAATGACTACACTGAGCTCGCCGATCTGGAGGGCGTCGACATCGACGTGGATGTGGACGTCGACCCCGAGGGCTACGTGATGGGCTCACTGCCGCCGCCGCCGCCCATCGCGCGTCACGTCCGTCGCTCGAGCGCCACCCCCGCCCCTGCGCCGTCGGAGGGCTGAGGGAAGGGGGTGGCATTCGGCGGCATTGGTGCAGTAATTTTGTGCCTTATTGCTTGATTGCTTTTGAAATGTTTGGTCATGTGAAGTTTGTGTAACAATTCTGCAACAACAGTGCATCTGCATTGCCTGGTATTTTTACTACACTCTTTTCTTTTAAAATTTGTTGAAATAACCATGTTTGTGTGTTACATATGTGGTAATTGTATTATACTATTATCAATTAATCAACCAATAATCAGTGTCTGCTGGGCAGACATTTTTCTGAAGAAAAATACTTTTCCTGGTATCTACTTATGTTATAAGGATGTACACATTTTATTTAATTCGAATACTTTTATTATAGGTATATTGTACCTGCTAGATTAATGTAGATGACACAAATCTGAAGTTTTCTTGATATGTCTGTCACATCACACTATTTTTTGGGTATGTTGTTTTAATTAACAACCATTTTTGTACTTCCTTAATCACATTTTAATAAATTCCTTAAGAGATAACGTGTCGCGTGGTTTGTTAGAATTGTTTCTAAACATAATTATAACACCATGCTATTCATTCCAGCCCGTGCGTTCCTCGCCTCGCATCGGGAGTGGCATCGGAGTCGGGCCTCTCTGCCTGCTGAGCCTGTGGCGTGCCGCTAACGAGCTGTCCATTCTTCCGTTGCAGACTTTGACTTTGGCCACCTTGGGCAGCTAGGCCTGGAGCCCGCCGGCGCAGTATCGGCTGCAGGCGTGGGCGCGCTGGGACGGCCGCGGCGAGCGAGCGCGCGCACCCGGAGGGACCGCGACCGGCCGTTCCGGTGCGCGCAGTGCAACGCCAGCTTCATGCAGAAGCACCACCTGAAGCGGCACATGGCGGGGCACGGCGTGCGGCGGCCGTACCAGTGCACGCAGTGCACGGCCAGCTTCGCCATCCGCGACAACCTCAACCGGCACCTCCAGACGCACAGCGCGCAGCGGCCCTACCAATGCGAGACGTGCGGCAGCGGCTTCCGCCGCAAGGAGCACCTGCTGACTCACCGCCGCACACACGAGGGTCAGCTGCCGTGGACGTGCGGCGTGTGCGGCGCCAATTTCAAGCACCTGTACTTGCTGCAGGCGCACCAGGCGTCCCGCCACCCCGCCCAGGGGGGGCAGGAGGCGGAGGCCCAGGAAGGGGACCAGGAGGGTGGCCAGGGAGCCCAGCCCGAGGAGCCCTTCAAGTGCCCTTATTGCGACGCCACGTTCCGCACCGCGCACACGCTCAACCGGCACGTCCGCGCGCACGAACCGCAAATCTAGAGTCTAGGCGGGGTGTACGACGTAAAAGCCAAAGACATTTGCGAAGTAGCGTCTCAGGACGCGTGTGATCTCATTTTATCTACCTGTAACCCACGAAAGTGGGCGTTCTTTCATCTACACTTTCCCATAGAAGCTGTATTTTTTTTTTTGTTTTGAAACTTTGGTTTGTTACTTTGTGTTTTGATTTAATTATTTATGTAAGGCACGGCCATTTTTTTCTCGAGGTAAAGTAGCAATGTTAAAGATCTTAGAGTTTATGAGATGGATGTTTTTAGGCTCGTCTTCATATGTTAGTGTAACCCTTCAAGGGATGCAATCTTTTCCGTGTGATTTTCATTTAAAAGCGTCTACCTGTTTGTTTAGTACGCATTTCCTCCTATATTCAACCAGAAATACATAGTCGAATTTTCATTCTAGCGTGCATAGTTGTTTAACTCTTCCCGACCTTAACACTGGTACTGTCACCGATGTAAATAGCTGCTATGCATTATGGTAGTTTGACAGGATTCTTCTTGGCCCCTTCGTTATGTGCTTGACGAGTTGCCTTGTGGTTACGTCGTGCAGTACTAAGCTAACATGAGAACATGCAGTCGAGCCCGCCAAAGCGGACACCTTTGGTGCCTTTGGTTGGTCGGCGTAGAGGGGTGATATCTGTACTCGGTACCAGCCACTGACCGGTATGCTTGCCTTGTTTGCAGGAGACCTGGCTCTGTCTGACATGGACATGGTGGATACCGAGGTGAAGCTGGAGCAGCTTGGATTCGGGGCGCACCACCTGGCACTGTCGCTGGGTCCGGACCACGACGCGGTCGGGGCTGACGAGTCCGGGGAGGGAATGTGAGTTCTGCTTCTACCTCTCTGGGTGCTGTGTGGCTGCTGCGCAGCAGCTGTGCGGCTGTCGCTAAGGCTCTCCATGTCCGCAGGTTCCAGTGCGCGGACTGCGGCAAGAGCTTCAAGGCGGAGCGCACGCTGAGCCGTCACCGGCGTGTGCACAACCAGAACCGGCCGCACAAGTGTATTACGTGCGGCTCGTGCTTCACCAACAAGTCCCACCTGGTGCAGCACATCCGGACACACACGGGCGAAAAGCCCTACAGTTGCACGCACGCGCTCTGCGGCGCCCGCTTCACGGCCAAGTCCCACCTGGTGGCGCACGAACGGCGGCACTCGGGCGAGCGGCCCTTCCAGTGCCCCGTGGACACGTGCGGGGCGCGCTTCACCGAGAGCAGCCACCTGCACGCCCACGTTCGGCGGCACGGCGGCGAGCGCTGCTACAAGTGCCCCGTGACCGAGTGCGGCGCCCGCTTCATCCACAACAGTGACCTGACGCGCCACAAGCGCTCCCACACGGGCGAGCGGCCCTTCCAGTGCACGCACCCGAGCTGCGACAAGTCGTTCGCGCGTGCCTGTAGCCTGAGCAAACACGCCCGCAGCCAGCACGGCGTGTACGCGGACGGGGACGATGAGGACGGGGACGGAGACGGGTCCGAGGACTCGGACCTGAGCGAGTGAGGACCTGGGGGGGGACCTGCGTGGGGAGAGGGGAAGCCTTGCAACATAGTATCATTAAGGACTCTACCATGTTCATTATTACTAAGCTATTTCATTTTGATCCAAAGCTATGTGGTCCAAAGAGAAGACTGGTTTCAATACTGCCCAATGAAGTTCAGTAATGCAGAGTGCAATTTGTAATTCAGGAAACAGTGTATGAATGTACCAAGATAATGTAACTGCTGCAATCGTTTCTCGGTGCAGTTTGCTTGTTATTAGCGTTCTAACTTTATGAAGTTTTTGCATTGTAAAATTATATATTTTGTGTTAAATGAGTACATTGCTCATTACTTAAAATTTTGCTCATAAAAGATAAAAAATTTACTTTTTTAACTTTAGGAGAATAAATTCTGTATTTTGTGCTGCGTTGTTGAAGTTCATAGTTAGTTTAACCCAGCTTGTGGTTTTTGTTGAATACCAATAAATAAATACTTACTGTATTATGTTGCCTGTCCAGACCTTAAAAAAAAAAAAAAAGTTGACCTCCTCATGGTGTGTGTTGTATGAGGGTGGGCGGTGTCTCTGGTAACAGGAATCTCATCAAAGACAATTGCCAGACACGCTGCAGTGGTTCCAGAGCGCACCTTGTGATTGTTGCTGACGCACGACTGCCTTTGCCTTCCCTCGCCAGATGCTGACCTGCTCGGTCCGCTGCCGCTGGGCGTGTACGGGCACGGCGCCGGCGACGGCATGCACCAGTGTACGGACTGCGACCAGACCTTCTACGGGCGGCGCATCCTGGTGCAGCACCTGCGCACTCACAACGCGGACCGCCCGTACAAGTGCACGGTGTGCGGCTACTACTTCAAGTACCCGGGGGACCTGACCAAGCACCGGCGCGTGCACACGGGCGAAAAGCCGTACCGCTGCGAGCTGTGCCCGGCCGCCTTCACCCAGAGCGCCGGCCTCAACACGCACGTCCGCAACGTGCACCGCGCCGAGCTGTGTCGCTGCCGCGTCTGCGGCTTCTCCTTCGCTAACCACTCGCAGCTGCGCGCACACTTCTCGCGCCACGCCTCCACCTTCTGCGAGGTTTGCTATGCGGCCTTCGACTCGGCCGAGGACAAGCTGAGCCACAAGCTGGCCGCGCACGGTGATCCCCGGGCCGTTGCCGTCTGAGTCTCACGTTCCCACCTACTCCCTGACCCGGTCAGTGCGCGTAACCGTGACGCGGCCAGGCACGAAGGCGGCGGTGGACATCGCCTGGCGGGTAGGCAGCCAGCGTGACATCCCGCCTGTAAGTAGGCAAAAAGCGCGGCCTGACCCCCTCCGAAAACTTCGGCCAGCTACGTGCCTGGACGCGGCATTCATTTGACATCTTAAAATATGTAATAAATATTCAATAATGTCTGTTGTCTATGAATCATGTTTCATATACTTCAAAATTTCCCCTTTTGGGAAACCCAGAGCCCAGCGACTCATAGTCCAGGGCTCGCACAGTGGCGCCCGGCGGGCCGAATCCAGCCTGTGCGTGCGGATGCGGGGAAGTCCTCGCTCACGCAGTCCGCAGTCGCCACCGGTAGGCAGCTGCCATCCATCTCACTCCCTCCGGACTGTCAACAAGGACAAGAGTTCATCACCAAACCCAAGTGCTTACCTGACACCCTGAAGAGCAAACCTGGCCAGTCTTAGCATGGGGTGGCAACAGCGTCAAAGCGTCTGGTTCCATGCGGTAGCGAGCTGAAATTTGTCGCAAATAGTTCGCATTATAACAATGAGGCCAGGTGTACTTTAGACCTTCAATTGAGATATTAGCACAGGTTATGCCTTGGAAGTTGCTAATATGCAAAGATATATGAGTTTTCACTTGACCTTTCTGAGTTATAAGGGACGCAAATCTTGTCTACGATTCTGCGTTTTCACAGAGATTTGCCATTTGGGACGAAATATCGACCATTTCACGCAGTAAATATGAGTTAACTAGAAATATAAGCATCCCACCACATGTAAAACGTACTCCTCTATCCAATAAAACCAACCCGGAGCGAATCGGTTCATGAGTTTCGAAGACAATTTGAATATATTAGATCGCTACCGCATGGAACCAGGCCCTCTCACGTGCTTGCTACCCCCTGGTCTTAGTGCACACGGCGCTTGCTGTTCAACCTCAACTTCTCCAGTCACGTGTGTCGTGCGGGCTAGCCTACCCTGGCATCCGCAGGCGCCCGGCGTCGCCTTTACCAGGAGAAAATTTTAGACGTACTGCTCGGATCAGCGGGAGATGTCAAGGGCGTGCTTATTTGCCGAAACAGCTTGTCTGCTTCTCTTGGACAGCCTGCCCCTGCTCCCGGATGTCTGCACTGGTCTGCACTCGCAACCAAGCCCTGGCGTCTTGATGGAAATCCCAAGGATAACAGAGGACGCCGTTTCTATGGTTGCAGGTTTCATGCCGGATGTCGGAATCAACCAGGAGTATGTGGGCATTGACGGCATGGACAGTGGACACGTCTCTTGGCCGTGTCCGTCGTGCGGCAAGCGCTACAGGTGGAGATGCAACCTCGCTCGCCACAGGAGGGTGGAGTGCGGCAAGGTGCCGCAGTGGAGCTGCCAGTCATGCGGCATGTGTTTCAGGTACAAAAACCACTTGCAGCGTCACACCGCAAGGATTCACGCTCCACATAGGCACTAAGACAAGCCGACTAGTGGTTCAACACTAATTTTTTATCAAACCCATTTTTTTTAAAATAACAGTTTTTATATGTAGTTAAACGGGGTTTCTATTATATTTGTATTCAAAAAAATCCTATTCATGATATGGAAATGGGTTCACGAAGCACCATGGCTGTGAAACAAGGAAACTATTTTATTATCACAATAGGGAAGAGAAAGTACAAAGAACGATTTGCACAGCATTCCCTAAGACTTAGACTCCGCCTTGGATATGGAACGAGTCTGAGTCGGAGCTGGTTCCATGGAATCGCTTAATGTGGCGCATCAGGTTACTCCGCTGAGCAGCGCGATGAGGGCAGTGAGGGCAATGGAACTGCGGAAGTTTTCCGCACTCGAAGCGCCCGTGACGAATCAGTGACTCATTGTGGGAGTAAACTTTGCCGCATGTCGAGCAGGGATAGCGGCGTGAGCTTGGGCCAGCGGCCGCTGCGGCCCCACCCAATCCAACCCGCGACCACGCATCATGAAGACCTGCAACAGCGACGAGTTAGTGACATAGTTGCCCAAGCTATTGGCCCGGAAACTGTAGGAGAAGGGGCCATTCTTTCATTACTTTCTAAAAGAATATGATTTCAATAGTGGAAGACATCGGGTCACATGATAAGTATACAACTGCATTTATGTCAACATTATGTTAACATATTCTGAAATGCCAAAGATTCACCCTACCTAACACAGTCTGCTCCCATTGTCAACTGCCAATGCGAATGGTAGAAGCATGATACACAAAGTGTAGGAAGGCCAGGGCAGGTTGCGCAGTATGTCGAGACTTGTCTGCAAGCTCTTGAAGCGTCCTTTGAAGACATCTTCTGACGAAGAGACAAGTAGCACATGGTGCAGCGCCTACGTGTCTTTACTTTTGGACCTGGGCGTTCCACCAAAGAGTGCCCATTTATCTTCTGGATGCCCCCGTCTACAAAACAGGCACACATGCATAAGTGTCTTCTTAATACACATTTTGAAAAGGAGAATTCAACATCATTATAATATTGCAGCTTTCAAATAAAAACAATTATCGGGATTGATTTATTTGTAACCCTAAATATATTTATTTTAATTCTCATTATGGGTACAAAAATATGGGAGATCGAGGATCTGTTACTTCAACATCATGCCCTAAAAAGACAATGTTTTATAAATGTAATCAATTCATGATAAAATATTACATTCACTTACAGGACATACACAGCTACCAGAAATACAATAAAAATTAATACTGTTACATGTTTCCCTTCTTCGTATTTATTGGATCCATCTTTTACCCTATCAGACATCACGGAATGGATTCTTCAATACTGAATCTGTATTTTCATTGACTTATCTTTAAAAATGGCACACAATGCATGAGAGTAAAATTAATATTATAATAAAATGCTCTAATGCTAAGGAAAGTCTGGGATTTGGAACATAATTAATTTAAAATAAAATGAGGATAATCTAGGAACCAACTTAGTTTAACAACTAGAAGTTGGATTTATATAACAAGATAAACATAAAATGACTAGGGAGGTTTCATACATTGAAATGTATGACATCTATCCACACAATTAGGAATCTAGAGATTAATTAGATGAGCAAAGTTTACGGATACCGCTCCTCTTTCGTCAATAACAATGAATCTAACAAAAGATAATATGTAGTTTGAGCACAAGCACAATGAAAATTTAACAGCTCAAAATTTTAACAAATTACAACTTTTTCAGACGGAAGAAGCACAAATGTTCAATGAAAACATGTGGGTAATCTTCATTTGCTACATACAACTGCTCTCCAAAGAAAAGAGTCACCCTACTGAATGCCCCCCACCAGAATCCACAGGCAAACGATCAGCATGATTAGTTCTTAAGTGCCTCATGAGATTAGAATGTTGTGCAGTTCGATGAGGGCAAACAGGGCACTGGAACTGTGGCACCTTCCCACACTCCAAATTAAGATGTCTTCGAAGGGTATTCTTGTAACGGTAGGGGCGCAAACAACGGTGGCAGCGAAATTGAGGGACGGAGAGAGCTGGAGCAGCATGATGAGAACCAAGCAATGGCTGCCCTAGTACCATTTGCAATGCGGCATTGTTTGACATCTCTGTAAAAATGGAAAGACAATTGTGTTAGAAAATTGTTCTAATCTGCTAATAAATATTCTTACAGACTACAGGTCCTTTAAAGGAAAAGAGAATCAAAAAGATGAAAATGGTGAGTACAGGCGCATTTAATACATGATGTAAAAAGTACAAACTCATCTTCTCTTCAACTCATGGGGAACCAACACCAATCTACACTTAAGAAGAAATTTTGGACACACCTCCATGAAGACATTTCTTAAAACCACTTAAGAACTTGATGGTACAATTCACGCAAATTATTCTGCTTAAAATAATCACTGTTTTCTTTTAAGCACGTACTATTATCAAAATACAAGAAATTCATGGGCTTTGGTCTGAATCCATTTTAAACCAAAGAACATTGCAATAATACAATACAGGAACATTGTAAAACTACATATTCATCACAGAATTGTTTTTGTGTATTTTTTATTTAAAGAAAGAAATCAGTGGGTGAAGAAACTTTACAAGTCCACTCTAGCTTATATTCATGAATATTACAAACTAACATGATCAGGAAGTATCCTTCAAAGACATTGTTTCTTCACGACTCATGGAAGTTCCTATATGAGATACAGGAGTATGTTGTGACACATTAGAAGTATATGGATCAGACCCAACCATGTGAGCATGAATTTTACGAACATGTTTCATTAAATTGCCTTTCAGCTTGGACTTGTGAGGACAGTAAGGACATTGAAATTGTGGTTCCTTTCCACATTCATAACGTAAGTGTGTACCCAAAGTGTATTTGTATTGATACACTTTGTTGCATTGTGGACATGGGAAGAGATCACGAGAGAATCCATACTGTTGTTGCTCTTCAGTGCTCGCAGAAGCTGAAACAATACCACATGGCGTTACAAAAAAAATATTTAAAATATGATTAACAGGATCGAAATGAAATTAATTAAGAACGAATCCTCACCGGAACTGTTATTTGATGAAGAAAAATCCCACCATGGTGCTCCTTGTCTTCCTGGTCCGTTGTGAGAGGCCCAAGCAGGCTCCAAGGAAGACAAATCTGTTACAAACAAAGTCTGGTTAGTTCAGAACCAGTTGGCTAAGGACAAATAATTATGCCATGTAGCTTTGGTAAGGTTTAACTATGGGAATAAATATCTGTATTTGACAGCATAATGAATTAATATTTTATTATTTCAAGCCAAAGCAAATGATGACGGCATATTAGAAATGAGAAATGAAGACACAGAAAATAACCAGTAGTGTCAAACAGCTGAAAATTAAAAAATACAAAACATCTTTACATTTATTGCTGAAGCTTCATAGGTACTTTCACCAGTTAATAACAAATCTGCATCCCTGCTGAAGAATTTGTTCTAACATCAACTCCATAGTCTCATAGAGTACAGTTCTAGAACCAACAAATAACTGGAAAATTACAAAGGTGCAAAATTGGAAGCAGAATTTACAGAATTAACAGACTAAATTTTCTATAACTGTCAAACAATTGCTTCTTTTTAGTATTCTGCACTTTACTACTGCTGCTCAGGAGAAACAAGATCTGTTTTCAGAGATGGTTGTTTTATATTCCATTGCCGGCGGAAGTTTTCAGCATCAATTTCAGGGTGCTGGCTAACAAGATGTTTATACAGGTTGCCTCTAAATTTTGAACGATGAGGACAGGCAGGGCACAGAAAGCCAGGTTCCTTGCCACACTCTAATCGCTCGTGAGTTGTCAAGTTGCATTTCCACCGATACACCTGAAACAATGAAACAAGAGTTTCAAAACTGCATTATGTGGACATCACAAACAAAGGCATTAAAAAAAAAATTTGAAATACTGAATGAATCGAACCTTGCCACAACCAGTGCATGAATACTGCCCAGGTCCTTGTCCTGGATAGAACTTTTTGGAGTTTTTACTGCCTTTGGACTTGCTTATGCGCGACTTGACATCAGATTGGGAACTGTCGTTCGAGATGGGTGCATCATAAGGGGGATAGGATGAATCCCACCAGCAGCTTTCTGAGAAAAGATAAAGTGAGTCAAAATATTAGAATAAATCCTAGCCATACAAACAGTTCCCTGCAGCAATCAAGAATGTGCCACTTCAGCAATGATAAAAATATTGTTGTATATGCATTTTAACACACAGTTTATTTCTGATATTTCTATCATAGCACATTTGGATTACAGCAGTAATACATAACAACACTGATTAAGTCACTGTATTAGGAAATTGTTTGGAGCAGAATTCCCTATAATTAAACATCCTTCCATATTAAGTCCTTCATTCAGCTGATAACTCTCGATGTCGGTTCTGAACATGTTTGTTCAGATTCCACTTAGCATAAGAACGATGAGGGCAATGGGGGCAGGCAAATTGTGGTTCCTTCCCACATTCCAACCGCTGGTGTTTCCTCAGATTATGCAAATACTGATAGACCTTCCCACATTGAGAGCAAGTATACACATCAGATTTTGAAGTTTGCACTGGTGGGATTGCTGGAGAGATGTACAACGCCTTCACTGATCCCAGGGCTTCTGAGGGACTGCTTCGAATGTTATGAACCGAGAATGAGTCCATAAGCCGCCACTCTATGGAAAAAATGCCAAGTATTATTAGTCAAAATTCATGTGTTCGGTTTATGTGTACATTTTTATAACATTAACATTAAGAAAGAAACTGAAAGAAATAATTAGTGCTGACAAGAAGTTCTACGTAAGATAGGATTGGGTATTTTTCAGATAAGCCATGAAACATTCTTTGACATTCAGTTTAATACTATTTTACAGATCTGAATCATAACAGTTTATGAAATAAAGAACTTTAATTCAGCAGAACAATTTCCAACAAAATCTGTATATTAAAAAGGCGCCTGTCAAAATTACTGAATGCACATAATCTTGTCACAGTCAAGAGTCATCTATCATAAGATCTTCTACAAGACAAAGCTCATTTCTAATAGAGTGTAGTATCACAATTTTAAAATTCTAAATAAAATTCTATAGTTCTAAAAAATCAACATGAGTTTTTAGTTTTAAAATAAAACATAACAAGTGCACTGTAATATTTAAGATACAACACACTTCTAGGGCTATAATAGAAGAAGACAAGAAAACAGTTTTCTGTAAAAGATAAAGTAGCATCTTAAGGTGTAGTTGCTCTGTTTACTGTATTCGGAGCATATGAAGAAGGCAGCTGTTGAGGGGAAGACTGGGCTGGTGAAGCAATTCGTTGTTGCTGCTCTGTTTGTATTTGGGAATGTAAATGTTGTTGCTGCTGCTGCGTAGGTGGTTGTAGTTGTTGCTGCTGGGAAGTCAGTTGGGGTGCAATTTGGGATGGTGGCTGTTGCTGCTGCGGTTGCTGCTGGTCTCTCTGACTGTCAAGAGCAGATTCACCTGCCTGAGTAGAAGCAGCTACTTGAAGCATTACTTGAGGGGGTGGAATGTGGGGATGCCAACCAAGGGATGAATGAGGTAAAATGTTTTGGTGGTGTGGCTGCAAGCCCATTACAGGAGGTGCATGCTGTTGATTGCCTTGGTGCTTGCTCCGGATGTGCCGAATGAGATGTATTTTTTGTTTACTCTTGTGGGGGCAATGAGGACATTGAAACTGGCGCTCTTTGCCACACTCAAGTCGCACATGGGAAGAGAGATTTCCTTTATAGCGATAAACTTTCCCACAAGTCTCGCAAGGAAAATGACCAGGCCCATAACTTGAGCCAGAGGTATTAATCAAGTTAGCTGTGGTAGAACCTTGCACAGAGAGACCTAGCTGCTGACTTTGGTGCAGGAAGTCTTCGACAGCCATATTACCCTGGTGTGTGGAACCAGAGGATGTGACACTAGCAGACCATGCTATAACTTCAACTCCAGGAGACGGTGACGATACAGGCTCTTCCTTCATTGGATAATTGAAATCAATGGTCTTGCCAGTTTGAGACCATTGTGCTCCACTTGAGGATAATGCTGAAACCAAACAAAGTGAAAGTTAGAGATAAGGTATGCAAAAAAGTATGCCAATTGAAAGAGATCTACAGCTCTGCTTGAGTTTCAGTGAAGGGAGAATGCTAAGTTGAAACAGGTTCTGGTTAATTTGACTGAATTTTATTCTTTGTCATCTACTAGTTTACATTAACATACCATTGTCTTGTCTTCACTTGTAAACAAATTACTATGGCAAAAGGCCACATAAAATCAGAGAAAACAATCAGCCCTAATGACTGAAACTAATGAAAAGATTACATATACAATAAAAGCATGTTTGCTGAAAAAGGAAGAAGTACAATTGGCAGTTCATTATAATAATAATAGAAATAAACAATAAAACCAAAGATTAAGATACTTTTAAAATACTGTTTGTGTCACATATGTACTTGCAGTAATTTTTCTATTTCTCTCACTTTACCTTCCTTTCTGAAGATGGCACTTATTGCTAATTACAATAACAATGTTTGGCAAAAGTAGTAATACTGGCACTTCATAAGTATCATAAAGTAATGTTTGAAACAAGTCAAATACGGCACCAAAAAACCATAACAAAGTGCTTAATTTCTGTGGCTTATCATTTGTACCTTTGTAAAAGAAAATCACAGATATTCATAAGACAACAGAAGGTTAGCAATAAAATGTAGTTATAAACTTTCTAAGATCTGAAGGGGCTACCGTTTCCTACTTACTATACATCAAAGAATACTGCTTGACACAGATCAAATGGTACTACACTACTAAACTAGAGAGTATGTGTTAAAAACTTGGCATGAAAACAGTTTTCTTAAAATAGATGGTTGCAAATCAACATGGTAGTAGCTACAGAAGTGCACTGACAAATGAGTTGTCAACATTATTTTAACCATCCTGCACCCCTAACTCTTGTCTTGTATTGCAAAGAATATGTTGATCACCACTTAATCATGCAAGACAAGATCAATACAAGCAAATAGTTTAAAGAATAATCAAACCGACTATCATTAGATCTAGAATTGTGTGTAGGAGGTGTAAACTATGATGCGAGTCTTTGTAAGCCCCAAATGCTATCAGGATCTCAAGGACAGCTACTAAAAAATATGCTAACATTGAAGCCACGCTGGCAATAGCACAACCAACTTTCTTTGAACCTCCCTCTAAAACTTATTTACTTATGTGAAATAGCACATAAGTTGATACAAAAAATGCATGCAAAGTGGCAAGTAAAGTGGTACAATTACAAGTTATACCAAAACATATTGTTTAAAACACTGCTTGATTTGAATCAACATGGATTGCTTACCTAGTTAGCATTACTTGGATATTGAGGCGAAAACATTCAAAACATGTTTGTGATGAGAATGAACCTCCATGCAAACGCACACAAGTTAATTAGGAGTAATACCAGATATGGAGCAAAATCACATCTTGAGGCAATTATCACAGTCCAGATTAACAAAAAGAACACAAGATAAGAAAAAAAGTGGGCAAGAAATTATTGTTGCAAAATCATGGTAATACTCCACAATTACACAATACATTTGCTATTAAAACAAAAATTGAGCAGAGAAGTTATTGGTTGAAGCGACATGGAAGGGCACTCACTCAGAACAACATTATGGCACAAGGTAGATAATTCTAAAGTTATTTTAAGCTAGTATGCATGGCACTTGTTTCAAGAGAGCCCCCAAAAATCTTTATTTCAAGATCTTATTTAAAGAGTGTCCAGGAACCTCACAGGTAGATCAAGAGGAGCTTGCTGCTCAGGTTCAGGTGTTGATGTTGATGTAGCCACCGGATGAGGGACTAGAGCACCTTGATACGCAGTTTGTGATGCGGAAATTGGAGGAGCATATGTAAATGAAGACAGGGGTGTAGCTGGTGCAGGTACTGCATAGGGAGCACTAGAAATAGGTTGAAGTGCTGGAATAGGTGGCAAAGTTGCAAGAATTGGTATGGGATCTGTGGTTAGTTCTACAGGAGGCCTTGTGGGACTGGATACATCAGTTACTTCTGCATTTACGTCATGCTCTGATATATCCTGAGAAGGTGAAGTAGAGCCACCAAGCACACGATGGAAATTAATCCAGTGCTTTTTAGCAGCCAAGCGGGTTTGAAAGTATTGGTCGCACAAATTACACTTGAACTTTCCCCTTGAAAGGATTAATGATTCTTCGACAGTTTTCCTCCTTTTCTTAATGTGTACCTTTTTAGCTTCTTTTTCATCCATAGTAAAGATGGCAGAACGAGTGGGCTTTGCATCTTCTACTGGGACTGTTGAGGACTCATGTTTGCTGGTAAGTGATGGTGCAGGAGCTACAGTTGGACTTGGACATTCTTTTGTCACAACAGGTGTTTCCTTTGAAGATGATGTAGAGATGCTCTCTTTTGGTGAATTACCAGAAGTTCTAACTGATGTTGAGGTTTGCATTTTTGACTGGGCTGAGCACTGTTTCATGGCTTTCCTGAATAGAACTCCACTCTTCTTTAGATGGATGAGCCGTTGTCTTTTCCTGGATGCAAGAAGCTTGGAATATGGACCCTTTGCCTTCTGTGCTTCTGGTGATGAAAGACCCCCAGATTGTGTGAGAGAAGAACTTGAAAGAGTTTGCTCATCTGTCGACATGTCACCACCAAGTTGCACTAGAGATGTATTGATAAGAGTGAGCTGGGCTTTGGACTCTTCAGGTGCAGGAATAGGTAACTTAGAAATCTCCGAATCAGACAAGGTGCCTGTGTAAATCAAAGGCTCCTGTTCAGAAAGGTGAGCGTCATCAGCAGAACAAGCACGAACTCTTGGCACTAGAGGTATAGAACCATGCACTTCAGACCTGTCAGACTTAGTCTTTCTAGAGCTTGACTCCTCAACTTTCAGAGATGACAGTTCCTCAGCCTTCGTAACAGTTTTGACCTTCCATTCAGCTCCTGAGTCAGTTTTCTTAGCCAGCTTCAAGAGTAAAGGATTTTTCGAATGAGTACTTGTCTCAGGTTCCTCACAAATATCATGCTTTTCACAAAGCTGAGACTTTTGATGTGCTCTCTTCTTCATCATTTTTTTGTGTTTTTTAGATGGAATATTTTCAAAGTCCTCAGTTTCATCACTAAGTGATTGCCGCCTGATAATGCTTTCTAGTTCAGTATCATCATTTTCTACATCTTCAACATCGTCTGGTAGCTCCACATAACTAGTGGACTTCCTTGGTCTAAATGACCTAGTGTGCTGAGTTTCATCATTTAATTGAGTTGCTTTGTAAATTCCTCGTCTGTGGCGACCACCACCAGCACCTCGGCCTCTTCTACCTCTCCCACCTCGACCTCGAGGGGCAGGTGACTTTTTAGGAAAGGGAACAATCTGATGAGAATAAAGTTCGGACTCGTCTAGATCAGACAAAGACACCTGAGTGGACTCATTAATTAAATTCACATTTGTTTGGCTACCCATATCGATATTTAGTCTCTTCTTCAGGCATCTTTTATCATCTTCATCACATCCTTCGCTTAACTGTAATGAAGATTTTAAAAATTGTTCCTCTAGATGATCATCTTCCAAATCTGAATCAGGTGCATCAGTCTTAACTTGCTGCAATATTGAGGAAATTTTATGAGAGTTGGATAACATCTTCCAATTGGAGTATGCAGAGCCAGTATGGGGAACCAGGGTAGTGTTTATGAGCAAGGTTGGGGGAATACTTCGACACTGGGGACATGCAGATGAGCGAACATGAGCTGAAAAGGACCTGGGTGGAGTTGAACAGGTTATTGAAGTACGTGGTGGTTTTGATGTCACCGTAATGCATTGGATGCTCTCCAGAAGTGAGCGGACTCTAGCCCACGTTGCCTGATGACTGTGAGAAGATGAATGATCATGGTCATCGGTTGGATCTTGAACCCCCTCGGTGTCTCCACCTGAAACATATTTCAAAACAGTTACAACCAAATCATAATTAGATATTCAAAGAACAGAAATTGTGATTGGCATGTTTCAAATAGCATAATTGCTTTCAAATAACTTTGATGGTCCTCAACATTATTTGAAAAAACTAAAACCATGATAACTGGGCCAACTACACACTACACACAACTACACACTATACACAAAGTCCGGTCAATTTTACATAAAAATTAATAACTAAACACGCAAGGAGGAAATTATCAGACATTTTGTTGAATCATACTTTTTAATTAATCAGCTTAAGGACAAACCACTAAAAACACCATTCTGTTTAACAATTCATAGAAAACCATACACAACAGTTAAGCCATGCCATGCAAATAGTATCATGTTAAAAACCAATACTAGAATTCATCTTTAACCATATTCATTCTGAGCAAACAAAAGCAACACAGACTCACAGAATTGCCGAGGAAAAAAATTACATATGACTGAAAGTTACTGTCTGATCTTATTGAAAAGAGTTTGGGTGCTTGTTGCTCATATGTTTGACAAGACTACCCTTCTGCTTGGCACGATGTGGGCAATATGGACACTGGAACTGTGGTTCCTTGCCACATTCCAATCTTTGGTGTAGTCCCAAACTTTGTTTCCACCGATATATTTTTCCACACTGATTGCAAGGATACTGAGGAGGTTTCATGGTGGTTGTTGGTGAGGCCAATGACAAGGAAGGTCCTTGGCTCTGGCTCAGATAAGGTTGCATGGGGTGAATCTGAGAATGCAGTAAATATTCAGCTGATGCCCAGTTGTTACTGGAAGCAAATGATCGTCCAAGATCTGAAAGCAAAAGAGACAAATACCAAGTGAGTATTTAAGCAGATATGATGAGCTAAATCTGCAACATTTAAGTACTTACTCAAGATAATAAAATGCATCAGTTCAAATTGAATTGAAATTATAAAAACATTGTGAAGTAAATACAAAACTTTATTTATTTTTGTTTGGTATAAATTTTTGCTCACAAACATTCCAATTTTTATTTCCATACATTCAAATAGGAAATCACAACAATGACGGTGAGTGAGAATAACAAACTATTTAAAACACCACTGTTTTACATCATGCTGACGTGATGACACCGTAAATGAGCCAGAAGATTGCGCTTGTACCTATAGAGACGTTGGCATTGACGACACTTAAACTTGTTCGTGAGGGGGTCAATTTGGACCTCGTCATGGATAGTTGCCTTCTTGAAGCGCCCTTGTGATGTTCTGTGGATTTTAGTTGTCACTGATTCCTCCACCAACAGATCCAGATCCAACTTCGGCACCATCGGAGTACAATTTATATCTTCAACATCCTCTGAAAAGTGTAATAATAAAAAAGTAAATACCAGGTCCAAAAGAAAACTAGAAATATGAAAGAAGACAGAGACTGAAAATCACATGGAATCTAAAGTAAGTAAATAAATAATTTTTCAAAAAACAGTTAGAACAAGAACAAAAAGTAAAAACAAAAAAGGCACTACTTGATAAGTCAGAGCTCTATTTATTCACTCAGCTCTCTTTTAAAATACATTGCTTTGGACAAAAACTGGCGAACCGATAATCAATAATACAACACACTTAAAAATGTTAGCCAAATTTCAGTGGACAGAACAGAGAGTAACTTCAACAAGTCAACAAGTCAAGAGCTCAAAGACCCAACACAATATTGATTCCACCAGTACACTGTTTCTCTCCACTCAATGTCCTAGAAACGTTCTTATGGTGCGCATGCAATACAAGCTGCTCAGTAGGCACTAGTGCCTGTCATCTGATGTCGATGCCGGTTGAACATGTGCTTCCTCAGGTTGCCCTTGAGTTTGGTTCGATGTGGACAGAAAGAGCATAAGAAGGCCGGCTCCTTGCCACATTCGTGCCGCAGGTGAGTCAGCAGGTTGCGCCTCCACCGGAATTTGCGATCACATCGGGGACAAGGGAAGCACCAGTCTTCCTCTCCTTGCAATGGGTTGCCCAGTGTAGGAGTATGTGCCCATACATGACCTGCACAGAGAACAGATTTAAAAACTGTTAATTAATTATTAAACAAATTGAGCTCAACTGATTTTTAGAAAGCTATTCCCTTAAAACTACTCACTCGTGCTCTAGGGGGCCACTGTGTGCCTGCATACTCACAACAACACTGATGGGACCGTTCGTTGCTTTAACTTGGTGATGGGGTGAGCCTATCCTCTCAAGGAGCCGGGGCCTCAAAGGGGAGGCCTGGGTGCTTGCACTTCATGTGCTTGTTTTTGAGGTCGCTCCGGTGCTTCGAACGGTAAGGGCAGTAGGGACACTTGAACTGTGGCAACTTGCCGCACTCAAAGCGCAGGTGCTGCGAGAGGTTGCCTTTCCAACGGTACGTCTTGCCGCACTTGTAGCACGGGAAGCGGCCTACTTGGCCGAACGTCGGCATCGGTGCCCTGCCGAATAGGGAGCCGTCAGCGACCACGGGCACAGGTCCGGGAACGGGACCGGGCTGCAATTGGTAGGGCGCCCAGTACGAAGCTGCAAACACAAGGATGAGCTGAGCACAGCGGGAAGTCATCAAACATCGATGAACGCAAGGCACGTCTCCCTCTTTCGTCGAACAAAGTGGTGCAAATACATGTTTTGGGTGTATGCTCATCAACTGCGTGGAAACATTGTGAAATATAGACGGCAACCCGTGTGAGCCCGTTAAACGTGCTGTCAATCAATTTCTTGGGCAACCTGATGTCGGCTCTGTGAAGGCTGCATCCGGGCTAGGTAACAGAGGCTGATGTCTTCATATGAGGGTCTCATTCGAAATACAATTAAACTAAGCGTACGACAATTATTTATTGACAATGTTTTTTCGTCTCTCAAATTTCTACCACTTTCGGGGCAATACAAGGTCATTCCCCGGCGCCCAGCGAGCGCGGACTAGAGGGCGCGGGAAGAGAGCTTTGGTTAAAGCGCTACTGGGTTCCCGCGGTGTACGAAGATGATGTGCCTCTTGAGGTGGCTCTTGTGCCGGCCGCGGTAAGAGCAGTATGGGCACTGAAAGCATGGCTCCTTGCCGCACTCCAGCTTAACGTGTTGGGCCAGACTGCCCTTCCAGCGGTACTGGCGGCCGCACTGTGTACAGCTGAAGCACCCTGCCTTCCTCCGCGGCACTGTGAGCGTGGAGGTAGCCAGGTTGGGCGCCACTTCGGATTCGGCCTCAGCTTCAGCATCGGGGTCCCACGCGTCTTCGAAACCTGCAGAACACGCAAAACATTAGACTGAAACGCCACGCCAAACCCGTACCGCCTCCGGGCTTGGGCCGCGGAGGGGGCGCCGGGACGCGTACATATCTCCACCTCCCGTCCCAGCGGGCTACATTGACGTACTGCTCGTCAAATGAGCTCCGGGTGCAACATGCGGACGTGGCGGTAGACGCCGCTGCGCTGCTTGGAGCGGTACGTGCAGGTCGGCGAGGCGGGGCACACAAACTGGGGCTCCTGGCCACATTCGAGCCGCAGATGCTGCGACAGGCTGCTCTTGCGGCGGTATCGGCGGCCGCACTGCAAGCACAGGAAGGGCGAGGCCCTCGACCCCGCGCCCGCGGCTGCATCGGCCAAGGCTTCGGACAGAGCTACGACCCCGCAGACCTCTCGGTTGGCTTGCCCTGCCGGCCGTGCCCTGTCTCCGTACCCTGTAGAACACACAACACAGACACAGGGCTAGTGAGGACCGTCACGGATGCGAAGTGTATCCACCAAAACCCGCCGCCAGCATGACGTACTGGTCGTCACAGCATGAGCTCCGGGTGCAGCATGCGGACGTGCCGGTTGACACCGCTGCGCTGCTTGGAGCGGTACGTGCAGGCTGGCGAGGCAGGGCACGAGAACTGTGGCTCTTTGCCGCACTCGAGCCGCATGTGTTGCGACAGGCTGCCCTTCCAGCGGTATGTCTTGTAGCACTGCGGGCAACTGAATGAGCCAGGGCCTTTGCGTTCGCGACCTGGGGAACACGAAAAGGAAGTTGTTAGGTCTAGACTGACGGCACCAGAAAGAGCACAAATCAAACACACATAAAAAACTGTTGGGTAGAGCTGTCTGTGGAAGTCCGGATTCCATTGAAAGGCCACTGTGGCCTAACGCCACCTAGGGACATACCAACGTGATAAGTGTCAACTGAGAGTAGAATGGGTATGAACCTTTACAAAAGTCAATACAAGTGAGGTCTGGTGCTACCATGATAAAACCACACCAAGATTTTCACCCAAAATTTTAATTACAGAGGCATTGTTATGCAGAGCATATAATTTTATGTCTTCATAAAACAAACATTGTTAACTTAGACTTACACAGAAATACAATGCTATATGCTTCTCTCTGGATGTTTGTACATAATGTGTTTTTTGAGGTCACTTTTGTATTTATACATGAGGAAACAAATTGAACACTGGAATTGGGGTTCTTTTCCGCACTGCAGTCTGATATGCTGAAGGAGGTTACTTCGCCACTTGTATACTTTTCCACATCGACTGCATGGATACTGTCCAGGCCCTGATGAGGAGCTTCTCTCATGAAGCATCCTGGTTGGAAGTGACCTCTTGATCATCATAAATCCTGGACAAATGCAAAAAATTAGTACATACATCGCAAAATTTGTTAGAAGTTCATGGGGTGTCTAATGAAGTATAGTTGTGCTCAAATAACATAATCGTAAAAGTAAATCTACACAATGGATAGAGTAAGACAATCTCTGAAAATTAAGAAAAATTTCATTGGAATCAAAAACTTTATTACAATATAGTACAAAATCATAAGGTTAACACTGGTTCAGTTTCTCTTTTCTAATTAGCCAAAATTGGAACAATTTCCTTTTTAATCACTTTACTCTTGAGTATATCTGTCAGGGGAATAACTGGCTTCATCCAGATTTTATTCCCTACATCAAGTTCTTTAGAAAAAGCTGTAGCAAATTTTTGTACATCCTGTCCACCTTTCAAACGTTTTTTCTGGCACCTAGGGCCAGGTTTCATCTTTCTGATGGTTTCTGATGTTGTTGCTTCTTCATTATTTGGAGTGACGTCAAGGCTTGGGCTTGTATTCTGGTTCTTATTATTGGGGCAGCTTGGTTCTACTGGCCTTGGGGCAGCTGGCTGTAAGTCACCAAGTTGGACTATAGCAGATACAATGCTGCCCGCCAATTCTTCCATAACAACAGCACCTTTTGACAAGGGCTTTTGTAGAGTTACCGTTAATTGTTTCAAAGCAAACGCTAATTTTTGTCTTCCTTCATACAGAGGTGTTCCTGAAAACACAAACACATTCAATTAACAACCAAATTTGAGCTATCACAAAACCTGCTTGCAATGAATGAAAAGAGAGTTCACAAACACACACGCACACACGAGCATGCTTTATCAACCAAAAGCCCACTAGAGGAGCACCAACTTGCAAATCTGCTTACAAGAACACATAACATGCTGTACCCAATCAAAAATCAAGAATGGAAACTCTTGGCCAGTTCCAAAATCAGATATATTAGATTCAAAATAATAGTAAAACAAAAAAATGATAATAGTAAAACAGACCAGTACAATAAATGAAAATGAATCCATGGACTACCAACAACAAATAAATTAGAGTAATTGTTTCAGAGAAGATATCATAAAATATTCTATTTGAGAAGACTACTTAAAGCCTACAGAAAGTCTACCACCGAGAATATGGACCGTGGACAGCAGAACCAATGAAATAAAAAAGAGGGAAAGAAAAATTATGGTACCACTGCTGCACACAAACCAAACAAAGATTTAAAAAAAAAAAAAAACTATTAAATATAAAGAGAAGTTTATTGTACTTTATCTAGTGAAATCATACAGTAACACTTACAAAACCGACAGTATACAGGTATAAGTACACATTTCCACAAATTCATTTTATAGATTTTACAGATTACCAGCACATGGAATAAGGGTGACATGAACACAGGGCACTTTGCCACCTTGAAAGTAATTTAACTTAAATCTTAAAGTAATGAACGTAATTATTTGGCAATTGCATAATACTGATGAGACCACAAGAAATAACCAGCCGTTTAGTACCTCAACTAACTACCTATCCAAGTTACAGGCCCTAAAAACAATGGTGCAAGGATCGCAGCATCCAATCTAAACACACAATGCAAAATAAGTTATGGAAACGGACAAGAAATCATTTGGCACCACATGAAGCCAGGAAATAATGAAGAAAAGATCTGTCAAAATGCCATCTTTTGAGAAATCTAGATCCCTAGAAACAAAAATGTACAAAACCAAATACATGTTGGTTGATATGAACAAAATCTATCAAAACATAATACAAAGACATAAGAAAACAAAAGTATAAAACTTGTTCACCAAAAAAAATATATCTTGCATAGTGAAAACATTATGCAGATAGATGCACCACCTCAACATGTTGAGGCACCACAAATCATGATAGTAAAAGAGAGTGACTTCATTATGCATTGAACAGTTACATAAAAGAACAAGAAGTGGTCCCAGTTTGTTCATTGCAGCTATCTTTGAAGGCAATAAATTTGACTGATGAAACACAAAGTAAGATAATTACCAGCAGTCAGTGTAATTGAAATGTTCTACAGAAGTGAAATCAACCTGAATCTAAATCTAAATTAATGGAGGTAATGTTGGAATTATTTACTCCAAAAGGAGGAGAGTGAACATGCTTTCTCTACTGTATGACTAAAATAACTCTATGGAGCTTAAACTTAAGTTCAAATGAAATGAAAATCAGGTTTGTGCAGTCCATCACCGAAAACTACAGAGCATCACTGCAGATCAAGTGCAGTTACACAAATAAAAAGTAGCCCCCACACTAGAGGTCTAGAGTTGCAGGAATTCTAGATAAATAAAGGGGCAAGTCCATAAGACAAAATACATCCCTGAGGAAAACAGAAATTCACAGTCCCTGTCAACAATGTTTGGAGCACTGCCTGTATCACTACAAATTTCTTTTACCACACATCCTTGAAAAAGAAATAAAAAAATGACAGAATTCTGTCAACAGCCAGAGGGTGGTTGCGGTGGCAGCTGCATTTCAGTCACTTCCGGTAGCACAAATGAAGAAGCAGGCATCATAGCTACATCAGAATGTTTGCTGAAAATGTGCTTCTCAAGGTTTCCTTTCTGTTTAGTACGATGTGGACAGTGAGGACACTGGAACTGTGGTTCCTTTCCACACTCTTGCCGGAGGTGAAGACTCAGGCTACATTTCCATGTATACACTTTCCCACATTGAGGGCAAGGGAAATGATCCTTCCTTGGGTTACGACTTTCTCCTCTTCTTCCACTCCACCCAGCTCGTTGAAAACCCATGGGCGAAATAGATTGTTGGGTTTGTAATGAGGACCATGCCCATCTCTGCAGAGCAGCTGGCAATTCCATTGAATTCCTGTTCGACAGCCAGTCATGCATACCTTGCATCCCTTGCATACCTGAATAAAAAAGAAAAGCAAGTGTTAGAATCAGACCAAAATAAAACCAATGATACAAACTTTTGGGGATTTTCTTCTTAAATCTGAGTGGCATCGGCTCAAATGGCACTGTAAGAAAATCCGCTGGAAGTGTGTGGGTGAAAACATGTGCTAAAGAAAGGAATCAGAAAATAAAATCACTGAGTTAGTCAATTTCCGAATTTATTAAAAACGTGAGCAAAAGGGACAGCCAGTGTAACCAACACAAACTATGAAAGATTTTCACCCCTATGTGCATGCTTAATGTGACGTAACATATTGTATCTCTGCTTCATTTTTACAAAACAGATTGGACACTCAAACTGGGCATTTACTCCACATTCATATTTTTGATGACGGGATAAAGAATCACTTCTTGAGTATGTTTTTCCACAGTAACACTGATGAACTTTACGAGACTCATTCTGTTTCCAGCCTGAAACTACAAATATCAATCATTAGTTTATGCTGAAAAGAATAGAAAACTCCAGTAAAAGAACAGAAAACTGAAAAATGACTATATAACAGAAAATACAATAAATTCACAGTTTAAATTTACATTTATTGAAAACTGGACATAGGAATACAAAAATATTTAATTCACATAAAAACTTCTTGACCAATGCTTAATTCAAATTTAATCAGTTTGACCACTGTTGACATTAGAATGAACTTGTCTGATATGAATGGTTAGGTTGTACTTTTGCTTGCAGCGTCGAGGGCAGAATGGACACTCAAATTGAGGCATCTTTCCACATTCATACTTGATGTGCCGTGAAAGAGAGTCACTGCGACTGTAAGTGCGAAGGCAGTGAGGGCACTGATATTTTGCCATTGCTACGGATCCATCCCATGCACTCCCCAAGTCTGTGAAAACAATTCTCTTTGTTAGAAAGTAATCAAATCTGCTACGAAAAGAAGTCATGGTTTCTCACATTTGTAAAGGAGTAAAGATTCATGACAACACAAAAACATCTTACAAAATGTCTTAATTTCATAAATAAGCTGCAGTGAAACAGAAATTAATTTAAGGAGAAACTTTTATTAACAGTTGCATTAGATTTGTACCTCACACCTAACTCTTAGATTTTAACAAAAAAAATTGAGAGCAATAAAGTATTGACATTGGTTGTCAACGATGCCTTCCCCTCAGTCAACAAATGAGGTCCAGTGTTTGGTAGCTTTCATCATTTCATTAGGATGTTGACGCCGTATGTGCAAAGTTAGGTTGTATCGTTGTTTACAAGCAAAGTTGCAGAGGGGACAGAAAAATTGAGCCTCAACACCACATTCAAAGCGTAGGTGTCGAATAAGAGTTCCACGGTTCTTGTAGCACTTGGAGCACTTATAGCATGAATATTTCATGGACTCTGGATCTTCTTGCCACATTCCAAAACACCCTGAAACATAATTCATTTCCAGTCAGTAACCTGAATATTTAAAAACAATCTGGAAACCTGCAATGCACATTTGTGCAGCCATACGAAAGTGAGAAAAAACATGATACAATAATGAAACATTGGTTTATTGTATATTGTGAACAAATTTCATATGACGTTCTAAATGATGCTTATATAAGAATGTCTTGAGGCAAATGGAACACATTTCTGAGCGGAGCTGTCCACACTCCACTTTCAAATGTCTAACAAGGGAACCCTTGTGTTGATAGCTCTTGCCACATCTTGGACAGTTATGCGAAGAGTCACTCATTGACCAGGAGAGGATGGAAGGGGAAGAGCAATCCTGCATGGGTTGATAATTTGTAGACATGCCTTCTTTCACATCATCGTAAGATAGATTGCCATTGTTACTGCCATGCATCTGAGAGGTATCCAGCCAGCTTGTATCCATGCCACATGAAGCTGAAATTTCCCCATCACCTGCAGCACATGGTAAAGACTGAATGAGAACAGAGCCTAATTACCAATTACCAATTAGTGCAGATTGTAGACTAAGAGAGAGAGAGGGAGACAAATTATAGATGCTTCTAAGATCCAGAATCCAAGAACTTCTTCCAAAGTAAGGTAAAAGGAACATTGCTTTGAAGAAAAACAGATGTATGTTGAAGAGCAATCACAATGACCTACCCAATCACATACTCTTCACACGAAATCAATCATTTATGCAAATTTCACTTTTCTGAAAAATAAATGAGATAACTATGTGATGAGTTCTCAATTTACACCAAGGGGAAAAAGAAGAAAAAAACAAAACTGCCCTATGAACACCTCTGACACATTAGAAAGAAGAAAGTGTTATTTTTTCTTTTAGTTTATTAATAACTGATGCTTCAATATGCATGTACCACAGATGGCACATGCACTAATTCTGTTAAAACTTAGGTTATCAAATAATATAAAATTACAATAAAATGAACTAATTAGCTTCATCTTCATCATTTGGTAAACAGGTTGAGAGAGCAGAGACATACTAAGTTTAACTACAAACAGAAAAACATAAATCAAAGGAATGTTGAATTTCAAATTTCAAAATATGGCCAAAATCATCTTATAAAACTGTTAGTTTCATGAATTCAATGCAAAATGTGGCAAAACTTAGTTGCCAGATACAAAGAGGTTGGAATGCTAGGTACTTGTGCTACATGCACCCAAATGTTATACTACTGAAACAGGGTTATATTAATGTTTGAAATATTAAAATACTGTCGGAATTACAACTATAAGATGGACTAGAACATGAAAATAATAGTAATTTTCAAATGATTCATCACCAATCTACAAAGGAAAAAAGAAGAAGAAAAAAATCCATAAATACACATCACAGTCAAGACATTCTAAATTAAAGACACTATTTCTGGCTTCACTGACTCCATATTGCGGTCTATGAAGAGTTCATTAAATGCTCCTGAGGCACATATTTCATAAATGTAGAAAGGAACCTAAACTCTAATTCCTAGAAGTACAAAAAACAAACATTACATACATACAACTCAGTTCACATAAAGACTAGTTAGTTAAATTTCACATAACATTCAAAACAACCTTTAGTAGTTCCCTTACATACTAAAGCTCATACAATATTTATGTGCAAAAATATAAAATGATGTCAATCCAAACAGGTTACTTTTGTTAGACAAACTGAATGCTTCATGGTAACTATAATATTAATGAATCAATAATTTCCAATCACTTCTATTTGCATTTGATACAGCAGTGAGAGAGAAACAAAGAAGTGTAAGCCTCACTAAGATGTAAATTGTGCCACATATAACAAAAATTCTAACACGGGGTGTAAAGTGGCAAGTGTTTAGCTTGTTCCAGCATGGCTGACATGAGAACTTAATCCATGTGCGCTTGTGTGCGTAATGGCGTGCTGGCGGAGATTGTCCGGTCGGGAAAAGCGGCGTCCACATATATGACACACAAGTTTCATGCGGGCTCCTCCGCACTCGTACCGGACATGGCGATACAGGGTACTTCTGTACTTGTAGAGACGCCCACAGATAGGGCACTCATGAAAATCCGGCCATGGAGATGCAGGTCTTGATCCAGACCCTTTAGTACCCCCTGAAAAAGACAAGGAAAAAAAATTCTTTATACAGAGCACAGATAAGCTTACTCAGACATGAATGGTAGAATGAAGTAAGCATGGACAAGTTTGTCAGTGGGGAGTTGTGGTAGTAATGCTTTTTAGGAACTTTAAAAATGAAACATTGATTTCTAAATCCATTACAGATTCATTTCTTTCATTAAGAGTGAAACTTTTCATATTAATGTGGCAATTCTATTAAAACAGTACTGATAACTTCCAAAATCGAAATGCCTAAAGAATAAGATAGAAAAAAATGATGCCATCATTACTACCACGACGGCTAACATGCTATTTACCTTGAAACACGTGCTGTTCAGCAAAGATTAGTGGATGCACACAAATTAGTTGAGTTAATTTGCTGCAAAAATGTTAAGTTGGTTAAGTTGTTTCTGCAAAGAAGCAGTACATTCGTAATACAACTGAACTCATTTGAGAAGCTTATCAACATACAAAACAAATGTAAGGAAAAATAAAAACAAAACAAAAAGGAAGATCCTGAGATGTTATTCAAATTAGAAACAACACCACTTTGCAATGTACATTTATTTGAACAATACAAAAAAGAATCTGGGAAGATTACATTTCTTTCTCTCAAAAAGGACTATCTTATGGAAAAATTAATAAATACAAAATGATGATCAAGGCAATTTAATATAATTAAATAAATATTTTTATAGACTGTAACAAATTTACAAAGATATTTACAAATTTAAGATTTGAACAGGGGTCACAGCACCAATACATCACTTCTGAAAGCTGCATTTCTTGTGAACAGCACTCTTCCAGAAAATAGCTATAGCTAACTACAGGTCGCAAATTGTGAAATCACAATGAGCCTGAATAATAAAATCAACTGCTTAAGAAAGCAGATACACAAATCAGACCAGAGAGTATGCAAAATGCAATTTATATGAATCTTTTTGATATCTGCTGACAGGGATAACTGTTTCCGGGAACTCTGCACTCAAGTTGATGCCTCATCAGTCCACTGCGATACTTGTATCGTCGTCCACACTTGTCACAGCACACACCCGGGAACATTGCCCTCGCTGCAGCCACCATCGCTGGAAGGAGTGAAACAAAGTGTGTCCAATTCACATTCTAAAATTGAAGTATGAAGCAATTATTTCCTTGACTTTTAGAACCAAGTTATTTCTCACTCTTTCTTAAAGAAATTTGCAATGGCAACTCTCAGGTAGACAGTGACACAAATTAAAGTTCCTTGCGACAATCACATGCACACCGTATGTCCAACACCAAAAACAAGCAGATAACAAAATTAAAATGCTCAAATCAAAATGATGGGCATCTAAAAACAAAAAAGCATGAAATCCGCGAACGCAAGCAACAATGCATTTGAACACTGCTTGCTCTACACAAAAATTTAGGAACACATTAGATAAAGTCCACGCCTCGGTAAAATTTAAGATTACGGTCACTGAATAAAAGTGGAACATAAAATATTAATAACACTTCTGGAAAGACGTATTCATCAAGAAAAGAATACAGTGTAAACTGGCACAATCAAAGCAAAGACAGACTTTGAAGCGGATTATTCCATTTCTAGAAAATACATAGTATTGCTGCAGCAGTTTTGGGGTGGTTTGGTCACATGAATACATTTGACAATGAGGTACAAAAAAACAACAAAAAACAGTGAGAGTCCAGCAAGTAAAAACACAAACAAAAGGATTGGCCCACTAAGGAAGGCACTTATTTCAAATCCACAAACCACTTCTATTACACATACTTCACAATATTTTCATGGCAATTATAACATTTTAGGAAACAAGTAACATTACTTGTACTGGCAATTACTAATATGAGGCAGACCCGGATATAAAGCTAGCACAAACACATGACAAGCACAGATATAGCTTCTGCAATAACAAATTAAAAATATGTTCACTGTTCTCAGACCACAAAACTAATATTAAAACAGGAATGAACACATGTCTGATTATCAACAAGTGGTAACTTTTAGGCCACAATGGAATGAATGAATTGTTTTTCTTTTTCTTTTAGAAACCCTACAAACAAAAATGAAATAAAATAATTGTAATTGAACAGCAATTTTCCATGAAACTCAGGTTTTCCGCTGATTTGAAGATAAGGCAATCATGTCCATGAAAGTTTTGGATGAGTCTTCATTTTCAGAGTAATGTTTAGAGTTTTTCTGATGTGTTCTCAGAACATCTCTTCGGCTGAATCTCCTATGGCAAACAGGGCAGGCAAATTGCTTGTCCACACCACACTCATATCGTAAATGCCTTTCAAGTGTATAAAGTACTGCATACTTTCGAGCACACCTTGGACAACTATATGGTCCATACAGCGGTGGAGCTGCTTCTTGATGAGATGGGAGGGAAGGATACCAGGTATCTGGAACACAATATTCACCAGCCCACCTTAGATCAGCAACAGCTACTTTGTTGATAATTCTTCCACAACATGAAGCTATCAAAACGAGTTTGTACCTAATGAGTTTCTCACACCTTGAACTGCACTGAAAACTAAGAGTCTTAAGTTAGGTTGAAAAAGACCATGTGCGTGATGTAGATGGTTAAGGAATGTCACTTACTACCTACAAAAATTACATGGGAAAGAATTTGAAACAACACTACTAGAATGCTTATATTTTCGATAGGATTGGAAGGCCTGAGTTGGCATTGTCCCCAGAGATCTGATGGATCGTAAATGTCAAACGTCAAAATCTATACGATGTGCAGTTTTGATGGTTTTGATAACTAAAATTTCTCACTTTGAAAAGACTTCCCCTTCGAATGCTTAGAACTTCACTGTGACATCTCCAGCCTTTTCCCTTCAAATATAAATTTTCTGACATCATGTACTAATATTGGACAATCATGTTGAATTGTTATCACACTTCACATCACTTTCATTGCTAATTAGATCTGAACTGAACAAGCACATTTTATTTTATCTTTTTAAAGGGGAATAGTTATTATTTAAGATATTAATGTTGAAACATTATTGCCAAAACATCAAATTTAGTGATACATTTCATGACAGATCAACAGGAAGATTACAGCTGACCTAATATGCATAATATACTTGTAGTGAATGCTTATTAAAAAACTAAAAAACAGAAATGAGAACAAGGGGAAAAGAATAGCCTGCTACCATGTATTGATTCACAATGGCCACAATGAAAAGCAGCCCTTCTATGAATCTACATATCAAACACTGCAACCTTCCATACTTACAAAATAATTTCAGATGACAGAATCTTGAGAAGTTCTTCTGCTATTTTCTCTAAATGGGCTCTTCCTTAGTTCTACAACTCTAGTAGCTCATTATGCTTCAAATCGCATGTAAAGTAAAGCTCTTCATCTACGCATTCACAATGAATGACGAGCGAAATTTTAATATCATTCAGTAAACCATGAATCTAGACTTGTCACTTTAAGGATGCAAATAAGGCAATGATCCAATGCTTCGTTCATATGATAGAAGTAAAAACCTATTGACGTACGGTAGCAAATTTAACATTACAGAGAAGGGTTATGCATGAAGTCAGTACAAAATTAAGACAAATCAAGATCCGTCACCAATGGGGCGTCAAAACTGAGGAATAAGGACATGAAGACAAGCGCCAGACAAGGAGAGCAGGGGAGATATAAAATCACACATTAGAAAACAACTTTTAAAGCATGCTACAGAAAATGCACAAGCTAAGAGAAGTAAGCAACCCAGGTGTAAGATGCAGATATTGAAGTCAGCACTGAAAGAATTGCTCAGTACATCAACTGTTCACCAAATTTTTCCAGGGTGGCCAGCAAACAGCAAAAGTCAAAGTCCCTGACATTTCCCCGACCTGAAACCATTTCCCCCTGACAAATCTATAATCGTACATATTATGGGATTGTAAAGAGAGATATATGTGCTAGTAAACAAATTTTTATTTGTTTTATGCACTCTAGGTCTGACTGGGATGCGGTTTTATATGAAGTAAAAACACTACAAACGAAAAAAAGGTTAAGCGGGCACCTTCCAGACTGTACTAAAGTCAGTGGTACCAGCTCAGGAGATTTTTCCCTGACAGCATGACCTATTTCCTTGACTGCTGGCCACCCTGTTTCAATAGAGGAAATAAAGGGCTACAAAAGGCTTGCAGATCAAGTTATAATATTGGGTACTGAAGTGTGTAACCCCCCCCCCCCCCCCCACACACACACACACATACACACCATGTCACCTTAATAATGCATGCCTGGCATTGAGTAAACTGATGTGATCAGATAATATGTAGCTCTGAAGTTTTAGGACCCCGAACACCAGCATAACAAAGAAAAAAAATACTGTGGAAAATATGTTGTAGTTCACTCACCCTGTGCATTGCGTTGTCCACCGAGAGATTCTTGTGAAAGGAAAGCATCCTCTGGCCTTTCCATATGCCAGCTGAAATCTGTGGAGGGGTATGGAAATAGTAATTTACTATGTGGTACTAGATTTTCACTCAGACATTCACTGCAGAGAGTGTGAAGTTTGAACACATTGGGAAGTACAACTAACAGAGTTAGTTACTCAGTTGTGTCTTATTAGTTTTTAAGAGAAACAGAGTACTTACTTCCATCATTTTTGTGTGAAGGTCCAGCTTCTGCGGCATCATCTTCATTTCCCAAATTTTCCTCATCATCCAACTCAATGAATTCAGATTTTGGCTCATACAGCATACTGTCGATCAAGGAAGGGGGCTGGTGGTGATAATCACCCTTACTATAAGTGACTAAACTTGGCACAGGCAATGGTCGACTTGAGGTTGGGTGGATTACTTCTTCTGATGAAACTGTGTTTTCATCTCTTGAAACAAGTGGAGGGGAGGGAGGATTGGACAGTCTAGAACTCACTGATATCCTGGAGGGAGGTGGGGTATTGGACTCAACTGTACGTTCACTTGAATTTTCTTCAATAACATTGTCATCTCCACTTCCAGAAGGAACTCTACATCTCTTCCGTCGAAGGGTTGGACTAGTATTATTCAATCTTAATGCTGTGGCATCTTCATCTGATTTCGATGTGCGTGGGGTTCTGTTATCAATCGATGATTTCTGTTTGGAATCAAAGGTATGACCGTGGTTACTGTCAGAGAGACCTTTTATTTGAAGAGATTCAGCTGCTTTGAGAAAGGTGCTCAACTGATCCTGAGAGATATTAACTTCTCCTCGATACATATAGTCTAACATTGCCTTCAGCTGTTCAAATTTTACATCTTTCATAATGAGAATGGGATGTTGCTCATAGTGTTGTCTTAGCAAGTCCTGTGAATCAAAACCTGGGAATGAGATCACTGATTATGGTAAGGAATATCAATCTTATTATGAAAATTTAAGAGGACTCACACTAAAAAACGGACTACAGGCAGACAATACAACTTTGTGAGCCCGCAGAAACTTTCCTTCTGCTGCTAAAGTACAGTCCACTAAGATGCCTCCTTCGAGGAGTGTGTCAAACACAGATATCAATGTGTTCTGGTGATTGTTCCATCTCAAGCAGAACTGTTGATCTGCCATCCTCACAGCTGGAAAAAATACATTAAACATATATTACTAAAGGCTCTTCGGGCTGTAAGTAATTGAGAAACAAATCGAAACTTAGGTTGAGCCTGTTATACGCAGGATGTGAATAAGATGGGATTGAAATGCATGCCGCTGCTTGAATCTACTTCTGGCTATCAAGAGTGGAGAAGACTGACTAACATTAACGTCCTCTCTTAAACATAAATTATAAAGAATTTAACAACACTCTTTACCAGATCATTTCTAATTTTAATAGTATCCTACTGGAATGGATTCGACACTGAACAAGCTAAACTGCAAGAAATTACTTTACAGGTGAAGTAGATAACGAATTCGAAAGTTGTGTGAGCAAAGATCTAATCTTAGTATTGTTTACAAACAAATAGGGCTAGGAATCACTGTCAAATTGAGGTTATGTAGCCCAACAAAAGATGAATTCCAAATGGGATAAATTGAAGGTTCGTTGACAACAACCATACAAAAAGATGTACAAAAAGGAGAAGGCCGAATTTGCAAGTCAACCACTTCAAAATTTCCAATGAAACGACAGTCGAACTGCTCCAGGAAACACTTCGCCAAACATTGCAGATCCACATTTAGGAAAACCACAATTCGGATCGGGGGGATTGGATTAGTGATGCTTGAAAATATACATCAATTTTTAGCTCAAATTCCTCTTAAAACCAACAATTAAAGGCCTACAAGAATCAAAAACCCGGAAATTTCGACAAGAGATAGTGACAGAACAGTATACACCATGACCACAAAACAGGTGCACTAGGCCAACAGAACCAAATTTTCTGGTTTGATTACAAAACTGCACTTTAAGGTACTAAAATGCCACACTCATTCGCAAGACGCACCAAATTTATAATAAAAGATCGTGTACAGTGAACACCGGGCACACTTCGCTAGTTCAAGGCACATATAGGGGGTAATCTTCTGTCAAACGTCAATCAACTAGAACTTTAACAACAAGAGTTTGTTGTCGTACCTAAGAAATCGACTCTGAAATGTTAATCTTTCCAGATCAACACCATGGAAATCACTTCGATGCAATATTTAAAAAAACAATAATCTAACAAAGCTCCAATTAATACAAAACAAACAATGGAAGAACGCAGTGCACATTGACATATTGGTACATGGAAAACCTGAACGGGTGGACGAAAGATTTTTAAAATAAAATCCGGTTCCTACCCTAAGTTGCTCTGGGCGGTAAATTTGAACTACCCCTGTCCCTCTGTATTATTATATCTACGAGAGGTGAAATGTACTTGTATGCTGTGTTTAAAGTTCTCTTTTAGTTACCAAGTGGGAGACAAATAAAATTAATAATGAATGACAAACGGCATGAAACTTCATGAAACATCATTAATGTTAGTCTCATGGTGGTAGTTCGGGTAGGTGGGTAGGTCCCCCGGCAGCAAAATGTACAGCGTCGGCTGGATAAGCTGGATGAACCGCCCACTTAGTGACCAATTTGCTATTGGAGCCGGTGATGCAGTTGCCTTTCAAATAGTGAAGGGTTTGTGCCATGTGCTGTTGTGTGCGGAATAAAGGGCAGGGCCCGAGATGAATACAGAGAGCAGAATGAAAGGAAAAAGTACCGAACATCGAACCGAAGGGGGAGGGGGAGCAAAGGGGAAAAGGGAAAAGCACGACGATACACGGGGGAGGCTCTCGGGGCAAACCTGTGGTGTTGCGGGGGGGGGGGGGGGAAATCCGTGTTTGTTGTGGGGGTAGAAGAAGAAAGCAGACAGTAAAAGGAAGCTAAAAATTATTATGTATCTTCCTCTACCATGCTGCAGAATGGACATGGGGCATGGACATCAAAAATAGCTCAATCCTTCAACGAATTGAAATACCCATCCAATCTTGTAGTTTTTCGAGAAACCTTGATTCAACTTAACACTACCGGGAACTTTGTCCAGGCGCCATGTTAGATGTGGCAGTGGCGGTGGCAAAGAGAAAGAGCAAAAGCAAAGCGAAGCGTCCTGTTCTTATCGGGATTTCTGGGGCATTTCGCCTCTTCCGAACCACCTTTTCGAGGAACTAGAGGAGAAAAGGGACGAGAAGAACGGTGAAAAGTCGAAAGAAAGAGAGAGAGTTAAGTAAGAATTAGGCTCACAACAAAAAAGCTGAAAGTGTTTACTCGGGTTTCTGCTCTAAGATATTTGGACCGCTGAATAAACCGTCTGATCAGGTGAGTAGTTGTGGCCACTACCAGTCCAAATGTGCAGCAAGCCGGTCAGCGACTCGAGAATATCGGTAGCAGAAGACCAAATTTTAGCATTTACTATCCGAACCGCGTTATCTTAAACCACTGTTAGTTTTGATCGAAGAAGTAATATGCAGTCATAAAATGCGGTGCAAGGCAGGACCGATGAGTTCTAGTCATAAAATCATTAGAAATGCTTTTAAAGTGTGGGAGTGCTTTGTCGTTCACTCTTGCCCGGCGCTTGCCTTCGCCGTCAGCCGTAGACGTCCGCTAATTGGTACTGTGCCGAATGTTTTAAGATGCTGCTTCTACCGAAAAAAGTTCAAAAATTTGAGTGGAATGTTTATGTTGTGGTTTGGTGCGGTCCCAGGGTCCGGCGCATCTGTCGTTCGACTAGATTGCTGATAGAATGAATGTCGTCATGTCTGCACCGTGAATGAATGACCACTGACCAGGTTCTGCTCAAGCCGACAAACGAATATCCCGAAGGATTCCCTTTAATGCATGAAAAAATGCATTCAGTGATCAATTCTAGTGGTTTCGTTTGACAGACCAAGAAGGACGTTGTCGCGGTGAATCTCACCGGAAACCCAACAGAAATGTGCGGTAAGCCGTTTTCTAACCTATTCAATCTGTATCACCTGTCAAAGTAGTATTTTGTATTCATAATCTCGGTAACATATCTGAGAAGAAAGCCCACATCGATGAATTAGATGTGGTATTTGACTGCTTTATGTTATTACCTTAGATTAGCCACAGCCAAGGCACTGCATTATGTTCCATAACCAGAGGCTCAATTATCTGTTACCCAATTGTTACGTATCTTGTTTTGTGTTTGAGTGATCATAGCAACATGCCTAATCACTTTTCTGCTAATTTGCTGTAACTGTTCCAATTTCTCACTACCATGTAGGACCAGCAGTTGACATCACTGCAGCCATGGCTGGACAGCACTATTGTTTACGTTGGAACAATTATCAATCAAACATGACATCAGTTTTTCATCAGCTGCTCCAGACAGAAGCATTTGTTGATGTCACTTTATCATGTAACGAGGCATCTCTTAAAGCACATAAAGTAAGTTCCTCGTGGGTGACTTTTGTGCAATTTTACAGCCAGTATTTGACTGTCAAGGTGTGTGTGTAATGTTGTAATTCTAATTTTTTATGGTGGCAGGTGGTCCTATCAGCATGTTCCTCTTATTTTCAAAAACTTTTACTTGAAAATCCATGCAAACACCCAACAATTATTATGCCCCCTGATGTTTGCTTTAATGATCTTAAATTTATTATTGAATTTGTTTATCGAGGCGAGATAGATGTTTCTCAGGCAGAACTACAAGTGAGTTCTTTGCATATTATATTTTAGTGGTATGCTGGTTCTTTATTTTACGACATTTATTACATCTTTTCAATTTTTCAGAGTCTTCTCAAGACAGCAGATCAGTTAAAAATAAAAGGCCTTTGTGAACTTCCTGAGGGCAGAGAGGGAGGTGTGGGTATAGCATCAGCAGAAGTTACACCACTACCACCAAATGCTCGAAGAAGAACTATCACTAAATTTCGTGGGAAATTTAAAGGACGGCGATTTGAATCTCATAGAGGGCGACCTCCCTTGTTTCGAGGTGCTGCTACTGTGAAACAAGAGCAACCTCAGCAGTCTCCTCAACAGCAACATCAGCAACATCATCAACAGCAGCAGCAGCAACACCAACAGCAACAACAGGTTCTTCAGCAGCAACAAATGCAACACCAACAGCACCAGCAGCACCAGATGCACCCTCAGACTCATTTACAACCTGGAGCGGGAGTTGCAGAGTCAATGCGGCACATTCAGGTATTTCTCAGTTCTTTCAGTGACCGGTAAGTTTGACCAGAAAGCTCAACTTGGTTTTCATACTGTGTGTATTCATTGTAGGTGTCAAATGGAATGACTGTCAATGTTGGCATGACTGTAGCAACATCCACAGATGAAGACCGTAGTGGTGGTGGTCATATGACTGCAGGTGATATTCCAGTTGTAATATTAGAAAGCCGACCTCATTCTCATGGCCATACTGGGCAACCGCAAATGCATCCACACCTACAGCATCATCAGTTGACTACAGCAGTAAGGGCTGGTTTACTTTCTTTGATCTATTTATTGTTACCTTGCAAATCTTTGATTGTAACAAGTTTCATATTGTTTTAGGTGTCACCTGTTTTACTTTCTCATCAAGGCCACTTACCCCATGGTCTAACTCTACCACCACCACAACCTCAACAGATGGAACAACACAATTCACACTCCGTCCATTCTGGCCATTCAGCTCACTCGGCACATAGTAATAGTGCCAGTGATGTTGAAATGCCACCAGAAGTCACACCACCTGCTCCTTCTGCTACTCCTGTACCATTAATGGCAATCCATGAGGATTCAATACCCAGAAGTCGAGAAATGGCTGGTAAATATTTTTGACTATATACTTGTTACTTTATGTATGATTCCAGTGTTTAAACCTTGCATGGTGTTGCAGTTGATACCTCAACTATAACTCACAATGCGGAAGATGAAAATGTCAAGGTTAAATTTGAAACATTACGCGCAATGGAACAAGGGGATACAATAAATATGGACAGTCACATGACTGACAGGGTTAGTTGTAATTTTAAGGGACCTCAACTCTATTTTATTTTTAACTTTATTTTAAACTTTCAACTTTATTTTTATGTGGATTGATTTTGTGTAAATTACAATTTTTTATTGGCCTATCCCTCTAATTTTCTAATTGTGATTCTGTTTTACCTGTAGCAACAACAGCAGCAGCAGAACATGGGGGAGGAGGATCATACAATGCACACCATGATGATTACACCTGAACTGCTTGGATTAATACCTTCCTCATCTGGTCATTCAACTGACTCAACAGGTTACCTTGCATGTTACTTGATTTCATTTCTTTATTTTAAGCACATCAGCCATGATTGTGTGATGTTTTATTTTGGTTTTATTTTTAATGCCAGCCCCATCTCCAGCAGATGTTCAGCCAGAACAACCAAAAGGACCTGGAGGGCCGAAAACTTGGACTCAAGAGGACATGGATGCAGCACTGGATGCACTACGCAATCAAAACATTTCACTCACTAAAGCTGCCACAATGTATGGCATTCCATCCACTACACTTTGGCAACGAGCACATCGCTTGGGAATAGACACACCAAAGAAAGAAGGCCCCAACAAGTCTTGGTCCGAAGACAATTTGAATAACGCTCTTGATGCTCTTAGAAGTGGATCAATTTCTGCTAATAAAGCCAGCAAAGCTTATGGTAATTTCACATGTTGCTCTGAAATCCTTTGCAATTTTTAAATTTCTTAGATCTCTTTATAATAGTAAAGTAACTGTATTATGATATTTTCAGGGATACCTAGTAGTACTCTTTATAAAATTGCCAGAAGAGAAGGCATAAGGTTAGCAGCACCTTTTAATGCTGCTCCAACCACATGGAACCCTGATGACTTGGAAAGAGCTCTGGAATCCATCAGATCAGGCCAAACTTCTGTCCAACGGGCTGCTGCTGAATTTGGCATTCCCACTGGTACTCTGTATGGGCGTTGTAAACGTGAGGGTATTGAGTTGTCAAGAAGTACTCCTACACCATGGTCAGAAGATGCAATGTTAGAGGCTTTAGAATCTGTGAGGTATGGAAGTTTCATCCCTTGCATTCCAGATTCCCATTTGCTTTCTCATTTTTGTTTAATTGACACCTTCCCTCTTGTATTACTCTGTTTTTTAGAGTTGGTCAGATGAGTATCAACCAAGCAGCTATTCACTATAATCTACCATATTCTTCGCTTTATGGACGGTTTAAGCGAGGAAAGTATGAAGCTGATCATCCCAGTGGGGACGAATCAATGGATGCTCCTGTTTCTCCTAATATTCAGCCTCAAATTATGGTTCTACCATATTCTGTCAGTGTAAGTGTTATGTTTTTCTCTGCAGCCTGCTGTCTGTTCAGGTAGAACTTGAAATGTATTTCAGAGTCAGACATTTGTTTTCTAACTTTTTCCCCACTTGCTTTACAGGTCTCGCAACATGCCCAACAGCAGCACCAGCAGCAGACCGCACAACAGCAGGCACAGGCTGCTGCTGCCCAACAGCAAGCACAGCAACAAGCAGCACAGGCTCAGCAGGCTCAGCAGCAAGCACAACAGGTGGCTGCAGCACAACAAGCTGCCCAGCAGCAAGCTCAGCAGGCAGCAGCTCAGCAAGCAGCTCAGCAAGCTGCACAGCAACAAGCACAGCAAGTGGCTGCCGCCCAAGCTCAGCAACAGCAGCAGCAGCAGCAGCAGCAGCAGCAGGCAGCCCAACAGGCACAGGCAGCTGCTCATCAAATTCATCAGCAACAGCAAGCTGCAGCCCAAGCTGCACAAGCTCAGCATTCTATGGCCCAATATCAGCCGCACAGCAGTAGTTGAGTAAGCAATTGGCTTACGGAGCATTTGTGAGTCTGATAGTGTTGCTGACCAAATACCTGACTCACACTCCTAAGCCAATAAATGGTAGTCAAATCAATGGTTGAGGATGTCTGCGCCTAATCAACTGCCTGCTAAGTGCATAAAACCTGTGTTAGATTCATGTGGAAGGAGGACCTCTAGCACTTATTGTGATAAATTAAAATGAACTCTGCAGCTCCATGTGTGCCTTCACAGTCAAGCCGCCCACATGGGAGTTGTTTCCTTCGCCAAGAAATACCTCTCATCATTCAGACTAGAAATATCCTTATCATGTGTGAACACTTCTATAAGTATAATTCATTAGCTACCACCAACATTGTTTAAAATGTTGGCATTGTTGATTAGCTTAATTTTTATCTACATTTGGCGTGTAAAGAAATGTTGCAAGTAATTTAGTAAATGCCTGTAACTACTATAATACTTGAAAGAAAAAGCTTCGGCTAATTGCCTCCCATTTTATTTTTAATTGTTTTAGAAGTGAATCGTCTTAATAAGCCTATCTATCTCTTTATTTAAAAAATAAAAACAAAACGAAAAATCTCTTTGTACACATCACAACTAAGTATTATAGCTACTTTCTATGTAAGATGATATAATGTATGTTTGTGGGCTTCACAGCTGAATCAGCTGTTCTTTTTATGAAGGAGGTCTATGTACTTCACAAATAATAAGTTACTACCTAAGACTGAAGTCACATGTTTTGAAGTTCACTTTGAAATCCTTAGAAAGTTGGTGCTGCAATTTTCATTAAGTTTTTAAGCATTAATTTTCAGAAAATCTACGGAGTGCACAAAATGCCTTTTCTTTGGGTTTTCACCAAATTAACGGTCAATTTTTGACCATGCACTTGTTAAAACGTGATTGATTGGGCATGGTGTGTCAAGTATGTTAATTTTAACACCAAAAGATTGGTTTGACTCTTGTTAGTGTGCATCTCTGCGGAATCTTCATTATTTTTGCTTTAGATTTTGTAGATATTTTAAGTAAAAGTAGTATGTACATGTGGCATCTTATTCCATTTTATCTAGTCTTCAAAAGTGATTTCTTTTTTTTAAATAAAAAGAGGTTTAAGTTGTAATTTTAAACTCAAAATTTCTAAAGGAAGGTGCAATACTCAACAGCAATAATTTTTCCGTACTGACGTCATATTTTTGCTACATATATTCAAATTGGCAGTTTGGTTCTCAGTGTGATAAGAAGACTGGTAAAGATTTTTGATGCATGTTAATTTCATGGCAGCTTACTTTTTGGAATTTTGTTTTATGATTTACCAAGAAAAGAAGAGGTAGTTTTCACTTGTTTCACCTGTCATGGTTTTTCTGTCAGATTTTAAGACGTCGTTACAGCAAACGAGATTACCTAGTCTCTCCAATTAGAGAGTTGAGGTTCGAAGGGTCTGCCACCAGTGTCAGTTCATTTGGAATTGATGGTTAAGTGGCTTATTATTCCTTTCCTTGCTTTGCTTAGCTTAAGTATTGATTGTTAGATTATTTTTGTGTGTATGCTTTAGAGAATCACCAATTTTTTTTTTTAAATTTTTTCTTTCTTAATTTATTTTTTTCTTCTTTTAGTAACCAAAGACTCCATACTATTTGATCACATATTACATTTGTCAAGCGATTGCCTGGTTTGTTTTCTGCTTGCTGTTTGGTTTAATGTTTTCCGTTGTCCAAAAACCCTTGACATTAGTAAGATATTGTTTGGGCTAGGGTTTTACCTTACTGGTCTTGGTAGTACTAAATCATTTTGAGATAATATTTGCAATCAATATGCATATGCACTAATTTTACTTATGGACTTGATATTTGCAGTGAAGTTAAATATCATGTTATCTGCTTATCAAAGTTATTTTATGCTTATAAATATAAATTGTACTTTGGGTTGTAATCAAATTCCTCATCCCTCTCCTATTGCCTATAATGTTGCCCAACATCACACATCTGATGTGTGTTTATCACTGTTTCCTTTATTGTTCATGCTTTGCAATGGTAGTTGTGTGGCATTCATTCTCTATCATTTAAATTATGACAACTAATGATTTATGTGCATTTGTCTCTCTAACTTTCTTTGTAGAACTGTATTTTGAAAATATTTTCAGATCTTGTTACCTTGATGTGACATTGTGATAGGAGAATCCTCCATTTAGTGCTTTTAGGTTGTCCTTGGGTGTTATTGTCCAAACTTTTCAGTTGTAGCCACTATTTGCTTCCAGGTGAAACTTACCATTTATTCTCTCTTCTTTCTAATGTGCGTACTTTTTAAAAACAAAGCAAGTTTAGAATAGAAAATTATGCTGGGTTGATACAATTGCTGTCTTGCTGATGATGCTCATATTATTATTGTTTCTATTGTGCATTTCACAGTTTCATGTAATTTGCAGCTTTGCTTTTGAGTGTTGACTGCAGATTGGCATACTTACCTTATGTACTTAAATTCGACCATCATTTTTGCCGATGGTTGGTATTCATTACAGAATTTAAAACAGTTGACTTGTGTGGAGAAAACTTAAATTGTTGATGAACATGTTTCCGTGAGTAAATGGATTTTTTTTAAAAATGGTATTGTTATAGTTTGTAAATATTGTAAATATTATTAAAGCTATTGGTAGAGCCTAACTGCCTGTATCCTATATTCCTAGACTGACGGAGACATATTTGTAAAAGTACTGGCATAAATTATTTTTTGTTAAGTCTGACTACAAGTTAATCTATAGAGTATTATAGTTACCCTAATTGTTAAGATTCAGTATTGGTTTCTAGGAAAAGGCAGAGTACAAAATACATGGGTCAGAATCACAGTGCCTTCCATTGTGACTTGATTAGCCTGAGAGACCAATAGTTTTAAGTTTCACACTGGTATTCCTTCAAATTATCACACTCCTGGCAAACTGTGCTGTTGTTTTGTATCACTTATCAGTTAGTTTGGGGAAAATGAAACACTTGTTTCCTTTCTCTACCCTGATTGATTTTATTATCTGGTATAACTTCTGTGTAACAACTGAAATGCATTACTTCAAGAATGTAGGTTTTCTTTTAGAAAAATTATGCATATCTATATTGGGACTTGTAGATTAATGTGAGAGAAGTGGATAGTTCATGTTCGGTTAAAAGCTAGGGTAGAAGGGAGGGGTAGGGTGGTCATAACAGGAGGAGAGGCCTGGCATTTGTCCCTCATAGCGAATGGAAATACTACCTAGTAAATGTGATATCAAGTGTTATGTGCGTTCTATTGATTACTGTCAAAAGTTTCATGTGAGATATTTTACGCCATTTGTTTCAACTGGTTTTGGAGACTAAATTCACTAACTAATTTGACTTCCAGCACTGCAATAAGTATTTGCTTCAATTTGTGACTTGTAACCAGCATGGATTTAACTTCCTCTTGTTTAGAAATTTGTTTTCCTTTCCAACATTAATGTTCAAATGATAATCCTTGTTGACTTTTCTTTTTAAATATATGGTTGCTGTTGATATTCATTTTCTACTCCTCCTTTCTTTTTTTTTCTTTCTGATTGTGTTTGATGGGCTTTAATCCATCTTTAAGAGAAGCTGTAGATGTGTGTTTACAGATGAGTTGCCTGCTGTTGAAACAATTCTTTGGCTGTAAAAGGACCTGTGATGATTATCAAGATGTACCATAGTAGTAGTTGCCATTGCTGTTATTGTAAATACAGTACAAAATTGCTGTAATCTTGAACTCATGTATTGTTGTAGCTGTGGTCAAATTCTCACTAGCATACACAATAATTTGCCAGTAAAGACACTGATGGTGGAAAGTCCAGCATTATTTTGTGTAAATACTATTGCATCACATCAGCTTTTGTACCAAGATTGTCCTAGTTTCTGAATCTCAGAAATTATAAAATTAATATTGTAATCAATGTACATTTGATAAATGTAGTCAGTCCTAAGTCAGGCCATTAAATCTGTATAAATATATTAGACGTGTACAATATGTGAGTCTAGAAAATTATGTGCAATGGAAAGGTTATTCATTCCAGTTAATAAAATGTTTTGCCATCGCTAAACTACTTCTATCTTTAACCCCCCTCTACCTCTTCTTGCATGGTTGGTTTTCTTGTTACAAATATTTTTTTACTTTGATCAATCTTTGGATGTGAGGTGGGTTAGCTTTCCTACATCACTGCTCTGATCAACAAGCAAGCAATAACAGCATTAGACAAAATTAAAAAAATAAAAAATTCGCACAGTTTATGATAACAATTTCTCCAGAAATTTAATATGAATGAGGGGCCATACAGTACAAACTGTATATTCCGATGGCCTAGTGCAGCAGCCGTTCTACGCTATAAGCGCGCGGAAATATTTAAAACCGGCTTAAACTACTCGCACAAGGTCGCAGCTAAAAACTATGAAAAAAGTTTGAATGGGCTGGGCAGCCAAGACCATAGTCTCTTACGCCAGTCACTCAAAACAACCGCGGATTTTTCTGACCCTTCTGGCTGGTGGGCGAGCCAAGTGCGACCAGGTATTGTAAACAAATCATTCTGAGATGGTAAAGAATTTACACCGTCACGCTAGATCACCGTGATAGAAAAACACGAAAAAAACGTTTTTAGAATTGATGAACTGAATGAAATCCATATTGAAACTTCAATCTGGTAGAAATAATGCGAAATATTGTCGCTGCTTCCCGGCAACCAGTTCGACCAATCATAATGTCCGAATCCCCACCACCATCTGGGCAACCAATCACGAATCAGAGAGAGGACGCCGCATCCCGGCAACTTGGGTGTCGGCGTCGGTATCAGAATCAAACCTGCTCTCATGGAGAACAGACGTGTGTTAAGCGAAGAAATTTAGGTAAGAGTTTTGGCGCTGAAGCGAATGAAATATCATTCGGCCTCGCGTAGCCCATATCATAATCGTAATTCCGCAGCGCCGTCCTTTTTAGGCTTCGTTTGTATTTAGAGGCGTTATTGTTCCCCATTCTCCCCTTCCAAATTGTCAAAATTTGGCAAGTTACTATGACCGGTATATATTTGTACTAAATCTTGTTCTAGACCGGTACGGTTCTCAACTTTTGTATTTAATTCAGAATTTCCATCGACGCTCGGAGGGCGTATCCGAAGAGCCGAGTCTGGTGGTTTGTTTAGCTACCCATGTTGAGGCTAAAACCCATGTCGTGAAGCGTACTTGCAGCGTCAATTGATTCCGCAAACCAAACGCCCATTTTACAAGTCGTCCAGATTTTCCAGGATCCTTTTATCGTGGGTGTATCGTTAGTCGTCGGATCCGCCATCTTGTGCCGCTAACTGCTTCCCAGGGCCACGGCACAAAGGCTGTCAGTTTCATTCAGCAACAGTATATTAACCCTGGCGCTGTGCTGAGTGTAAACTATTTCCTGTCGCCTATTTCATCGCTGTTCTGATTTAACATTCCCTTTTCATATTTTTGTTTCAGAAATCTGTGATAATGGCAGACCAACAATTCTGTCTAAGATGGAACAACCACCAAAGCACACTGATCTCAGTGTTCGACTCTCTATTGGAGAGGGGTGCTATGGTGGATTGCACTCTGGCAGCGGAGGGGCAATGTCTTCAAGCGCACAAAGTTGTGCTTTCAGCATGCAGTCCATATTTAGAGGTAAGGTGGTTTCTAAATAACAACTTTTCCCTTTTGATTTTGTTCTGAATTTCTGTGTATTGTTATGCTAATACGTTTATCCTGTTTGTTCTCAGACCTTGCTGAGCCAGCATTACGACAAGCATCCAATTTTACTACTGAAGGATGTGAAATTCTACGAGCTTCAAGCCATGATGGACTATATGTATCGTGGAGAAGTGAATGTGGCCCAGGATAAATTAGGAATGTTTTTGAAGGCAGCTGAATCCCTTCAAATTAAAGGATTATCAGACAGTGGGGGAAATGAGCCTCCTGATACAGGAGGGGGGCCTAGTAAACGGACTAGTAAAGGTGCATCAGTGACAAACATTCCCCGATCGGGTGCCGGATTAACAGTGGAGAGGCGGAGGCCGCAGCAACCTCAAGCTGCCTCTCAAGTAGTGGACATTCCATCAGATAGTGGTTCTCAAGATGGTAGTGAATCCCCAAATTTAAGAAGAAAACGAAGAAGAAGAACATCAGGTGGTGATGATAGTGCAGTTGAAGGAGACTCTTCTAATGCTGGGGATGTGTCCCGGACACAATCATCCTCAGCCCCTCTTAGTTCTGATGCAGTGCCAATGAATGGTTCAGCGGACAGTAATGCCTTAGGAATTCTTTCATCCCTTATGGATGGATCTGTTGAGACTGATACTAGTGTACAAGAACCTGGACCGTCATTAGGAACTTCAAGTCAGACCCTGCCTTCACAACGGATACGAGAAAAACTGGAACCTACCTCGGCTGAAATGATACAACCCAAAGCAGAGTACCTGGAATCGGAAGAAAATGTTGAGGACCTCACTCTGGATGACGACAATGACACTGGCATGGATGCTGGACCATCACAACGGCAAGGATCAGGTGTGTTTTCATTGATTGGCCTTTTTCAGTTTTTGCATTGTTCTTGGCTGTGCAGTTGTCTCACAAATTTTTTTTTGCAGGATATCAATGGCACATGGGCGACCAATCGGCAGATGAAGTTTTCATGGCAGCACAGGAAGCAGTTGGAGCCAACAGAGATGCACAAGGTAAGCTCTTTTGACCATGTTACATATAAGTTTTAAATCATAGCAAGTGCTTTTCAGCAGTTAGTGGTGAAGCACAGGCTGTTTTAAGTTTTCTGAGCTCTCCTAAATTCTGAAGTTTCAAACTTTAGTCATATTGAGTTACCTACTTATCTCCTTTGCTGGGCCTGCTAATCACAAGCTGAGGGTGAAGTGCTTGCTAAGATTTGTGGCATTGAGAGAGGGTTTCAAAGAAGTTTTGTTTATATTACGTATGGAAAGTTAACTATTAGTCTTCTCACTTTGAAATTCTCTGCCACTTGAAATAAGGGGTTGTGTTTTGACTGCCGAGTATCAAGCATAATGTTTTCAACCCTTTATTTTTTTTAACTTAAGTTGAAGTATGTAGGTTAAGCTTTTAAGTCAGGCTAACTTAGATTTGTCAGGCTATCATAGATTTTGCTCTCAAGGTAAGGTACTTGAATTAAGTGCAGGTAGCATGGTTAGGTAGATAGGCTCAGTGTTGAAGTGTTTGTTGTACTTGAACTTTTTGTCTTTTTATTTTTCTTGTCTCCTAAACCTTGTTTGTGTTCTCATATCTTCGTCTTCACTTGCATTATAGCTCCTGTTGATTCTGTGAAGTTTGGTACTTATTACCTGGGCAGCTGTAACCCTGATAACATCTGCCTTTGTATGCTGTATCATATTATGCAGAAGGCTCTAGGAACTGGAATGTTCGAATTCGGGGGTAGTGCAGAGCATGATTGAGTCAGTCTCCAGTCACATGGCACTCAGACTGGATTATTTGGCACTTACTGATTCTTTAGCCCTCTTTTTAATTCCTTTTTTCATACAATGTCGTGGAATAGCAATGGCAACTGATGCTTCTGAAAACTTTGTCTGTTTCAATAGTACCATATGTTCTCAATCCTGTGTTTTGAATTGGAGGCGACTTGGTTTTCCATTCTGGACATGCTATTATCCTGACCATAGCTTATCTTGAATGGTTATAATGCCAGGGTTCCTTGCCTATGCAGTTCCTTGAACACTAAATATTGAATCCATATGGTCTCAATTTTCATTCTGTGCAGTTATGGGTTATGTTGAAGGCACAGTATGGCTTAAGGAATTACATCGTAGGGGCAATTCTACTTCCAATACTACCAGTTGCTGCTGGGAAGTATGTAAAATTCTTACTCTTGTTGTGGTGTTCGATACTTTCGAATGCCAGCAGTAAGTTCGTGACTGCTTGTGGAGCGTATCAGTGCTACATTTGATAAGCATCTGCATGCGTATCCAAAGAAACTTCTTATTCTTGATCATTAATGAGATGAAGTGGAAGGTACTATTTGTGCACAAGATGGTTGCTGTTAATGGCATGGTCCTTGTGGTGCCTTCTCAAACTGCCTGATAATTGGCTCATCAGGGCAGGATCCTTTTTTCTTGGAGCTATGGCTTTGAGGGAGAAGAGTTGTGGTGGAGCTATGCCATATTGGGTAGGCCATTATCTTGGTTTATCCGGTGAATTAGTGATATTCATGTATTGTAATGACGGGATGATTGTGCCCGTCGACACTGTCTGATGTCAGCTGAAGGGCTGGATCAAGGCAGGAACTCGTTTTCCTTTTCGGCTTCGGCTGTGAGGGAGAAGGATCGAAGATTTTACTTTCAGCAGAAGAAAATTTCATTTCCGAGATTTGAAGCAATGGGGTACTTGGGCCCTTCAGTGGGGAATGTGAGGTCTGTGGCTCAGACGTTGTGTCTTTCTCCTTTTCTTTTTTCAATCTAATATTTATTGCTTGATCACTATCCCTGTAGGGAATTAAATTTTATAGTTATCTCTTGGGTTTGTCGTGCCAAGTGAAAATAAATGAATTCCATTAGTGGTCCTGATTGTGTGGTCGTTGCCACACGTGGGTAGGACAATGTTGCCTTTGTAGGTACATTATGATCTGGTGTTGTCGGGAAGGTGGTTTGCAGAGAAATGAGATTTCTTTTCACTCTTCTGGTGTAAGTTCGAAGGTGGGTTTTTTCTAAACTGCAATTGCGCAGAGTAGACGCTCACAGAACGGGTTTCAGTTGAGTGTGTGTAATAAATGATGTTCCCTCTCCTCCCCTCCTTTCCACATGCACTTCACAATACACATCACATTCATAAACCAAAAATGGAAGAGAAATTGAAAGTGAAGGAATGATTGGTTAAGAACCACTAATAAAACAAACAGGGGGTGATTAAATTAAAAATGGGAAGATATTGGACACTTGACAGGCAGGAAAAGAAGGTGGTTGTATAATGGAAGTTGAGTGAAGTGGGTGGTATTTAATGAACGATAACAAAATTTGTAAGGAAGGGGGTGGACACTATCAGAACAATACTTTTGGATAGGAAGAAGAGGTTAATTTTTAAAGAGCAGTAGTGGATAGGAATGGGATGTCATATATAGTTGAGACCGAGGCAGTACACAAACACACGGGATTGGGTCCATCCTGTCGTATTTGCCGCCACTGAAGGGGCTTAACATTGGCCGCAAGTGAATGTTAACTTGGACCTTGGATAGGAGCCGCCCGACGTCGGCCCCGCCCTCCCTGATCTCCGCCCTCCATCAACGACCCCTTCGCACAGGGAGCCGATTCAAGGGCCTAAAGGGTTTTGAAACCGTGCGAGACTAAGCAGGTACTTGTGCGAGGCCAGAAGGAGACAGGCTGCGTCTCGAGGCTTTCTACACTTTTCTGGTCTGTGGCAAGTATAAGAGAGATGACATTTGCAATATTAGTATATCAACCAGTCAAAATCCGCTCCCCGTGGGGGAGGGGGGAGGGGGCGCCTGTTGAGGTAGCAGTGGGGGAACATAACTACGAGTGTCCATAGACGCCCGTAGTTGGCTTCCCCCTCCCTGATCCCCACCCACCCTCAACGACTACCTCACCCCCCCCCCCCGCACGGGGAGCCGATTCACGTGCCACAAGGGTTTTGTAAGCACACACCCTGTGCGAGGCTAAGTAGCTACCTGTGCGAGGCTAGAAGCAGACGCTTTGTCCATCTCATAACCTTACTTTTCATAATTGAAAGTATATATTCTCAGCACAGTTTGAGTCTCGAAGCTTTCTACACTTTGCCATGGTCTCTGGCTAGTATAAGAGATAAAATTTGCAATAAAAATAGTATATCAACCAGTTTAAATATGCTCCCCGTGCGGGGGGGTGAGCCACGAGATCATAGTGGCGGGGGCTGGTGAGGTAGCAGTGGTGGGGGAACCCAACTACGGGCGTCTATAGACTCTCGCAGTGAACTCTCCCCTCCACCCTACGTCAGCAGCCCCCCTACCTACATCGGCCACCTCAGCCCCCTTCCCCCCCGCGAGAGGCATGTACGAAATATGAGTACAACCTTAACACAAGTATCAAAATAAATTGACGCGTGTCGGGCTGAAATGTGAAAACGTACTTAGCACATCCACAACGCACTGTGAGATGGAAGTAATTAAGTTAAATTCTCTAAAATAGGGTTATGGGGATGGACAAGACGTCTGGTTCTAGCCTCGCGCAGGGTGCGCGACAATTGACGTAGTCTCCATGCCCGCTCCAGCATTCAAAATCCCAGCGGCGCGAGGTAGACATAGCCCTCGCGGGGGGGGGGGGTGAGGCACTCGATGCCGCAGGGTGGGGAAGGTAGTGGGGAGAGTCCACTGCGAGCGCCTATACTATTTATGGAACGTAGTAAACTGTGCTCACATGCATTGTGTGGGCATGTGACCAAAGCCGGCTTTCGTCACATGGTGTGGGTCTAATACTTATTACCAAAAGTTTGTGTCGAGTACAGAAAGGCATAGGAGCGGGAGCGGAAAATGGCAGAGGGTGGGGAAATCACTTGCGGAGTCTCGCACAAGGGCTGTAGCTTCAGGACCCGTGGCGATTTTGGAGAAAGGAGGGAAAGCCAAGATTGCGAGAGTGGAGGTAATCCCACCAACTCGTGCGCATGCGCAGAGCGTCGATTGTTCTAGAGTTCTTTGCGGCCAGCGCCAGCTCTGATATACCCTATTCGCGTTCGAAGGACGATAAAGCGCAACACTGTTGCGTGACGGCACCGGGCTGCTCCCATGTTGCTGACAGTCTCATTCTCAGCATTACGGATATTTTTCAAAAATATCGTGCAGTATAGCGCTCAAAATATTTCAGTCATTGGAGCTGTACATCACTACGAAATTGAAATCGAGAAATTAAAAAAGAGTTGGGGTTAAGCAACATGCTTTGCCGCTACCGAGCTCCACCTACTTGCAGTTCCACAACCGGCCGCAATTCGACACCAGAGTGCGTGGAGCTTTCCCTTCGAACGCGGACATATGCCCGTAGTTGCCCCCCCCCCCCCCCCTCACACGTAGAGCAGGTATGAATTGGTTGAAATACTTAAAAATAGCCAGAGACAATGGAAGAGAGTGAAAAGCTTGGAGAGCTCAACGTGAGCCGAAGTACATACCTTTTAGTTATGAAAGGTAAGGTTATGGGATGGACAAAGAGTGTGCTTCTAGTCTCGCACAGGGTTTAAGTTTTCAAAACCCCCGTGCAGGGGGAAGGGGGGGGGGGAATCAATTACGGACGTTTGTAGCATCACAGTGCTAACAAGATCCTAAACCTGAGTTGCCACAAGAAGACACGAACTACGAGATAAATTGTTTTCTCTCCCGCACTGAAAATTTTCGAAGTTTTCAGGGTTAATGGGATCCTTTGGCAGAGTGGCGTCACATGCTTCGGGGGACAATGTCCCGAAACTTGGTGCACACAACAATTATCAACGCTCATTGATGGTGCTGCAGAAATAGACCCACGTACCTGCAGGCAGTCTAACGCATCCCTGGCGAAGTCAGAATTAATGCCTTCTGCAAAAGAATCCGTGAGCAAAGGGGTGCGCTCTGCTAAACTTTCCCTACATGCACTCTCGTGGTCAATTTCCGATAGGGATGGGAAGAAGCTCGTGTAAAGAAATGGGCTTAAATCCCACTGCGGGGTTGGCCGACGATCTGTGTTGCGTGTTTCGACGTATACGCCACATAACGATCTTAGTGTCTAAACAATCTCTGCAAAACGTAGAGATAGAACGAGCACCAGACTCCAAAACCAACCTAAGTTTCCAGTCTGGCTACCAGGAGGGGTAAATCGGCTGCGCGCGTGTTGTGTATTTTATGCATTGCGGTATGTAGGTGGGTTCCCTCGCCACTGTCACCTCACGGGCCCCCGTCACTATGCTGTGGTGTTTCGCCTCCCTCCGCACGGGAGAAAATATTTGGGTGCTCAAAACATTTAGAAAAAAATTATTTGAATGCTTTGTCTCGTATTAGCAAGAGACCAGTCAACCACGATAGCCAGGGCAGACCTCGACATGCACGTGTACGAGCGAACTAGGAAATGATGGCTGAGTGGCTGAGCCTTCACTTGCCCTAATCGCGAAATTACTACTACTGTACTTGGCTTGCAAGGGGCGGTTCAGTAACCACGTGATACGTAATCAAGGGGAGGAACAATCGGCGCGGGGGAAAAGTGCGTGGAACCGTCGGAGGGAATCGAACCCACCAAGCCTGCTGTCACCAGTTGACTTAGGCCCGCGCCAACGACAGTTGATCCAACACTACCTGCTGCAAGGGTTCGAAGGAAGTCACGTGGGTTATGAAGGCTCCCTGACCAAGCTTGTGCTCGACTGCGTCCGGGGACTCGCGGAGCCGATTTTGAGAAAGCCACGAAGGACCATCATAAATGTAACGCTCGACTTATACTTATTTTAACATACATTCAAATTTAAGAGCAGTCATGACCGACGCGTTTTGATTTGAATTGAAAAAAGCTGAAACGCTCTTTTCTTAATTTCGTGAGATAACTTAAAGTTTTGTGTGGCCGTTGGCTCGCTAAGCCATGGTAGCCATTTTCATTTGAACCGCCCAGGTTTTACATCGTGGTATCCTACTCTGTCCTGTCATTTAGGACATGTACGAAAATTAAAGCGAAATGTTGAGAGTGTATAGCGCAGGCGCCCCCCCCCCCCCCAGGGCGCCCCCCCCCAGGGCGCCAGAAAGGTAGGCAATTCGCGTTACAATTCGCCTGAAAGTAGGCAGAAAGCGGTACATCGTCCCCCCTGGAGCCGCCCCTAGATCCGCGCCTGGTATAGCGGTCTGTTGCCGCCGACGAATGTACGCAAGGCGTAATGCGTGAAGATTCCCTCAGGGCACTCAAATACAAAGCGTTTGGAAGTCGACAGCGCCAAACGCATCCGTTTCGGCTGGAAGGGTGAAATTCCATTCGAAACACAGAGCGAGTCTACAATGTGGCTTTTCCGAGCTCTTTTAACAGTGAAGAGAGCCAGCTTACAATCGGTATAAAATAATTTCAATGACGAAGTCACACGGTTACTCCGCGCCTCCCGCCTGTGCCAGGTGTTGTGTGAAGTTCATGACCAATCCCCGGCATCTACAATTCTTGTTTTTAACGCAACTTGCCGCGCTTCAAGATCCAGGTGCCTAACCTAGACCACCAGCCAAACCTCCCACAAAGCTGAGCGCACCCTCGAAACCGAAGTCGCCAGGAGCGCCACTGAGCCAACTCCCCGCAAATTATGAACTCGTCGCTACCCTGGACGTGGAGCTCGGCCGGGGCCTCCCAGAACGTTGAGAAAATAATCCGTAGGTCGTTTCGGGCGCATCCAGGGGGCGAATCGGGACAGCCAATCGTGATATCACGATAGCACGATTTTCGTTCCCTCGACACATTTTGAATTTCGAGAAGGCGCCGCTTGCAGCCGCCAATTTTGCGGCGTTGCCACATTGTGAAGAACTTCAAACGTTCGTGACGTTACCGGATAGCATTTGACACTTGAGCTATTTGAGTCTGCTGTAGTCTAATTACCTGTAAAACAATTGCAATGGCCGAAGAAATTGTGAAGGTGCGAAGGTGCGAAGGTTAGGTGGCCAATGGCGCCAAAACACTGAGCTGGCAACACCGCAAGTTTGGCGGCTGCAAGCAGCGCCTCCTCGAAATTCAAAATGTGCCGAGGGAACGAAAATCGTGCTATCGTGATATCACGATTGGCTGTTCCGATTCTTCCACTGGATGAAAGGTTCACCTCTTACACGAACACGTTAGTATCACAGCCCACAGCTCACGTGCTCCGGCCGGGATTTTGAATGCTGGAGCTGGCGTCGAGACTACGACAATCATCGTGCGCACTGCGCGAGGCTACTACCTCACCAGCCCCCGCCACCATGATCTCGTGCCTCACCCCCCCCCCCCGCACAGGGAGCAGATTTAAACTGCCTGATATACTAGCCAGAGACCATGGATAAGTATAGAAAGCCTCGAGACTCAACCTGAGCTGAGAATAGATACTTTCAATTATGACAAGTAAGGTTATGGGATGGACAAAGCGTCTGCTTTTAGCCTCGCACAGGTAGCTGCTTAGTCTCGCACCAGGGTCTGTGCTTTCAAATAGAGTCCTGTATAGCCCTTGTGGCGCGTGAATCGGCTCCCCGCTGCTCCCCGTGCGGGGGGAGGTGGGGTGAGGTAGACGTTGAGGGTGGGTGGGAATCAGGGAGGGGGAAGCCAACTACGGGCGTCTAACCCATAACCCTCTTTGGGAGAAGTGGTGGGGACAGTCGACTACGAGCGCCTTTCAGCTCATTACCACCCCTCTCTGGTAACCTAGCGCCAACACGGGGCAGGACTTCTCCAGGCCACTCACGATGAACCTCATGGTGGGGATAGACTAGAGTTCGTTTTCAGTAGGGTGCTCCCACAAATGACAACCCATAGACGCCCGTAGTTGGCTTCCCCCCCCCCCCCCCGATTCACGCGCCACAAGGGTTTTGATAGCACAGACCCTGTGCGAGACTAGGCAGCTACCTATGCGAGGCTAGAAGCAGACGCTTTGCCCATCCCATAACCTTACGAGATCATGGTGGCGCGGGCTGGTGAGGTAGCAGTGGTGGAAGAACCGAACTACCACTCCAATTTCAAAGTGAGCGAACTTTCGGATACCCGCACCACAAGGGGTGGGGGAGGTGGCCTGCAGAACTGGGCACCCCGCTATCATCAATCCAAAGCAACGCCGATTATTTTGTTTTGTCAATCTCCCCCCCCCCCCCCCCCCCCCCGAAGTGAGACGAGCTTGCTGAGGCCGACAGTTATGCGCAGTAGGACGGCACCACTTAGTCGGTGGTGCGAATGTACAAGTGAAGTTAGCTTTCATTTTTCTTTTCCCCCTTAAGAGTGTGACTGCGACCTCACGAAGCTCCCTCCACCGCTCAGGAAGAATTCCTCACAAATCTGTTCGTAATGAGATTTACTCCCACCCCACTTCGTTTCTCAATTCCATTGCCCTTCTGTTATTATACACCTTTCTCTTTCAGACACGAGGCCTTGAGTGAAATGGAGCTCTCAACTTCATGACTGTGATTCTGACAATTCTCCAAAATTTTCAAAATATAATACGTTTGATTTTCACTTAATTTCTCTAAGGAAATACAACCTTCTCAAAAACAACTATCACTTGTTTCAGAGTCAGGTTTGAGTGAACTTGAAAGAAAGTTGGTAAATTGTGCATCAACCACTTCAGCAGATGAAAAAATCACAGCAGCTCATAATATTACTTTGTAGACTACTATGAAGTAGTTTAACTGTGTAGGCACATCAGTAAATAAGTGCTGTTTGTTTCAAAATTACTTTGCTTCCTAATTAAATGTCTTTCTTGACTTATCAAATTCTTTTCTGTTCTCCATTTTCAATGTGTGTGCGTGTGTAGAGGAAAAGGGTGGTGGGGAGAGGAAACATGGCAATTCAAATATTTCATAGTTAAAGACAAGGATAAAAAATCATACTGGTACCTTAGGACCGCAGCGGTGAATGCTGAGATGAAATAAAAATAAATCTTCAACAGCTTTTTAACGCTGATCTTCGTTTTCTCTTTCAGTTCAGTCCCATACTTCCAAGTAAATATGTGAAGTCCAAATAGACAACACATTTCACTTCAAAGTTTTTTTTATGACATTATTGTGTTGTAACAATACTGCCAATGGGGGCCAGCACACACTACTCACCTAACCAGACCACAGGCCACCAACTTAAAACGATAGTAATTTCAAAGTAATCTCAAACTTATAGACTAGTACTTCAAAGTGACACCTACTTAGACAACAACAAAATGAAAAAGGCAGACATAAACAATGATAACCATGAATAATAACATTCCAATTAAATGAGGTAATTAAAATCTATGAAATGCTGGAATTAGAGTGAAAAATAAACCAAAGCACAAGGATAAAAAATACCTGTGGGTACATTGCACATGGCCATATACTCAAAAAATCAGAAGGACAAAAGGCCATACTGTGAGTGAAGTACTACATTAAGATTAACCCATTAAAACTATTACATCTGCCTCTTTCACAAAAATAGAAAATTGGTGACAGTTTAATAAGAGGCTTTTCAAGAACCCCTTCAATATCCAGGAGGTGATCAATCAAATTCAATTTAAAGCACTTCAGGCATAAATGACGACACAAATCCATATTATGCTCAAGGAATGAATTAAGGAGCTAATAGTCTGAATTACAAAACATATGTTCAAGTCACATTAAAAGGATAGAAAAATGGAATTCTACAGCCCCTTAAAAATTAATGTCACCAATTTTTAATACAACTAGCTTAAAACATTTTCCTTACCTTGTGCATCTCTGTTGGCTCCAACAGCCTCCTGTGCTGCCATGAAAACTTCGTCAGCTCCCTGGTCGCCCATGTGCCATTGGTATCCTGTGACATCAAGACAAAATTATGCAACAAACAGCTTCCAACAAAGTACAAGTTAAACTTGAAAGAGAAACATAGTAACAGCACTCAAATAGGAAAGTCACTGATCTTTTACTCATTCTGAATGGAACTCAAATAAACTGCTAATAATACATACCTCCTTGCCGTTGTGAAGGTCCAGCATCCATGCCACTGTTGTCCATGCCGTTGTCGTCATCCAGTGTGAGATCCTCAATATTTTCTTCAGAATCCAGGTATTCAGATTTTGGTTGAATCATTGGGCCAGTTGAGGGTTCAGTTTTTTCTCGTATCCGTTGTGAAGGCAGGGTCTGACTTGAAGTTCCTAATGACGGTCCAGGTTCTTGTACACTAGTATCAGTCTCAACAGATCCATCCATAAGGGATGAAAGAATTCCTAAGGCATTACTGTCCGCTGAACCATTCATTGGCACTGCATCAGAACTAAGAGGGGCTGAGGATGATTGTGTCCGGGACACATCCCCAGCATTAGAAGAGTCTCCTTCAACTGCACTATCATCACCACCTGATGTTCTTCTTCTTCGTTTTCTTCTTAAATTTGGGGATTCACTACCATCTTGAGAACCACTATCTGATGGAATGTCCACTACTTGAGAGGCAGCTTGAGGTTGCTGCGGCCTCCGCCTCTCCACTGTTAATCCGGCACCCGATCGGGGAATGTTTGTCACTGATGCACCTTTACTAGTCCGTTTACTAGGCCCCCTCCTGTATCAGGAGGCTCATTTCCCCCACTGTCTGATAATCCTTTAATTTGAAGGGATTCAGCTGCCTTCAAAAACATTCCTAATTTATCCTGGGCCACATTCACTTCTCCACGATACATATAGTCCATCATGGCTTGAAGCTCGTAGAATTTCACATCCTTCAGTAGTAAAATTGGATGCTTGTCGTAATGCTGGCTCAGCAAGGTCTGAGAACAAACAGGATTAACGTATTAGCATAACAATACACAGAAATTCAGAACAAAATCAAAAGGGAAAAGTTGTTATTTAGAAACCATCTTACCTCTAAATATGGACTGCATGCTGAAAGCACAACTTTGTGCGCTTGAAGACATTGCCCCTCCGCTGCCAGAGTGCAATCCACCATAGCACCCCTCTCCAATAGAGAGTCGAACACTGAGATCAGTGTGCTTTGGTGGTTGTTCCATCTTAGACAGAATTGTTGATCTGCCATTATCACAGATTCTGGAACATAGGAAAGGAAGAACAATGAATTGCCAGGCCTCGAGAAAATAAGATGGCGTCGGGGCGTCGGGTTGGGTGTGGCCGCCGACGCAAGTTACATTCGCCCGAACACAATATGCCCAAAAAGTGCCCCTTTTCGGATTTTTAATTCCATTAAACAGATAAACGGTAGAAACACTTACATTTTACAATGACTGTTAAATGAAAATAGGAGAAACGAGGAAAAATCTTAAGGATCACTATGAGACATCTTTCTTCCCTCGCTTCAACAACGCAACTGGACTGAAAGGCTGCGCTAGTGGAGTCTGAGCTGCGAGCTGATTGGCCACAGGGAGTCGTGTGATTGTCGGGAATGCGACGACACTTTGGGGGCTTTCAGTTTTCCTGCAATAGTTTCCTTTGAATTGACTTGAGAATTAAACATTCATCCTATCTGTCAATCTCTCGTTTTTTTGTGAATCCTGGATATATTTCTACTACTTATCAGGTTTAAAAAATATTTGTTGGGGAAATGCACCTCTGGCTTTATGGGTAGAAAGTTTCAAGCCACCCAGTGGAAGAAACCACAACAGCAGGAACGGCGGTGGGCGGGTGGGCATGCGGGTGGCCCGGAGTGCTGTGGGTGGAGGGGGGGGGGGGGGGGAGGCTCTCCTTGTCTAGTCTGGTGTGGGTGTAGTGTCTAGTCTAAGGTACTAAGGTTCCAATAAGGGGATGTTCACATATTACGTCACACTTGGGGGAGAGGGCCCATGTTAAGTGTGACAGCCCTATCTTAAATGCATGGGAAGGTTAGGTCAGCCCCGTGACCATAGGGGGGTTGGGTCTAAATATTGGCCCAAAAAGCGTGACGTAAGATGTGAACAGCCCCTAAGGTGCAGACCATGGGTGGGGTCAGACTAGTGAATTTTGGGTGAGAGATGACATGTCCGGGTTTTCGTCTGCAGCACCCAGGGGGGGGGGGGGGGGGCACACCAACAACCGAAATTTTCCAGAGTGACACATATAACGGAGGAAATAATTCACTATCTCTTGAAACTGTACCACTACGTATTCCCTCCAGTTTCGAAGTTTGAGCACTTGTTTTACGTGTGATATTTTTATCGTTTGGCCGCACTCAAACCGACTCACATTACAAAGTTGATGCTTTCGCCACTCGTTATTGTCTTAGTTAATGCCGGGACTCCGCATATTACTACCCTATCCACAGTGTTGAAACATTCCTATTCATGTGCTATTCGAGATTTGGGCGGTTTTCGAGAAGCCAGGATTCTAGACAAGCCGACCCTTTTTATTTTTTTGGAATTATTTGATCTGCAGACAGAATACCTCCTACATTCACAGGTACAGCAAGAACATTGAAGTCGCAGACAAGCAGCAGTTACAACAGGGGAAGGCCACACTACCCTTTCTCCTGATCCTCATCATTTTGCCACTTTTGTTGCTGCTGAATGCGTTTGGAAGACAAAAGATGGCCGAAGGTACACACCACTCGGCTACTCAGCAGGGAGGAATTGCATGAGTCGTACCATTCGTTTGTGAGCCCTAGAGGTGAACCAGTGGTAATGTTCATTGTTCGCGCCCTTCAGTCCAGGGTCCAGCACGCCAGGTCCGATTTATAGAAGGCCGGGCTTAGAGCGAACTAACCAACACACTTGCCAACATACCAACGTAAACGTATATCGCAACAAACGAGTTGTCTTAGGTATCACAAAAAGGATGTTGGTATCCAAATATTGAGCGCTGATTAAAAAACTTAGAAATTTTGATTAATGAAGTCCGAAGAACTTGTCATTTTCATCTTGTACTGCCATGTCCAGGCAATGTAAACACGAACGCACCCATGTAGACATTTCCCGTAACTTGAAATATAGGCTTTTTGTTTATGTTTATGTTTATATATGGAAACCAATCTTAGATTAATGACGTTTCACATTTATTTAGAATTATGGCAAGGTAATTTTCTGGTGTTTGTGATGCCTTCATCTGATTATGATTGGGAATACTTCTTTGAAAACAATATATGAGTACTCTTTTGACTTGGGTCTTAGATCTAAGTTATCGTCAGAAATTAGCGAATTTTGTGATTGTTTGTGTTTTGAATTTCCATTCAAACCTAAGAGCATCATTACCAATATCTTAAACTCTCGAAATGTTCACATTCGGTGTGTGGAATATGATTTTTTATTCGAACCTAACCTCAGTAACCTAAGATTTCATTCTGGGAAAATATATAAAGCTTTTAACCCCAAGTGTTAACTTTGTGGGATTGTTTGATATTTAGCATCATTGCCATAATCTTGAAGAGTTGTCACACATAAATGTCAAATCTGCCATTCATTTCTGTATACAAGAACAGCCTCCAGTTGAATGTCCCATCCTTCAGTCTTTTAGTTTGGACACTAATTTACTACTATTTCTTGTTTATTACAGCAGCTACTTTACTAAAGCTGCTCTCTATGATTTTTTTCTTGTGTTTTTAAGAAGCGCATCTATTGTGCCTAGTCACATTCTAGTGGGAACATGGGTCGTGGACATACCTTACGTTTCCCCCTTGAATTCTGAGCCCCAAATATATTCTTCTTATGTTGTGTTTGTTGATTAACAATCAGAAGTAAGTCTTAGCTCTCTACTTTCTGTCATTCTTATGACAAATCTTTCTTTTGGAATATTTTACATCATTTGCCTCAGTTGTGGGATTAGCTGTAGATAAACTGAGGAGTTTAGAAATTTGCGAAACACATGTTAAATTATATGGATGAATCCAACAATTCTCATTGCTGTTTACTGAAACTTTCATGTGTGAAACTGTTGTCTGTATCTATCGTTGGAGTGATAATTTGGTTGGTGTAAACAAAAAACAAAAGTCCAAATTGTGCTGAAGTAATTGACAAATTGAAAGTCACAAGTGATAGTGAAGTACTGTGTTTGTCGTGTTTTGGAGGTGCGTAACAAGGCCTGTGCTGTGTGAAATAATTACTGTGAATATTGAAGCGGAATCAGAAGTGATGCCATAGATAGTGAATCCTCAACTACTGAGTGCTACTGAGACTCCATCTACATCATATTGGTGAGTGTCTTTTTCTAATTTTTATCAGCAGCCCTTTGGCGATATAAAAGTAATGTTGTGATTATTGTTACTCTTTGCTTACTAACCTTTATTGTTTTGGTCCTTTTTTTGACAGTGAGTATTGAAGATAATTCTACATGGACTGCTACACTTCTCTGGCGCTGTTTGGTGAGTGAATCACAGTTGTAAAGCAGAAGAGATTGTAAGTGCCTGAGACATTTTTGCAGCTTATGGTGCTAAAGAAAAATTATTCCAACCCATTGCATAAGAATATCTCTTTTCATATTAGCATTTTGACTCCTATGGTTACTTTTAGAGTTGTGTGTGATGATCTCTTCTACTTTATATATCCTTCTTCTTACCTGGAACAAACAATGAGTTATACATTAAATCAGTGAGATTTATCTCAAGATTTGTCTAAATAAGTAACAATATGAGTATTTCACTTAAATCTTCATAGTAAATCATGGCTCCTTGTTTGTTATTTTGGATCGCTCTCTCCCTTGTTATAGAATCATTGCTTAGTTTCTAAACTTTAACCTAGGGAAGATGGAACAATAGTTTTGAAAATGTTGTACAGTTTTAGGAATGTGAATAGCTTTTCAGAAATGTTGCTTTGAAAGGAAATGAACTATGATCAGTAATTAAGCGACATGTCTCAATCTTATCAAGCCAGGAGTGCTGTACTGTTAGACCGACCCACCTTAGCATTGTTATGTGCCATTTTCAACCATTGCTGTCCGTTTTCTTACCAAAACTGGCAATGATCTAATTTTTCATTACAATTTTAGCTTTGCATGGGATATGTTAATGCACTGGCATGATGCTCCAACGCAAAATGTGTACGCAAAATGTGTGAGATGACAACACACCCGCCAATTTATAAAATTACCTCTGTAATAATATGTCATGAAATTCCAAGAATGCTCTGTTTTGCCTTTATTCACAGATACATTTGCAAACAGATTTCCCCAAATACTGTTGACAGAGTTTTAGTGGTAATTGCACACCAAAGGCATGGGAAATTTTGAACTCTTGCTCCGGGGGATCGCGTGGGACTATTTGAAAAATTGTGTTGAACTGGGAGCAAGTAGTCAATAGGTGTGAGTGGCCAGACGGAACAAAGTTATTTGGGATGTAAGTCTATTTGACCTGCCTCAATGAATAGATTTGCATTCAAGTTATTTTGACATTGCCTTTCTAACTGGTCTCATAATTTTGTTTGCATGCTATGCCTTATTCTCTTACTGGATGTGCTGTTGTATGTGTTTATGTGTTTATCTTTCAATGTTGCTTTTTCATGTACACTTTGTGCTCAACATTGAAAATTAATTTTAAAAAAACTTGTTTGTCATGTATTTGCCAAGTAGCCACTTTGAGAGGATTCTCAGTGAGGGTTACAAACCTCTTGAGTAGTATTAATACATTTTTCCCCAGAATCTCCAAAATAGGAAATGTAAATGGGTTACAATGAAATACTTTAGGTGCAAGTTTGTCAGCAAGTACAATTTTATTTATCAAACCCATATAATTTTAGTCAGAAACCAACTGGGTGACCGGTGTAATCTTGGCCAGAAAGTTTCTTGACCAAATTTTTTTTTTAATCACTTCAATCGACGCAGAATTGCATGAAACGTCGACAGGGGCGGATCTAGGATCGGCTCTAGGGGTGGGCAATGTCCCGCTTTTTGCCTACTTACAGGCGGAAAAGTCATGCCGGTTGCCTAAATTTCCGGCGCCCCCCTGGTGAAATAGATACCGGGTTAGATTCGAGTTTTTCTAACTCAGGTGGACCTGAATACAGCCTGGTTTCAATTTTACCAGGCCAAACTCCAGCGAAACCTCTCTCCGAAGACTGCCGTCAGAACGACGACTTTGCCTCTGTGGCGACTCTATCCTTATCCAGAGACGAATGATGGCCTGGTAAAATAGATAACGGGCTGGATTTCAGTAGTCCTAGCTGTGGAGAACTCGAACCCACCGTGGTTTCAATTTTACCAGGCCAAACTCCACCGAAACTCCTCGCCGAAGACTTCCGCCGGAACGACAACTTTGTTGTTTGTGGCTACCTTATCGCCATCCAGAAACGTTCCATGACATGGTGAAATAGATAACAGGCTAGATAATTTCAATTTTACCAGGCCAAACTCCCGAGGAACTCCAATCCGAATCAGATCCGAATACGGTGGTCAGAACGACCATGTTTCGTCTGTGTCGACTTTACCGCCATTCAGAGACGTATCATGGTTTGGTAAAATAGACACCAGGCTAGATTCGAGGAGTCCTCGATAAGATGGACCTAAATATAGCCAAGTTTCAATTTTACCAGGCCAAACTCCATCGAAACACCTCCCCGAAGAGTGCCGCCAGAACGACGACTTTGAGTATGTGGCGATTTTATCGCTATTCAGAGATTAATGATGGCCTGGTAAAATAGATATCGGGCTGGACTCCAGTAGACGTCCTAGCTGAGGAAAACTGGAATTCACCCTAGCTTTAATTTTACCAGTCGAACTCCACCGAAACTCTTCGCCGAAGACTGCTGCCAAAACGACAACTTTGCGTTTGCGGCTTCCTTATCGCCATCCAGAGACGGTTCATATGGCGTGGTAAAATTGATACTGGACTAGATGCCGGTAGTCCTAGCTGAGGTGAACTCGAATCCCTGGTTTGAGTTTTACTAGGCTAAACACTATTTCGAATTGCAATACAAATTGTTATGGCAAGGAATAGCGGTAGACATAAGACGTAATGGGTCCGTTAGGGGGCATCCATATACCACGTGACCCAAAATAGGCCACTTTTAGACCCCCGCCCCTCCCCCCGCGTGACCTGGCTAACCTATCCTTCCCATGTATTAATATAGGAGCCTGACCTGTGGCTTAACCCCCCCCCCTCTCCCCAATTCGGTCACGTGGTATATGGATGGCCCCTTATCGCAATCGATTTGCAATACAGTATTACAAACTTTTTGCGATACAGGCTAATATTGCAAAAACGGGCCCATTACATCATATAGGGAGTGTATCACTATTTCTTTGCAATAACCACTGTATTCCAATTTTGAAAACAGTGAACTTCTGAAAAACTCCTTCCCGCGGACGGCGGCCAGTTCGACCATCTTTCGTATGTGGCGGCTTTACCGCCATTCAGAGACGAATTTGGGCTGGTAAATAGATACCGTTGGGATGACTTAAATTCAGCTTGGTTTTAATTTTACTAGGCCAGTGTCCTGACGGCGGAGATATCCAGTCGAAGCGCCTTTTATGTCTAGGTCCCGGCTAAAAACCGTAAAGTGAAGTCAAAAAAAGGTACCGTTGTCTTTTGATATGTTCCCGGGGTCCAAATTTGTCTATAAATTCTTAGTTTGAAGATAGGATTTTCGAACAAATTTTCTGGCCAAGATTACGATATTTTGATTAGGGATTTAAAAATACCGGAAAGATTGGTAGGTTACGGGTATTTTTGGTAATAATGAGAAAGATTGACTTACAGCCGGTATTTGTTAAAATAGTATGTGTTTCTACGTTTTTCCACGTAACAGTAGTCAATCAGAGTCAATCCTGGCAATTCTTGATGTGCTAGAACACTTCAGACGTTTTATCACTTGAAATATAGGTTTGTGTCAGAATTAAGGATTGTGTATGGCTACGGTTGTCTTCTAGCGAGAAGTCAGATAACTGCTTGAACATGCTAAAATAATAATAAAGGATGCGTTTTAGAGTAGGTTCAGCCTTTGCAGTGACGGCAAGGACCAAATAGTACCCTTTTCACTACTTTGAACAGCAAGCACAGCTAATTTTCAGAGTTTTGCAAGTCTGAATATTACCGAAAAATACCACTTTTTTCGAGGTCGAGTAATATTACCGTAAGTAACGGTAACTTACCGAATCTTACCGGTAATATTACCGGCCTTTAAATCCCTAATTTTGATTGGGCCGTATGTTGATATTTGACCTGGTAAAATTGTTTTATCGGCATTTCTCGACGTTTCGTGCGATTCTGCGCCGATTTTAGTAATAAAAAAAAAGTTTCTGGCCAAGATTTCACCGGTAATTGGGTGTGTTTATGGTGACAATGACATTATGCATGTACCCTGTGTTATGTCAAATGTATATTTTGGTCCTGATTCAAAACTGTACAAGTGCCGAAGGGGTACTATTTTTCTCCAATGAAGTTTCCGAGCTCATTCTCTGTGACACTTATGTTTATTAATGTTTTTTAATGTTTAATAAATAATTCCAAGCAAAGTGAGTAAAGGGTTTTTATTTAATCACACCTTTTTTTTAATTTTTCGTTCTTTCAAGACATGAGTTGGCAGTGCCCCCCCCCCCCCCCCCCCCCCCCCCCCACAATTTTGTATTGTCACGTTTAGCACCAATGAGATAGGTACAATGTTTTCGCAGTGTATTATAGTGCTTAGATACTTCTTCCCTTTTTGCCATTCATCTAAGCGCCAAATCAGAAGTTCGCTACTCCAGAGAACGATTTCCGCAAAAAATTTCTGCAGACGCATATTAAATAAACACACTTTTGCCGACCTAATAATTTTTTCAACAATATTTCTCGGCAGGGTACTTGGTTTTCAACAGGTCTTTTGGTAATACTGGTTTTCACTTTTAGGCTCGACGGAGTCGCGGTCCGGAGTGTGCAGCAGGGCGTCCGGTCCGACGGGTCCATCCGGGCTCGGTGTGCCTGGCCAAAGTGGTGATGAGAAGGCCTGGCTGCGCTCGTTCCCGGAGGCTGGTGGTGGCCGATGCCTTGGTGGCCCTGTCCTGACGCCCATTCTGGGTCCTGACGGGCGGCCACTCACGCAGCTGGCCGGCCTGGCGACACACCCACAAGCCCTTCTGTCCATGCCACCCCTGCCCCAGAGCGGCCATGGTGTCGGCCCCAGCAACACTTGGAACTCGCCCGGGGCATACCCGTGCCCCCAGTGCGGCAAGGTGTACCGCTGGCGAGGCAACCTTAATCTGCACCTTCGGCAAGAGTGCGGAAAGGATCCCCAGTTCCAGTGCCCGATGTGCCCACACCGTAGCAAGCAGAAGAGCAATCTCAAGACGCACATTGTCAACATCCACGGCCCGCATGTCCTTAGAAGTGTGGGCGTGGGCCATGACCGAAACTAGTCACAAATATGCCATATCTTGTTCAGAAAGGGGAAGATACCGCAGTTTTCTTGTTGCCAAATTTTATTGCAATTAAGATCTTTATAATTATTTAACCGGAAAGTATGCAATTGATTAGCGAGTCTCGATTCGCAGAAGAACGCATAGTGAACGAATATATCGTGAGAGCTGCTGTTCTTCCGTCACAACCATTCGCAGATAACGTTCCTTTTGTTGAGAGATGGAATGATATAAGTTTTTAAATAAATGTTGTTGGAATCATAAAGTGCTTTATTTCATCTTGTACTTAAAAAAAGTATCCGGAATACTAGGAAAAAGTTAATTCTTAATGCCTTATTGCCGCCTGAACTTCTTCCATGTGACTGAAACGATTTCTACATCACAGAATTATTGTTGCAGGCAAAGACTGGTGTGCACCCTATGTTCCGACCGCGGTCTCGTCTTGGGGATCGTCTGGCGGTGGATCGGCGGGCCCGGGACTGTTTCCGTGCCCGCGCTGTGGCAAAGTTTACCGCTGGAAATTTAGCATGACAAAGCACGCCCGTTTCGAGTGTGGCAAGGAGCCACAGTTCCACTGCCCCCACTGTCCCTACAGCGCAAAGCAGAAGAGCAATCTGAAGACACACATCCAAAAGAGGCATCTGCAGGAGCCAGTTTCCATCTCGCCAGCCTAAGTCTGTAAATAAAAGTCTCCAGTTGAAACTGTATCGAACACACCTTCCTTGCGTGCTGTGTTTTAGCCCTCCCAACCATTTTCCTAGTCGCTCATACCTGTGGATTAACGCGGATCGGGAATTATGTGACCCCTCCACTTTGTCTAGTGCATGGAGCGTGTCGAGGCGCCTGTGAGGTAGGCTGTCCCGCCGAGCGGGCGAGCACGGCGGGCTGGCCTACCCGCAGGCTGGCAGGCTGACAACTCTAACGTGATCCGTTTCTCCGCAGGCAGCTCGGTTCGCATTAAGCACATGCGCGGCCGCAGAGGTGAGGAGCCAGCCGCGTGCCCACAGTGCTCTAAGGTGTACCGCCGGCGCAAGCACATGCTCGGCCACCTGCGCATGGAGTGCGGCAAGGAGCCGCAGTTCAAATGCCCTTACTGCGCCCACGCTACCAAACAGAAAAGCAACCTTCGAAAGCACATTCGCAAGCACCACCCGGAGGAGGATGCTGTCTATGTCCTCCGCCCTGCCCCTGAACGTGTCATTCATGTTTAATCCTTATCGTGACCCACTCGATGGCACGACTGTGACACACCACGGCGCCACTATTTGCTACCACCTCCGTACTTAGTGCAGCAAGGAGAGTCCTGCGGCCACGCCACAAAGCAAATGAGCAATCTGCAATCGCGACGGCATTCAAAGACACCATTCGGAACACGATCCTTAAAGCAAATAAAATAATATCTTTATGTGCGCTATGTCATTTCTTTGTTCCCTTTCATCCTGGCTCTGTACGATATGCATGGCAAGATGGTTAACTTCCTCACAGAATGGGGTCTCCTTTTTGCAGAGTTCGACGACCCCCTCCTTGGCGCCGAGATGATGGACCCAGAAGGTGAAGAAGTCAACGTCAGGGGGGTCAGGGTCAAGGACGAGTTCAAGGTCGTGGCCGGGTGGGAGACCCTGGACGAGAACGGGCGTCACCCCTGCCCGCGCTGCCACAAATCGTACGCCCGGCGACATCATATGCTGTCCCACCTGCGGCTGGAGTGCGGCAAGCCACCCAAATTCAAGTGCCACCTCTGCGGTCACGCCACCAAGCAGAAGAGTAACCTCAAATCGCACATGCGCCATCGCCACCCCGAAACTCTCCTGGACTAAAAGTAAAGCCACATGGACGCGATATACTAGCGAAACGGCAGCGCGACGCACCACACTAACACGCGTCCTTGGCCTGCGCTCACGTTGTCTGTTTGATTTTTTCCAGATTACCTCCGCGACGCCCCGTACGCGTCTACTTTTCTCCAAGCCCACCTGACGGAGGGCTTACGCCAGAGTCAAGACAGTGGGCTCCCCGGATCCCAGCCCGCCATGGCCGTCCCTGCGAACGGACTGACCACCTATGCGGCTTCTATCGGCGGCCTCATTGGTACCGCAGGTCCCGGCGTGGGCGGTGTCGTACTGCAGTCGGGTTGGACGTCGGCGTGTGGTCCTGGCGAGTACCCGTGTCCGAAGTGTAACCGCACCTACCGTTGGAAGGGCAGCCTAGCGCAGCATCTCCGCCTGGAGTGCGGCAAGGAGCCGCAGTTCCAGTGTCCCTACTGCCCGCACCGCACCAAACACAAGGGAAACCTCAACATCCACATCTTGGGCAGGCATGCGGGCAAGCCCTGCATTCCAGCCGTGCGCGGATCGTACTCTAAGCTGTTCTCGCCGCCGAGCGCCCCGCAGCACGCGCTGCCCTGACTTGTATTGTATATCACTCTGCTTAATGGTATAATATAGTTATGATTTTACCGATAGCGTATTATATAACGGTGAGCCAATAGTGAATAGGAGGGAAGAAAATAACGCTTCAATTGGCTGAGCGCCCCTCGGCCAATCAGAGCACGCCCTTTTCTTCCCTCCTTCACTTGGTCCACCATCAAAATGCACTAAAGACCGAAAGACATAATGTGAATCCTTCATTTTATTCTTTCCTCTCTAGTTTTCGTACGAATTTTAAGTGTTATTATAAAATTTGTGATATAGTTCCGACTGCTGGTATTGAAATATTTGTTAATTTGTTACAAACGCAATTGTACACACTGTCATCTGAACTTCGTTTTAAATGGCGTATGCATCCTGCTTTTCTGTCTCACTGCAAGTTTCGTATGTCATTTTCTTAGTCAATGTCAAGAGTCCTCTGCGATTGCCTATGTTTACATTCATAAGAGAATAAATGTCTGAACTCGATTATGCTTACCCCTCCGATTCAGTTTGTTCTTTTCCGACCACGGTGAAAAATTGTGCGACGGGTCAACGTCATGTCAACCTCGATCTTACTGCTCTCGCTCTTTGCAGAGTACGACCTTTCGTGGGAGGCTTGGCCAGCGAACCCCAACCCCGGACTCGGCCCTGTCAACGGCCAACAGGTGAACCTGTTCCAGTGCGCCTGCGGCAACACGTATCGCTACGAACGCAACCTCAAGATGCACCAGAAGCGCGAGTGCGGCAAGGAGCCGTCCTTCAGCTGCCCACACTGTCCGTACCGTAGCAAGCAGAAGAGCCACATGAAGCGCCACGTGCGTTGCAAGCATGGAGACACAACTACTATATTGTGACCATTATAAATTTTGCGATTGGCAGCAAATACTGATCGTGAAGTTATTTGCCATGAGGTTTATTTTGGTATTGTCAATTGTGAATTTGAAAATGTGCTATTTGGAGTAATGAAAACAACTATGACTAAACAAAAGTGCTTGATTCAGGTTGTCACAGTTTTACACGTATTTCCTTGACACTTTAGCCCTACTTGTCATTCCTAAAGAGGCAATCGTTAGCTTTATCTCCTGCTTCAGTCACCATTTCTTCTCGTTTTCAGGAATTATCTTTTTTTTGCAGTTCGGCGTTAAATGCGGTCGTGATAGTAATATGTCTATTGACACAAAAATATATTTTTCTCTTCGCACAGACACTCAGTGGCTAGAAGACATTACTGTGAAGGACGAGCCTCTGGATGTTGGCAACGAACCTCAAGAGATGCCCCACCAGGAAGTGCAGGTGGCTGCCCATCCAGATGCCTGGTCCCCCGACGACGGCCTGACTCTGAGGGCGCTACTTGACAGGCCCGTCTCAAGTCGAGTGCAGCCTCTGACCCTGCGTCACCTCCTCCAACAGCCCCCCAAGGCTGTAGCTCCCCAGTCTCGATTGGCGGCGGGGCTTGGCGTACTCTCAGCGCCCACCACTCAGGCAGGCACAGGCTCTGCTCATGCGTTTCGTAATCCAGTAGTTTGCGACGACCACGAGGGCCGACCGCCAATGCGCAACCTGCCGCTCAAGTGTCCGTCGTGCCACATGCGTTTCAGCACTCCCCAGCAACTGGCACTTCATGTTGCCCGCCGCCACGATTGCGAGCTGTCTTTGGTCTAGCTATGAATTGTAGTTCATGTTGACGTCCGATGTCTTGGGGTGCTTGTTTAAATGTTAGTAGTGGATTAGCGGGTTTCAGGGTTAGCTATTTCGTTATAGGTCCACACAAAACTCGAGATCAGTAATGAGGGTGTAATATGTTGTTGTATATCGTTTTGAAGTAATAAATGGCTTCCAAACATTTGTATGGTACACCTGACTTTATTTGTGTTTTGTACTAACAGTGTCTTATGACCACAGCATTGCTCCTCGTCGTTATTTGAACGCAGCGTATTAACGTACCTCCTTCCTGTGTGTTTTAGACTGGGCTCCTGAGTGGACGAACTGTTCCTACAGCCAGCTCGACCCCCAGCCGCAGAAATTGGATTCAGACGTTGACCGGCCTGGCACTTTCCCTGGCCAGTTCAAGTGTCATTTATGTGGCAAAGTGTACCGCTGGAAGGGGAACCTTGTGGCGCACTTACGGGTAGAGTGTGGCAAAGATCCCCAGCAGCAGTGTCCACTGTGCCCCACACGGTTTAAGCACAAGAGCCACCTCACGAGGCACATAAAAAACAGACACAACTGTTGGGATTCCCGTTAGCATTTGCTTGTCATAATTTTTGTTGTTGCATTCTAAAGCCGTGTACATGCACTATTAGGCCTCTTTATTTCAGTACTTACCCATGTCCTTTCTGTCGTCAAGGTAGGAAAGTGCTCATACTAAATAGCTCCGTGCCATTAATTGCCTTGGTTTTGTCCGTAGGTTTCTTTTCAAGCGGTCATCTGCCCGGTGAATTCCCGTGCCCACAGTGCGGCAAAGTGTATCGCTGGAAGAGAAACCTCTCGCAACATCTCAAGTTGGAGTGCGGCAAGGAGCCGGAGCTGCAATGCAGCGTATGCCCACGCCGTTTCAAACTCAAGAGACACCTGAAGCGGCATGTTATACGTTGTCACTTGTCGACCCCAAAGTGTTAGAGTTTCTCGTACTGTCTTTTCGATTTATACAACTCTGCTACTTCATATGCATATCAATAATAAACTTACTGGCTCAAAAACAACTTTCTCACGCTGAAACATCCTTACCCCTCACCATTTTCACATCTTTTCACAAGTTGATATAACAAACAAAAGCTTTGCTCATTCGTGAATTTTCAACACTAACTCGTACTATTTTGTTTTTAGGGATACGATATCGCCGTCGCCCCGTGTACGTTCCTGCCAACACATTCACACCGCTCATACCTTTGGCTTCGAATCCTGGACAATTCACCTGCCATCAGTGCGGTAATGTGTATCGCTGGAAACGGAACCTGCGGCAGCATCTCAAAATGGAGTGCGGAAAAGAGCCGGGCTTTGCGTGTCCGCATTGCCCGCATAGGGCTCATTACCGTAGTCACCTGAGACGCCATCTTATCAGCAAGCACGACATCACTTTGCCGTGATCAGAAAGCGACTACTCTCCCCATCAACGATATCGTCTTCCGCATGCTCGTGCTAACCATGTGACTAGGCTAAGCTTTGTCAGTATTTTGGTTTGGTGGCCAAACAGTATGAAACTATTATATTTAGTGAAATGTTAACTCATGTACGAGTTTCTTATCGTGAAAGCGATACAAAAGTTTTTAGTGTGTCGAAGCATTATAAAAATCAACTTCGTCTTACTGCTTTTTCCTTATTAGTATTGGCCCTGTGTCGGTCATTTCTTGTGTGTGTACTAAACTGTGTCTTTTCAAGACACGTGCATTCAACTGTTCCTTTATTTGTATATATGACTTCTTCTTGGTATGCCATCGCTTACTTAGAAACCTGCGCAATGATTTATGAAGACATCCATTTTGATGTATTTTAACGTTTTGTCATGTGTGATGAATAAACGAGTTTTCCATTAGAATAGATATATAAATATATGTATTTCTTGTTTCCGCTAGTTGCTATTCTGACTAAATTACGACGTGTTGTCCTTTAATTCACTTTACGAATGCAGATAAGAAGAGTTGAAAAAGGGCAATAAATGTTTAAACATCATTCGTTCTAATTTCTGGCGGCGTAGCCACAACAGACAACTGGCTAGATTCTAACCCACTTCCTCTTTTTTCCAGACGATTGGAGTGATCCAGAGGTAGGTGGGTTAGATGACGAAGAGCGACTTATTTCGTCGTGGGCGCTTTCTAACCAGCAGCAGCGCCGGCCATTCCCTCATACCTCCTTCGGTCATTTACCACCACTGCCTGACGGCATCACCGCACATCCTGTGATGCCTGCTTCGTTGTCGACGGTGATGCGAACCAACAGCAAGTCACCGGGTCGCTTCGAATGCCCACGGTGCGGCAAGGTATATCGCTGGAAAGGCAACCTGAAGCAGCACCTCAATGTGGAGTGTGGAAAGGAGCCACGGCTTCAATGTCCCTACTGCCCACACCGTTGTAAGCATAAGAGCAGCATGAACCGCCATATGAAGCACCTTCATGCCTGGAATCCTGGCCCAAGTCCCAGTCTCACTGATCCCCGGTGGGTCTCCAACTCCAGTATGCCTCTGGATGCCGGCCCATCCTCTGGCCATGGAATGAACTAGCTGATCTCGCAATGTTCCTCTCGAAGTCACCTCCTAGATGTGAAGAATTACGCCGGACCCTTCTGTTACTGCTGCGAATGAGCTGTGTGAGCCAACGCTGTTTAATTTCTTGCTGTTTTCGGTGGTCAGGTGACTTATCGTAGTTTAGTATTTTTATTGACCCGGTGTTGTGAGATCCTATTTGTTCCCTGGCCTAAAAAGAGTGTGTATATCTTAATGCATGCTTAGCAGTTTTTCGTTCACAAAAAAGTTCCTATGTAGACTAATCAGTGTGGAATAGCAAACTTAATTTTAAATAAGGATAAATGTATGTTGAGCCTATCGCATTATTGGCGCCCAGGAGACGGGCCTTTCATAACTTTAAACATTCCAGTCGAATAATACCTCTAAATGTCTTAAATCGCGTGTAAATTGTTATTTATTATCCCATTTGTTTTTAATGTACTGTGTTCGATGGTAATTTTCACTGGACATCAGTGTATATAATCTGTATATGTATATATACATAGAAATTTTGTACTTAGTTTTTAACTTATCCATACTTCTCACCGGCAATATCTCGATGGTTTGGTGGAAACCTATAAACTCTGGGAGCAAGCATTATGACTGAAGTTCATTCATTCAATGATAAGGTTTCGTATGTACCTAGTCGGAATTCCTACATCAATATTCTTAAATAACAACTACATAGTGGTGTTCTACAAATTGTGACATGAACAGGGAGCGGCCTACCGTCCAGGCGCGCTCCATAACAACATGGCTCTGAGTTAAAGCAAAAGCTAGTCACTAGTCATATTCGTTCGTGATTTGCGCTCGTTAAGCTGACGTTGCCGATTTTGCGTGTTTCCTTTGGTTGTCATATTTTTCTTCTCTGCATATTGTGTTCGCATTCTGTGTTTAATTGCGAGTATCGACGTGACTAGGTAGCGCCTTTTCCATGGCTTTTTAAGTTGTTCCTGATTTGTTGTGTGTGGATATCTACACGTGAGGCATGCTTTAGAAGCAGCACCCCACTTCGGGTAGATAGATCACATATCACTTGAGAGTCTACATCCCTAATGAAGTCTTAACTAAGAGCTTTTGCTTAAGACAAGCCGACCCGGACCTCTGTGCTTCCCCCCCCCCCCCCACTTCCGTCACATAGTGTCATGAAAAATGAGTCCAAAGTTTAACGAATATTTCACTACTTTCAACATGTGAAATAGTCCTGTTTAGTGTGTCCTCCCCTATGCTCAACCAGATTTCTTTATACGCAATGTGTTCCAATAAATAATAAACCTATCTTAATTGTTTTTGTGGAAACTACACGCAACCTTAATATTTTACTCGTAGAGTCGTCTATGCAATTGTGATACGTTGGTAACTTGGTGGTTTACGATTTCAGGCGATCGTGGCCGCGGCTTATATTCCTGTCCGAGCTGCAGGAAGATTTACTGTCACAAACGGACTCTCACCTTTCACATGAAGTACGAGTGTGGAAAAGAGCCCAGTGTGCACTGCCCGTTTTGTCTTCATCGCTCTAAGAAAAGGAACAACATGTTTGCACACATTCGAAGGACGCATCCTGAAGCTAACCAGGAGAGCGTACGCTTGTTGCTACGCCGGCAGAGATATTGACATCCTCCCGTAATATTTTGACACCTTAGAGCAAGCGGGTAGCTGTGTTTTTTTTACCAGTGACATTAACGTGGACGTAATGGACAATTCCTAAAAAAAGAGATACCGAGAGAGTATGGATTTGTCAGTGTTCCAAAAGCAGGATTATTTTGTGCCGATTTCCTACTACGTGCTTGTATGTGGACTCCTAGCTGTACTTACAAGTTGAGCTTTAATAATGTCTTTGAACTTATTGCATCTATTAAATAACTGAAAAAAAAAAATAAATTAGCGTCCCTTTTGGCTTGTGATGAATAGTAAAATATTCTAATCATTCCTAGAGTTCAGAAATTTCACGTACTGATGCTGACCATTATTTGAAGTTTGGAGATTTCGTTTGAACGTTCACGGTGATTCATATCCCTGTGAGCTGACAAAAATAGTCAAAACCTTTTCTTGTTTTGGTGTGGCGCAAGTGTCACTACATTAGGTTGTGAGTATTGCCATTTAAATTGAATAAACGCGTTATGCGGGGTGTGAATGGTTTGTTTGACTTCTTCCTGTGGCTGAAAAATACTTCCATTAAATGGGAACTAAAAACACGACCATCCGCAAATGGTATTTTAACTCACATTGACTTGCCTTGTCTATACAGGTCAGTCGTGGAGCCGTGGAGACGCAAGTTGGTTTACAAGTCAAGGCTATTCCAAGGATCAACCGGACTCTGTCCACATATGTCCGGCTTGCAGGAAGATGTACCGTTATAAGCGTGGACTTAACTTTCATGTGAGACACGAGTGTGGCAAGGACCCGCACGTGCAGTGCCCTTTCTGTCCTCATCGTTCAAAGCAGAAAGGGAACCTTGTAGCTCATATACGGATTAAACATCCCGATCAAGATCTAGAAAATGTTAGAGCATCCTTGCAATCTATTTACTGCTGAGCAATGTGAACTGCAATCAGCATTTTCGCAATACCCAAACCATGCAGTTGTACTGGGAATAAATTAATAATAAAATTTGACTCTGGCACACGTGAGCTGACCTGAACTTTATTGTAGTAGTCCCTGTCTTGTTTGTTTTTGTTTTCTTTCGTGTTTTTCCTGTCATGTTTCTAACTCTTTTCATTGTTAAAAATGTTGTAGGTAATCGCCGGCAGAGGTTCGTCTGCAGCCGATGTGGTCAGGCGTTCGCCTACAACTATAACCTGTCGCGGCATTTACGCTACATATGCGGTCAGGAGGCACGATTCGCCTGCCCGATTTGCCCCAGCAAATTCAAAGCTAAACCCAACCTGGTCCGACACCTTACGCAAGTCCATAAACAGCCCGAACTCATTGCAGCGCTTGATGTATCTCGAGATTCGCACTAATAAATTGAATTCTTACAAGAATTTCTACCACAAGTCGTCTATAGAAAATAGCTTAATGTGTCTGCCGTGTGAGAAAGTTCAAGGCTTGGTATGCCGATTTCTCATATTGTTATCTTGTTTCAGGAGACTTGCTGTTGCATCTTGACCCTATGACGCTCTCACCTGATTCAGACCCGGACATGGGTATGGACCCAGGTCCGGTAAACAGAGCACCACCTGGTCGAACTCGACGTTACACGGGAGGAGGACGTCCCCTCCTTCAGAGTAGATTAAACCCTGCTCTTTATGCGGAGAGGAGTTTGACAAGGAAGAAACGTAGTGAGAGATGTCTCTTCAACCCCCTTTGGGAAAACTTGTATTTGTGCGAGGCAAACACCGATGACAACACGGTCACGTGCCTCATATGCCGCCAAGTTTTTAGTGCTCCAAAGCAATTTAATTTAGCAAGGCATTATAAAAACAAACACGAGAAAAACTATGCAATCTTTGTTGGGGACGACCGTGCGTGTGAGATTGCGCGGTTAAAATCAGAATTGCACGAGATAGATGTTGGCATGGTAACAGCAGCTGTTCTCGACGAACGTCATTTTATTGTTCCAGATTGAAACACTATTGTGATGAAATAAAACTTTTTGTAAGTAATTGTAAAATCGCCGCGGGTAGTCTATCTGGTATTATTGTTGATAATATGAATGACAATAAAGAATTCGTCAGCGTTGGTACACGTTTCTCTGTTGCATGGAGTTGCCCAGTTTCCTGCACAACCTCACGACAGATATGAACAGTTGCCAGAAATACAGGAGAGATAGCGTGTACCATGTTGGTACTGTTTAGTTTTGTACGTGCTGTTTTCGAGTAAAATATAATTTAATTGTCCTGCAGATGGTGAGTGGCCTTTAACATCCAACCAACAGTTTGCCTGCCCAAGTTGCGGCAGACAGTACAGGCACAAGCGGACACTACAAGCGCACCAACGTTTTGAGTGCGGCAAGAACGCCAGCATCCAATGCCCCGTCTGCCCTCAGAAGACAAAGCAGAAGAACAACATGTTGTCTCATCTCCGGCTCAAACACCCGGACATGGACTATCACATGGTGAAGAAGATGATTCAATGGCAATAATGCTTGGCGCATGTCGGTAAATATCACTTTTAAAAATTGTGAATCTAGAAAAAATAAAACAAGCCATTACAATCTAACGCCCCTAGTGATCCCCAGGGATTGCTGCGGCTCTCGTGCGTATATTCTAGGTGCCTCCCTTGAGTTCTGTATCCATAGTAAGCTCCGACTCGGTCCAGTCAACAATAAAGATGACGTTCGCGTCAACAAGTTTACCTCACTTTTTCGCACTGTAGCGACAAATATAGAAGTCACAGTAGCAGCCAGCAGCCGAGCACACAACTGACACACTATCACGAGTGCATTTTTTTGAGAACAGGATTTGAAAACCACCACTGCTTCCTTATGGAAGAAGTTTTCTTGCTTAAATGTCAGAACGGCTTTGAATATTTCTGTAGGGAGGTGTACCCCAACTTTCTTTTACGGTTTTGCTTCAATATGTAACTTGGACTGGCTGGTGTGTGTAGACAGTAAAAGACAGTTTTAACATCAATCGCAGAGGGTTTTTACTAATACAGATACATCTGTTGGCAGGTGTCTTCGATGATTCCTGGAGCACCTGTCCTGCCTTCATGTGCTCTCACTGTGGAAACTCGTACCGACACAAACGATCCTTGTCTCATCACATGCGTGTTGAGTGTGGCAAAGCGCCACAGCAGCAGTGTCCTTTTTGTCCTCATCGGTCCAAGCAGAAAAGTAACCTCAAATCACACATTGTTAGTCGACATGGAAAAGAAGTATTAATATAGGCCGCAGAATGATTTACTTGGAAGCTTTAAAATGCAAATTCCATTTGGCTGTGACTCTCCTCTATCATCTAATTTATTAGGTACTTTGCAAAAGTGAAAGAGACCTTCCCCGCACTGACTTCTGCACTGTCAGAATCTTTTACCCTTTATTTTTGCAAACTACCTCTTTTCTGATGCAATTTTTTGTACCAAACTGTATAATAGCAGGATTCGAGCCACAAACTGTTTACCTTCCAAAATTATGCTGCAAATCGTAATTTCCCATTGTTCTGTTCAACGCTTGCTAAATCATTGCAGTTGTAAAAGAGCGAACAGCCTGCTTGCCGCAAATGAATAAAGTTTTGCTGAAGCTTATGTGGGTCTCGGTTAACTTCACAGATGAACCCCCGCCCGATTTTACTTCCTACGCTTATGCTTACAGGCACCTTGTGAACGCAGTTTCTTGGCTGTTTCCACGGTTCTTGCTGTAACAGACTTTTTTTTTTGTTCCAGATTGGATTCCACCAGTGGCGACTGATCTTACGTGGAGCCACAGCAACGTCTCACCCAAACCAAGCAGTCGGTTCTCATGCGAACGCTGTGGTAACACATTTGCAAGCAAGAGTAATCTTAACAAACACCTACGCTATACTTGCGGGCAAGAACCACAATTTCCATGTCCCATTTGTCCCTATCGCTCTAAACAGAAGTCCCACCTTTTGCTGCATGTTGCCAACCGCCACCCAGGGTCTGACGTGTCACCGTTAAGGAATATCTTGCCTCGCCACTGGGATGGGCAGAAGCATTTGTACGGCTAACTGCGATTGGGCTTCATTTGTTGGTTAGAAAAGGTTGGGACATACTATGATAACTTATGTAATAATCGACTGAAAAGCATTTATACACCTGAAGTGACTCCATTAAAGTACGTCATTATTTTATTGTGTCATAATTTCCATAATTTCCTATGTTGTGTGTGAAATATTCGGCTAAAATAAAAATACTAATTCATCTAGTCAGTCGGAGAAATCCAGCCGACTTGAGAATTCTGTGTCCAGAGGGTTATGGGCAGATAGATCATTCTGACTCGGCCACGGCCCTGTGCTCACCCGATGCCTTCGTAAGTGAGGTGGCGTGGAGGAGGTGCGCTCCTTGATGAAATTCCGTACTGTAATTATTAGTAATTTTTATTTTAGGACAGTATCGCGCACATACGTTCTGCACTGCTTACGGTTGCATTGTTTTCTTGCAGGATTCGTTGTCTGGAAGGAGCAGGCCTCAACCGAAGTCGATAGTGTCCCCCTGTTTTTGTGTCAGCACTGCCAACGAACATACAAGCATAAAAGAAGTCTCCAAATGCATTTAAAGTATGAATGTGGACAAGAACCACAATTTGGCTGCCCATGTTGTAACTTGCGTTTCAAAAAGAAGGCGCATCTGAAACGACACATAACTAATTTGCATCCTAGTACCTGATAAAATGCGATAATACCAACAAATGTTCATTAACTGGTTTTTAATCGGTATATATTTTCCTTGTAAATAAAGAGTATGTGACATGTACCCCTATTTTCCTGACATATGTATCATCTAACCCTCTTAAAATTATTATCTTCTCATCATCGTCTGGGAGATTTTGCAGTGACCACGTAGTCTTTTGTTTCAGGTTGGTCACCTCCAGTAAATACCGATTTCTCAAACGAAATAGTTTCAACACCTGAAGGCAAGTTTGTGTGCCCTCGGTGCGGCAATGAGTTCGCCTACAAAAGTAACTTGCACAAGCACCTTCGGTATACGTGCATGCAAGAGCCACAGTTCCCTTGCCCGTACTGTCCATACCGTTCAAAGCAGAAGTCCCACCTCCAAAGGCACATTGGCCTTAAACATAAACAGTGCGTTAGAATGGGTACGAAGCTAGCATGATGACCGGTTTCGTTTTTTCTGGAGGTTTTCGTTGCTGTGCTTGTACACGAAATGGCAATTTAATAAAGTATTTACCTTGATTAGCAAGATCAATGCTCCATTTTTTGTATCTAGTATTTATTTAATCGCCCAGTACCTCTGTCAACACACTACGGACCCACTAACTGTCTTTGAACACCCAATTTCGCTCTAGCTTCCCCCATCTGCTAGTTATGCGGTTTTCAGCATCCCTTTATGATTCTGGTGTTCTCACTTAGATGTACTGTTTCATGAATCGTACAGTCGTGTCTGATTAACGTATTATAGGAAAAAATATTTGGGCCGCTCGTTTGATTTTGCGTTCTGACTTATTTGGTCTTGGTGTTTACAGGATATCACTCCAATTCGTTTGGCTGGGCACCGAATACCATGGATATGATGGCGTCTCATCGGCGGGGTATGGCACCCCCTGGCGAGCAGTACCCTTGTCCTCAGTGCGGCAAGCTGTATCGGTGGAAGCAGAGTTTGATGTTACACGTTCGTGTTGAGTGCGGGAAAGAACCTCAGTTTCAGTGCCCTCACTGTCCACATCGAGCAAAGCACAAGGCCCATCTCAAGAGACACATCATGTGTCGGCACACGCAGTCCTTATAAATCGCAACTCTTTGTTTGTCTTCGGTAATTTGAACCAGCTTGTGCCCTGCTAAAAAAAACAGTGTCGGTACTTGTGTGTTGAATTTTCTAAGTGCTCATATTTTATGCATCTTCAACGTTGTTAATAAACATATCCCAGTAAATGGAAAGAACTCTTATTTCTCGTCCTTACAATTCCATGACTTTCGTCAGTTTTATTTATGTTTGCCTTTGAAGCAGCCGTTTTGTGGTTGATGTTGTGTTGTGTATTGACTGGGCAGTTCTCTTCCTGCAGGTATGCTGATGATGTTCTCCAACCACTGGATGGGCGGTTACTCCGGCAGCTCGTCCGCTCTACACTCTGGCAGTCCCCTGGGAATGATGGAACGGAGGACGGGAGAACGTGGGGATCCCGAGAAACCGTTTGCTTGTCCTCAGTGTGGCAAGCGGTACGGATGGAAGAAGAGCCTAAACCTCCACATCCGTCAAGAATGTGGCAAGGACCCTCAGTTCCAGTGTCCACTCTGCGAGCACCGGTCGAAGCAGAAGAGTAACTTGGTGTCACACATCAGACACCGCCACGAGAAGGACCTGACCACGGCCAAGATGCTGGCCAAAGTGAAGCCTCAGCAGTGTGCCATGTTCTTTGAAGCTGGTAGTGAGAGCCCGGCCTCCTCATCGTGAGACTTTCATTTCAGAGAAAAGTCGCAAGATATGTTGTTTGTCTAAAAGTTGTAGAGACTCGTCATACAGGAAAATGTAGGCCACGAGACTTTTAGTATGTCCTTAAAAATACTTCAGCATACTCTCATGAACCAAGTAATCGTAGTGTTTAAGTAACATATTTTCATAGTAAAGAATTTTCAGGCGAAGTTTATTAAACATTGGTCTTGACTAGATGTTTAGCTGCTACGTGTGCTGAGGGCATGATCGACAGTCTTTATAGTTTAAGTTTAGTGACTATATTCTCCTAAAATTTACTCTGTGATGGCATGGCGTAAACAACGTAAGTAGTTGAGCAGGGAAAAGTCGTATGTGTTTGGTACTGTACGTTTGTTTTACAATTACACTGTTCTTTCTAGTAAAAGTGTTGAGCAAAATTTCCTGTCCCAAGAATTGGTTATCTCTGATGTTGTTACATCGCTGTTGAGTAATCCACAAATCTAAAAGTTGGTATCCACACTGATTCTTAACTGTAGTGGGTACAACGTTTCTATTAATGGAAAATGCGCATCCACTTTAAAAAAAAAAAAAAAAAAAAAAAAAAGGGGTAGTGGTTGGCGCACATATATGAGGAACAGCGTGGATCCAAATTCTTGCCTTTTTAGGGTATATGACAAGGTCCATGTGGCTGGAGCTAAACCTAGTTATTAACGTAACTATTTGTTTTGTCTTTTAATGTTAACAATAAATTCATATTTTCGTACTTTTAAAATGTTTTCCGATGGATGAGAACTTTCTATGCCCCTTTTCTGCTCCTCTGCTATTATTAACCGTACCCAGAAAAACGTGGGCACAGTTCCTCCGAGACTAATGGACTTTATTGAAAATGATCTTAGAGTTGTAGCATCTTCAGGTCTGAAGAAACATGTCTGTGGGCGCGTATTTCTTACTTGCTAATAAGCTAATAAATGTGTACTCCACATTCCAGGCTCGGATTGCAGGCAGTCGTTTTTCCAGTCCTGGCCTCCTGTTTCAGGACCTAATAGCCCTAACGTACAGCAGTACCAGGATCGTACAGGAACGCAGGTATGAGGGTTTTGGCATCAATAGCTTTGCAATCGGTTTCATCCTATCTTTATTTTGTGTTGTGTATGCCATGGTTTGACAGGATCGTCACCGATGTGAAAAATGTGGCAAGGAATACCGTTGGAAACAAAGTCTTATGCTCCACTTAAGGCAAGAGTGCGGCAAGGAACCTCAATTCCAGTGCCCGTATTGCCAGCATCGCTCTAAACGTCGCGGAAATCTCAAAGGCCACATATTCCGCAGCCACCCCGACCAAGTCTTCGCCTGGAAACACTCATTTTGATCTCGTAATGACCGGGTCTTACCGTGCGTTTTTGAGTCGCGTGCATGAGTATCGGAACACCCTGACGTTCAGAGTGATTAAAGGTCTGTCATGCCGCTTACATATTTCTTGGTGTTGCAGGTCGTGTTTGGGAAGAACGCGAAATGTTGACGACCGCTTCTAAACCGTCCGAAAACTTCCCTTGTCAACGTTGTGGCCGCTCATTCTCATACAAGTACAATTTAATGAAGCACCAACGCTACTCTTGTGGGCAGGCACCACAATTTGCATGCCCCGTGTGTCCTCTACGCAGCAATCACAAGTGGAGCGTTAATATGCACATCCGGAACCGTCACCCAGAGCTGAGTGCTCACATAAAGCCATTGCAGCTTGCCGATCAAGTTCAACGATGAAAAGTTACTTTCGCCGTGTCATGTAACGATGTTGTAGTTTCTCTCGCCTTAGATTAGGGGGCGTCCAATAAGTACGTTATCGTTGGGGGAAAGGATTTTCTGGTGGTGAATGTAACGTTCTTTTACAGTGGAGTATGCAGTGCTTCATACTCAGTAACGTTACTTCATTTTTAAAGGGGTCTGAATCTAACTTGCAGAAAATCAGACTAATCTTGGTGGGTATCATGAATATCTCGATGATTCACAGACGCCCCCTTAACACTAGCCCCATTCGTACAAGTGCGGTGTGCCTGTTGGTAATATCCAGTGTGTAAATTTTAGAAAATCTGTGATGTTCGTTGTTTTTTAGTTAACACGTTACTATTAATAGACTTCTCATGTACTGTGAATTGGACTGGCCTATATTTTTGTTATAATAACTGACATATGTAGCTGTAATCAGATGAATAAATCTCGCTGCTTTAGTCTGTCGCAATTTATTTTAGTAAACCATGCTAATGTAGCGAATAGACATCCACACACAGAACGAATTTTAAAAAAGCCCAGTCATACGTTTTAAACTAGCCTTAAGCTTTTCCAAATGTGTGAATATTAAATCAATGAGTTTTAAAAGTGTGGTACTTACGTACGCACCTCGCTTATTGCGCAGTGATGACAACGCTCCTATAGCCAATAATGGATTGTGAACAGGTGCCTTTTTTTTACTCATTACTCATTGCTTTCAGGATCGTCGCTTCCCATTGCGGCAGTTTACTATGACATGGCCACTGCGACAGTCGTCCAGGGATCGCCTCCAGGAACCGCAGACACATCGAAAGGATTGCTACAATCAGGAGTGCAGGGATTTTTACACGGACAACACGAATGTCCGAACTGCAATAAGCGATACTCACAAAGAGGAAATCTGCAGCGCCACCTCAAGCTCGAGTGTGGCAAAACACCTCAATTTCAGTGCTCCCTCTGCGGGAAGCAGTTTACGAGGAAAGATAACATGAAGATGCACGTGAAAATGCTCCACCCGACTTAGATTGAGGATATGAAATGAATGACAGTGCCCTTCTGTTAAGCGACCCTTCCCCATAAGTTTTGTTACATCTGTCAATGTCGAATTGTTGGTTTCTTGAGAAATGATGGACAAAGTATGCATTTTTATCGTGATGTCAAACTAAACCTAGTGAGGCTCTTTCAGTGTCAATATTGTTACAAGTATCGACGGCATATGTTTCTGACCAGGGTTGTTAAAGTTAAATTAACGGTTATCGAAGTTACGTTAATAACGACGTCGTTACGTTATCGTTAACGTTATCGTTAACTTTATCGCGTTAACATTTCTCCTCAAGCCTTAAGGTTAACTAGTTACGTTAATGAAGATCCGTAACGCTTTATCGGCGATAACGCTAACGGTGGGAGCAACAGAAATGGTCTCGTGTAGGTGGCTTTTGGTGTGTTTGTGTTGTTTTGGCACTGTATTTCCACTCTCAATACTTTCATTGCAGGCTTTGCAATAATTTGCTTTTTGAAAGTGATTTGGTAACGCACAGATTTTATGACATTCTAGTGGTAATATTATGATACTTTAAGACGGACTTTAGGATAAACTTCGAGTCAGAAACGACAACTAGGGCGGCGACGTTTCGCGGGCAGATGTGTTCTCGCCCTGGTTATTGTTTCGTACACGGTGTTACTCTAAAGTCCCTATTATCAGATCACTATGCGCCGTGAAAGCCTTCGTTTTAATTTTTGGCGATATTTTGATTTGTGTTAGCGCAATGGTTCCAAAAATGGGTGTCACTTGACCTTTTCTGACGAGAAATAAGGAAGTTCTCTCGGTGCCTGCGCAAATGCACCAACCAAAGACAAATTCCGTATTTCCTGTCAGGAAATGTCAAATGGACCACAACTACGAAATCTATTTGCTGACAGCACTCTAAGTATTGTCTCTAGAAAGTCAAAGAACCTGTGCATTGCCTAACAACTTAGAAAAAACCATTATGGCAAGAGTTTGCAATAAAAGTATTGCAAATCGGAATACAGTGGGTTTTCGGGGTAATTTTAATAACTTGTAACATTGATCCATGTATCTGTGAAGTTTACGTTTCTTCCTGATTTTAAATGTGTTGAACCCAGGTTCATTAGAGCCTATGGAAGGTTGCGCATTAAAGTCATGCCTTACATGCATTTCTTGACAACCCATTAGTAAGAAATTCTTACTAAGAAGCAATCATTCTTAACGTGTTTTTTTTAAAAGACTACTTATTATCTAGTTTTTTATCCGTCCGAAATGTCTGTGCCAATTAAGAAAGTAAGACCGCGGCACTGTGGAAGTTTGGAAACAGAAAAAAGTGGTTAACGTTATCGGCGTTAAATCGTTAATTTGACGTTATCGCGTTAACATTTCCGTTAGGCTGTTAACGTTAACTCGTTGCGTTAGTCGACTTCCTATAACGACGTAACGTTATCGCGTTAAATTTTTTGGTTAACTTTAACAACCCTGTTTCTGACCCTAAAGAAGACCTCCCTTGCTGCTCCAGACAGCCCACTATCGAAACCTTCGCTCTGAATGCGCAAGGGATGCCTTGTAGTTGGGGATGGCAGTGATCTTGCATGGTTCGTGCTGTTTTTCCTTGTAATGCTTTCTGGAATGAAGCACACATTGGCCTTTACAGGATTTGTAGTTTTTCTTTTATTTTCCCGCTACGTTTGCACTTTTTATGTCAATTCACATTCAGCTATCGTTTGAAATAAAAATGAGTTTGGTTCAAGTTCATGTGTGTTGCATCCAAATATATCGTTGTCTATTTGATGAACAGAGCAGCTTACCCTAACTCCGTATGGAGAAGTCAATATATTGCGTCTTTAATAAGTTATGTGGACATGCATATTCTGTGTTTATATTTTTGACGTTTTTGATTTTTTGAAGTTTTGGATGTTTTGTCATTTGATTTAAGGTGTTTCGCTCCTACACTTCGTGCAAATTAGATAAGTATCTTCACTAACTTTCGTTTGTTTTACAGATGCTGATTGGAATTCGTCAGGAATGGGCATGTTGGAAATGCCTAAGTTTCCCTGTAATCAGTGCGGTAGTGTGTTTTCTTACAAGGGAAACCTCCAAAAGCACCTCCGCTATACATGCGGCAAGGGGCCTCAGTTTGCCTGTCCCATCTGTCCGCAACGCAACAAAGATAAATGGAGCCTTCAGAAGCACATTAAGAATAAACATCCTAAGTGTACCAACTTGGAGCCACTGGTACTAGCAGAGACAAAATAATGGATGTTATTTTCGTTTTACAACTTATTAATTAGTAATTTTGAGGAACATGAGACCTGTATGGTTGATAGGAGTGCTCTTTTCGAGAATATTAAAACAAACGTGTCAAATAAATTGAAACATTCTCATTGATTATAATTTCGTGATTCATTTAGTATAGTATACACGATCTTAGCAACTTACTCACGAGATTCACGAGATTTCCTAATCCTTTCCCAGCCTGTTCTCTCAATATGGGTTTCCTCAGTTTAATATGCCTTTTGTTCGACCCACAGGTCTTCCGAGTGCCACACAGGAGTGGCCGACTTGGGAAGGGTGGCGGCAAGGCGGCGCGAACGCTGGTAGGCAGCTGCAAGAGATAGAATTACACGCTCAATACGCTGGGCTAGACACCTCAGCGGGCCGTCAATGGATACTTGACAACCAGGGAGCCGCTTCCGAAACATTCACTTGTCCCAATTGTGACAGGGTATATCGGCACAAACACAATTTGCGCCGCCACATCAACGTCGAGTGCGGAAAAGCTCCGCAATTGCAGTGTATGTACTGTGACATGCGCTTCAAGCACAAGTGTACCTTGCAAAAGCATATTGACAGAAGACACTCTCTGGAGGCAGCGCGAGCTCTGAAGGGACCATCCAAATGACTCTGTGCCATATTTAGATAATTTGCAATTTTGTTTTGTTTTCGACAACGTATCTGCGCTGTGAATGTTTTGCCTAATAAATCTGACGCCAAACGAGTTTGTTTGTTTTATCTTTGCACTTATACCTGAGGTAATATGTTTTTGAATTAATATCGGACAATTCTGATGCACTATTTTCCTTGTGTATTTTTGTAGGGAGACTTTGGCCGACATGGTAGAACTGACTCTATCTGTCGTAGCTGTCATTTTGGGGCAACACTCCCTAAATTTTTTGACTGTGCGTATCAATTAGGGCTCTGTACTAATACTGTTCTGTATTTTCCGTACCTCCTCGCTGAACCGTCCGCACCGCCTGTTCGTGCCTTCCGTACTACTTTCCGTTATTACGAAAGCACGTGGGATCAGTGGTTTACCTCACCTTTCTTGCGTACCCAACACTATGCATGTAGAGAATCTGACTCTTGTTTTTCATTTTACAGATCCTTCGGTGGGCAAACGTGGCAACGTTCGAAAGCAGAAAAGTACGAGTCAAGCTCAAAGGATTGAACCTAATCCTTTCGCAGGTATATTTTGAGATCCTTTTTGTTTTATTTGTCGTCGGAACGAAAATTAAGACCTTTTCTACTACAGAGCGTCCTGCAGAAGCTAGTAACGCCGCTCCCCGTTTAACTCCGGAGTATTATGCAGAGTTACGTCAGAAACTAAACAGCCTACCATGCTGGACGTGGAAAAATGGAGATGTAAGTCATTTTTCATCAATTAAAATGTGTGTGGTGAATGTAATGTGACGTATGAACCTAAACGACATATTCTAGGTTGAATTGGCCCCGGGTACATCCGTTTACATCAATAACGTGGATCTCCTATTATTGTGCAAAACTAATAGAACTTCTAAGAGGAAACTATTTATATCTCTTTTGAGATCGCTCATCACTGACGAGCTGCTTGCATCAAAAGGGCTTTCAGTTACGGGCAAGCAGGGTACTGTCAGAGTCCCGGAAAAAATTCTGAAAGCAGCGCTTGGTTGGTATAGTTTTCGGTTTTGTTGCTGTGCGTTGGTTTAGTCGGAGGCTGTTTTTTTCCCTTCTCTAATGGGCTGTTAATTTCAGCTTACGCAACCACCGTAGGGGAAGGAGATGACTTCAAGACAGTGACGAAGATAGTCAGCAATCTGCTACAGCGTTTCCAGTCGCCTAGAGTATCCCGACCAAAGGGAACATCATCTTCACAGCAAGTGCTCCCCGCTTTACACACAGTGGATGTTGTGGAGGTCCCAGAAGGTACCGAGGGAATGGAAGCAGTATATTCTGTCCTGGTGAGTCATGCTACTTATGCAATTGAAGTGTCCTCTGAACTGGAAGTCCCAGGATATGGACCCATGGTATATGGGCAGGTTGTGCAAGTTGCGTTTCGAATGTAACGCGTTACCGTTACTTTCGAATAATATTCCGATTCCTTTACTTTTGAAAAATATAACGCGTCACCGATTCCTTTACTTTCGAAAAATGTAACGCTTTCCATTTCCGTTGCGTCTCTAGAAAAAATTTAACGTTACTTCGTTACTGTATCGATGTAACGCCGTTACCATTTAATAAAAAAAATGCTTGAATAATTACAATGGGGCTTGGAAGAATTAAATTACTTCAATAACAAAGGATTCCTTTCCCTTATTTATTTATTTATTTATTCATTTTAAAAGAAGAGGGCATTAGCATAAAAATTCAGTTATGCTGAGTTGCTGCCAAAAGAGACGATAACGCCAACAGCAGCTCCACTTCTAAATTCTCATCACCAACTCTTAGGGCGCTGAATCGTATACCCGCCCGTAATCCCACCCGCGGAGGTGGGTGTTGTAGCGTAAAAGAAGTGCTCTTAACCAAAGGGTCTACCCCGTAGCAGTGCAGCCGGCGGCAGCGCGCAGCGCGGCGCTCCAAAGAGCTTCGCGCAATGCACGGCATAGGACGCGTCGATAGAGAGATCCTACAACGATAACGTCGTATCTTCGTTACAAGCCAAAAGTAACATATCGCGTTATCATTTACGGCTCTTAGCAGAATGTAACGCGTTACGGCAACGTCGTTACATCGTTACTGTAACGAGTACAACCCTGTAGAGTTAATATGTTTCTTCCTTAACCGAGAACGTGTTCGTAAAAATTTGGTCAATTGTTTCATTGTGGAGCAGTAATACTCGTTTTCCCTCTTTCTAGGTAAAACCAGAGAGGTATTACAACCCACAGATACCTTTCTAACAGCTGCAGAACGTGCCCGAGACAAACATGTTCAAGATTCATCTGAATTTCTTTTTGTTGTATGATGTAATTTATGTTTTGTCAAAAAATAAAAAAAAATGTTTTTCATCTCGTATCATTTGCATCTGTTTTAACGATTCCCTTCTGATGTCTAAGTGACAATAATATTCGCTCCTCATTGCATGCACAGAAGGCGAATTGCTAACTTCGAGTTTTGTTCGCTGCAGGTTGTGTCACATCTACCGGCACAGGAGGGGTTCTGAGGGTCCCAATTGCAAGTCAGCTGAACCCTAAGCGAAGTCCTCGCCAACGAAGTCCAAGCCCAAATCAACACATCCGCCTGGCTGTTCGACAGGATTTATTAGGTCGTGCCTCACATGATCAGCCCTCGAAGGTAAGGACTTGCGTGACATTGCTTTGATGATGCGGTCATGGACATTTTCTTTTATATTATTGTCGTTTACAGTCGGACGTATCGTGGGCCTGTGAACGCTGTGGTAAAGACTGCAAATTAAAGAGTGCTTTGCTTCGCCACATGAAGAGTGAATGCCCAGCTGAGTTCCGCTGTGACCTATGCAACCAAGTGTTCAAGAAGAAAAGCCATTATCTGAAACACGCTGTAAGGTCGGCTCATGCGTGTGAGCGTTGCGGCAAGAAGTTCTGTTGGAAGGAGACTCTAAAGCGACACCAAAAGTTGGAGTGCGTTCACGCGTATTGGTGTGGCGGCTGCCACCGAGCATTTCCTTTAGAGAGTCTATTAGTAGCGCACGCTGAACATGGTTGTGATGCAGTCCAAATAAAATCACCACCACTTTAGTTTTTATATAGATTTCTTTAAATTTGCATAACAGGGAAATCTATATTGCTACAAATTTAAGTTTTCGTGTGAAAAATTTCTGAAAAATGTCTGTCGAATTTATTTTTAGGAGCTGTATATTATGATATCTATGTTTTTGTTTGTTCGACTCTAAGTTTTTGTAATCATTGGTCGTTGTAAGATGTCTGATTTGGTTTGGCACTTTTTCTGTATGAATGCTTCATCGTATGAAAGGTTGTGGGAATAGCGTTGATAAATTAGTATTGTGAAAATACATCATAGTACTCATTACTGTTAAATTAAAGAAAATTTGCACCTGGTATTTAAACTACTTTTTTCGCCCAACGGACATGTCGATCTTTGTCTCCTGCCTTATTACTTTCAGGAGTACCATAACTCTAATTAATTTTAAAATATTCCAGGTGGGGCCATTTCCAGCAGCTGGCTAGATCATCTGCCACACATGCTGGATTGGAATCAAGTCAGCCAAAGCCACACTCTTCCCAGGCTCCCGCAACCAGTAGGTGGCCTTGCCAACTACGGGGTTTCGTTGGGCAATCGGGGGTCCGTCGGTCAAGGAATTGGTCTCTTTAAGTGCCCGAAGTGCGGCAAGAACTACGAAAGAAAGATATCCTTGAATAGACACCTTAATTTAGAGTGCGGCAAAGAACCTCAATTCGCATGTCCTTTGTGTCCTCATAAAACTAAACACAAACATAATCTTATCTGCCACATTAATACGAGACATCGTGGGAGAGAATAATTCCCATAATTTGTGTGCAGTTGATTTAAAAACATGAAAAGACCATCAAATTGTTAGAATTTCTTAACTTGGTAAAATCAAAAACCCCTTCTGAAATGTTATATGGATCGTGTATTTAAAAAAAAAGATGTGTGTAGTATTTCTACTTCCATGATATAACGAATAAAAATTCATCCCTTTGCTGTGATTTACTTTATAGGATATGTTACGTGTCTTAGTTTTAGCTCGATCATATGAGTGGATTCTTCGTAATCTAAGAAGATTGATGTTGTCGACTATGGAAATAAAATTACCTTTTAAAATTATTTCAGTCTTTAATCAGCATCTTTTTTAGAAGAAAAAAGGCCCACTCTCTCTGTGCAAGAAAGATCGATGATTTGTGGAAGTATGTATGCATAACTGCAACTCATTTCATGTTCTAGGACCTCCTTATTCGTGCCCTCGCTGCCAGGGTAGCTACACTCTCAAGCGGAATATGCTTCGTCATCTGCGGCAAGAATGTGGTCAGCCACCTCGCTACCAATGCCCTATGTGTCCACACCGTTCGAAGAGACGAAACCAGCTCACTGTACACTTACGAACTGTGCATAACTGTGCAGTTGACCCTGGAGGCTTTTAAGCCGCAAATCTGCTTGCGGACAAGATATTGTTTGTGAATGTTTGTTTTTCTTGTATTTTGTGCGTTCGACTCAAATGCTGCTGTTCTTTTCAAAAATACTGTGATTTCGATCGAGGTTTGAGCAAGTTTCATGTTCCTAAGTATGTAACGTGATTAATAAATATATTGTACATGAAAACTCTGTATCTCTTGCCTGAAGTGCCAAGGAATACCACGTTGTCCCTGGCAAGAGTACTTGTAGGATACTAAATTCTTTTGCATGGTGGGCGATGAAAAATCTCACATCGTGAATAATTTGTTTCAGGGCCCGCTCTGCGGTACTTCTGTATGGACTGTGGAAAAGGCTATCGCTGGAAGCGTGGGCTCAACCGTCATCAGAAGGACGAATGTGGCAAGGAACCTCGTTTTTCCTGCCCCTTTTGTGACTACAAATCCAAACATTCTAGCCACTTGCGTCGCCACATTCGAAATCGCCACCAGAATTGTCTGCAGGAAAAGGACCAACCATGTGCAGAGCAATTAGCTATGGTGGAGTACTTGCCATGTATTAGTCCAAGCATTACACATGTCACGTCGTGACTTTATTTTAACAATATGTTTCCTGTCTAAAACACAGATTGTTGTATGTGCACGTTTTTTGGTAGCATGTTCAAAAGTGTTATTCTGTCTCCCTATTTTTGAGCATTATTGCGATGTTGATGTCAAACCATGTTTGGTCGATGATGTTTGTCCCCACATAAGGTGTCATTTTTATATTAGAAATCATGATCGATTTTTTTTCTCTGTGTTGCTACATTATAATTTTAAACTCGAACAATCACTTATGTGCTGTGATGGCTTTGCCCTTGTACTTTGTAAATCCTACATATCAGATTTTGAGGCATTTTGAAAATGCTGTAAGCTGTCGTTCATACATATCTTCAGTACATTGTCTTTGTCGGTTGAAACTTGGTTAGTTTGCCAAAATACGTTCCTATAGATCTTTTAGTCTCTTAATAAATTTTGTGTTCTTGTAGTCCGTTCGCAATAGGGTATATCGGAGAAGGTCTAAACCGGAAATGAAGAAAAAGTCACGAAAAACATCAGCGGAAACAAAACGCGGGTATCATGGCAAATTTTTGACGTTAGCTCGTGCTTAACGCCGTGGCGGAGATACTCTCTGCTATGGTAACCCTGCATGAAACACACGTTTTGTTTCCGCTAATATTTCTCTTGACTTCTTCATTCCCGGTTTGGACTTTCTCCGAAATACCCTATTGCTGTGGCGTTGCTTTAACATTTTTGCCCAAATGTTACCAGCGGGTGGTAACGGCAGTACTGGTCCGGGGGCAGGGCTCGGCCCAATGACGTCACCTGATTACCCCCTCCCCTTGGCTCTACCACCGCAGCATCACTCGACTCCGCTTCTCTTTAACTGGACCCTTTGAAGTAATTCATCACAGATGCACTTGAGATGTGTGAATAATAAACAATACAGGTGCCAAGCATTGCCCTTGACGCATTTTCTGGCCACCTGGGGTTCTTTTACAGTTTGAAAAGGTAAAAACAAGTCGTCGCTGCAGGCCTCGGATCGGCTCGGCCCGTTGCGCTCGTATTTGGGGGACCGCCTCACGAGACGTACGCAAAGTTTCCGTCGCAAACTTACCGGCCTGGTCGCAGCTAAAGGGTCCTAGAATGCAGTGACAAACTCACTTTTCTCAATATCTTCCTCAGTAATTCCAAAGAAAATATTCCGTTCGGACCTGCACTCAGCGGCGAGAGTCGGGCTGGCGTCGTCTGCGCTGGCCAGCTCTGTATGACAAATCGCGCGGAAAGGCAAGGTTATTGACAAACAGGACAGTGCAAGCTGGGTTTCTTCTCTGCCCCCGGACCAGTACTGCCGTTTCCACCCGCAGATGTTACGTTCCAGCTACGTAAAGCTATGTACAACGCCATTTCAGAAAAGCAAATGTCTATACATTGCAAATTTCCCCTTAATGAAAAATATCCCTGCGTAGTCGACAATATGAACTCAAGTAGTAGTGTCTTGAATGCACGTACTACTGATGCACTTTGAAAATTTCCCCACTTCAGCAGTGGAATATTTATCCTGTAATTAATTAATTTTCACGCTATTTTTTAAGTATGTGTTTTCAACTATTCAGTCCTTCTATTTTTTATAAAGCACATTTCCTCACTTTTCTTAAGAGTCAATTGTGATATTATTTAAGTTACATCTAACTACTTCAATAAGTTTAGCTTGTGTTTGATATGTTGACAACGAGACAGTCCAATCATTCAACCTTGAGCATATTAGTTGTGTATGGTTTCCTGGAGGTTATAATATAATGGTATTTGTAAATTCTGAATCACTTTGTCATTCCAGTTTTCTGGGTTTAGCGGTTTTCGGTCCCTTTCCTTCCACTGAATTACGGTCAGTCTGACTGTGTAGGGTCCAGTACAACTAACGCAAAACACGCAAATTATTCTTGTCATTAAATGAATGAGTTTCTGACTTTGTTTTTCGCTGCAGGGGGCTTTCGGCTGTACGTGTGCTCCCGCTGCCACAAAGGGTACCGCTGGCGACAGGGATTGAATCGGCACGAACGATACGAGTGTGGACAGGAACCTCGGTATGCCTGCCCACACTGTCCATACCGATCTAAACAGCATTCTCATCTCAATCGTCACATCACCAGCATCCACAAAGAACCAATGCCAGTGCAACTCGACTAGAAGAAGGACTGAGATCGTGCCACGTTGGCGCGTCCACGCTATGCCTGTATAATACCTGAAGTGTTGGTCATGCATTGAGACATTCATTTTTTTTTCATGCCTAATTCATTTGGCCTTTGTGTACCCGAATCATTTTATAGACGTTTCTGTGCTCAACTGTTAGGTAGAAAAAATATGTAATAAAAAGAATCTCGTGAAAGCTCTTCTACTTGTGCTGACAAGACCACAAAATTCACTGCTTCTCATATTGGTTGGAAGTGTTTTGTCTTGTCGTGCACGCTAACGCGAACATTGATTGCAGGGTCGGCGGATTGGGTTTGGGATGACATTGCGTCCGCTTCATCTGAACATGTCCCAACCGACTCAGCCAAACAGATGTACACCTGCCCCAGTTGCGGACGCTCTTACTCATGGAAACGTTCGCTGTACCGTCATATGCATCTGGAATGTGGCAAAGAGCGGAGGTATCCTTGCCCCTACTGTCCGTACCGTAACACTCGAAAGGACAACTTAGCTGTACACGTGAATCGCAAGCACGCAGACATCCTGTCTTCAAATGGGTTGCTACGTGCACCACTGCCGGCTGATCCGAAGGCGCTATCAATTCGCACACAGTTTATGTGAGTGAATGGCGTTTTCTGCCGTGCAGGAAAGTGCTGGAAATCTCACACAACCAGCTTTCTTGATATACTAGGTCGCTAATATGCGATAATGGTATGGCAAGTGAGGGTAGCCCATAGTAGAGTTATGTAAATGTAAACAAATGGCGTATTTTGTGTGTCGGCTAGTGTAATGATTAAATAATTACCTCCATCATAGTTGAATTTTCATTTCCGCTTAAAACCACATCTTGTCCGTATTTTCCGTGCGTAAACAGGATGCATACTCTGTAAGTCTCCAAACAGATAGTTCATCCACATTTTCAGTTCAGGGGAAAGTGTTGGTTACTCAGGTAACTTACGAAACTACGAAGTATGCACGAAAAACCGTTTTGAAATTACGATAAATGTATTATCAGAGGTATAATTATGTATTGCAGATGTGTACTGAAAGATAATTAATTGAAGAATTCAAAATTCCGTTAAAAGTCTCAAAACACTTAAAAAAGGAAAAAACACACATTTCCTTGTTGTTTCGTCTCCATTGTTTGCGATTCTAACACAGTGTCATTGGTTACAGATGCACTTGTTGGTCACTCTTGGGGTGGCGGAGGACCCGGCGCCGGTACTCCAGGTCACCACCGGTGTCCCGATTGCGGCCGTAGCTACCGCTGGAAACATGGTTTGCAGCGCCACATGGCGTTAGAATGTGGTAACAAGGAGCCACGCTTCCAGTGCCCGTACTGTCCTTTTAAATGTACGCGCAAGGATAACCTTACTAGCCACGTATTCAGAAGGCATTCCGGAATCAACATAAAGGCTGCTCTCGCCAGACTCAATCTTTAAACATGTTCTTTTTGTTTGAGCTTGATGTACACATTTTATCAGCATCCGCAAATACTTCTGTTCATCATTCCGCGCTGTGTCTGATTTTGTTCTGCAATATGTTTGTAGAGGACGATTTTCGCAGAATTTTGCAGTAAAATGAATCCTGCATTGTTTTTGTTTTCGAACTCAAAAGCACCATTCCATGTTGGATGTACCAAACGTGTAATGAATCAGTTTACGCATCGATCGAATTTCTGTTGTGAAATGTGTCACTCGTATTCACTCAAAACATTTGTTAATTCGTTATCATTTCGTAATACTTGCGATGATATTCTTAGTTCCTTTTAACGGGTACTGGTAAGCACTCGTATCGTGTGATCTGCAATGTTGCTTGGCAACTCTATGTTTCAAAAATAATTTCGTTTTGGTGATTACCTTATCTTTTGACGAGTTAATGGCGTGACTTTCCGCTGGCTGGTGATTTTGCGCATGTTTATGTTGGGAGGGGAAGGAGTAGTGTGTTCTTTAGCTGTTTTGGCATTTCGTCTCTGAAATCAAAGTGTTCTTAAAATTTTTGTCTTGTATTGCCTTTATTGAGGATTTAAATAGTGTGTGGTAGGCCTTTTATTTGATTTTTTCTTGAGGATTCCTATTGCTATTTTCAGATCAAAGTGTAATCGTTTGTTGTACGAAGCAGGCTTATTTAGTTTGCTTTCAATTTTATTTTGACTCAATACTGCTCTGGGTTAGGAAATCTATTTTGTGCGCCATCGAGTTTTCATTGTTACCGTGATCTGTTATAATGGCTTGCTTTCAGATGAAGCACACTGTAAATCAAAACTGAAAGCTCCTCTGGCTGTTTCCGTAGTATATATATCATGCCACGTAACGTGCCATCGTTTTGTTTTTGGTTTATAGGGCTCCTCTGCAGATATGACAGAAGCGTATGTCTTCTAAAAGTTTTACCGAGCACTTTAGGAACAGAGGAAGTCAATACGTGTTTTTCACTTTTACGGTTAAAAGTGGTTCGTTGTGTGGAAATAGGGAGCAGTGCTAGTTAACCCTGTCGTGACATTCCCATCTACGTCTCTAAAATAGTAAATGATAGAACCCGAAAGAGGGAGTACACGCTATAGTCTATACATTATTAATACGTCGGCGTGTTTTTTTTTCCCCCTTTGTGACCAGCCGTCGTTTGCTGGAAATATTCCTGCTCTTATGTTAGTTAGGCGTGTAGAACGTGTGTTATTCAGTTTAATATTATATTATTATACATTACTGTGATCACAGTACCACGTATTTTGATGGGCTCGGTCATGTTTATTTATAGTTATGACAATTCTTAAGATTCTTAATATTAACTAATTTTTCGGATGCTCGAAGCTTCTTGGTGCTTGAGAAACTAACCTAGCCCCTCAAAAACTGTGGTATATTACAAACTGTTAATTTAGAGAAGGCTGGAGGGAAATGTTGAAGCGCTGGATCGTATTGAAAGAGATTATTATATAAAGCATTTATTATATTTGTTGTGTCTATTAGTAACGAAACGAATTTGAGTAGTGTCGTCTGCAGTCGTATCTGCCTCGACTCATTAAAATGGAAGGATACCAATGATCTTTGTTTGGTTTCGTATGTGTCGCGATACTCATGTGCTGTGTTTAGTTTTTTGCCCGTAAGATTTCTACAGTTGTATATTTTAAATTCAAAACATTTTTTAAAACATTCTGTAATTAATCTGCTCCTACTTTTCTCCGTACTCCAAGCTTACTTTGTGAGTAGGATCAGTCACCAACGGGAGTTTGAGATTAATATCTCCTTCGGTGTTTGCAACTACAAACCTAGATCCGTATTATTTTTATTCTCATTGTGTATCTTTAATAAAAGCGGATTAAGGCTGGGCCTTTCCCAATTGTTTTGCATCTTTTCGATATTAACTATCCCACGTGTGTATCAACGTTTCATTTGCCACAGTACCGAAGCATGTGTCATTTTCTTCCTGAAATTGCCCAGTAAAGCCTGTAGTACTTGTGTTCAGAAATCTAACCCTATAAAACCTACTGCAGATTTAGTACGTTGTATACCGATTCGTCTGCCTGAACCTTACCTAGAAGACAATTGATCTCCCTAAAACAAATTAATCGTCAATATATTTCTACTTACGTCCTTTCTTCCGACAGTTGTTTCAGGTGCGATGTCTTACCATCTTCATAGTGCTGTGGAATGTAGTCTGGGGCCCGTGGACGAACCTCTGCAGGGTCCCCCGTTCATCTGTCCCAGATGTGGTCGCAAGTACAACTGGCGTCAGAGCTTCCACCGCCATGTTAATATGGAATGCGCCCAGACAAGACGGTTCCAATGTATACTGTGTCCATATAGCAACACCAGGAAAGACAGCTTTCTGCTTCATCTGCGAAGAAAGCATAAAAAAACCGTCACAAGCGATGATATTCTTCCTTGCCAAGAGTACCAAACTTGACATATGGTGTGCTCTCATTATTTCAAATTAACATGACAAACCATTTTTCTCTGTAATAAATTTTCTGCCTATCTATTCCGCGTTTAAAAAAATACCCATCTTAATTTGTCTCTGTGGCATGAGACATATTTGAGCTTATCTAAGCCTGTGTGTGAAAGAAAAGTGATGACCTCAGATGACCTCACTCCAGTGCGTGTCATCAGTACCAGAAAATGTAACACGTATGACTAATGACATTTTTGTTGGTATCTAGGTCTACAATGGCAACCGGGACTCGGGAACACTTCACATGACCGCGTTTTAAACGAAGCCGTCTCCAGCCAAGAGCGTCACTTTGCTTGTCATAAATGTGGTCGCACGTACAACTGGCCGCAAAGCTTACATCGTCACGTGACCAAAGAGTGTGGCCAAATTAAAAACTATAAATGTCCCCACTGTCCGCATCGATGTGCTCGAAAAGACAATCTTTTAAAACACGTCAAAAACATGCACGGCCTGGGCCTGTAATTAAAAAATAAATATTTTTTGGTGAAACGCGTATTGTGTTATTTTTCCCAAAGTACTATTTGTGTCTTACTTGATTTTTCCAATTGTTGTTCTTCTGGCAAGAAATGTATTTCCGTACATGTGGTGAAAACTTCTGACTCACAGCGTTGGTTACAGGAGAGCCCCACTCGTCAAGAGATGCCTCGTCATCAAGAGATGCCGCAGGCTCATATCTATTCAGTGCTCTTCCCCACCCTTTGCCACCTGGATTGACGGTAGTGCCTCGATACTCTTCTCCGGGACAAGAACTAGATAGTGCTGAGAAATGGAAACCCTCTATTTTATCTGTCAAGCACGAACCTGAAGACTTGACAGATTTCAGAGAGGAAGAGTCAATGGACGAGAATAAAGAGGGAATGGATGATGGCGCTATTATGGGATTTATCGGAGAGCGACAGAAGCAAAACAGAAAAGACGACTCCGAAAATAAGTGCGAAATTTGTGGAAAGGTTTACAGGCATCGCCGTCACTTACAACGCCATGTGACATACGAGTGCGGCAAACGACCTCGATTCACTTGCCCTCTTTGCTACCAGTGTTTCAATCGAGCGGAGCATCTCAAACGCCACGGAATGCAAATCCACCGCTTGAAGATGAGCACGCCGCGTCTTCGCCGCTAGCACGCGTGCTGCAATGTCCGTGTTTCAAGTAGTTATTAGCACAACATAGCTCCTGTACCCTTCATTCACTCGATCTGTAAATTTTTCGTCTTTAATATTTTTATTAAACATCATTTGGAAAGTTGTCGTTCATGTTTGTCCTATGGAATTTTTCAACCACACCGCAGTGACATTTAGAGTACACAATTGCCAACCCAACAATATTGTTCTAATTGACAATAGAGATGCTGTTGTCTGTCACTAATGTTTCGTTTCTTTTCTAGATTGGCTGGACAAATGGTACGGGCTGCAGGTTTCCTACAAGAACAAGCTGCTGGCTCGCACAGGACCTGCCACCAGCTCTGGACCGACAAGTCCTCCAGGCAAAGAACCGGCTAAGCAATACGAATGCCCTAAATGTGGCCGCAGTTACATGTGGAAGAACACGTTAATGCGACATTTACGCAACGAATGTGGGAAGGAGCCGCAATTCCAGTGTCCCTTTTGCCCCCACCGCACAAAGCTGAAGAGTAACCTCACTCAGCATATTCGTTACAAGCACATGTCGCCATCCTCTTGAAGTCGTACCGTTTGACTACGGTATCTCCATAAAGTTTTATTTCTCACTGATGGCATCGTGTGAAGAGTTCTGCAATGGAGTATTCTGGAGGAGGACTTAACCGGAAACAATAAGACAAGAATCACAAAGCGGTTACGGAAGCTAACGGTATAAAAAGTAACGCAGCACTTGCCGCGCCGTCTGCCACAAGCCAACCTCGAAATTTGGAGGCTTATAGCCCTTGCTGACGATATGTCATGACCATTTGCAGACTTCCACCGCGCGGAGTAGTTCAGGCGCTGTGTGACCCTACCAAACGGTCGTACTGTATCGTTAGCGTGAGCTCAGCCTCCAAGTTTTTGTGTCGGCTGGTGGCTGACGGCCTAGCACGTGCTGCGTTACTTTTCCTTCCGTGAGCTTCCGTGTTTGTAATTCTTGTCTTCTTTTTGTTGCCGGTCAAGTCCTGCTTCAGATTACCCTATTACTTTTGCTTGCTTGAACATTGTCTATAAATGTATTTAAGGCGTGTAGGCTGTGCAGGAAGGGCATATTATTGACCTTTGTACCAAAGAGTTAACTTCAGCAGTAAAGTTCAGCTTAAATATTTTATCTGTAATAGAGTACTCCGGAGAAGCCTGAAACGGAAGTAAGAAGTCGTAACGCATAAGAAGAACGCTGGACAAAGTACGAGAAATAGAGCGATTTTTGAAGAAGAGCGGGGCTCCGGAAACGCGATTTCTCATATTTTTCAGCTTCCCTCTTATTCGTTATGACTTCTTACTTCCGTTTCGGGCTTCTCCGGAATAGTCTATTCCATTATTTAAGTGGACCGTAGCTTCATAATTTATTTATTTTGTGAACCCAATAAATGTTACTTTATGCTGGCGTAAAAGTAGCACAATTTTCAACAACGAAGACTGCCTTACATTACGGTATTGTGTCGATTAACGCATACGGAATACGTAATTCCTACTGTTGGTTGCTCTGTACAGTGCATTTCCCTCTTAAATGTCACCTGTTTTCCATTATTTTTCCATTATGGATCACGAATTATTGACAAATTACGGTGACACATGTCCGAATACTTCGCACCTGAAGAAATTTTAGTCACTAAAATCTTTGTGCTTTTTAGTTCAGTGCAGACCAAATCGATGCCATAGTGCAAACGTAACAGTGTAATAAAGACTTGTAGTATGTAGCCCTGTGCTTTGTGATAATCTGGATGTGTTGTTGGACATAAGGTTAAGTAGACACGTACGCTGCCTAACGTACAAACTCCTGAGTAGCACTAAGTAGGATGCAAGTAGTTGTCTACTTTTCTAGATTTTGCGAGTTTTTGTGGCTGTTGGCTGTGGTTGAGTGACGTGAACTTGGTAAATTACGTGTTGATAGTGAGGTGAGTAGGCAGGCCCTGCCTCTTACTTTTTCGAGGACACCTGAGTTATGATACTGCACTGGCACACTGAAATTTGCATTTCTATTAGCTCTAGAGTGGTCAGTAGCAGTAGCCAAGAAACTGGAAGTGTACTTCCGCTATAATGTCGCTTGTTACGTAAAGAATTTAGCTGCCTGGTGTTTGTCGAAAACCTGTCCGCTTTGTAAGAATGTCATAGGACAATTTTTGCCTCACAAAATTTTGCAATTTTTAAGTTAACACGAGGATGAAACAATTTATACAGTTCAAAATTGCATCTTCCAGTGGGACAAATTGTATCTTCGTAGTATTTGGTTCGAAACTGTAAGACGTTGTGAAACAAAAAATTTCCCATGGCATTTAGCATGTACGTATTTCATTAATCGCGAGTCTTACAATGGAAGACTGCAATAAATTTGTTCCTATTTTTATAATCTCCTTTCTGTTGATAGGTAGTCTTGCGTTTTGTAGTTTCCCGTCTATCATCAATGGGACGCTGATCAACCAGCATATTTTTGACATGTTTAGTTTCCTTCACCCTGGTATACGCACTTATTAGCATAAAAACTTCGAGTTAGTACTTTTATATTGTTATAGATTTCAAGAATGACTCTCCAGCAGGTTAAATATTCGTTACATTTGCACGGGATTTTTCCTCCACGAATCATTTTCGTGTGGTTGGTAATAGGTTTACAACCCACTGTTAATTTTGTATTCACTTTTCGAAATAAATGTTAAGTGCACTACTCTTCCTTGATTTTGCCGAAATGTTCCTACGGTCCCTACTATTTGTTTGAAGGACACGAGGGGCAAAGGTGTAAATTTTGGTATTCAAATTTGAAAGTATCGCTCAACTTCGGATGCATGTCAGTGAGTTTAGATTGCATTCCGGTGAATTTTGGATGAATTATGCGAAAATTTCGACTGCAAATTGTGATTTTTAGATGAGTGTAATGAATCCACCACACGTAACACATAAATTTCGGTAGAATTTTGTGAATTCCCACTGCATTTCGTTCTTTTATCTTGGATGTCGGGATTTTGGTGTACGTGGTTTCACTCTCCCCTCTCCCCCGAAGAACACAACTTGTTTTAACCATTGCTAATCATGTTGTATGTGTTTCAGACAGCAAACACGGCTTTGCCCAGGGCATGTCGCTATGTGACAGCCAAAGTCAGCATCAACAGGGAGGCCAACTATCTACCGAGAAACCGTTTGGATGCGGGGAGTGCAGCCGAAGCTACAACTACCAGAAGTCCCTAATCAAGCATCAGAAGTACGAGTGCGGCCGGTCAGGCAGACTCCCCACCGACAAACCTTTTATGTGTGGAGAGTGCGGTCGGAGCTACGACTACCTCAAGTCACTTCACAAGCACCAGAAGTACGAGTGTGGCAAGGAGCCGCAGTTCCAGTGTCCGTTTTGCCCCCACCGCACCAAGCTGAAGAGTAACCTTACTCAGCACATACGCAATAAACACGTCGCCTGTTAGAATTAGAATTTTCAGAATATGTCGTGGACTGTCAAAGGTGACTATTTTTAGTAGGTAGATTGCAGGCTCGGTATTTGTTATAGATGTCTTCCTCTTCCTATAAGTAAACATAATAAAGACATTTTACTGTAGATTTGGTGTACGAATGTTTGATCCGTGTGGGTACTGTCTGTTTTAGTCTCAGAAGCCTTTGTATGATACTATTTTTGTAACATAGCACCAAAACCACGGCGACGATGATGCATATTAAAAAGTTGAAGATACTTGTGGTTTCTCCGCGTCCAGAAATTAAAACATGTACCGACTTGTTTGTGTGGTTTGACACGATATTACCAAATACCTTTACTTTTTAGTATTTTTGTAATATATTTATAGAGTACAAAACCATCATTAGCGAAATAAAGATTCTGTGCCTGAAGAAACTGGTCAAATTTTGTTCCTGTCCTTCCGTGTGCGGCCCTTAAATTTTAACTGTTGCTTACCATGCCGTCCGTGTTTGCAGATAGAAGGCTGGACTTTTCCCGGGCCATGTCGATGTCTGGCGTGCGGCACCAACGTGGCACCCGTCTGCTGAAGGCATTTGTGTGCGGAGAATGTGGCCGCAGCTACAACTACCGGAAATCTCTCATCAAGCACCAGAAGTACGAGTGTGGCATGGAGCCACAGTTTCCATGTCCCTTCTGCGTCCACCGCTGCAAGCAGAAGATACATCTGGTGAAACATGTTCGCCGGATTCACCGCACCGAACTCCCTCCTCCACCCGTTTGATGACTTGTGAACTTTGTGTAGAGATTTATGGTGTGACTCTCTAAGGGTCATCTCGTCCTTGGACGTTGCTTGACAAATTATTGTCCATGCGTGGATTCAAGCCTGTACATTACATGAGCATTAAAATTTGTGATTCCAAGACGGTGATTTTGGTGGTTGATTAATGGGCCGGTTTCTTGCAAACCGGTCGGGGAAACCGCTCAGCCTAGTCTGGTCGAGCCCTTGCGTAGTGAGGCAAGCCAGATGGGACCAGAAATAGCTTATGGAGCTGCTCACGAACATACACCACGTGCCCGAACTAACGGCAGCTATGTGATTGCAGGGATACTCGATGTACCACTAAACGGGGAAGGCTTGTTCCAAGGGATGGCCTCAGCGATGGTCCCTGGCTTGGCTCCCGGCCTGCCAGCAGCAGGTGTGGGCCTGGGTCCGGTCCGATACGACTGCCCCGACTGCGGCCGCAGCTACAGTCACAACTCGACGTTGTGGAGCCATCGGCGTTACGAGTGCGGCAAGGAGCCACAGTTTCAGTGCCCCTGGTGCCCTCACCGGTCCAAGCTAAAGAAGAACCTGGTCAAGCACATCCGCTCCAGGCATCCGGGCCCTGCCGCAGCCACCCTGGCTGCCGGCATAATGTGACGCTTGCACCAAAGACATTTGTATTAAACTTTCAAAAAGACGCGATTCTTGACTATTTTAGATTTCTTTATAATGTATGGATCGGAAATAAAATCTACTCGTTTTATACTCTCTCCGCGAACACTGGCATGACTTTATTCCCGTTGTGTTTACCTTGACGTCCTCTCCCTGCGCACTGTTTTTTCCGGTCCCACTAACACTTTGTTTGATCGCAGGCCGTGTCACGCCGCCGCTGGACCCGAGGCTGTGGCCGCAGTTGACATACCACGGCAGGGACTCTGGCCTGGGCCCGGGCTTCGGCTTCGGTCCGGGCTCCAGCTCCAGTCCCGCGAGCCGAGACCATTCGGCCGTCACCTGTGACAACTGCGGCCGCTCCTACGCCTACCGCTCCTCCCTGTACCGCCACCGCAAATACGAGTGCGGTCTTCAGCCCCAGTTCCAGTGCCCGTACTGCCCACGCAAGACCAAACAGAAGCTCAACCTCAAGGAGCACATTCGGATGCTGCACCCCAACGAACACAACCCGTTTTGACGGATATATCTGCACGCAACGCCATTCGAATATCGATTTTATGTGCCAAATACCCGTTTTGTACGTTTCTATTTCTTTTCAATCCTTCCACCACATTGTTATATGCGACATGTAAATATAAATGAAGTTTTAAACCTCCCACTTCTTTTTGTAATACTTGGAATATTGCAATACATACTTCCATCCTATCACAGATACACAGGCACAGGCTCGTGTCCAGGATTTTCATCGAGGAAGGTACATAGCGCTTTTGCCTACTTACAGGATGTATGTTGTGTGGGTTGCCTACCTTGCAGTGCTGTTTTAAATAAGCCCCCCCCCCCCCCAATCTTGGACACGCGCGGCTGTACCGCAGGATCCTCCACCTGATCGTCCGAGGACAACTCAACTCGGTCATTGACTCTGGTTGTATTCCTCCAGGCCTTTTCGACGACAAGCCCCTGCTGCTGCCCGACCCCTTCGAAGTGCTGTCCTGGTCCCCGGTGCCGCCGCAGCACGGCCAGGTCCCGCAGGTCCCGCAGAGCGGTCAGGCCGGCGGCGTGCAGTGCCAGGGCTGCGGCCGCGTCTACAGCCAGCGCTCCTCGCTGTACCGCCACCGCAAGTACGAGTGCGGCAAGGAGCCGCAGTTTCAGTGCCCGTTCTGCCCACACCGGGCCAAGCTGCGCGGCAACCTGGACACACACATCCGAGGAGCCCACGGCCACCCCCACCCTGGCGCACAGCACTGTCCCCCCAAACCAAGCCTACAGCCGGCTTGGGGGCCGTGAACGCAGAACCGGCAGTATTTTGTTTACATTCCGGGTTGCCAGAATCGCATTCTCTAGTTTTTTTCATGGATATTAATAAAAAGACATATTAAAAAAACAGGTATAAAATATGTAAGTTTGTTTTCTGTTTTGACTAACCTGACAAAAACTTTGAATCATCGTACTTCAAAGATAGTAAAGCTGCAGATGGATCGTTTTAAATCCCTAACAACGGAGACACCGACCACGCGAACACGCCACTACTCATGTGACGCTTCCCTTGTGTGCTGCAGGTGTGGAGAAGGGCCGCGGCGGCAATCGGGACTTCGAGCCGATCCACTGCGAGGGCTGTGGCCGCTTCTACAACTACCGCTCCTCCTACTACTGCCACCGCAAGTACGAGTGCGGCAAGGAGCCTCAGTTCCAGTGCCTGTACTGCCCGCACCGCTCGAAGCACAAGAAGAACCTCAACACGCACATGCGTCGGCGCCACGGTGCCCTCATCGCGACGGGGGCCTCTGGGAGCACCGACGCCGCGAAGCAGGACGGCATGACAGTCATCTCTATGCCTCCGGGACGCCTCATGTGATGCGTGTCTGACCAGTTGTTACGTCGCGAATTACAGTGAATTCCAGAAATCGCCAAGTTTATATTTCGTCTTTCGTCCTACCCCCTCCCCCTCCCCCCTTCCCCCCGCTTCCCCTCGTTCCCATTGTCTTTTGTGTCAAAGGTAACTGTAGTTATGTTTCTCATGGTGCAGCCACCCCCGGCGAGGTTCTCCCCAAACTGTCCGGCACCATCATGCGCCCGGTAATGCCGGTGATCCACTGCGAGAAATGCGGGCGCAGCTACAACTACCGCTCGTCCTACTACGCCCACCGCAAGTACGAGTGCGGTAAGGAGCCGCAGTTCCAGTGCAGCTTCTGTCCGCACCGCGCCAAGCACAAGAAGAACCTGTTGAGGCACATGCGGGTCCATGACAGCCTCTTCACGCTACGGACCGGAGCTTCGCCATGAGTCTTCTTCCGGATTCGCTAGTGTCAAAATAGTAAATGTTAATAATAATCCCGAGTGTGTGAAAATCGACTGGTTATGAACGGCCAAACAGTCATTTCTAGCGCTGGCGTGGGTGGGCTCGGAGGCCGGCATGTTGATGGCGGGGCACCCCATCGTAGGTCTGGGTGCGGGTGCCGGGGTCAACGGCGCGCACCGTGCCGTCGGCAGGGCCCCTGCTGACCCCGTGCGCTGCGAGGGCTGTGGCCGCTTCTAAAACCACCGCTCCTCCTACTACTGCCACCGCAAGTACGAGTGCGGCAAGGAGCCTCAGTTCCAGTGCCTGTACTGCCCGCACCGCTCGAAGCACAAGAAGAACCTCAACACGACCAGTTGTTTCGTCGCGAATTACAGTGAATTCCAGAAATCGCCAAGTGTATCTCTCGTCTTTCGTCCTAACCCCCTCTCCCACCTCGTTCCCCTTGTCTTTTGTGTCAGAAGGTAACTAGTTTTGTTTCTCCAGGTGCAGCCACCCCCGGCGAGGTTCCGCCTAAACTGTCCGGCACCATCATGCGCCCGGTAATGCCAGTGATCCACTGCGAGAAATGCGGGCGCAGCTACAACTACCGCTCGTCCTACTACGCCCACCGCAAGTACGAGTGCGGTAAGGAGCCGCAGTTCCAGTGCAGCTTCTGTCCGCACCGCGCCAAGCACAAGAAAAGCCTGGTGAGGCACATGCGGGTCCATGACAGCCTCTTTACTCTACGGACCGAAGCTTCGCCATGAGTCTTCTTCCGGATTCGCTAGTGTCAAAATAATATATATTAATAATAATCCCGAGTGTGTGAAATTGGACTGGTTATGAACGGCCAAACAACTTGTGTTACCAAATAAAGTAACGGTACCTCTTTATGTCACTCTAATTGATATTCTCCTTTTCATTATTTCGTTCCTTAAAGTGTACCGAGTCACTGTGTTTGAAATTGCAGTGATATCACTGCAGTATTATGTAAAAATAATTGCAACAACATGCCATTGCAAAAAAAAATTGCGATGACACTTCCAGACAGCACAGCGATAATTGCAAAACTTTTGCAAAATAACGAATCATCGCCAAATTCTGCAGTGATCATCGCAGAATTTTGCAATGATGGTTGCAATTTTTATTTGTCCTCGCAGTTTCATTTACGGTGGTGTTCCCGTACTGACGACGTCCTCTCTGTCATTTCTAGCGCTGGCGTGGGTGGGCTCGGAGGCCGGCATGTTGATGGCGGGGCACCCCGACGTAGGCCTGGGGGCGGGTGCCGGGGTGGACGGCGCGCATCGTGCCGTCGGCAGGGCCCCTGCTGACCCCGTGCGCTGCGAGGGCTGCGGCCGCTTCTACAACCACCGCGCCTCCTACTACTGCCACCGCAAGTACGAGTGCGGCAAGGAGCCTCAGTTCCAGTGCCCGTACTGCCCGCAGCGCTCCAAACGCATCGGCAACCTCAAGAAGCACGTCCTCACCCTGCACCCGGATCAGCCACCCTGGAAGCCGGACCCCGACTGGCGACTGCGGGCCAGACCGCGCCATTGCTACAAGTGATGAGACATTGTGCCGCGGGGACCGTGGTGTCCGCGTGATAGTGCGCGTTTGTGTTGTACCTGAAGGCTGAAGGTCGGCTTGGGCTCCACTAGCCCTGAATGCAACTTTCTCAGTATTTTCTTATTTTGTTTCTCGTTTGAACGTGTTATTATTGTTGTGTATTAATCTTGTGTTTGAGTAAATCGTATATCGTTGACTAAACTTACTAATTCCCGAAGGGGTTTTATCTCGCTTCCCAAGACATATTATTCAGGGTTAAGAGTACCTTGCATCAATCGGTATTAGTGTTAGTTGCTGCTGCGGTGCGGGTATGGTGCCAGATTTGTATACCATGGACTATGTTAAGACTGCGTTTCGATGGCGGCTGACATTTTGTCTGTTCTGCCGATTAGGAAGCTTAACCAGTGCTAACACTTTGCCGTTGTGTTTCCCCAGAGGGCGCCGCTGCTGTGAGGCTTGCTTCGTGGGCTGTGGCCCGGAGCCCCGACAGCGACCACGACGGGGACAACTGGACTGCGGAGCCGGAGGAGCCCGTGCTGCCCACGGGGCCACCAGCCTCCAGCGCGCCCCGACGCGTCTTCTTCGCCACCAAGACCGACCCGGACGCCGGCAAGGACGTAAAGGACGTCAAGGCCAACTTGGAGCTGGAGCTGTCGTGTCCCAGCTGCAGCGCCTCGTTCGGCGGTCTGTTCGCCCTCAAGAACCACATCCAGTTCTCGTGCTCCAAGCGTTGCATCCTGAGCTGCACCCTGTGTCCGTACACGACGAACCGTGAGATGGCCATGGCGCGCCACATGAACCAAATGCACCCGTTCGAGGCCATCCCCAGACACCTCAAGGCCAGCCCAGCCCCTTCGCCCGCTTCTAGGGCTCGGCCTGCCCCCGCCGCGGCCCCCGTTGCCAGCGCCCAAGCTGAGCCGAGCGTCAAAAAAGAACGCATGTGGTAGTTAACATTTTTTTTTTCTCACAGGACTAAAAAGTATTGATTATCTTTGTGAGGCAGGCAGTACATTTTAGATTTTCTTTTAAGTATTATTATTTTATGTTTCATCGTTTTCATACTCGCATTCCAGTTTTCGTTGAAAGTAGGCTGTTGTCATGTGTTTTCTCATCACATTTACTGTTAAATTGTTACTCTCCTTATCAAATGTATTACCGAGTTCGTAGTACAGCATACCACATAGTATCACAGTTTTGGAGAGAATGGCATTGCATAATGGACTGGTTTGGAGTAGTAAAAATTGTTTAAGATACTGCAACTTTTATTAGACTATAATTCATAGAATATATATCTGTATACAAATATATACAAATTGCTTGGTATTGGAGGGATGTCTTTAAATTATTCTGTAGGCTGGTTCGAATCTGTTTAAAAACGAAGTTTCCAGGATTCCCAGCATTTATTAAAGTGTGCAAAGTTTTATCTTCACTCTTTTCGCCGTGCTCTTTTCTACGCCGTTTCCCAAACCCGTCCCACGTCTTCACCGACCATCACCGCTACACTGCGAAGTCGGCGCTCCGTCACTAATGTTGTGCCTCGCTTTGCAGAAATATCCGTCGGAGACAAGTGGCCGGAGTTCCGTGCTGTCCTCGGTCAGCAGCGGCCAGTGAACAAGTACGCCCTGGCCGGCACCTGCAGCTGCGGTCGCTCGTTCGCCTACCGCTCCTCGATGTACCGCCACCTCAAGTACGAGTGCGGCAAGGAGCCGCAGTTCCGGTGTCCGCACTGCCCGCACCGCACCAAGCGGGAGCCGAGCCTCAAGCGCCACATTGACGTGATGCACGGGCCGACCAAAAGCCAATAAAGTAGATCCACCCAGCCTCATTTCGTTGTACGACTGCGCTAGGCGCTGAGCCCCCAAGCCAACCACATGCTCTTTTCCAGACGCCTGTCCGTGCGGAGCGCCTGTCAATCGCAGGGTAGGCAGTCCCGCACGACGCCGGCGTCCAACAGAACGGCCTACCCGCCTACCCGCCCCTGGCGCCCTACCGGCCCCCGCCCTGCGCTGCCTGCGCCCCGCACGCTTGTACTGACTGCCTCTCGTCTCTGTCCTGTCACCAGGTGGCCGCTTGGGGGTGGGCTGCACACGCTGCGGGCGCGTGTACCGCCAGGCGTCCTCGCTGTACACGCACCGGCGCTACGAGTGCGGAAAGCCGCCGCGCTTCCTCTGCCCCGTCTGCCCGCACCGCGCGCACCAGCGCTCCAACATCAAGAAGCACGTGCGCAAGCGCCACCCGGACGTGTGGCTGCAGGTGTGCACCAACGCCAGCGTGTGGAGGGCCATAGACGTGGACGACGTGCTCCCCGACGACGACCCCCTCTCCACGGCCGACGCCTTGTACGAGTGAAGCAGCACAAATAAAGACACCTTTTGTATTTTTTCAGAAATGACGTCTCACGACTGCGTGTTCTCCTTGGCCCACACCTCACACATAGCGCACGCACGCGCGCCCACCCCGGGGACCGCCCGCATGCTCTAACACGCGCTCCTGTTTGCAGTGATCGAGGCCTTCCTGCCCAGCGGGCTGGTGCCGATCCTGGACGCGGCGGCCGTCAAACAGCCCGTCGTGCTAAGGAGGCCGGCACCCAGGCCCTCCCCTCGGCCCGCCGCCCCCAAGCCGCCGGTCCTCCCCACAACGGTGCTGCCCCTGGAGCCGCCCCCGCCTGCACGCGGGCCCACACCCGCCTTCGCCTCCTTCATCTGCCCCCTGTGCCCTCATCGCAGTCGGCGCAAGACGCATATGGTGTCACACGTGTCCATGGTGCACCCCGAGTACCCGATCGAGGACTTACTCCAGGACTCGTGATTGGCATGTTGTACAAAGCGAAAATGTACAAATTACTTTTCATGTTATTGTGTTAGATTACAAAGGCTTATATCAGTTTCTACTTTCTAGTTCTATAGATCGAACTTGTCTGCTTCAATGAAGAAGAAGTATTTCTGTGCAGCACCTATCATATATTCGTACTCGAACGTAGTTATCTTCGTATAGGTTCAGAATAACAATATTTCTCTGTATTACTATATGGATATGATGTGTACTAGTGCTTGAAATAAATCGTGTTCGCCACAATTCCCCGATGAATTTCTTCAGCACTCGGCAACTCCCTCGTGGCGCCGCGTGGCGCCGCACGGCAGACAGAGTGCTGACGGGTCTTGTCTGTGTTTCCGCAGGAGACGGCTTGGGTCTGGAGATCCTGGAGTGGCGCCACCCGCTGCTGGGCGACGACGGTGGAGCGGTGAGCGCGGCCGTGGGCGTCCCCGCGCGCCAGTGCCTGCAGCGGCTGGCGGACGGCGGCATGGCCTACGAGTGCGAGAAGTGCGGCAAGCTGTACAACCACCTGTCCTCGTTCAACCGCCACCGCAAGTTCGAGTGCGGCAAGGAGCCGGCATTCCGCTGCGCGTTGTGCAGCTACCGCGGCAAGCGGCGCGAGCGGCTCGTCGAGCACATCAAGAACGTCCACGAGGGCGAGTACCGGCGCCGCTCCCTGCTGGCGCGCTCCTCCCTGCTGCCTCGCAGGGGCGGTGGCGGCCGCGGCCGCCGGGAGCCGCTGCGGCCCTCGTCCGCGGCCAGGCGAGCCGCGCGCTGACCGCACCGCATCCTGGGGTTAGTGGTGCGCTGAGCACGCCGCACTGCTCATTAGCTTACTTTGAGTAGCACCTGCAGAAGTTCAAATGTACACGTACTTTAAGGCCAAAGGCGATCTCTTTTCTCATGACTCTGTAGACTTGTGTTCGTTCGAAATAATAAATCTATTAATTCTGACTAATCCTATTTACTTTGAAAGCTCCGCCTTACCCCCGCAACGAATCACCGATCAGCCCATAGGAACACTCCACTGCAAGGGACTAACAAAAGCCTCGTCTGTGTCTTCCAGCTCTGGGCGTGTTCGAGACTGTGTTCGTCGTGGAGGACAAGGGTCCGCCGCCGCTGCGGCCGCTGTCTCCGGCCCGCCTCCGGCCGTCGGCGGCACCAGCCGCGCCTCCGTCTCTGTCTGCACCACCGCCACCGCCCGCACCTCCGCTGGTGTCATTGGCGGCACCTCCGTCGGCGTCCAAGGGGCTGCAGCAGAAGGGCGATGGGGCCTTCCCCTGCCCCCAGTGCGGCAAGGCGTACAGCCACGACCAGTCCCGGTGGCGACACGTCAAATACGGCTGCGGCAAAGGCCCCGGCGAGTTCAAGTGCCCGCAGTGCGAGCACCGCAGCAGCCGCGAGGAGCTCGTCAACGACCACCTGCTGCGCAAGCACGGCGTGCAGCGGGAGCCGCTGTCCCGCCGCATGCGGCGCCGCATCGAGACCGGCAACTTCGTCATCCGGGCCGGCAAGAAGAATGCGCCAAAGCAAGCGGTGGTCACACCTACCACGTGACTCTCTAGTCCTTAAAAAAAAAAAATATTGTTTCGTTGTTTCTGGGTGTTCTTCTTCTCCTTTTTTGTGCGTGTCGCAGTGCTTAAATAATAAAACTACCCTGAATCGACCCTAATTTAAAATTTGAGTTTTCTGCCACCCCGACCTCCATCTCTTCCCACGTCACCCACCACAACTTTGGAAGGCCGTTCCGAGACGTGTCGCTAACCATAGAGTAGGTTTCTCTATGTCGCTAACTGCTGTCCCTTCTGTTCCAGACGAAGAGATGGCGGTGGACGAGGACATGCTGTACAACTCGGACGAGACGATCGTCATCACGACGCTGCAGGCGCAGGAGCTGCCCTCGCTGAACCACGCGGGGCCCCGGCCCCCCAAGCTGTACCGGTGCGAGCGCTGCGACCGCGCCTACTACCACAGCCAGTCGCTGGTGCGGCACCGCACGGTGGAGTGCGGCAAGGCGCCGCGCGTCAAGTGCCCCCACTGCCCCTACCGCTGCAAGCAGAAGACGGACATGAAGAAGCACATCCACCGCAAGCACAGTGACCTTCCGGACGTGCCCTTCGACTCCACGGCCGAACCCATTTAATATTTGCTCGCTAAATATAACATGATTTGTAACGTCCCAGTCGGTCCCAGTCGTAAGACCTACCGCCAAACGATAGGACAGTCCACTGCTCTTGTTCTCTTTGCCTTTGCCATATGTGTGTGGAATATTTTTTGAAGATTCTTAAGTATTTATTAAGTGTGTGTGTGTGTATGCGTGTGTTTACATGTTTTTTTTTTCCGCTGTGTAGCAGGCCTACATGTAAGCGATGGTATTGTGTTTACGTGCCTTTTATTCACGATTCACGTGTTTTGCTTAGTATTACTTATTCTTGTATTTTCATCTCATGGTGCATAATAAAATGCTCACCTTTTCTTGCATTAGGCTCCCGACTAACACATTTTAAACGCCCCCGACTCATCAAGCCCGACATAAACAAGTCCACGCTCTCCCTTCGAACATTGATAGTGGACATTTTTTGGGGGTGTCAAATGCGTTTATATTTCTTTTCAATCCTTTCATGTTTCTTGCGTGCAATAAACTAACAATGATTCCACCCAAAGCCGTACCGTACGTCCCCAATTCGGATTAAAAGACCCCCCCCCCCCCCCACACACACACACATTGGCCTGCACCTTCTCAGCAGCACTCCAGGTCGCGGCCCGAGAGCTAACCAAGCTACGTGTTGACAGGTTTCACGGAGGCCCCGGACGGCGCAGACTGGCTCCCGCTGCAGTTCGACGGGAGAGCGGCGGCCGCATCCCGCCCGGTGTCCACGGCCAAGCAGAGCTTCCCTTGTACGCAGTGCGGCAAGGTGTACCTGCACTTTCCCTCGCTGTGGAACCACAAGGCGTACCAGTGCGGCAAGGAGCCGCAGTTCGCCTGCTTCGTCTGCGGCTCGCGCTTCAAGTTCCGGTCGCACCGCAAGCGCCACATGATGAAGCAGCACAACATGACGGAGTCCGCCAGCCACCGGAGGCACGCCGAGCTACCCTCCTGCTAACAATTGTCGCCGGCCGTGTTCTTGTCTTTTTAAATAAATCGCTTGAGATCATTTTTGCTCACTCGATGTTTTGCGTGATTTGGTCGTTTCTCTTAATGTACGTGCCAAATCCTTCCACTTCTTTCGTTTGTTTTTGTTTTTAAACCCCAGGCTTTACCAGTGAAGGGTAAATGTTGCAATTCATAACAGAAAATAAACTAGTTATATATCGGATGCTATTTAGTGGACAGCCTTTGGCTAACTGTAGAACTTTTGTGCAGGGGATGCGCCGTGGTGGCCCCAGCAGGACGGCTCCCAGGACGTCCCTCAGGACGGGGGCCTGGACGGGGTTGGCCAGCTGGCCGCGGACGATGCGCAGTTCTTGTGCCACAGCTGCGACAAGCGGTACCGCGACTACAACTCGCTGTGGAAGCACGTCAAGTTCTCGTGCGGGAACAAGGCGGCGCGCTTCCAGTGCCCGCTCTGCCCGGTGCGCTGCAAGCGCCGGGACACCGTCAAGCGCCACATGAACAAGTTCCACGGGCCCGAGTCCCTCGCCCACCCCATCATCGAGCTGGACGAGCAGGCCGCCGCTGAGGCCACCGCCAGGGTTGCCAGATAACTTGTGCGCTGGCTCGACCCGACCCTGACCGAGGCCCTGGTGGCCTGTGCTGTTCTGCCGATTCCCAAAATGATTTTCATGTCGTGTTGAATAAAAATGAAAACGCGATGCGTGAGTGCTTCCTCGCTGTCTCCGCCCCCCCCCCCCCCCCTCACAGCTTGACTCGTGTGACACGTGTGTGTTTGACACGTGTGGTCTGGGTTGCAGATGGCGCCAGGAGCCACCAGTGCCGGTCCTGCGGCCGCCAGTATCAGTGGCGTGAGAGCCTGCTCCGGCACCAGCGCGTCGAGTGCGGCAAGGAGGCGTCCCTTCAGTGCCCCGTGTGCCCGACGCGCACCAAGCACAAGCACAGCCTGCAGAGACACCTGCTGCTGCATCAGGACCCGCAGGACCACCGGCAGTGACTCGGCTTGCGTTTCCTTCCCTTCGCTCCAGTGCTTTACAATTCTCGCGACATTAGTTGATGAATGGATTATCGTGCTAATATCGACATCCTAACATGTATCCCTAGTATAACGGAAAATAACGAAGGTCTAGAAAGTAAAAAAAAAAAAAAAAATTGCCTTGCATTGCTCCGTCCTTGAATAAACAATCCTGGAAATGTTCTGGTTGTGTATCGGCCGGTAGTAAAATGCCTGCCCGAACCCGCTTCCCTTATTCACCCTCCAGAGTACTTCCTTCTCTCAAACTGCACGTCTTGTTCTAATGCTCTCTCGACGTCCGAAGTTTCTCGTAGACGCGCCGAGCGCCTGCGAGTGCCAGGGTAGGCCAGCCCGCACGACACGCGTGCATGCAGAAGTCGGAATTGCCTACCCACCAGGCGCCCTCTGTGCGTCAAGACTTGCAAACGCGGAAAACGCGTTCACGGCGCCTCTAACGAAAGCTACTTTGCCCACAGCCGCCCTGTTCGTCGACTGGCTGCCCGATGGGGCCGGGGTCCCTGTCCCTGCCTTGGACCTGCAGGACGTGGCCGAGGCTCAGGACCGCGCGCGCGGCGCTCGCGGCTCGGCCCGGAGGACGCCAACGACTGGGGCCCAAGCAGCAAGGCGGCGCCTGGCCTGTCCCAAATGCGGCAAGTCGTACCGCTGGAAGGACTCGTTGCGACGCCACCAGCGCGTCGAGTGTGGCAAGGAGCCACAGCACTGTTGCCCCTTTTGCCTGTACCGCTTCAAGCACCGCTTCCACCTCAACGCGCACCTCAGGGACTCGTGTCCAAAGCGGGCAGCCGTCCAGTAGGTGTAGTTTTTTATGGTGCCAACTATTCGGCATGTTGGCACATGATTGCTATCTACGATTTCAACTGCACAGAACCAATACTTTTTTGATTGTCATCGAGTGTATACACATTTTAATGCATCTAGTAATTATTAAGCATGTACCTGAATTTGAATTTTGAATTAAAATAAAGTATTAAAACAACAGTTTAAGAAGCTTCTTTTTTATCATGCAAACCTGATTTGGACTCACTTGAATTCATTGAAGTGGTTTGTGACACGGGGGTTCAGGGGGAAAAAAGCAGTAAAATAAATGTATTAATTTAATTTATTAACAATTGATCAGTTTTGAGGGAATAAATTAAAACAACTCCCATATCAGACAAAAATATTGATTGAGTGTCAATTCAGAAGAGAACACAATACAGAACAGAACCTTCCAGTACCTTTTGACACACAACTGGAGGCATGCCAACAACTAGTTATTGGTACGTATCACTCAAGGCACTTGTTTTGAAGACACAGACGAGTTATCACGCTAAGCTTGGACTCAATTTGTATTCAGTGCTTGCAAAGAAAGGGGATGAAAATTATTTCGTTACAAAATTTATGAGCTAAACTAGAAAATTACAATGCCAAAGCATGCTAGTAGGCTGTTTCTGTGCAATGTGGGCAGGTTTATTTAAACACTTTATGAAGACAAAACTAATAAAAATGTAACTCTCAATGTTACTGCAATTAAGAGAGAAACAAAGAAAACAGTATAAAACAATGTTCTACCACATTATATGGCCCACAGTAGTTTCAGAAACAGATTAAAAAAACAAAAAAAAGTATTGAAGTTCTTCAAGTGACAGAAATAATTCCCATTCCTTCTTTAGCATACGAAGAAACAATAGTAATGGCTAGGAGTACAATCACAAAATTCAAAAACATTAGTTTGTTCAACTGAACAATCCACACAGCAGCATTTAATTAAATATTTACTGATCCTGATCAGAAAGTTCTAAATCATCCAATTCATCATCTAATCCATCTAGGTCATCATCTTCCAAAAACAGGTTTTCATTGATGGCAGCAGCTGCAGCTTCCCCTGAAGATTCCCCTGAAATACCATCTCCAGAGGCACTTTCCACTAGAAAAGAAGAAAAACACACTTTTTAAGAACAGTTAAGTTTTAAGACAGTTACACCAAGTGTAGTTCATAATGTATCCTAACATTATCATTAAGACCATTAATATAGGGTGGAGTTGTACCTGGTGGAGTGTAGTCTGTCTCTTCTTTTAGCCTCTGCAGTCGGTCCTCTGCAGCTTGAGTAACCCCACTAATATCAACCTCTTGAGCTTCTGAAGCAAGTAGGTCTAGTTGAATTTCTCGGTACTGCAAATTGCAAAGAAGAGTCATCAAGGGTGCACATCTAACTAAATGAAAAGTCCTAGAAACAATAAAAATTGATAATCAATGTACCTCAATTTCTCCCTCCTCGTCCTCTCTCTTGTAGCTATCGAATGCTTCATCTCCATCATCCATAGAATCTCCATTTGCAAGTTCAGGATTGAATGAGAACATTTCACGTCCAGAAATCTGAAAGAATGGGGGATAAGTTAAGATTGAAGGGAGTGTCCTGAGAGCAACTAGTTTCCACATAGGGGGATGAACCTCATATTCATACTCACTCCAACTTGTCGCCCAGCCCTGAAATCTTGCCTCTTCTTCTCCTCATCCACTGCTGCCTGTTCATCCTTTTCCTTTAGTTTGCGCTTCTTCCAAGCCACAAAAGTCTCCAAAGTAACTTTTGTTAAAGTGGATCCTAGAGCAGCTCTTTCTCTCTCTATGAGATCTTCTAGTGAAATTTCTTCTTTCTTTTCCTTCTTCTTGTCCTGTTAACAGAAGAGCGTGTTACTTTCAAGGAAACATGAATGGTCAAGATGTAGCAAATAGATGATTTTCACTCCACCTTTTTAAGCACAAAACCTGGGGGAAGAGCATGCCTGTAAATACATGTTGGGCCATTTGGACAACTCCAAAACCAACCATATTTAGATCTCTCTACGGCATCCAAGAAAAATTTGCAAATCTGAAATACAGAATACAGATTACATTAAAATTGAACATATTATTTCACACAAAGAATGTTTTAGAAATAAATAAAACAAAAGACTTACAATGTCAGTTGTAGGTTTCTTTTTCTCTTCACCATGCTTCTTTTCAACAACTTCTGCTAGTTTTTGCTCATCCCAGTCATCCATAGTTTCATCTTCATCATCTCGCATGTCCACATACAAAGATCTCTTTTCAGTCTTTCTATCCATAGCAAGATCATGAGAGAATTTGCATTTGTTTCCTTTCGCACATTGGCCTTGTTTAAAAAAGGCACATACTACTGACTTAGGATCAGTACCTGCAACATTCAATGTTGGTTAGTTCAAAAGCACACACCTTATAATTTTTAAAGACTTTACAAGCAGGAACAAACCTTTCTCAACCTTTTGGGTTGCGACAGGTCTAAACAGCATCGCCATTTCTGCTGCCTCCTTCGCCTTTGCATCTTTGTCCTTGGTTTTGTCATCAACCTTACGGGCTGGAACACCTCCAGTTTTAACTTGCTTTTCAACTTGTTGAATAAACTTCTGCTGCTTGGCTCCTTTCTTATTTTTAAGACCAAAAGTTTTGTCCTGCAAAAAGAAAATGTTCCCATGTGCATGAAAATCATATTTCCAAACGAATTAGTAATAGAAAAGAACACCATATTAAATAAGAAAAATTCGGAAGAGTTAGAAGATGCTATGTATATCCTGTCAGAACACATATATGAATCCTCCTACCACCAGATGGAAAAGTAACACAATGGAGTACCGGAGAGAGGTTATGCAAGATTCAATCTATGACCCAAAAACAGACATTCCCGACATTCTTTTAGAGAAGTTAAAGAAGCAGTGTCTAAGAACACGATTTAAATGTTCGCATCGTGTCATATATGCAACTTGCTCCACACATAATATTGCCTTTACGTTAACCCCACATTCGCACACCTCATCATTCGCGTTCACTCAGCCCAAAGAAAGTGACTTAACAAGGCATAATGTGTACCTCTATGACTTTCTCCTTCTTTTTGGCATCAGCCTTTTTGCTGGGAGCTGCTGGCTTCGCCTTGGGAGGCATTTTGGCAGCGTTAAACACTAAATTGAGGGATGAATTTGAGCCGTTTCGTGAGCAGGTACAGGTCCGACTTGCGCCCTCTACAGACAGCCCCGACTACCGCGCCACGCGCTCGCTATGAAAAATTCGGTGCCGGTAGCAAACAGGGGCAGGGGGGCGGGGGGCGGGGAGAGGGCGATATAAACATTCGGCGATATCCACGTTTGGTGATCCATGCTTTAGACGGGTTAGACTGATCATTTCGTGCAATATTCCCTAGCGCCCTACCTTGATATGAGAGTCTCATGATTCTCATGAGTCACCCCTTTGCAATTCCGCCAAACTCACTGGAATTTATTTATTGCCCTTAGTGGCTGTTCATGTAAATCGAAGGTGAATCATAACCAAGTATTTTAATGTGTTCTATTTTTCTTGCTTACACAGTTACGTTTTGGTCATTATGGCATACAATCAACAGTCTAGTTCATCTTTGGGAAGGGGTGCAGAAGTGCCGATCGAAGTTGACACATTAAGGTTTGCAACAGCTAGAATCCAGGAGATTACATCCATTACCCAAACTCTAGGTAACAGCTCTCTTTTCAGTCTTTCGTGCTTGTCTATATATTTTCTATAAATTATATGATAAATTATATATTTTTTAAATCCAGATGAAGAGAAGAAAAATACTCTCTTATTTCAACGCTTGCCACGTCACATGCGCAGACGTGCTATGAGCCACAATCCCAAACGGATGCCCAGGAATCAGAGGGAGGCTTTCAGGCAACAGGTCTGTGAATTAATAACACACAATTTCTATGGTGGCTTTTAATTATCAAAGACTAAAATCAACATAGTGCTCTTTAATTTCATGTTGTTTTGAGCAACCCTATGTGTTCCTTTATACCTCTTTGTTTAATTTGGTTTACATACATCAGCTTTTGAAAAGCTCCAAAGGATCTGTAGTACAGCAGAAAAAACCAAGTAGAAAACATAGAAGAAGACCTGTCAATTTGTTGGAGGAGTACAATAGACGACAACGCTCTTTTGTGTGGCTGGAAACACACATATGGCATGCAAAAAGGTTTCACATGACTGAGCGCTGGGGTTATCGCCTTGCTCACTTTCCAAATGACCGCAGTTATCGAGCTTGCTACCGTGCTGCCGCCAACCATTGTTTAATGCAGGTTAGGCAGCCAGAAAAGCATTTTGAACAGAAATGCTTATCTTTTGTTTCTCTCATTGTATTTACTTTTGTACTTACTTTTTTATAGGATGTATCATTTCTGGGCTGCATTGAGCTGAAAGGCCCTTTAAATGTCCTTTTGGATGGTCTATCAAAGCATACAAGTTCATGTATTGGGTTGACGTTTGGTGCTCAGTCTCTTCTTGATGGTAGCCGGGAGGGTGACACCATGTTTTACAAATGTAATCAGTACCCTTGGCAGCCCGTTGGGTCTGTCTCATTTTTCTGGAAACCGCATACATCATCATCCTCCTCAGATATTCGAAATATTTGGATCTGGGCCCACCCAGCGTTTTATCAACGCATTGTTGATGCCTTAGGGGCTACTTTTCAACTGAACCCTGTGTCTAATATAAAATCAAAAGGATGGGAAGATTCAGTGAATAATGATGTATCTTCTCCCAAGAAGAAAAAAAAACTGAAAAATGGGGAAGCCAAAAATGTTGAAGAAGTGAAGCTCGATACTCGTAATGTGCCATTTGAAAGAGCTCCAAAGTACAGAAGTTCAACAGGAAGTGTAGAAATGTTTCTCTTGAAAGATACTTTGAACCGATTCCGACTGACTGGCCCTTTGTCCCAAGAAGTTCTCAAGGAAGCACTACAACTTGCAAACAATCCTGATGGAAAATTTCTTGTGAAGAGCATGGAATCTGGAGCTTCAAGCAACAAGGACAATCACTCTGTTGTATCTGAACAGGGTGTTCATAATGTAAAATATTTGACAGATGCTGATGATCAAGGCAGAGAATCACATAGCAGTTTTTGGCTGGAGACTCATGGAGTGACTTCTCCAGCTGAATTGCCACCAAGGATGATTTTGTGTTTAACAGTTAAAGATCCAAGACTGAACATTCCAGATAAGCGCACAAAGGCATTACCAGACAGAGCAGGTTTGTATTTGTTCTTAATTATCTTGTCTTGTCTTCTTTTTTTCCACTTTCTTATTTTTTATTGACTTTAATATTTGATTATGCAGAGATGAGAACTGCTGCCATCTGTCACTTACCGCCTGTGCCATACTCATGCCCACTTTGGTCAGCCAGTATCCGAGATGAAGTAACAAAGGGGAAATTGTCAACTGCTGAATTAAATTCCTTGAGATCGAAGTTTCTTGTGTCCGGTGTACTGAAATTAAATGAGGTGGTAGATGCTTCTGTAGAGGCAACTGCTGGTTCTTCCCTTGAAAGCTCTGTAAACTCCAAAATTCCTCTCTTGCTTGTGCAAAGACCTGGGAGCCAGGATCCATTGACTAAGCGCCTTGGTAGGTTGAAGATTTTTATATCATACCTATTATTATAGTTAACTTCAGGTGAATATGTGATTTAAAACATTGTTTTCAGGATTCGGCTGTGGATGGGATATCATTTTACCTGCAGGCTGGGCTATGCCTTTCTGGTTAGCGTTCAATTTTCGTTGTGCTAGAGCAGCAGGGCTACGAGAGGCTTCATCTCATGAACTGGAAAAAGGACTCTGTGAATTTTTATCCCCTGACACCGCTGCAGGTATAGAAGAAGAGTCTCGAAAAGGGCAAGAACTGAGAGAAACTTATTTCAGGTATTTAGGTATTTCAGGTATTTTTTAGTGTTTTGGTAAACTGAAATGTAGGACAGTGGTTTACCTTCATCATTCTTGGACTTTACATGCTTATTTTGTTGATTTCTAGGTTGCCCCCTGATAAACGGCCTAATTTTATCAAGTTGGGTGTTGTTTGCCCCTTTCGATGTTACTGGTCAAATTTAATTAGAGATTGGACTTTGTTACCTCAGGAGTTAAATGGTTTATCAAATGACCAAGAATCACGTAAAGTGAAAGGAAATGAATCTTCGTACTTTGTACTGAGGGACACAAGTATTCTGTCGGAGTTAAACAAAGTACTCTTAGATACTTCATCGGGACTGCAGAACAAAATGAGTGGTTAGTTGAACAATAAAACCTATGACCAATGATATTTGTATTCTGGAATATTGAGAAGAACCTTAAAGGGCCTTTTTTTTTTTTTTTTTTTTTACTGCTTATCAGGACAGAGTAACCAAAATTCCCCAGAAGCTAGGATTTTTAATCTGCCATCATTTTCCAATCAAGAGTATAGTCTTTTGCCAGTTCGTGTGGAAGCTTTGCAGAAGGGTGTCACAGACGATATGTCTCTCATCTGTGTACCCTCATCTGAAGATGTTCTCAATCTGATAAAAAGTTCTCTTGAAAATGTCCCAGTTGAACCATTACATTCTGACAAAAATCATGTAAGGAATTCATTTCTCATTTATTGTGCCTACCAACAGGTACGCTAAGCCATTGTACTCCCTTTATTTTTTTAATTTTTTTTAAATTAGGAGGAAAGACTGAAGCTCAGAAAGGAACACCAAAAACTTTTACTCCGGTTGAGGAAGCAAAGAGTGCGTGCGAAGAAAAAACTTGAAGAAGCAAATAGTGCTTCTGGAAGTGTGAAGAGAAATGATGACTCAGTGTCTCCCACAAAAGACTTGGTAGCTTCGTACAATAGGAAAATGGAAGAATTGTGGCTTCTTGATCCCAGCATTCTTGGATCCATTAGAAATTCAGGCACTAGAGAAACTGCTGGGTTTGTGACAAGAGGTCAGTCTTGTACCAATTTTATATGGAGTTGCTTGTGTGCTGTAACCTGATCAGTTTTTCTGATTTGTTTTTTTTTCTTTGTGCAGGGGACTTCTCCTTTACAGAAGCAAGAGGATGTGGAGTTGGGTATATCACTTACTTGTCCCTTCACAAGTTATTGCAAGTATGGCTGGAGCATTTTCCAAGAGAGTCTTCCTCGTGTCTAAAAAAGGGGTGTTTGATAGTGCTTGTGCGATCTCCAAATAGTTTTCAATATAGATTAGCAAAACTAAGTCTGATTGTGAACAGAAAATAGAAGTAATGTAAAGACAGTGATAACAATAAGGGGAAGATTGGTTGATTTGTGCTGTGTGCCACTTTTGTGTTACCTGGAATGAAAGCAATACAACATGACTCATCAATCAAATCATTACTTTTTATTTGTTCCCTCCACAAAGTTACATAATGTGAGAAAAATGCAACAAAACAAATATTTAGGCTCTTTCTGAAAGTAAGATTGGTGCGATTTTAGTTAAAGAAAAGAGGCAGTCAGTAGTCACGCAGGACCCAGTAATTTATGGAATATTTCACATGCATCTGTACAGCATGCTTTGCTGCATGTTGCCTACCATTACTATGCTGGTACACAGAAACAAGTTTCTTGTTACAAATGTGTCATGTCTCAATGTTAAATATATCCTTTATCATAAAAGGGATTAATGCACAGTAGTGTGCTGAGTAACTTTTATTTTTATTTTCTTGTTAGGTAGTCCAGCAAAACATGTATAGATGTTAACTTCATTTTAACACACTAAACACCATGTGACTGATACTGTCACAGTTAAAAAAAGAAAGAAAGAAAGAGCAATCTAGTTAGGGTCAGTGAGAGTAGACCACTGAATAGTCATAAAGGGCAATGAACAATAAGAATACAACCACTGCTGCTGCACAATATTGCTTCCCAAATCAATGTCATCTATGCTGTATGAGTCCCATTTCAGTTCCACACTGTAACCACAGCGTATCTTTTAAGATAAGTAGAAAAGAATCTATGGCGTTGATAATCACCAGATACTTTCTTTAAAGCTCTTCAGGCTTAAAACTAGAGAATTTGCAATTTCATTTAAATTTCAGAAAGTATATTTCTAGAGAATGACACCGTAGTATATCTTAGCTCTGTCAATAGATACGAAAATGATACTGTGTGAGTAAGAAAATGTTATTACCAAACAGCTTAAATCACGTAAATATTATTTCCTACTCATGTCTTTCAATTATTGCAGCATTGATAATTATTCCGCCACATGCCTCAACCTTCAATTAGTTCAAGAGGGTACAAAGGGGTGGTATTTCTTATTGTGTAACAGTTATTGCTCAAATGTCTGAAAACATTTTGTGTTCAATCAAGAAAGTGTTGGAGAGTGCAATGACATACCTTAACAGGACTTTTAAGGAGGACTACATCTCCGCTTAAAAATTACTTGAGTTGTGCTTCATTAGTATCACAGTCCAGAGAATAAAATCTGAAGAGAGCACCCTTTAAAAATTTCATCACTTATATATCTTACTTTTATCATTGTCTTACAGAAAATTCTGCACATTTTTATATTGTTGCAACTTGATCACATTTTAGATGACACATTTATATTTATTTAATTAATGTTTTTGTTTTCTCAAAATCAAAAGTTCTTAGCCATGTTGACATGGTATCAACCGGTACCTACAGGGTGGTTATGTCCCAGACTACACTCATGCAAAATAGCTATCACCAATCCAGGAATAGTTTCCTTTTCGAAGAGCAGCACTACCACCAAGTACTTCGTAGATTTTTCATCCAAACCAAAGAATCTTGTAACTTTCTTCAGATGCAAAATTTTGACCATACAATGTTGTCACATTCTTCCAAATTCTCCATGTGGATAGATTGTCAAAATTTTGCCTCTCAGAGAAACTTTACTTGTGCTTAAAATATGGAATCTCGTTTGGCTAAATGGTCTATTTGTTCCCATGCCAACTTGGTGAGGAAAATCCCTAACTCGTTGAGTACTTCAACGGATTTCACCTTCATGTTTTGAAATCTCGAAACTAGAAAATCATTGTCTTTGTCATCACAAAGAAAAGTTCAGAATTAAGTGTCTTTTTTTACTGTTACTTCTGGATTATCCAGCACTGACAGTCGCAAAAAAGTCTCAAGCGTAGTAACAAATCCTGTCTAATTTAAATGAGGTGCAGGTTTTCCTTACACACTACTTACCCTATGTAAGCTGGTGCACATGTTTGGTGATAGATCCAGAAGAGCAGGCACTGTGCCAGCAATTGAAGAGGAGATTGAAACACTAAATTTTTTTCCTCAGATGAGAAAGACTAAAATAGCTTCAAAGATATGATGTGGATCTGTGGACACATTGTAGAGCATACTGTTCAGCCGAGCACAATGCATGTATAGTATGAAATATTTAATTTATGTATTTTAGAACGTATTGCTTTTCCTATCCTTATTAAGATATCAACAATTATTTTGTTGACGAATAGGTTTTTTAACTTCTAAATCAAAGTTCTAGATCACAGCAACGTTCAACATGTTTAGTTCTGGTCTTCGCAAAAATTAAAGTTGCTAAACAGGGTTTTGCCATCAACTATGTTGTGTTGCAATAACCATTCCCTCAATAATGATTGACAACAAGACTGTGGCATCAGGAGGGTTGCCCATATTGTAGCACATGTGAATGCTGAGAAAGTGTTGGTTTAAAAAAAATCCATATTGTATCACCATTGTGTGCTTATCAATAATGAATTAAGAATTACTATTTACAGAAAGAATACTTCAAAAACATATTTTGAAGAATAGTTTACATTACAATTGATAGTCCACAAGTACATTTTAGAATTAAAAAACAGGAGGGCAACCTCTCTGGTAAGAATGCAGTTGCACTGCAAATATTCAATAATCTGTACATAACATTGTAAAAATATTAAAATTGATGCAAAGGATATCTGGTAACATCTCTATTTACAATAGGAGTGTGCTTATTGCACACCGCTTAAATATCTCTCAAACAGGTAAGTAAGGTATGAGCAACTACACGAGCTCTGCCCAAATTAATCAGACAAGTGTGTGCAGGTTACAGAGCAGAGGTAATCAAGTTTTCAAAAGTGGTAGAACCAAACATAAATTTGAAAAGACAATGAAGTTCCAAAATAGACTCCTCGCAATACTTTAAGCCAGAAACATCTCATACTGCACCTAGATTTGATGATGGCTTTTGGAGATATAACTGAAACCTGCACACTATTGCTTCAGGAAAACCCAGAAGTCATGAAGACATCAAGTTTGCAACTTCAACTTGGTGGTAACTTGATACCATGACTTACTTTCTGTCCTGGGAAAAATATCACTAACAGGGAACTATCACAACCTGAAATTAATTGTCATAATAGGTGTGTCATGAACAATGAAAGAGTCGCCGGGAATGAAAGATATCTTATACTGACACACAGAATAAATTCTATCATCAGCCATATAAAAACGTGTTTTAAGCATTTCTGTGGATAGAATGATGAATGTATTATTTTTGAAGTGCACTTTCTTTTAACTTTCTGTTGTCTATTATTATCCTCTCTATATCTAAGAAATCTAATTTTCTTTTAAGAGTCATAACAAGAAACCATCTAAGCCACGGACTATTAGTGATTATTATGTTTTATTGCAGAATTCCAAGAGTCAGCTTTGCCTTCTGAATTATTTATGTTCCACCAAATGAACACTTTACTTGGCCATGTGAATATTTTTTTTCACAATCCCTTTCGCTTGCGCCTATTTCAGGCAATTAAAGCTATACTGAAGTATTTCTGTACACTCATTCTATCCTGACCCCAAGAGTTTGCTATTGGACACGATAATATACAACACATCTCTACGCCTGATTGTGCGCTAGGTTGAACACGATGAGAGTCTAGGTAGAATCACAAATGAACGCGCCGTGTGGGCGCTGGGTGGCGCTGGGCCGGCGGACGGTCTAGGTCTAGTCGTAGACCTAGTCGGTGTGCCTGGGCTTGGTCCGGCTGGCCTGGTGCTCCGTCGCAGCGGCGGTGGCCGTGGGCACGATGGTGACGCTCCTCGTCATGCGGTCCCGCGGAACCAGCAGCGGCTCGGCGCTCACCTGCTTTTGCTGTCGGAAGCGGAGGTGCCTGGGCCGCGAGCAGGTGGTAGAGGCGGCGGGGGCGGCAGCGGCGGTCGGGGCGGGGGCGGGGGCAGCAAGCCCGCCCGCGGGGACAACGATGGGCAGCGAGGGCGCAGGCGGCAGCAGCGGGGTCGTCACGCCGCCGTCTTCGCCCGAGTCCTGGCTGTCGCATGGACTTGTAGACCCCGACAGCCGCTGCCGCCGCCTCGACAGACTCTTCTCCAGACGACGGAGGAACCTGCGGGCCGGGCAGCAATGGCAGCATCAGGAACAGGCAGTGGGCCGGTGAGACCGAGAGCCGCTGAGTGAGCGCCCGCGGACAGCAGGGTAGGCCAGCCCGCAGCACAGCACGGCCGTGCGGGCTGGCCTACTCCGTGTTCTGCAGGCGCCGGCCCACTCACGTCCGTCCGACGCCCAAGACCCACCTTATCTGGTGCCCGATTGTCTTGAGTCTGCTGATCTTCCGGCTAGGTTTGGAGCCCAGCGGGCTGGCAGGCGAGTCCTCCCACGCTTGCTTCCCGCGCAAGCAGTGGCTCTTCGCATCCTGTAAAAAGCCGTGTCAGAGGTAAGGCTGGGGAAGGGTCGTCATGACTGACTAGTTGTCATAGCGGGACACACTAGGCGACTGGATGTTTTAGCACACATTGCGGTGGGGACAGTTTTGTGGGAGAATGACAGTGAGAGACCTACACTAAGTGGCGCACGGACCAATGATACGGTACACCGGGTGTGTCGGAAAAGTGAGGCTGGGCACAGTGACAGCGGGAAGGGGGGCGGGGCACTAACTCCGGGAGGGGACAGTGTACCCGAGACAAATGACAGTGGCGAGTCGGATCGAGTCCGCCACGGGGACAGTGCGGCGTCACGACTGGAGCGGCCGCGAGGGACGTCTCATCTCGCCTCGCCAGGAGCTGCCAGGGACTCCCTCGCTGCCGGGGACCGAGGGCCGGGGGCCGAGGGCCGGGGGCCGAGGGCCGGGGGCCGAGGGCCGGGGCCGGGGGCCGGGGGCCGGGGGCCGGGCCGGGCCGGGGCGGCCAGGGATCCGATGTAGACGACTCAACCGCACGCCTCCACGGCCAGCGCGGCCGGCTACCAAACACACTCGTCGTCATGCACAGGAAAAACACATGCACGTCATGCAGCAGGGCTCGGCATGTCTCCGCCCCGCTCTGCCCCGCTCTGCTCTGCGCGGCAGTGCCGGCAGTGCTCTCTACGAACCTCTCCCGTCTCCTCGCCGGATGCCTCGGTGGACGGGTGGCTGCACGGCTCGGGCGTCCGCACCCACGCCAGCCGCTCGGACCCGGCGGGCGATGTCGGTCGCTGGCACACCTCCCTGCGATGGAACAGAACGGGCTCAGTGCGCGCTGCGGGAGGGGAGGGTCTGCTCGTGCTGTGCGCAGCTGTGCGCAGCTGTGCGCCGTGCTGCCTACCGGATGGAGTTGAGGCTCTCGTCCGACGACGACGACGTGACCCGCTGAGGCTGGGCGGCCTTGGCGTTGCGCGCCCGTCGCTTGGGCGATGGCTTCCGCGGCGAGCTGTGCGCGCGGTGCTCGCGGCCCCCCATGGGGCCCCCTTCCGGCACGTCCAGCAGCAGCTTGGGCGGTGGGGGGCTGCGGGCCGCGGACCGCGCCGTGGGGGAGCGCCGCTCGCGCCGCCGGCCTGACGCGCTCTTACGCGTGGCGGCTGCGGTGCGAGAGGGACGCCCTGGAGTAAGACTGGTCCTGCTGCATCCCGGCCCCGGTCCTAACTCACCAGTGGCGGAGCCGGCAGAGCTGGGCGCGTCGTACAGACCGTCCGAGTCGGTGAAGGGCAGCTGGCGGCCGTAGAAGGCGGGCGAGAAGCGCTCGCAGCCGGCGGGGAGGTCGGAGAGCGGCGACTCGCTGCGCGAGCTGACGCCGCTAACGGGGCTGAGCGAGCGGACGGCGTCGCCCTGGTCGCCCTCCACCACGATGCTGGGAAGCTGTCGGCACACGTTGCCGGGGTGAGGCCCATGTCCGGTTGCCCGGCCGGCACGGGGGTCTGGCGGGGGCTTACCGTGAGCAGCGAGGTGACGGGGGCTTCCAGGTCGGCGCATACGTCTACTGACACGTCGTCCAGCTCGGTGGCGGGGGTGAGGAACACGGCAGATGACGCCGGAGGCAACAGGGCGTCCTCCTCGACGGGCTCGGCGATGGAGATGGCGGGCAGCAGGAGGTGGGTCATCCCCAGCGGGAGCGGGGCTCCCTCGGGGACGACCAGCGGGAGCGGGGTGCCCCTGCCCAGGTCCAGACTGCCGCAGTGCCGCATGCGCCTCGGAGGGGGCACGGGATGGGAGTCGGCGTCCACCCCGCCGCCCTGCAATGCCGAGTATGAGCCAAGCGTCGGCCACCCCCTCCCTCTCCTCCCCCTCCCTCTCCTCCCCCACCCTCTCCTCACCGGCTGCAGCGCTCCCAGGCTCTGCCTCGTGTCCGTGGCGAAGCCCTCGTCCTGCGACTCCATGACAGCGTCGTCCGAGAGTGTCTCCGAGTCGGACCGGCCCCGCATGGGCCGCCGCAGCGTCGGGTAGAAGACAGCGTCGACGGCGGTGCCCTCGGACGCCCTGCGGGTGGGAGGCGGCTGCGCCACGCACGTCCCGGGGGATCCGGGCGAGCGGAGAAGAAGGGAGCGCTGACCCAGGCCAAGCCCCGCACGGGGCAGCACGGCCGTGGAACCGGGAGAACCGTCTTCGGTCTCGGCCTGAAACACCTGCCCGTCAACACGGCCTTGGATTGAGGCGACCGGGGCGTCCGCTACAGGGGTCAAGGGGTCACTAAGGGAAGGCACACAGAGAATGTCTTCACACCGCTACTGACACACACCGCTTCGCTACCGGGCCGGATCTCGCTTGCTCGGCCGCGCACAAACACTCACCTCGACCTCCGAGGCGGACATGGAGAGCGGGTTGCTGGACCCACAGCGCGAGGCTCCGGGCGAGGCCATGGACGAATAGCCGGACGAGGACAGGTTGGACTCGGAGGCGATGCGGTCGGCCCGCGAGCACATGGAGAAGGGCGAGAGGTAGCACATGCCCGGGATGCTGTCCGACGCGCTCGCACCGGAGGTGAGGCCGTGGGCCTCCACGTCCGACTCGGCCTCCGACGTGCTGCAGGTGACGGTGATGAAGGGCAGCACGTCCACGTCGTGAGACCTGCCAAGCCCGCGAGAACTCAGAGTCAGCAAACCAACGAGTCGGGAGGGGCAGCAAGCCCCACTGGGTTCGCACCCCCACCTGTTGCTGGGGGAACGTTGAGGCGGAGGGGAGCCGGGATGGAAGCTCCAAGAAGGCACTGACGGTGACCTCGTTGGCGAAGGCTGCTCGACGCGCAGCTCCGGGATGACGAGGGTCGCTGCATTGGGCGACGGGCTCAGGCTGCAGAAGGATGCTGACGTCGTGGTTGACAGGCAGGGCGACGTGGTGGTGGTCAGGGCCGAGGGGCTGGTAGCCGAGGACCCGCTGCCCTGCTCAGACACAAAGAGGGTTGTTACGGCGCCACCTGACGTGGGAGCCTGCCGGCCACAGCCGGCCACAGCAGCCACAGCGGCCAGCGGTGTGGTCGGGGGTGCCCAGTGGTAGTGAGGTGCGTGCATACCTTGTAGGGTACGGGGGTGAGCAGTCCCAGGCCGACGGGGCTGCGGGGTAGGATGGGGGAGGGTGCCGGGGTAGGCATGGGGGACGGCAGGGGCGTGGGCAGGGGGGTGGGGCGGGGCGTGGGCACCTCTCGGATGGGCGACAGGTTGCGGCTGCCCGAGCTGGGCACCTCCAGCAGGATCACCGCCCCGCTCGTCCCGCGCTGCTGGCACGCCGACAGAGGGTCGAGGACCGTCACCTGCGCGGAGGGAGAGGCCACCGTCAAGACAGTTATGGGCCGCAGAGGATTGGCGGGCCCGGCCGGGCCGCTGGACTCACCTCGATGGTCGAGGACGTCGGGGTTGATGTAGGGGTGGGGGTGGTGGTGATGGAGCGCGGCAGCGGCGGCGAGTCGGGCGCGCCGCTGGACGAGGTGGCGGGCGTCTGGTGCGAGTGCGACGAGTCGTCGGATGTGACGGCGTCCTCCATGTCCTGGTCGCAGTACCGCAGCAGGTTGAGGAGCCGTGTCGGCCGTCGGTGCACCACCACATCCCCGCCTGCGCGTTGAACACGGTGCGTGTTAGTGACAGGGACTGGCACATGCACGAGACACGGCCACATCGGCAAGTTTTTCTTCAATACTCTAGTGAAAGAGTTTTTCTGTATCAGTTTTTTTTTTTTTTTGGGGGGGCAATACAGAACTCATTCTCGAAGAAACCCATCGCCCCCAAAATTATGTTATCTTATCCAAAACATTTTTTTTAATGACTCAAAATATCTTTACCAACATTCACATAAGCTTTGAAGCAACAGCACGACGCTTAAGATAAAAATTAAAACTTTCTTTCTGGGTCAGGTTTTTAGGATCTGAATCAGTGATGATGTATTAGATAAAAATGCTCTGTTCGCCAACGAAACATTTGGGTCGTGATTGTAAGTCAGTGCGTCTACGGCAGTCCTACCATCACCGTGCCAACCACGTGCCAACGTGATGAGCAAAACACTAAAGGGTTCGTGGTGAGACTGCGAGACGCATGATGAGATGGATGAACCAGTGACCTTAACGAACGTCACTCGTTCTGTTTATGATGAAGAAAAAAAAATGTGTTCTTTTTTAAGGAGCAGTTCTGGCAACACATTCCTGCTTCGTTAGCCGGGCCTGCCAGGCCAATGAGAATGGCTGACAGTGCTGCGCACCGCTTGACTATAAACATGCTGCAAACTAAAGGAGCGCTATGGATGAGAGGACATGACGTTCCAACGCTGGCGAGTGAGTGGCAACACAGTCAAGCTAACACAAAGGACAAACATCTAAGGGATCCACTATCAAGCTATGCTTCCGGCGAACATCACAAACAAAAATAATCAAAACATGCAAAACAGCTAAATGTAACATTGACGGATTTATCAACTACAGTAACGAACCCAGCCACTTGAAGAAGTACTCGTTAGGCGTCGACATGCTCTTCTTCATACTAGCAAAATGCGACACTGACATGGCTCTGCGGCGCTCTCAACTAATAATTTACCAATAAAGACAAGTTCCGAGTTGCACATTTGATTGCACATTTAATTGGACGTGATACAAGGATTCTGCCACTGTCGGCAGAATGAAACACCCATACAACTTCAAGTGCGCGGGACATGAGTTCTTGCATCCAGCGGGCATGTGAGTTTGTTTGTTGACGCGAGAATCGCAGTTCGACATGGCGGAAGGCATTCGTATGTTTTTAAGTGAGTCGTCTGATTCCAAATTCTACCGCCCGTGTGACCAGGAACTGGCAACGCCGTCGCTTACTCAGACCCCGGCCCGTCCGGTCGCCTGGGCTGCCTAGGCTGCCTGGGCCAGAGTAAGGACCACCCACCACTTCCTGCGCCCGCCTGGGCAGTACCGTGTGTGGGCTGGGCTGGGCCTAGCTGGGCCTCAGGCCGGGCTAGCCCCCGCGCCCAGGGTGTGTCACAAGGTGTGTCCTACCCCTCCGTGCGGCTTGCAACACTCAGACACGACTAAGCGGTTACAGCTTCAGCAGCTCAGCGGGCTCAGCGCCTCAGCATCTAAACAGCCGCCCCGCCGGCACAACAGGTGCATCAGGTGTGTGGAGGGACACTCTACTGTAGCGCAAATCCCGAGTCTCTCGAGCACAACACAGTTTTCGCATTAAGTTTTGTTTATGAAAAATTATGACTGCGAAAGTCAGATATTACTGGCGGTATTATGAAGAAATATCTTCTTTTTTTTTTCAATCAAATTTAAACAACGGGATCCTGTTGTGCCGGGGTCTTGTATTTTTTCCTTTGTTTCTTTTTTTTCCAAGGTGACAACCTCATTACAGTCTGAAACGACGCGCCGCCCCTCGGCCCGCCCGTGAACCTGCGAGCCCCTGAGGGCGTGGGCCACCCCTGGCTGGGCTGCAGTTGGATAACAGGGGCTGTAGCACCGAGTCGCCTGCCAACAAACACATATGGTCGGCCCAGCGTATCGCCAAGGCTTTAGCCGGGACTCTCAGCGGCTTGTTTTCAGCAGAAGGCCCGTGCCCGAAACCCAGACAAATCTATCAATTTAGATAACATTTTGTTCATCAGTCGTCGTAACGGAAATGGTACTGCGAAGCAAAGTCTAGAACAGCTGCTCTGTTCGCACTTCGCACCCATGTTCCAACGTATGTAGGCTCTGTGACGGCCCGAGTCATCCTGGCACAGTGGAAGTCAGAACAATATTACAGGGGTTCGAGCCATTACTTCGTGCTTTTCAAACTCGGATTCGGAAAGAAACATCAATCACCGACATTCACGTTTTCAAAAACGTACTACTATCCGCTAGAGAAATAAAACTAAAAACGCAAAACAAAAATATTAAATTAAAAATCTTTCGAAGACCTAGGCTGCATGGAAATATATGAACGTCATTTTGCCTTCGACACCCGGGCCCTCTTCGCTATCGCGCACCTGACCTGAAATCACTAACAGCAGTTTCGAAACTATTATTAGATCTGCTACATAGGACGTTATTCCGAGGAAACATTCAATGTGCAACTGTCCTTTCTATACCGGATCGTAAGCCATCCGTTTGCTTAAAACTGCGCTACCATAACACGGTTTGTCATTTCGACAACAATATTCGCGTGCGGGTTATACAGGCAGCGACTTGTGAAAAACATTACAGCGCTCGCCATCTAAGCAGGTGGAGTCCAATAAGCGAGAAAAGAGAGGAAGATAAGAGAGGAAAACACGTACAGGAAAGAGAAAAGAGATACACCGCTCGCGAAAGGCCTGGCTAGGGTAACGGGGATCGGGGAGGGGGCGTGGCTATACAGGGGGATGCGAGGTTGCGGACCCCCGTACTGACCTGCACTCGCGTCGAGGGAAGACAGGGAATCGCTCCCGGTCCCCGTGCCCGGATTGGACGAGGTCGAGTGCGGAGGGCTGTGCTGGGACCCCAGGCTGCCGGGCCCCGCCCCCGGGCCCACTTGGCCCCCTGAGGTGTCCCGCTCTCGCTCCGAACCCGAGCTCATCTCGGCAGACACCTTGTTCAGGAGCCGCGCGAACGTCACCTTTTTCTCCAGCTTGTGCGGGGGCTCCGACCCTGTTGGCGACGAGACGAGGACCATGCTAGAGCTGTTCGATTTTCAATCCTTCATATTTTTTTGAAGGTATAATAAATTTTTGACTGGGTTTTTGTTTGCGTTTTAAAGGTAATTTTATTTAGTAAAATGTTGAATGAGTTTCCGATTCTTTAGTCATGGTTGTTATTTGTTAATTTTATAGAAGAATTTTGAAGGATTTCGAAGTTTATCACAATTTGCTTCAGAGTTTTAACGATGGGATTTAGAATGAATTTACTGAAGGATACCACCATGTGGGTACCATTCTTTTCGACATCAAAAGAAAGATATCGAACAGCCGTGGACCAAGCTCTGCGTCACATTTAGTTATCACACTATGTGGGGATGATGGGAGGATTACCAAAGGGACTCGCTTTTATTTTTTATTTTACTTGTCTCCACAGCGTAGAGCGACGTTTGATGCTCTTGGAGGAGCGACATTTCGTCATTTTGTCTCGAATTTCATTGCCCTCCGGAGAGCAACACATATTAAATTGTCGCTCTTCAAGACCGACGTTAAAAAGCGTCGCCCCTTTAGAGCAACAATTGCCTATTCAAAGGAGTGACTCTCGGAAATGTCGCTCCATTAGAGCAACGCATTTTCATGTGACCCAACTGAGCAACGGAAGTTTTCAAGTTTCCAAGAAGTATTTTTGCCAGTTAGGTTTAGGGGAATACCGTAGCCACCGACATCAAAACGTTTTAGAGCATTCTACATGCAGCAGCCCAGAAGAAGGTCGATAGAGTGCATGAGGATTCAATTTCTGGAACCCAGAGGATGTGCACATTCAGAGTAAAGAACCTTGAAAGAGAAAACGAGGGGATCGCGATGTTGAGAATATGTATAGCGTGGATAAGGCGGTGACGCTGGAACCTGCTGCAATTTCCGATTCATTAGCCAGGACTCGACTGAAAATAAAGTGCATATTAAATTCAAGGTGAAACACGAATCAGTTAAACTTGAAAGTGACCGCGGTGGACGAGATCAGGCCGTGTGAGAGTTGCGGGGCCGTGACCGTCTGCGAGTGTGATAAGGCCATCGGCAGCTCCGGTACGGGCAGCGCCTAGCTCCTACCGCCCAGCCGCGTCTCACCCAGGCATCACGCTCGCACCAAAAACAAGTGAACATATTACGTGCCCTGGACTCGACCAAGATGAGAACGCGATGCGGATGACTCACCATGCGCCTGATGGCCAATGCTAAATGACGTTTCGCACGTGATGCCGTCCTCGTCCCTGGAGCCCTTCACGGACGGCGTCCTCGATATTGTCTTGTTGTTGTTGTTGACGATGTTGTTGTCGCCCAGCGAGTCCAGCAGCAGCGGCTCGCCGTCCAGGCTGGTGCCGGAGACGAGCTGCTGCAGGATCTGTTTCTTCTCGGCCGCGTCCGCCGCGGACCGCTGGCGCGTCGGCGTCGAGTTGTTGCGCTTCTTGCGCGGCGACGGAGTCCCTGACAGCACAAGAGAACGTGAGTCCAGCGGCACCGGTAAGGGGCCCCGGGCGCCTGCGGGGTTGGCCAGCCCGGATGGCGCGAGCTGAGACTGCCCGGGCCCGGCCCGCGCAGCAGGCGGAGCAGGCGCCCCAGAAAATTGTGTTCTCAATCCCGGAAAAATCAAGCATTGCATTTGCATTGGATCTGGTAAAATGTTCTTGGTCCAAGTGCATGATTACTAGATTCAATGCAAATGCTCTTGATTTTTCCGGGATCGAGAAAACAATTTTCTGGGTGTGAAACAGTAAAGAATATACCTGCATATCTCTCTTTCTAAACCAAATATGGTAAATTTAAATAATGGTAAATTGAAATAATGGTAAATTTAAATAATGGCAAATTTCAAAAATCATTCTCACAAAGTAAGAAAAATGATCACAATAAATCTACTGTGCACCACAGGAAGTGACATACTGACGATGCGAAGAGTCTTTGAGGTTGCAAGTCTGGGAAGCGTTAAATTTTCAAATTACTGCTCGAAGTTTCAAAATCGTCTGTTTCCTGCTCCGTCAGTACCTCACCTTCTATGAAATATAACGTTAAAACAGTCGAGATGAAAGACTTAATGTGAGAAGTACATGTGTAGAAACTAGAAGAGATACTGTGAATGAGATAACTGTAGCAAATCATTGTCCTTGGCAGTGGATAAAGTATTTAAAAAGAAGAAGACAAAGAGAAAATAATATTAACAATCTACGAGGAAGGAGGAAGGCAAATTCCATCAAATGTTACTGTGAGGTATAAAAATACTATCAAAAATTCATATCTTAGTATCATTACCAAATAATGCTATGGTGCAGTAATAATATGCACATTTTCTATAGTGCGGCGAGGAATGAAACGTCCAGAAAAATCAAAGTCATTTCTTACACTTTAAAAATTAACTTAACCGCGGATCAGGAAACATACAAGTGGTTCAAAACTAGAAAAGACTAACCATGAAGTGAATTTTGTCCAGAGCATTTTCTGTATCAGGGGGCGTCCATAAATGACGTGAACGTCGAAAGGGGGAGGGGTGCGTTTTTGTACTCAAATGAGGGGGCGCAATCAACCAAATGAAATGTGACATTCCGAGAATTTTTTTGTTGTCGGTCGGTCGCCTTATCGCGTGTTTCTCAAGTTACAGTACGTACGTACGTGAAGGAAAGGTGGTCGTTAAACGGCAAAAAAATCGAATACGTAATTTATGAACGACCCCTTACGTCTTCCGCAGGTTTTCGCAAAACACCGTACCACCACCTCGTGTACAACATAAGGTAGTTACACATCCTCTCTGAGCATGCGCGTACTGCCGAGCTGAGCTGCAGAGCGGGCGCATTGCTGCGTAGAGACCTTGCCAACAACCTCTCGGAAAAATGCGAACATTCAAAACATGCCGTATAGAATGGAAACCACGATACAAAGTGAAAAATATTATAAATTTCGATACCGCATGCAGACTATTTAAAGTTCCAACTTTAAAATTAAACTAAAAATACACCGTTTGTACTGAAAGTGAATATTTAAATTTTCCATAGTCAGTCGACTTATTCTCAAGCATAATGTTTCCTTATGTATTTGTTATCGCCAATTGCGGTCTTTTCATCCCTGTCTTTTAATTCTCATCACAACGTCCCGCCCAGAACCGCTGGTCCTTTATAGGGATTTTCCTCGCAACAACTGACTAAAGATTTTGTAGTGCAGATGGTAAGAAATGAATTCTTTGGCTGAATATAAATGAGGTTTTCAGTCTAGCACAATAAGAAGGAAACCTAGTAAAGTACTTATAATCATCTATTGCGGAATACATTGCGCCTTAGCTAAAGCAAATTGGCAGAAATTGTCCAAAAGGAGCCTCCCTCCAGATCATTGTGATTGCAGCACAAATTTTTTCGTCAACAACAAGCTACAGCGCAATAGGCTTCTCTGGGCATTTCCTTCGCGTTGGAGTGGATTCATATCCTCAATATCTCTCCGTATTTCCACACGTTCAATAAGACACTCTCGGGAAGAATTCAAGGACACGAAGTGATAAAATGATAATGTACAATGAAAAAATGTGAGAAATAGAATGGTACAGAATGAATAAAAGACAACACACCAAATATCAGAGAGACGGACTTGTAAAGAAAAAAAAATACAGAAAAGTATGATTTCATTCAAAGATCTGTTTCTTTCAGAGAAAATTGATAAGGAATCGAATCAAATTTAATTACAGTGTGTGAAAATGAAAGAATGTGTTACTGCCAAGGACGCCTCCGTGCAGAGCAGCAAAACGAGACAACTCAGCAATGTACAAAAAGGACTGATGAAAGAAAAAACTGCGACTTTACTCGTTCTTTTACTGTTCCAGAAGCTCATCTCCCCTCGGAGTTCACCGAGCGAGCAGCCGAGTGAGCCAAGTGAGCCGAGTGAGTGCAGCGGCCGGAGGCGCCCTGGCGTGTGGCCGTGGTGGTGGGCACCGAGGTGGGCGCCAGCACCAGAACCGCCACCCACAGCCCTGGCCTGGCCATGAGGGTGGCCGCGGGCGTGGCCGTGGGGGGCCAAGCCTAAGGCACTGGCGCTGCCGAAGGCACTGCCATAGGCACTGCCAAAGGCACTGGCGTGAGCGGCTGGCTTACTTCCAGGGGGCGGCCTAAGCAGATCATCCAAGCTAAATGTGCGCGCAGTGGCCCCGGGCTCAGCCGGGGAGGCGGCGGTCAGGCTGAGGATGGACGGCTTGCGAATACCCAGTCGGCCGAGCAGGGAGCGAGGCGGCTGCGGCCCGGTGCCGTCCCGGCTACCGCCGCCGCCCCCGCCCCCGCTGCCCCCAGGGCCGCCCCCGACGTCGCCTCTGCCGCCGCTCGTACCGGAGGCGCTCCCCGTGGACGCGGCCAGCGAGTGCGACGCCGCCGGCCCCGCGTGGAGCTGGTCGCGCAGCGAGGACCCCCGCGAGGGGTAGATGCCACCTGTGGGACGGCAGGAGGGCACAGCGTGTAGGCAGCCACCCTAACGCGGCAAACGGAGAGCATGAAACGCGACAAGCCAATTCCAACCTGAGCGGTTGCGATCTGCCTCCTCGGCCAGCAGCTTCTCCAGTTTTTCGGGGAAGTGCCTCTTGGCACACCAGAAGAGCCCGATGACGCCGAGCACGGCGGTGACGGTGATGAGGCCGAGCCAGAAGGGCTCCTGCAGCATACGCTCCGACAGCGGCTTGAACGGCACCGACATGCGCCGCTCGCACTTGGGGCCCTCCCACCAGGCGTGGCAGCGGCAGTGGAAGGTGTCGCCCTTCTCGTGGCACTCGCCACGGCCCTCGCAGGGGTTGTCGTTGCACGGCTTGGCACGCACGTTGCACAGTGCGCCCTGATCACAGAGACAGAGCAAGGCGTTAGCGGGACTCGAACCCGAGCGCCGCACACGGGCCTCCCGCACAGCGAGGCACTACCCAGGCAGCCACTGACCTTGTAGTGGGGCGCACAGGCGCAGCGGAAGGACACGGGAGTGAGGATGCACTTGCCCCAGACGCAGGGCTCGAGGTCGCACTCGGTGAGCCCGCACAGCAGCCCGGTGAAGTGGCCCTTGCACTCGCACACCCGGCGCCGGTCGCGCACCAGGCACTTGCCGTCGTTCTGGCACGGGTTGGGCGCGCACGACTCGACGCTCCAGGAAGCGTTGCTCATGCGGACCAGTTTCACGCGGTAGTCCTCATCTGCCAGTACGGAGCGAGTGAGTCATCGTCACCTACAAAGCACACAGGGTAACGAATACTTCTACTTTTTCCTACCGCACCTCTTATGGGCTGGATGGTGGCGTTGAGCGTGACGCCAGACTCCTGGCCGCGCTGCCACAGCTGCAGGGTGTTGAGGTAGGACGTGATGACGAAAGGCGCCGTGCTGGCGTCCGGGGCCTCGCACAGGATCCAGGTGGAGCCGTTGGTGTCGGCGTACGAGTCGCGCACCTCCAGGTGGCCGGCGCCGCCGGGGCACGAGGCGGTCGTGGCGCTGCGGGCCAGCGCCACACCGTACAGCTGCAGCAGAGAGGAGAGGGGGCCGTCACAGGGCGCAGCGGCTTCAACAGCTGCAGCAGCAGCAGTAGCTGCACCGTTAACGCACCTGCAGCTGCAGCCGCGCCCCGAGCGGCGCTATGAAGCGGAGAAGGAAGTTGACGTGGACGGGGGGCGGGGCGGGGAAGTTGAGGTGGCGGATGGGAATGATGGAGTCGTTGGCCTTGACGTGCACCACCACCTCCTCGGCGTCCTGCGACATGGCGCGGTACGTGGCGCGGAAGCCCTTGCCTCGGGGAAGCCCTGACGTCGAGAGGACGACGTCGAGCCGCTCGCCAGCGGACAGCAGGACGCCGCCGGACACCGGGGACGCCGTGGGCACCACCCTGCGCCCCGCACCCAGGTCCACCCACATCGAGGACTCTCCGCCCATGTCCACGTCCGTGAACTCGAGCCAGACGCGTCGGCCTGTCAACACGATGTGTCAGAACCATGTTGCCATCCGGGATCCGCACAGCGCGGCGAAGGGTGACCCACAATATTTTTTAAATTGGGGTTCTCGCTATCTTATGTTGTTCCACTACCCTCTAAGCCACCACCCCAAAAATTCAGCTCAATATTCCAATTTTCAAAAACAAAAAAAAAATATTATGGGCCACCCTAAGCGCGGCCAGACCGAGCGGCTCGGTGCACACGCACCTGCTGGGGCGCGGACGATGGCGGTGCACTGCAGGTCGGGCAGCAGCTTGTTCGGGTAGAACGGCGATGTGAGCTCGCCCTCCCGGGCGCTCAGCGTCTGCTGCGGACAGCCCGACACGTCCACGGCGGTCCAGGAGCCCAGGAAGCCCGCCCCCGCCACCGAGTAGTCCGAGCGGAAGCGCAGCACGGCCTCGTTGGACGCCGAGACGAAGTCGAAGCGCTCCATGGCGGCGGCCGAGTGGTGCTGGCCGCAGATGATCTGCGACAAAGAGAGCCGTGAGCACACGAGGCCGGGTTCGGGGCCGAGCACCATCACTGGAAGCCTGCCGTCACCTTCCTGCGGCCGTGGCGGGCGCCGGCGCGCACGTCCGAGAGTTCGATGAAGTCATAGAGGCACTGCGCCTGCGCCTCCAGGTCGACGCGGGCGAAGCGCACCACGACGCGGCTCTGCGGGGGGCCCGTCAGGCGCACCTGATAGTCCAGGTTGGCCGGGTAGCCGGACGGGTATCCGGGCGATGACAGGGTCCCCGGCTCGGTGAGCGTCACGTTGAGGTGCTTGCCCAGGTCCAGGACGGGCACCTGCGCCGTGCGGCACACGTACCCGCCCACGGCCGTGCACTTGCGCGGCGACCAGTACATGCCGGACGGCAGCGCGGACGGCAGCTGCTTGTTGTTGTGGCTGCGCCACTGCAGGGCCAGGCAGGATGACGGCAGACTCGAGTCCACCGAGTCCTGCGGCTCCTCGCTGACGGGGTCGGGCACGGACGAGGGCGGCGGGATCCAGCCCGTGAAGGCCATGGGCTGGCCGCTGAGCCACTGCCACCGCCCCTCCACCCGCAGCATGCCGCCCAACCAGTACGTGTTGGACGTGGAGTAGTCGTGCGAGTGCCGGATGCGGTCCACCACGAAGTCCTGCTCTGCCGAGCTGAACACCTCCGCCATCTCCGCCTGCGAGCAGTGAGAACCGTGTGGAAGCGAGTGTCACCGGAGGCTGCTGGGCTCGTCCTGTACGCAGCCGGGCAGCAGGCATAACCTCACCTTGAGGCCCTCGCACACTTGCCGAGCCGTCTGCCAGGTGACCTGCGGAAAGCTGACCACCAGGAAGCAGGAGCTGTTGAAGCTGTACTGGCGGGGGTCCGGGCACTCCATCGCTGTGGGGACACAGAGAGGAAGTAGTGGGTGAGGGCGTCCGCTCAGCGTGTCCGTCAGGCTAACACATACTTACTAGCGTCAGCACTCTAGAGCCTAGCTACAGACTGCACGATAACCCTATGACTGTACATTTAACTCGGTACCATGGGCACAACTGAACAACCTACATGAACCCAGAGGTCTCTACTGCTGAGGGCATTTTCGCTTTCTGCCCTGTGAATTCAAATGTACAATAATGCGAACTATCAGCTCCCTATTTGCTGCGGGGCGGTACCGTGGTTTGCTCGGAGAGAGGCTTGTAGCGTTGCGAACTGTGATTCTAGCTATGCCGAAAACGCTACTCCCGCGGGGCAGGGCAGGGCACCCTACACCGTGTGCCCCCTCTCTCTTACTCACCAGGGGCATCGTATCGGTCCGCTAACACAACACAGACAACCCCGTCAGTAACACAGCAGTAACCAGGGCAGACATGAAGAGAGGGCCAAGTATCACCATGCCGTTATCGGAAATGAGATAATCAAATCCTACTTCTAACACCGAACACACAGAAGTAGAACACAGAACATGCTGTTTAGGAAATGAACATTCACAGCTACATGCGACAGGCCAACAATTCTTATCCTAGTTATAAAAAAAAAAAAAATGGACACCCTCAGTGGGTAATAGAACATTTGATTGTACTGTATTCAGGTACGCGTCGCTGCAATACTGACCTGTCTCGGCCGACACCCGCGCCTTGAACCCTCCGAAATGGTGGCTGTAGTCAGAATGAAAGCGCAGTCGAAGTCTGGGCCCCCTACTCGTGTACCTGGAAGACCGAGCGCGTGAGTTTTTGTGAGCACCTGGGTGTGAGCACCTGGGTGTGAGCACCTGGGTGTGAGCACCTGGGTGTGAGCACCTGGGTGTGAGCACCTGGGTGTGAGCACCTGGGTGTGAGCACCTGCGCGCTGCCGGCACCGTGCCGCTTACCGCAACAGCTTAAGCTTCTCGCTCCAGTCCCCGCAGTAGCGGTGGTGGCCCCTGCCCACCAGCACGTGTCCCTCCAGGCTCAGGTGGGACGGCTCCGGGTGTACGATGTTCGCGCCCAGTGCCGCCACAGGCAGCGCCGTCTGGTTCGGATGGCCCGGCGGGCCGAGGCCGGGGTGCAGAGACGTGTTGGTCACGTTCTTGTGGTTCTCCTCAAAGATGTCCTCGCGGATGGTGAGGTAGTCGTAACTGCAGCTGCTGACGCAAAGACCACACATTAGCAGGTGCACAGAGAACAGAGCCCCTGCGGAGCGTCGCGTAGGCAAGCCCGTCAGACACGGCTGCACAGCGGGCTGGCCTACCCTGGACTCCGCAGGCGCCCGACGGCGGGCTGCCATGCCTCGGGCCGCACTCACTATGGCTCCTTCTCCAAGACGAACTCCTCAAACTCGAGGACGAGGCGGTGGCCAGGCGGCGCGACGATTTCCGTGTCGCACTGGGCGTCGTTGGGGTAGACGCGGGGGAAGCCCGGGCTGGTGACGACGGCCCGCAGCGTCTCCCGCGTCAGCGTGATGGCGCGCGTGCAGTCCCCCGTGGACCAGTGGTCGCCGCCCGGGTCTGCAAGCCAAGCGGAGCGTGTGTTGCGTGTGTGTACACATCTCCTATCCCTCGCCCCCATCCCCCTACCCTTTTTCATAGGCAGGCCCGTTATGTGCGGAAGCTTATTCGCGGCCCAAATATGCAAATCCGCTGTCCCGCATGTTTAATGCATGTCGCACACTCACGCGCGCTCGCAGCCCACCTGCACACACACACACACACACACACACACACACACACACACACAGAGGCGCGTGTGCAGCAGGTCAGGCTGGGTCGGCCGAGTACGCGTTCGATTTGGTGATGATGGACACCACACTCTCAAAAATAAATGCTTGAACTTGAACTGTTTGCAAGAATATTCTTGTTCCAAGCTCGTCGTTCCAAGGATATGAAGCTTGTTCCAAGCATAACGAAGCTTGGCGCCAGGTGGCTGTACCTAAGCCAAGCACAATATTCTTAAATCTTGCATAGTTATGCTTGGAACAAGCATATTAGTATGCTTGGCGTAAAATTCGCGGTTTAAGCCTAAAATTGCTTTGACGATCAAGCATATTTATGCTTCATTCAATCATTCCTTTTGAGAGTGCGGGTGGGCAGTCCCCCCCCCCCCCCGTCTCTCTCTCTCTCTCTCTCTCTCTCTCTCTCTCTCTCTCTCTCTCTCTCTCTCTCTCTCTCTCTCTCTCTCTCTCTCTCTCTCTCTCTCTCTCTCTCTCCCTCTCCATGTGCGTGTGTTCACTCCAATATTTACCTCAAGGGACGCGGGCGGGAAGCACCAAGTCCGATGTTCTGGATGAACAGGTTTGGCTTTGCGCAGCTATGCGAGCCCGGCGGAGCACCCGACCATAGCGTGTTTAAAGTGATAACAGCGTTCGGTCTGCGGACGAACGCCCCCCCCCCCTCTCCCTCCCGTACTCTCCCTCCCCACCCCTCGACCTACCCCCACTCCTCCCTTCTGTTTTTTCCACCCAGCCCTTTCAAATTGGACAGCAAAAATACCACGAGGGCGAAACGGGAGTCGAGGCGGGGCGGCAGGCGGGCGTGGTGCACAGGAATAATTGAATAACAAAGTTTAGAGTGTGTGCTGTGCGCGCACACGCATCGGTACGCTCCGAGACTGAGTCTCCGGGGACACCGGCGCGGCTCCAGCCCCGGCCCCGGCGCTGGTGTGGAGGCGGCGCCGTCGGCGCAAAACTGAGGCTCAAGTCCGCAATTACCGCTGTAACGCCAACGCACCAATTACGCCGCACGAACGCGCCGTCTGGGCTGCGGCCGCGGGGGCTGCAGCGGCAGCAGCGGCAGCAGCTGCTCCCGGCCCAGTATGCCCTCGTTCGGCAGTCTGCGGCCGCGGGGTCTGCAGCGGCAGCAGCGGCAGCAGCTGCTCCCGGCCCAGTATGCCCTCGTTCGGCAGTCTGCGGCGCGAGCGCAACGGCGCCTAACGCGCAGCGCAAGCAACGCGCCAAAGTAAAGGCGGTGTAATTGCATGCAAAATTAATACAATGACTACTCGTGAACAGAGAGGGAGGGAGGGAGAGAGACATAGAGTAGAGAAAGCGGAGGGGGGGGGGGGGGGTAGTTGCAGGCGTTGGTGTCGTGTCTGCGGAGTCGCTACCGGGGCCGCTCTTTCCGGCCGCTTGTTATTCGATCACAAACCGCGGCGACCGGAGGGCTCTGCGGCGCTGCTTACTGAGCTCACCGCCCCTCTATTCACGGTCCTCACAAAACAGGCTCTGCCGTAACCGCATTTAGACTGTTCAGTACACAACGCACACACACGCGCGCGCGCGCGCGCGCGAATAAAACCTGCCTTTTTGGTATCCGAACCCGACTCACATTGGGCGTCCCGGGGCCGCTCGCACAGAAAGTGGTTGCGTGTGCTGCAGTCGCGGTCGTTCCAGCGGAAGGAGCTGTCCAGCGGCAGGGCCTTGGTGAGGGCGGCGGCCGGGGACGGCGGCAGCAGAAAGGCCCGCCGCAGCTCCACGCAGTCCTGCGCCGAGAAGCCGTCGTCGTTTGGCTGCCGGTTGTAGCCGCCGTGCTGCGTCCAGCCGGGGAACCAGTCTGCAACCAGAGGGAAGCCTCAGTCGACCTGCGCTGTATATCTCTAACTGTCTGCGTGGATAGCCGATGGACCGCTTGAAACTTCACAAATATTTCATGTCTTGCTGGAAATATACTTCGAGTTCTTTAATGACTTGTGCGGCAAGTCGGCCAGATTTTCCGAAAGCGTGATGAACTCCAAGGCGGACTCACTCGTGTAGGAGAAGGGCAGCGAGTCCGTCCAGCGGAAGTCGCCCTCGTTGGTCACGTCCGAGGCGCCCACCCAGTACGAGTTGTGGTCCGAGTAGCCCGGGCTGCAACAAACACGGGGTGGGTGAAGTCGAGGGTGAAGCTGAGGGCGAGAGCGAGACGGAGTGAGACGGGAACCGAAATAGCAACCACGGAATCGATCCGGACAGAAGAACAGGTGGTGGTCATCGAGCACGGTCGGGGACAGGCCGAGGCCGACTCCCAGCCGCACTCTCGGTCGCGCACATTTGGCTACGGAACAGAACGGAACAGAACACCGTCGCGGGCCGGGAGGCGTAAGTCCGTAAGTCGCCTCTGAAGTGGTGCCCCCGCCGCAGGAGGACGAGGGTAATGAAGGAAAAAGGAGATTGTGACCTGTTGAAGGCGGGCATAGCAGGAGCCAGGGAGGGCCACCTTCGCACTACACCTCGCCGAGGCCCCGCCCCCGGGCCCGGCCCCGCCCCCGCCCCCGCCCCCGCTAGCCCTACCCCGCACCACCTGTGGGACTCGCACCCAGCACTCCTCGCGTCGACGCCACCTCGCCTTGCCTCGCCTCGCCACGCTGAGCCAAGTATACATCGACGTCTGCCGCTCGGCACACCGGGGGCGGAATAACACTTCTCTCCGTTCGTCAGATTTAGGGGAGGAGATGAACAAAAAGCTGAACAGTCGATGCAGAGACCACCTAGCTTCGCTCGGGCTCAAAGACCTGTGCAGCCCTCTAGTTTTTGCACTAAGATATAAATGTAGGGCGAGCAAAATAGGGGTCCGCTGTACTTATCATGAAAACCAAAGAAAAGGGCAGAACACGGCCAGGAGACGGGTCCGGCGGGGTGGGGTTGGGGGTGGGCGGGGGGGGGGGGGGGGACAGGCCGCAGAGACGAGATTGGAGGGGAGCGAAGGGAAGGTGCTGAATCCGGTTAAACTTTTCCCGTTACCTTCGACCGAAACGCAGAAGTAACCCTTCCCATCCCACCCCACCCGCGCGAACCCTCCCTTCCGGCCCGAGTAATTCGATAGAGTGACCTTCCACCCCTCCCAAGCCCAGCCAGCCCAGCCCAGCCCAGCCCGCCTCGGGGAACGCGTTGGCATCGGCCGGTCCAAACAACAGACGAGGGCCTGGGGCCGGCACTGGGGCCGGCCTGGCCTCTCAGGTGCACATCAGCAGAACATGCACTCTCAAAAAAATATGCCTGAATCACGCATAATATGCCTGTTTCATAGCAGAGTTTATGCCGGAACCTCAAAATCTTCCCCGAGCATAATATGCTCAAAACGAGCAGGACATGCTCGAAACAAGAATTTCGTAGTGGCTATGTGCAGCTATCCTGAATCAAGACATGACATCAAGACAGAATATGGATGCCCGATTCAGGCATCAGTCTACATGCCTAACTCAGGCATCAGATTGTGCCGAATCGTATCCCTGTATCGGGCATAGTGATGGTTGGCACAAGTATCCTGTTGATGAATTGGGGAAAGTTACCCAGGATTTCAGGGTAGGCATAAAATTTGCGCTGATTCAAGCATACTTTTTTGAGAGTGTGCCGTGGCCGCGGGGCCTGGGCGGGGCGGGCGGCCTGCGAGACTGGACCTGACCAGCGCTCTCACTCATTTCCGACTCCGTGCTCCATCATTTTCTTAGGTCCGATTTTTGAGCCCGAACGTACGAGGTGCCCACGGCGCCCAGGGCTAGACATCCCCCGACATCCAATCGACTAGGGAATTTTTAATTTTCGATTTTTCGTGCTTTAGAGGAGCATTTAGGCTCCTGCGGCACCACTACAGGACGCGACCAGACTTCGGCTCATTTTTCCGCGTGGAACTTTTTTGATTTCACAAATTTGTTAAATGAGAACGGTGCCTAGCTGAGGGTGCTCAGGGTGGGAGAACAGCCCTCCCAGCCCCACACCGGCGACCATAAGCTCATGGGGCGGACACAACGGCGCAGTGCGCGGTACGCTCGGGCTGCTCAAAGGGAATCGCTGACGACTGAAGGCCAGGCTTAAGCTTCTTGGAGGTGCCAGGTCGACGCCGGCGTCGGCCCACTATACTCCACAGTGAGGCCCCTGGGCCCGCCTGGGCCTGCTTGCTTTGCCCATTAGCTCGGCCCCGCCGGCCCCGCCGCCACCGCCGCCACCGCCGCCACCGCAGCAGAGGCCCGAAGGCTGAAGGCCCGGGTAGGGCAGCGGCGGGACTTATCGTCCTGTCAGAGATAAGGCGAGAGCTGCGCTAGGCTGAATCCAGGCGGCGGGCAAAACGACAAGAAACACACCGCGTCAGTGGAGCGTGGCGTGGTGTGGCGCGAAGGGGGCCGCGGGGCGGCGGGGCGCGCACGCTACAAAATCGTTAGCTGCTGCTTACACCGGAGGCCCGGTGAGCCGCCGCCGCCGGGCTTTTGGCCCCCTGCCCCCCGGCGGCCGGAAGGTCGATCTGCGCGTCTCTGGCGCCCTTGGTCTCCATTTGGGGGTGCATGAGACGGAGAGAGAGCGTTGGCCTCTGGCCTGTGGCCTTTGCCCTGAGCACGACACGTACCTGTTGGTGAGAAGGTCGTCGATGGATCGCTGGGCCTCCTGGTCCGGGATGGAGGCGAGGTGGCCGCCCAGCCGCCGGCACTCGGTCTCCGCGTCGGCCCAGCTCAGCCGGAAGTCCTCGACGGCCGTGACGCAGAACTGCCCCACGGCCACCCAGCCGAATGCGCAGCCTTGCACTACGCGGCGCACGGGGCGCGCGTCGTAGTCCAGCCGCAGCGGCACGGCCAGTCCGCCCATGCGCACCGTCAGCTGCAGCATGTTGCGCGCCGACAAGAAGCGGAACACCTTGGCCGCGTGGTCCCGGGCCGCACAGTGCGTCCAGCTCGACAGGCCGTCCGTCAGGTTGAGCCAAGTCCCTGCACACTCGGACGCCGACGACGGCGAGGGGTTGGTCAGCGCGTCCTCCTCCAGGATCACGTCGTTGTAGTTGCGGCGCGTGCGCCTCCCCGTGGTGCGGGTCACGTTTGTGGCCTCCTCGTCCTCCTCACTGCTCTCCTCGGAGGACGACGAGGACGAGGACGACGTCGAGGCAAAGTCCTCCTCGTGCAGAGCTAGGCGCCTGCGGAAATAGGACAGCACGCCATCAACAGCACGGCCCGGAGAGGATCAGGGGAAGCTTCACGGGTACTAGCGACATGGACTTACCGAGTGAGCATGAGGGCCTGCGCTTCGACCTGCGCCAGCTCACGCAAGGTGGACAACGAGGTAGACGTGAAGGTGGACGTCGGTGCTGAGGTGGGCACGGCTGCGGTGGGCCCCGGACCCGGGGACCCCTGTGGTCCGGGCGGCCTTTGCTCACGTAACATGGCGTCGCGGAGGAATTCGGCCACGCGAGCCGAGGACGGGGTCGGCCGCTGGGGGGCGCCGAGAGGAAGCGCCAGAGGAGGCGAAGCTGAGGCCAGCGTGGGTGCCAGAGGCGGCGGTGAAACCGTAGTTGATGTCGGGGCCGAAGTCGGGGTTGATGCCGTGGACAGTAATGCAGTGGGCAGAGCTGTATGCTGTGCTGTCGGGGACCTCGATGGCGGTGACGGCTCTGCTGCCGAGGACGGGACCGAGGCTGAGGGTTGGTCGGGTCCATCCCTGCGTGATCGGGGCCTCTTTGGGCGCGTTGAGCTGCTGGCGGCCGTGGGGCCGCGCTGGGCGGAAGACCTGTAGTACGACGTCGTGGTGGCGGTGCTGATCGCCGACCTGGGCGGCCCGGGGGTGCCTGCCGACGCTACTGTCGTGGACGAGGCCAAGGATGATGCTGGGGCGGACGGCACGGAGTGGGGAAGCTCAGTGACGTACGAGGCGAGGTCCCCGTCAGTCGATACTATCTCCACGTCGTCCTCTATGGCTACTTTTTTGACCTCTTCCTCCTTCTCATCGGCATCCTCGGACGAGGAATCACTGGAGGGAGTGTTGATGTCGACCACGTCCACCGGCGTCCCGGGGACAGGTTCACCCGCCAGCAATCTGCAGGAACAAGACACCTCAATAGAGGTTTCCAACGAGGCTCAGAAGCGGAAGCTGAAGAACGAAAACACTCCCAGCCCGGAAGCTCTCGAGAGCAAGTATGAGGAATTATGATGCTCAAGGGTGGCGTTAAATATAGCAGATAACCTCCAAATTCAATCAAAACGCCATTCAATTTTCTCATACCTGCCCTGGAGAGTTTCCGGTCTGGATGTGTTTTTGTTCTCCAACTTCCGTTTCCAAAGTCTAATTGGAAACCTTTATTGAAATCGGCGGCGTTCTGTGGCATTCTGTACTCGAGTGGCGGCGGCAACACGTTACCTCATGTTTACGTGGTAGCCGTGGGGCAGGGTGACGCTGAAGGTGCACGTGAGCCCCGGCGACGAGGCCAGCAGCACGGAAGCGTTGCTCTGCACCAGCGCCACCTGGTGGCAGTAGTCGACGAGGCGGTATCGCAGCGCGAACACGAGCTGGCCGTGCACGCGCAGGGCGGGCGGCGTCGGGAAGTGCAGGCGGCGCTGCGAAGCGGACAGCTCCTCCAGCTTGCCGCACAGCCTGTCTGGGGGTGGCAGCCCCGAGTCCAGGCCCACCCTGGCGGCCCCAGGGTCCCCGATGTGCAGCCAGCCCCCCGAGGAACAGGCCACGTTCAGTCGCATCAGGTCCACCAGGAGGCCCATCGCCCTGTAAGAGGAATGGAAGAATGAGAAATCCCGCAGTGTTACCATGGTGCAGGTCCAGTATTTGAACCCGAGCTCTACCTGATGGAGACAATAATACAGGGGGCGTGCCGTACCTCTGCCCGTCCTGCTGACGTCCTTCTCTGAGGACGTCGTCCCCGTCCACGAGCTGGTCGTCTCGGCTGTCGGTGCCGGCGCGCAGGGTGCGGGCCGTGGCGGCGGCGTCCCCGGCGCTGGCTGAGGCCTGCCTGCGGGCCCTGCGGGCCCTGCGGGCGCGGTGGAGCTGCCGCCGGATGTCATTGCTCTCGTCGGACGAGGCGGATGGCGGCGGCGGCACCGGCCTGCCCGCCACCAGGGTGGTGTCCGACTCGTGCAGGCTCCGCGAGGGGAACCACACCATGCAGTCGGCCGGCTGCGGCAGGTCCAGCCAGGACAGGTCGCCCCAGGATGGCCACAGCCACAGCGTGCAGTCTGCGGACACAACGGCACTCCAACAGAGTTTGTCGGGACAACCAAACCGGAAGGTGTACCAGACCAGACTAATTGGCGCACTCACCTTGTCTCATTAGTACGTGCATCTCCTTCTGGTAAACTTGCTGAGGTTCTGTGACTAATCTATAACGCAATCTGCAACAGAGAGAAAAACGCCGAGCGAACTTAGAAGCAGGCCGATGGAGACTGCTGTCTGGGGGGTGGGAGGAACGACTACGTCTTTCGCCTGTCACAGAGGGGAGTATGACTGAACGATTCTCCCCATGAAGCATTTCACGCCGAGGCGGGCCAAACTAAATTATCTGTTCCCTTTGCACCGACCCCGCCTTGGAGGCGACTCGAGAGAGCAGAGGGAGTCGGAGGATTTATTTGGTGGGACATGTCGTGACGGTCCGCCCCGGTCCGCCCCGGTCCGCCCCGGTCCGCCCCGCGCCGTCAGCGGGCCGTCAACCATGACGCATAAATCTTTCAAGTCCGTCTTGATGGAGACGCCGCCACTTCGGCGCGGCGCGGCGCGGCCGGCGGCGGTATGGCGGCCGGAGCCGGAGGCCCTCGACGTTGATCCATGTCCCCAGTCGGAGTCCGGGTGCCACAAATACCGGGACGTCCAAGAACCATCGTGGCCTCTCCCGACCTCCTTCTCACCCTGGCCAAATAACGGGGGCGGTGCTGGGAGAGCAAACTGCCATCCCGGCTCCAGGCCCGGTGGGTTCGGTTCCCCGGGCGGTTCCCGACGCACGTCCCACACCAAATCGGGACAAACAATTTTGTTTCGATGATGACCTTGCCACGTGGTTTGTGAACGGTCCCTGAGTGGGCCGCGCCGATCCGTAACGAGGCCTTCAGAGAGGTGGGTCCGACCCAGCCCAGCCCCGGCCGGTGCAGCAGCAGCGGCGGCAGCAGCGGCGGCGGCAGCAGCAGCGGCGGCGGCGGTAGCGGCGGCGGCGGTAGCGGCGGCGGCGGTAGCGGCGGCGGCAGCAACCGGAGGCGCCACGTCCTGCCCCCTGCCCCCACAGAGCCGCCGGCCGCAGCGCAGGTGGGGCCTGACCGGACTGGGCGTGACATGACAACGAGTGATGTGTGGGGGGTGCGGGCCGGGGGGGGGGGGGGGCTGGACATTCCTTTCCGTGTCACGGGTGAGCCGAGAGAGGCAGAGAGAGGGGAGGGGGTGAATAGAGAGCGCTCCAAATTTACGAAGGGTTGGTGTCGAGGTGGTCGATGTCCACGTCGCCCGGAATGCGGAATGTATCGGCTCTGGGCGTGGGCCGTCGATGCTTAGGCCGGAACACGTAGTCATCTATACTGCCCCGTAACGCTGATCCCCGTCCGCCTCACCCCCACCCCCGCCCCCGCCCCCGCCCAGCCCAGCCCTGCCCCCGCCCAGCCCCGTCCCCGCCCCGTCCCCGCCCCCACCCCCAGCGCCCGGCGTGGCTCTCGGAGACCGTTGAGATGGCGGCGGATGGAGCACAGCATAGTCCGAATTTTATGGCGTGTGACGAGGGCAGAAAGGAAATGAAATTGGGGGAGGATGGGGATGGGGTATGAGGGGATAAGGTGATGGCGATGAGTGGCATTCGCTGCGAAATATGAACGCGTCGACATGAGCCGGCTAAGCTTCGCCATCCGCGCCCAGATTTTCACGACGGCGACGGGGGCAAGAGACGACTCGGCAAAAAAAACCTTACTAGTCCATTTAAATACACCATTTCGGTATTATATATAGGGGGAAACCAAAAAAATCAATGCCAGCTGCACCAACACCATAATTAGTATTCATTCTATAAACTGGGAGGTCGGCGATCGACACCTGGCAATAGTCGAGGCTATTTTCCCCGTACTAGTTCTTGGACTCCACGTTCTTTCTCCTCGCTGTGTGGTGTGTCATCTAAAGGCCGTTGTACACCCGGTCCTAGTATACCCCTCTGGTAGCCGTGTGGTCAATGGCGCTGCGTCCCACTCGGACTCGGAGGTCGGGGTTCGAAACCCGGATAGAGTCGATACTTTTTTTCGTCAGATCTCAGACTCCACGTTCTTTCTCGACCGTTGCATCCCTAGTTATAGTATCCCCCTCTGATAGCCGCGTGGTTTGATGCGCAACATTCTGTGCGGTTGTCGGAGGTTCAAATCCCGGTTGAGGCTTCGAGGGGTGCTTATGAGAGAGCACCCCGAAAGCCCGCTACTCGTTAACGATGGTATCCGATACAGCTGTTCCCGGCAGTGGGCGCCTATGAGAGATGGTCTGCAGTCTTCCTATCCCAATTCTTTTGCTTTCCCAATGCCACCCAAAAGTAATTAACAAGTAACTGTTACTAAAACTGATCGTTCGGTGAACGAGGGCGACTCAGTGCTTGTGGCGCTAGAAATTCTCTTCTCTTTCGCACTGTGCAGCGCAATTCCACGTTTGGTGGGTTTAACCTCGACCTACTTCCTAACCGAGTGAAATAAAACACCCGACGGAATCTAAGAATTTCTCATTGAGCACGACAGGTTTGTTTTTGCCGGCAGCAATTCAATACCGCCACGCAGGTCTGCAGGCTGCTCGCCGGGCGTGGCCGCGGGCGTGGGGTTGGCGGCCAGCGACGGCCATTTATAGGTCTCTCTCTCCCTCCCTCTCTTCCCCCCCCCTTCTATCTCCCTCTGTCTGTCTGTCTGTCTGTCTTTCTGTCTATCTGTCTTTCTGTCTGTCTGTCTGTCTGTCTCTCCCTCTCTCCCTCTCTCTCTCTCTCTCTCTCTCTCTCTCTCTGATATTGTTTCCCTAAATAATTATAATGTTTTCACTGCCTGCCGATTGACAGGCAACGGGGGTGGGGTCGCCATTTATGTCAAAAATACCCATAGTTGTAAACTTCTGTCGAAGTCCTTCTCGATGCCCGACCCCAAAAACCCTGACTATGTAATTGTAGAAATATCTCTAGCCGATACTAAAATACTTGTGGCTTGTGTATATAGACCGCCGAAAGCTGGCTATTTCGATGAGTTTACCGAGGACTTTGTCTCACTTAGTACGGACTATAAACATCATGTGGTCTTCGGAGATGTTAACGCCCACTTTGGCAGCACCAAGCCTTGTGATATTAGAGACGGAAAGTCTGTTCACGAATTTTTGGATCTCCTTAGTTTAGTAAGAATCCCATATAGCGATACTTATCATGTAAAAGATTATCACTCAAATCTGGACATGATTGCCTCCTCAATAAATGAGCGCTTGGTTTACTATAATCAGTACGCAAGTGGTCTCTCTAACCACGACCTCCTCGCTGCTGTTTTCTCTCTGGAAGTGCCCAGGTTTACTCCTCGCATATCAACATTCCGGAGCTTCAGAAATTTTAATCTAGAGGATTTTAAAAAAGATGTTGTTGACACACCCTGGCACGATATGTTCCATCTCCAGGATATCAATTCAAAGCTGGACTACTTCTACCAGCAAGTTAACGCCTTGTTTGATAAGCATGCTCCTTATGTATCTGTTAAAATTAAGCATAGGCCTTCTCCCTGGTTGACAGACCATTTGAAAAGTATGATTAAGGAAAGAGACAAAATGTACGAGAAAGTTAAATACTCTAAGGACCACCTTCTTATTGCCCAGTTTAAAAAACTAAAGAACCGAACAAAGAGCGAGATACGCAATGCTAAAGTCCGCTATGCCTATAACTTACTTAACAACTGTAACTCCTCCCAAACTTTGTGGAAAAATCTCAAAAAATTGGGCGTTACCAATCAAAACAATGGAGAAGCATGTAAATTCCCTAGCTCTGAGGAGCTTAATGCTCACTATACTGCTGTTAAGTGTCAGGACGAGGAATTGTTAAAAGCATCCATAAAAATGTATGAAAATGTCACCCCTCTCCCCACGGACGAGCCTTTTAACTTCAAGCATGTATACTTTGAGGACCTTAAAAAAGCACTTTATGGTATAAGCCCCACTGCCAAGGGGATAGACGATGTATCGGCAGCGATGCTAAAACTATGTATTGTTGAATTCTCCCCAGCCATTCTCCATATTTTGAATTATTCCCTCCAATCCGGCTGTTTCCCCAACACCTGGAAAATTGCAAATGTCAAGCCCCTCCCGAAAACATCGGGTGCTAATAAGGTGAAGGATTTTAGACCTATTAGTCTACTTTGTACGCTCGGAAAAGTGTTGGAAAAAGTTGTACATGCGCAGCTGGTGGAATTCTTGGTCAGGAACTCGCTTTTTAATCCTCTTCAATCGGGATTTAAAGCCAATCACAGTACCACTACAGCCTTACTTAAAGTAATTGGAGACATCAGAGAAAATATGGACGCAAAACGCCTTTCAATCCTTGTGCTTTACGATTTTAGTAACGCTTTCCCCTCTGTGCACCATGAGCTACTCCTGACTAAGTTAAGAATGTATGGCCTCTCCAGCTCTGTTATCGACTGGTTTAAATCCTATCTCGAAGGCAGAACCCAGCGAGTA